>OX637491.1:5857000-6508500 GCA_951800055.1 Cenopis cana | reverse complement strand
TTACGTGTCCTATCATGTAAACAAACTATTTTTGAAGACGTTAATCATTGTCACACTTTTCTCTAGGATTGCAATTTTTAAGTTATGATTATGATTATTGTGTAATCCTAGATATTAGGGTGATAATGATTAATGTCTTCAAGAGAGTTTGTTTAAATTGAAATTAAATACATTTATTGCCTTAAAAACCTTAACCTAATTACAAATACAAAATCAAAACAATCAACAGCAGAGGGAGAGAATTAAACGAAATAATTAAATTAAATTAAACTACTTATCAGAAAAATGTGAGGCAATGGGTCCCAGGCTCGGCATGTGCTGGGCAGGAGTGCCCGGCGCTGGTTTTCAGTCTGGTCCCAAAAAACTTAATCTTTTACGTTAAGTATTACTCGTGTTGATGCCATTCGATTGCAGCGCAAACATAGCTCTATTTTCAGTCTTTTTGGGCAATTATGAGCCTAAGTATAGATGATGATATTTAAAAGGCGGGTTTGAAAATATGTCGCTTTGTCCTTATGTTTTCAGGGTTGCGGACTAAAAGGTACAAAAAAGGAACCATTATGGCGCGACTCTTTCCGTCCTACTATACACTATTCCAGGGGTCGGCAATAGGCGGACCGCGGTTCGTATCCGGACCGCGGAAGGTCGAACCGGGGCCCCCCAAATAATGTTAAATATGCTGCATGAATATTGATTTCAAAAAGATTTTGAAATCAATATTCATGCAGCATAAAATCGAAATCGATCTCGAAATTTGTTTTTTCTATCATATTCCGGACCCCACTTAAAACTAGTTGCCGACCCCTGCACTATTCCATTGATAATATTATCACTTAACTTATATATTCAGTTGCTAATTATATATATTCACTTCACTATGCCAATCTTTTCAGTGACAAAGTTAATCACCGGGGCCTCCATTTACAAGCTAAAAATTATGATTCAGTTTGATATCATTCCAATCCTGGATCCATACTAATATTATGTGTAGATATACGATTGTAACTCTATTTCTTACCTTAACGATAATATAGATTTTGTATGAAATATAGAATGGATAATGGATAACTACCTAGTCCTACTTAGTCCTGGAGAAAAAAATAGGATACTATTAATCCCTTAAATTATCCAAGGGTGTGAAATGAGAGGTTTAGAGGGTTCTATAAGAGAGAGAGAGAGATATAAATAATTAAGACTACACCTGCAATTATTTAGCAGTTAATCATCATCTAAGACGATTAACAAGTCCTACATACATACCAAAGGACTTACGAATGGCAGCTGTAGACAGGTACTTTAAAAGATATTATATTGCTTTTAACAACGCGACGCGACGCAATGTCAATAACGAGATAGAGACGTTCATATACTCAGATACGTAGAAATCAAAGCTAACTCCTTAAACTACAACATTTAAATACTACAATACAGATATTATTTATTGCTCACCAAAAATAGAGTAGTACCTACACAACAGGCGGTCTTAACATTCATTTGGACATGGTGTTGATACTGTTGATGCCATGTTGTTCCATCAATAAGCTATAAATATCCTTAAAAAGCAAATGTACGAAGTAAATACCTACCAAACAACGTAAATACACCACCACGTAACATTCGTCTGAGTGTTTTATTTATAAATTTTATATGTTACTACCAAAACTGGGCCTTCGGGCCAGGTGCTAAACCCCATGTTGTCTTTTACTTTTATCGGACCATTTTTGTATAACATTAACATCTCTTATGAAACTCACGTGTTACTCCGAGCATCGTGCGTCAAAGATACCTCTATAAACAATGTGTATTATCTAGTGTACAGTTTCAATAAAAATAATGGCTTGTGTAAATCTCTGATTTACTTATAAGCCATAACGAAGTGTCAGAAGCATGTTATTTTCGAGATTTAGTCGTGCAATATAGGATCTACCGGAAATGCGTTCAATGTTCTTTGTCGTCGCGTCGCTGGCGCTGCTGGCCGCCTGCGCTTGCGCCCCCGTCGAGCAGGATGTGATCCAGCAAATCCCCCAAAAAGCAGAAGAAACACCATCAGTTACAGGAAATGTTCCATCTGGTGCTGTGGAAGGAAGTGGATCTGAGCCGAAGAGCCAAGCGAGGGTCCGCCGTGATATCGGAGGGCAGGAGAGTGACTTGTTGCCCTCAGCTAACGAGATCGATGCTTCGCCCTTCGGAGAAACTTCCCAGCTGGCCGGCCGCGGAAGCATCAGGGTGCTCCCGGCTTACCTCGGCTAAACTACGACGATCACTACTCCCAGGACTTGGACACCGACCCAAATTACGATGATTTTCGGCAATTATTTTATGTAAACTTAGACCTTGTGAAAACCCTCAATTATTCTTATGTTTTTTTCTTTTTATGTAATAAATAGTTTATAACACATTAATAATTTGTAATTGGATACAAATTTCCTTTCAGTTTAAATTATTAATGCAGACATTACTTTCGTATGAAAACAGGCAGTAGGTAATACGTTAATTCTAACTAGAATAATGCTAATTGATATAAGCGAGCTACTCCTATTTAACACCGGCATTCTAATTATAGATATCATATTAAATACCACGCGCCTTCTATTGAAGTTCTGGTTACAACCTGTTACACGATGGGTGAAGTCAATATTATGTTAATATTTTTGATCATAATTTATTCTGCCTTTATAAGTAATGGGCTGAATGTACCTAAAAAATTGCAACCAGATGAGCAATCTGTAATGATTTCTGATGATAGTCGATCATCAACAACTCATGATGTTGAAATTTTTTTTGACAAAAGGAGCGAAATAGTCGACGAAGATGAGCCAATGAGTATTAAAGAGGATGAAATTTTTGAAACGGCTGAAAGTAGTAATGACTTTGTATATCATCCCCTGTTTGTGTATAGAAGGATTGAACACAGCAAACGAAGAATAAATATGTTCAACTCATTTGCCGGATAAATATAAAAGTTTTATGCTGAGTAAGTTGTTAGATTTGTTAGGTGAACACCAGTCAACGTCAATGGGTAGGTACGATAAAATATAATTGGCAATTACTTTAACGAAGTAAATATCAAACTAAACTTGAGAACATTTTAGTGACTGTTACGACAGGAGAAGCTTAGCAGCTGTGCAAAATGTGTACAGTTGGAAATAGTGTTAAAATTTTGATGCTTCTAGTAAGTATACTAGTGTTTATAAAACTTTACCATATAAGCTGCTGTATTAATGTTTATATGTATTATTTTAGATTTCATCAGCTTCTGCGGGAATATCCCCTGTGCACGATCTAAAAGCCAAATTAGAATCACAAGCTGCAGGTGAATCCTTTCTGTTGAAATCACCCCACAAAGCTCTCAAGCACTTGGATAATTCCATTTTGAAAGTAACAAAGAATGTTACTCAAAATCCCCAAATGGAAGAAAATCTGTATCAGATATCCAAAGATCTCGTCTCTGCAATCTTAGCAAAACTAGAAATTCAAGATAAAATAACGAGAGTAACAAGGGAGGCTCTCGAAGCACCAGGAAAAAATAAGGGCATTACAGCTATTGAAACAAGAAGGATCTTGGATTATATATCACGAACACTATCTGGAAATATCCTAAGCATTACAAGATCATCAACGGAGCCAGAACTGCATCGTTTAGTGTACGGCTTGGCTCAAATTGCGGCAGAAGTATCTATAGTGTCAGCACTAAAGGATATTACTTACGCGACCGCTTTATCGAAAAAGCAATCCGTGGATTTGTCATTGCGTAAAAAGAGAGCAATTGAATCTGGAACAGGTAATAAAGTAGCACTACCTATGCCAGTGACTAATTCTGTTCCGACTGTCTATGATGTAATATTGAATAAATCTGCTGACGCTGTCACGCCATCGGCAGCAGCATCAGCAGTTCTGAGTGATAATATAACGATATCATTATCACCTTTCTCCGTTTTACCCCAAGGGAGTTCGTTACAAATTCTGAGTTCTAAACCTACTTTGGTAACTGATGGGAAAGGATTTTTAAATCAAACTGTATTAGATATGGAGAATAATGAACGAAACAAAACATCTGAACCCATTCTAATGGAAAAATCCGTTAATGGACCCCATGAATTAGCACCTGATGCACAGACCGCCGATAATCAAGATACTTTAGTAGATGAGTGGCTTGATCCCAGAGATAATATGTACAAACCTGCACTAAATGCAGATGTCGTAGCGGAAATTAATATAGATCAGCCTGAATACGAAGAGGATGTTAAAAACGAAAAGAGGGCTAAACAGAAAATGGACAGACTCGAGGCTAAGGCGAAGAAAGCAATTTTGTATGCTGGTGATGTAGCGTATTTGACCGCGGCTAGCGTCGTGGCTATGCGTCGGGCATTGACTGCGTCTATAGAGGTGCAGATGTCAGTTAAGTATGCTAAGAACGGAATGGCAAACCATCAAGAGCTGATGATGAATCTGGCTAAAACAGCAGCGCAGCAGGCTGGTAAGGAAGCTAAGAGCGCTGGTTCAAAATCACTGGCCTGCGAGAGAGTGATCAAACTTGCGCTGAAGTATACGGCTCAGTCCCATGGAGCGAAGTTGAATCATGTCGCAAATCGAATTATAATGGATTCCCTATCATTAGCTACGCTAGCCAAGTCAATGGCTTACGTGTCGTCAGACATCGCCATTAATTCCTTGTATCAAGCTACGGATGTTAAACCTCCGTCATGAAATCGTGGTGTTCAAATTTCTCAACACTTACTTTAGTACTTTACGTATTTAAATCATATACATTTGTTTCCCCATTTATTTTTCAAAATGGAATGTTATTTATTTCGGCCAACCAATTTGTGTAGATTTTTTCCGCCAGTTTAATTGTGAACCATTGCATTTGTATTTATTAAACGAATTGTGATTCGTGTCGTGTTTGAATTAAATCCATATTTTCATGTCTAAACTACCTACTAAACAGTTACCTACTAAACAAAATAAACTAAACTATTACTACAAGTAGCATATATTTTATTTGTGCTCTGCCTACCCTTAGTGTGAGTTGTTTATGAAACAAGAGATTCTCCAACATTTCCGGAATCTTACTTGCGCTCGCGCCAAAATATCTCGAGTAAAAGGGTGCCTTTCATACCTTGTCTAACAATCTACTATTTCTATAAGCCAAGCCAGGTGAAAGTCAATCTTATATGACAGATTAGGGATGTATTATTAAAAATATAGACTTACTTACTTATTATATTTATAATTAATGACCGAGTCGATTCAAATTTTTATTTAGATTTATTTGATATGATATGTCAATGAACAATTACTTTATAAATGTAGGTAATAAAAATAATCAACTAAAACTAGACCTAATAATAAAACTAATAAAAAAACCAAAAGAAATATATCTAAATTAAGTAAAACCAAACTAAAATATATCTGGAAAATTGGGCCCCCGTGGCATGGCACACGGCAATACTAGCGTTGAGCGAGGAAGCTGCCAGCTCTTCGGTCACCAGATGTATCAATCAATCGCTAGCAGGAAGAAAACAGGACTTTCCCGCCTCAAACATTTCCTTTCAAAGGGCTGGCATAGCGTTTTTCGGCCGACTAAACGACTTTCCATCAATCGCATCTGAAAAAACACCTCGTTTATTCTATTTCTGTGGAACAAATTTATTACAAAACTCTACGAGTAGTTATTTGTGAGTAACAGGAGCCAGGAGTATTTAACAGCCTATTATCATTTATCACCAACTTCTACTACGATTAGGCGGTCAATATTTTAGGATGTTCAATCAGTAGGTAGCCATGAGCAACAGATAAAATGGATGTTCAAGCCGGAAATCTCAGTATGAAATGTTTGGACCACCCTAAACAATAGGTACCTACATTAAAGAGGAACCAATTTTCATCACAGGTCGAATTTTGGAGTTGCCGTGTTGTTGTGTTTCTTACCACATTACCAGTAGTAATCGCTGTAGTATATGCTGAAAAGTTAAATAAGTAACATATTATGATATGAAATAAATTGTATATGTGGGGCTATTTGGCTTAACTTTTTGTATTTGAATAAATTTAGTATTTATCGTGCATTCTTTCTAAGTTTTCCTTGTTGATGATGGAACCTTAAAAAATTACAATTGTCAGACTATTTAAATTTTGTTTACCATGATGCACAATATGCACATTGCACAACATGCTGCCTCTACATAATAATGTAGGTATACTGAGGAGTAAAAAGGGTATTTCTATGATCTGTTGTACATACCTTGGCGTGTAATATCTATAATACGTGGGATATGTCCAATATGAGTACGACCTGTAGGTCGGATAGTGATAGTGAGACCTGTAATATGGCCACCAGAACGTAGCGTCAGTTTTAAGGTCCGAGTCTGATTTATCGCCGTCTTCTGGAATAGAAATGTCTTCGGGGGCCTCGTTGGGTACATTTGGGGCAGGAAATAGGGTCCCATCAGATTCAACGGGGCCTTTTTCGGGGTTGTAAGTTCCTTTTTGAGGTCCAACGGGTCCTTTTACGGGATCGACGGGGAATAATACAGAATGATCAGAGCCTTTTTCAGGGTTGATAGCGCCTCCTTCATTATCATCTTTTACGGGATATACTGGGTTTTCAGGATTAACAAGGCTTCCAGGTAGGAGTACGGCTGTACTCTCGTGTTTATGTGGATAAGCGCTGCAAGCGCCTGCTAAGAGCACGAAGGCAAACAACCGTTGGATCTGAAAAATATGAGTTTATGTTGAGTGCAGGAACATTGCGAATCAATCCACTGTAGTAAAATAATGTAGTGTTTTTTTTTGGCGAGAAAAAAGTTTCCTCGTCTGCGATACATTGCTACTTTTTAACCGACTTCAAAAATGGGAGGTGGTTCTCAATTCGGCTGTATGTCCTTTTTTATTTTTTTAAATGTTTGTTAGAACCCTCAGAACTCTGTCATTTACGGACCGATTTGGAAAATTCTTTCTTTGCTTGAAAGCATATGCTTCAAAGTTGGTCTCGTTGCTACCAGAATCCGGTTCTGATGAAGGGATCCATGAGAAATTGGGGGAACTCCTCAAAAATTCAAGGGAAACATAGCGATTTTAGTATTTTCGGTAAAAAATCGAGCATTTGGAAAGTAGCATTTGGTGAAAGGGATCTGATGAAGAAGACCACGGATGGTCATCCAAAACTACAAGTTGTTCATGGGTGGCACTAAGATATTACAATCAAGATACTTAAGCAACTATGACGAAGGCAATTGGTCTTCATGTAATGTTACCATCAACCTGATTCGGTAATTGAAGCCCGAAGGCAGGCAACGGAACTCCGTAATAAAACATTGTGGATTAGCCGTGTTTCATCCATGACAACGCGCCCCTCCGCAGCGAACCTTCGGATTATTATTCTGAATAACAAACTAGGTACCTAATTATAAAGTTCCTCAGAAAGTTCAATGTTTAAAAAAATCTAAGGAACATGTGATATGCCATGGAATATAACATGTAATTTCTTGAGTTCCCGAAAATTTACCACTTGATTTGAATTTACATTAATGATCTAAAAGGAACCATATAGTTTCCGCTGAATTCAGTAGGTAGGTAGGTACAAAGTTCCTACGTTTCACTGTCACAGCACAGACACTTGTATAGGCCTAATATTAGAATAACAACAACAACAACAACAACAAATACTCTTTATTGCACACCTCAATTAAAGGACACAGTACAATACAAAAAGACACAATAAGTAGAATACCTACATTTATATTAGAGAAACTGGTGAAAAATAACCAACTGGTGGTCAACTTTTAACAAACAATGTTGAAATGATACGATTATGGTCGTTATTCGAACTGCAGCCCAAAAAAAGTAAAAACATTTAAATTTGCACTTGACAACATTAAACGTAAGACAATAAGCGCTGTCGCATATGGGTCATTTTCTATACTCGATTTTTTTTGTGTCCGAGCTGAAAATCGTATGGTAGCATGAGATAATACGTACCGTTTATTTTTTTTCATAAAGAATACATGTTTCCACGTTGAGGTCCACTCAAATTCACGGACTAATTTGTTTTTAAAATATATTAAAAAATACCTAAACGCTCAAATTAAGACTCCGTGCCCTGTCCGGCATCGAGTTTTGAATCAATCAAAAATTCCTATCAAAAACTGTACATTAGAATCACTGATTTCGTGTCAAAAACTTTAACTCGATTATATTTACTATCACTGAGCACAGACACTATTCACTTCACTGTGGTGAATAACTTGTAATTGATGTTTAAAAATCGTCCGAGCGCGAGAGTTAAATTTTGTCGGCAAAATTCAAAGGTCCCTGGCAGCCATCGTTTACATTTGATCAGCTTCGCGTCCTGCTTCACATGTACTCTCAAATGTCAGCTATTATATATACAAAATCTATATATAGCAAACCGCATTAAGTTCGAGTAAACCACCTAAGTACTTCGGTTTCTGGGTGGGCGACAATTTTTTTGCTTTTGCTTGCAATTTCGGTGGCCCTTAGAAATTCAAATTTTACATAAGTAATCATTAACATATGTATGCATTATAAAGCACTTTGGTGTCTCTATATAAACGATAACTTAAAATATTATTAACATGCGATTTGAATTTTTTATGATTTTTTTTATATAGATTTCCAATTCCCGTGTCCTAATTCCCATAGCTTGTTTACCCAAAACAGCTGATTTTGGGACACGGGAATTGGGAAGGGTGACTTATTTTGTTAATAAACCTCATTTAATAACAATAATTATGGATGAAATGCATAAATAAATATAATTTGTACTGAGTATATCGATTAGAGTTATAGTTTATGCGTTTATTTAAAGAAAACAGGCCAACTGCTTCAATTACACTTAGCTTCTTAAATATTTGAAAAGAGTGACCCATGATTGGTAAAATTAGGCTAAATAACTTCGATACAACTGAACTTTATAATTCTTGATAAATTAGATGGTAAATAATAATTTTAATACATTTTTTTCTAAGAAAAGGCAATTCCCATGGACAGATAAATTCCCGTGCCCAGGTCAAATTTTCAAATTGTAATAACTTCCGTAATTTTATAAGTATAAGTACCCTGTAAGAAAATTTGTGTTTATTAATTTTTTTATCAAATTATCAGCACAGAATTTTCTATGTATTATTGGTATTTCTAAATTCCATGGGAATTGGACAAAAATGCCCGTTTGGTGAAATTCACTCTTATGATTTAAATCACAAAAGGACTCACCATTTTCTTGTAAAGACAAGCGTCTTCATACAGCTGCAGCATACCCGTAACCTAACCGCCTCAGGCTGGACCTCCCTTTATATCGAACTGAGGAAAACAAACTGACGTCACGATGCACTTGACCCCTCTAGGTCCCCATGCAGTAAGATATTTTTGAAAAGCCGGCCAAGTGCGTGTCGGGCCACGCGCAAGGTAGGGTTCCGTAGTCATCCACCCGTTACATTATGTGGACTAAAAAGTTCGCCACGATGGGGTTTGACAGAAAAAAAATTGCACCACCACTTTACATGTAGGGGAGGTACCAGAAAAAAAATTGCACCACCACTTTACATGTAGGGGAGGTACCATAAAAAAAAAATAAGACATTATTCTACCGTTTTGTCGGCGTCATTGATATGTATACTCATGCCAAATAACAGCTTTCTAGTACTAACGGTTACTGAGAAAAACGGGGGTCGGACGGACGGACGGACGGATGGACGGACGGACGGACGGACATGGCGAAACTATAAGGGTTCCTTGTTTACTACGGAACCCTAAAAAAGGCCAAGTGCGTGTCGGGCCACGCGCTATGTAGGGTTCCGTGGCTGTCCATCCGTTACATTATGTGGACTAAAAAGTTTTCAAACTTAGTTATATTTACTATGGTTTTGACAGAATTAACAACATTAAGTATCTAAGTATCAATATAAAATGTACGAAAGTTTTCTTTTGCAGAGTACAGACGGACGGACGGACATGGAGAAACTATAAAGGGTTCCTTGTTTACTCCGGAACTCTAAAAACAGGTTTCATATATGGAAATATTTAGCGATTAGGAATGATTCGGTCCTCGTAAATTAATTTAAATTGTTATGGTCATTTTGATGTTGTGTTTGTCTCCTTTAATTTTGGTTGATTTGTGTGTCACAGATGTTTTCATGTTTATGTTTTGACTCAGTCTGGGTATTTCGGAGAGGAAAACTATACTTAGAAAAAATATCGCCAATAAGACGTGGCTCTTTAATTTTGTTGGACACATTATTACTGTGGGATTGGTATTTTTTTAATGGTTCTATTAGATAAAGGCTGTAGTTTAACATTCCCAAATGTAGTAACATATGGTGACAAAATATTCCTTTGTTACACCCATAATGGGTAAAATGCACACCAAATTTATATACCCAATAGGGATCTTGACTCAAAATTTATTAATACTCCATACGAAAGAATACATATAACTATGCCAAAAAGTGAACATCCTATTCAAATATCTCAAAAAATAACGAAACTACAACCGTTAGAATGTTTTTAGTTAGAGAGAGAAAACGCTACAGGTCAGTGACGTCACTGACCTCGAGCGCCATAGTAAATGACGATCGTTCAATACAACGGGGCGTTTTGCGGAAAAGGGACAGAAAATGCCCCCTCCTAAAACTTTGAAGACTTATAATTATGTAATTATTTATTCTTTTGGATTACTTATTTCACTATTTGATAGAGAATGTGATCCTTTTTCGAGAAAATTCGGATTCATTGATTTTCTTATTTGGTGTCAACATCCCTAAATTTTACAATTGATCACCGTTATATTAAAAAAAACACCAAAATATTGCTTTGTGCAACCAAAACGAGTAAAATGATCACCAAATGTAACCCAGATTAGTGTACAATTGTATCCAAAATTTTACAGCCGACCTCCATTATATAGAAAATTTACCGGCAAAAAATTTAATGTAATTTAAATTTAAGTTATTTGATCCCTTCACACGAAAAGAAGAAAAAGAAGATGGGTAAAAATTCCTTTAGTGTACGTACAACTGAAAAGGGGAACATAACCACCAAAATTATACCCCTATTTTAGTGTCAAATTACAACCAAAATTTAAAACTGATCACCAAATATGGTTTACTATTGTTTTTGCCTAATTTCGATTTGGCTAATTTTAGTGGAACTTAAATTTGGGTTACTAATTATTTCCATAATTTTATATGCACTAATCTGCCATAATTTTTACATACTATAAGGATTTAATATTTATAATCATCATTATCCATAATTTTGTGTTCTTTTCTGACTGCCCTAACCTAATTGAACGGTAAAAATTATGATCTTCAATATAATTACTAAATATTGTACAATATTCAAAACTGTTCGGTTCTCTATAACGTGGTCTGTGCCATTATTTCAACCTAACCTAACCAACCGCCAGCGTGTCGATGGCACCCCGCGAAGCGGGGTACCTATTCCTGCTCTAAGGAACACAAGCGAACCCTAACCTAACCTACTAATAATACGATTGTTAGGATTATTTGTTATTTTACTGCCCCCCGAGCCCCCCTCGTCGCTACGAACTAACTTAATTTTGGAGCGAGTCAACTATATTTGGGTAATATAGGTATTTACATTTTATAGCAATCTTAAAGATATTATTAGTTGGTAAAAGCGCCATAATTTGGTGGTAGTTAAAAATTAAATTTGGTGTGCATTTACTCATTTTTGCTGATTGTTACCACATTCGGAGTACAATTTATTTATTTAGGGACCGATCACCACATTTGGTCATTGGTGTGCATTTACCTACTCATTTGATGATCGTTTACCAAATTTGGTATGCATTTACTCATTTTGTACTTTGGGGTGTGGCCAGTTTCTGGCGATTTACCATGGATTTACCCTACTTACTGTCAAAAATCTAAGGCTTACCAAATTTCACATTAATCGGACTATTGAAAAAAAAATGGGTGAAAATCAACTTACTACCTACCTAATAACTTATAACAGACTTCATTTTTCTGCAAAATTTGCTTTATTCCAAATAATGTTTTAATTGAATAAAACGTTATTTAGATAAATACCATTTCTAAAATTATTATTCAGTTTTTCATTCTTTATTTAAATTAAAAGTTGCACGATTTATTCACATACATTTATTTTAAACAACGACTGCAAGCGTTATTCCTATTCAAATAGAGTTGAATAAGAATAAAATCTCTGTTTTTATTCTTATTCTTATTCTTATTCAAGTTAATTTAGCTTCAGAGTCAATGTACCAGCGGCGGGTGCACTTTTTGTAAGTTTTTTACGCTTTTAGTCACGTGTATCCAAAATAATAGTTACTAACTTAGGCGCTTGGTGGCGCTTTAGTCGGGATCACAATATGAAGTTAGCTATCTATTTCCAGTCATACGCACTCTTATCTAGGGCCAGGGGTGGCCAGTGAGGGACTGGACTATATAATAGGTAAGCGAAACATTTTGAATATCAAATCCAAAATTTCAAACCCTTTGATGCTGATGAGATATTGGTCATACGCGCCATCTATGAACCGTACTATGAATTGCGATGCAAAATGGCTAGTCGCAAGTCGAAGTCAATATAATGCTGCGGCTAAATATTCTCGCTGCCAGTAAGCTCTTAGCAAGTAGGTACTGAAGTGACCGCGAGGTGGCGTTAGTAAGTCACTCTTTTAAGTATCTGAACAGTTATTTCGATCTGTGAACTTACAAACATGATTGGTAATTTCGTGGATGACACGCACCATACTAATATATCATTGTAGTTTATTACAAATATATATCTTATGGGTTTTATATGACGCGTAAACTAGTCGGCTGTGAAGCTGTTGCAAAAGTCCCGCTCTAACACGCGTGAGTTTTCAATTACCTAACCATCCCGCTTTCTACGGAAGCTCAGCGCGTATTTTTCGTAAATATTGATGTTAATTCTAAACGTGTACATTTATAAGGATAATCTTATTTCTCACGTTTGAGAACTTATCATTTTACAACTATTAAACCAAAAATCATTGTTAAGGATGGGAGGGTTTTAAAGATCCAACCAAAAACATCAAAAAAGGGGTTATGTTTGAAAAATAAAAGTATCGAGAAAATTTTTGTTTTCGTGTTGTCACCTTTAGCAGACTGGAGGAAAATAGTTCAAGATTAATATACTGCAAGGGATGTTGAGATCCATGTCGATAAACATTGGCAAAAGTGCATATGTAGGCTCTTAAACCTTATGTCGGTAACTAGGTATGTACAAAAAGGAAAAACCAAAAAAGTGCCTGTCGGACTACACACAATGAATAGGAACTAGTCTCTTAAAATCACTATTCTGTACTTATAAGGGGAGGTATCCCCAACGCAAATGTCCCGCTAAGCTCTGCGCGCAGTTTCGTAAATATTTAGCTATACTTAGTCATTAAGCCAATCATTTTACCAAAGCAAACCCTGCAAATTTGTCTATAACTATTAAGGATCTTTAATTGAGTACAAAAATTAAATGTTATCAGTAATATAGCCGTAGTATTGAAAATACATTCCAAAAAGGGGTAACTTCGCGATTTTTTTCTATCGAGTGAAATTCTTCAGGTCATGACATGGACTAGACAAGATCCTTATGTAACACATACATTTTTTTAAGATTTTAAGACACTATATTCTATGTCTCAGATGGTTTTTAGAAACTCAAAAGTGGTAATACCCGGCCTTAATTTAAACAGACATCTTCTTAGGATACTCACGGGTTTTTTACTCCTGTAGTTTTCAGGGGGTTAATCAAAGACATGCATGTTGCATTTCAATGTGATACGCGCGCTCCACGCGCTTCGTTGGCACTGAAAAGCCTCCAGACCTAAAGAAAAATCCTGATTTTGTAATCGTGGTGGACTTACCTAAGCTTATTTGCCACCCTCGTATAGAAAAAAAACATCAGCTAAGCTGTGGTGGAAAAGCAGCCAACCTAAATAAGTGATAATTTTCCCGTTACCTTATCCGATGTGGGAAAGGACGTTGCCATGAAATGTCCGGCGCGTACCTACGTGTTTATCGATTGTAATGCCCCTCATTATGCAACAGATCACTGTGATAGGTCATATTCTAATTGATTGCTATTGTTGAGGCGAGTTTGAAATTTGTACGTTTTGTAACTATGTTTTAGAATTGTACTTATTAACTTATTCATATGGTCAAGAAAAATAAAATGGGTAGGGGTATACTTTGTTTCGAATCTCCTTACAAATGGACCCGTTTTCATTGCTCCTGTGTGTACTAACAGTAGACGAACGGATATGCCTCGTGTTTGAACGTCGGCCTCGTCCACCTAAATTGCCCAAATCCGAATTCGCGAAGGCTAACTTGTAGCCCTGTTACTTTTACTTACCTACTGAATATACTTATGTACTTATTTTAAGTCTCCGCAACCATACCCGTTTCGAAACCTTTAGAAACCATGCGAGATTTTTCAATTCTATATTTTTTTCTTAGGCTATATGTGTGTGTGTCCCACTGCTGGCCAAAGGCTCTCCCCACGAATGCCATGACTCCCGCATCAGTGCCACCTCCTGCCAGTTGATGAGGAAGGCGTCTGTCATCCCGCCATCTCCAATTAATCACTGTTTTTTTTCTTTCTACAAATTTTTTTGGACCTGTCTGTTTTATTCTCTTATAATATAAACGAAAGTATTCATATGACTTTCCATTTCGCATATATTTTTGAGGATCATGCTATTTTCACAGTGATCAGCAGAAATTGAAAAACATAACTAGGCGTCCATAAGCTGCGGTGACCGCTTACTATCAGGCGGGCCGTACGATTGTTTGCCACCAACGTGGTATAAAAAAATAAAAAGATTTTATATTTTGTCAAAAATGATTTCGTCGGTTTTTACTTATATTTTGTCAAAAATGAGTTCGGATTTCCGAATGTCCATCCGGAAGCGCTTCTAGATATATTTACTTACCTACAAATCGCATAATTTTTTAACCGATTCTCGTGAAATTGTGTGAGCATTTTCCATAATTAAGAGGAATGCCTAGCTGACCAACTTTTCAAATCTTGAATTTTTGACATAATGTTTCTGTCGCGCTGCTGGGAGCGGGAGCGGGCGCTGTCTATGTGTGAGCGCACGCACACAGGCGCGAGACGCGAGCCCGCGAATTTACTTACTGACCCAGCATACGATAAATTAGGCTGTAGGTACAGATCGCACCATAGAAAAAGTCCCCCCTTGAGCACTTTATGAAAACTGTACAATAATTTCGTCAACTAAAATGAATCCACTTTAGCTCAGACGTTAACATGGTTGACACGCAATCAAGAGGTTCATGGTTCAAATCCAGAGATTGACAGAACTTTTTGCTTTTTTACCAAGTAAATTGATGTAATGCTTTTATAATAAATGTTTATTTACGTCAATATATTAATAGGAAAATGAAATAAAATAACGCCTAAACTTTTTTTACTTTATTAACTTGAAATACTTAGCAATATCATATTGAAAATAATAGCGTTTTATCTTGGCATAAAAATATGTATATCTCTCTTTATTTTACACATCTAAACAAAATAATAAACAGAAATAAGAACAAATAACAATATTGTTTTTTTTTTGGTTAGCTAAAATATATTTTTTTTTTTTATACGACCGTAGCTTTAGAGTAGATCTCTATTCGCTAGAAAAGTGACGCGGGGCGCTCCTAAGGGGCGCCCCGGGGAAAAGCTAAAATATAAAACTTGCGTTACTTAGACAACTATTGACAGGCAGTGCACAGCCTAAACCACTGAAGATATAACCATGAAATTTGGAACATATATTCTTTAGGGTACGTAGACGTGTACTAAGAAAGGATTTTTCGAAATTCAACCCCTAAGGGGGTGAAACAGGGGTTGAACCGTTGTGTGGAAATCGTTCATTTGGAAAGTCTTAGACTTGAAACTTTGTACAAAGGTTAATTATTAAAAAATAAGATAAATGATATAGAGTTGAGTATAAAAATTCATCCCTTAAAGGGTTCAAAAAAGGGATGAAAGTTTGTATGACAAAAATGTTGTTTTTCAAGTAAGAAGTTTGAAACTTCGGTCACAAGCTTCTTATGTATAGTGAAAAACATTGATTATGGCTTTTTTTTAAATTCATCCCCTAAAGGGTTTAAGCGAGGGTTGAAAGTTCACGTGCGCAATGTGTGATTGTTTTATAGTATGGGTTTCTTTTGAACCCATTTCAAGATTTCAAAAGAGGATGTTCTCAATTCGGTTCATCAAAATGCAGATCTGATGATGGGATCCATGAGGAATCGAGGGAACTCCTCAAATCTTATAGGCAAACATACAGTGATTTTTGTGTTTTTATCAACAAATCAAGCATTTTCATACAAGAATGTGACATTTGATGAAGTGGGACTGCTGATGATGTTCAGAATCAGAACAGAACTCTTCAACGACGCATAGTTCACGTTTGGCGAATTGTCCTCTTTGCTGTGTTTGTTAAGCAAGTTAGTTTTACAAGACAATCATTTGTCAAGCTCGAGTTCTGATGATGGGATCCATGAGGAATCGAGGGAACTCCTCAAATGTTAAAGGCATACATAAGTTACATTACACATTTTAGTATTTTAACAAACAAATCAGGCATGTACATTTAAATAAATTGACATTTGATGAAGTAGAACTGTATGTAAGTATATGATGATCAGAATGGAACTCTTCAACCACGTATATTTTTGTTTTTTACATTTTTGTCAAACTTGAGTTCTGTAGCTCTAGTATAAGTTTTTTCGAAACATTAACTAATTCGAACGCGTTTGCGTTTTGTCTCAAAATGTATGAAAGTGGCATGAAAACGTGAACAGCGCCTCTGGTGGTCACTAGTGGAAACTAAAACAGCGAGTATAACATTTGTTGCTAACCGATGAACGCGCGTATTTCAAACTCGGTGAGAGCGTTTTCATACATTTTGAGACAAAACGCAAACGCGTTCGAATTAGTTAATGTTTCGAAAAAACTTATACTAGAGCTACTGGTGTTGGATTCCATGATGAATTGAGCGTATACTTACTCTTCTACCATTATAAACATACTTATAGCCATTTTTAGGGTTCCGTACCCAAAGGATAAAACGGGACCCTATTACTAATGCTCAGCTCTCCGTCTGTCACCAGGCTATATCTCGAGAACCGTGATAGTTAGACAGTTGAAATTCTCACAGATGATGTATTTCTGTTGCCGCTATAACAACAAATACTAAAAAACAGAATAGAATAAATATTTAAGGGGGCTCCCATACAACAAACATATTTTTTTTTATTGCCGTTTTTATAGATAATGGTACGGAACCCTTCGTGCGCAAGTCCGACTCGCACTTGGCCGGTTTTTATTTCATTGTATGGAATCCAAGAGTGCACCATCTAAGTATAATAATCTTTCACCGGTCTCCCCGATTGAAGTCGGTTTTTTTTTTTATTATATTAGGTAATATGTAGATTTTTATTTCATTGTATGGAATTTAAGAGTGCACCATCTAAGTATAATCATCTTTCACCGGTCTCCCCCATTGAAGTCAGTTTTTTTTATTATATAATATGTAGATCTATAAAAAAAATTAGGTTTATTTCTATTACATGACATTTTTCTTACTCTTAATCGCCACGAGTTCTACGCGGACGAAGTCGCGGGCAAAAGCTAGTGGGTTATAAAAACCTATGATTCGTTAATAACTTTACCACTAACTAAGTAGCATTTATTCCTATATCAAAGACAAGGGTTCCCAGGTCACCTTTCTATTGAATATTCTTCCATTGTGACTCAGGGTTTTTCTTGTGATTAATAACTTTTCTGGTAATAATGATTTATCGATAATTTTTCACCACTAGCGTATCGACAATATATGTCAACGACTGTTGCCCATCCCTATTCCTTCTGTGTACGTATATTTAGAAACTGACTCCGCCACGAATTCGTGCGATAAGGACAACTGCAGCTCGGACTAAAATTCCCTTGCAAAAAACTGAAAAATCGAGGTTTCGTTCTCGACTGTTTCCTCATCCAAAACGCAACCAATCATTATAAAATTTTGGAAACTGCAAGAGCAAGAACTAATCTATGCCGCTACGTTTTGATTTTTTGGATATTTGTTGTCATATTTGTATACTGCGCCTTTTTATGGAGCCAATTCAACTAAGCCGTTTTTGCGATTTTTGGAGGGCTGTAACTTTCTTTAAAATAAAAATATCCAAAAAAACAAAACGTAGCGGCATAGATATTGATGATATTGATCTTATTTGAAAAAATCATTGCTCTAGGTTCAAAAACCAGAGAGAAAACAGTCGAGAGCGTTTGTATGGGAAAATCGCAGCTAGGCATTCCTCTTAAACGTTTTTTTGGCAAGTCAGTTTTTGGACTAATCATCAAAGTCAGGTATTAGGGGTTGGTACCAGGTACGGTCACGTGCATTATTTAGGACCCATTTCGCAAACTTTTCTTTGAATTTCTATTTTAAATGTAAATGTATTGTAAATAATTTATGGGTCCTGATACTCGAAATAAATGATTAGTACTGTCAACCTTAAAAGGGGGTCCCAAATTAAAACTCGTGACTGTACCATGGTTGTCACATGCTCATTGCCGACCCTTTTAAAAATTATATACTCCTTTCTTGAAGGCCCCAATATTCTAAATTCGTGCCAAAGCTGAAATAAACCCTTCGTTAGCTTCGCTCACTCGGTAAATAATGAATAAATCGGAAAATACTTATGACACACACTCATTACGACAGACGACCGACAAAGACAGCAAGAGAGAACCGATTTTTTCATGGTTCGCTTGATACGAGAGTGTTTGCTTTGCTACGCATGAATATCAACTCAGTAGGCAGGTACAGTCAAGGGCATTAATATGTATACACTTTTGGACCTTATTTCAATGGAATAAGGTGAAAAAGTGTATACATATTGGTGCCTTTTGACTGTACAGTATAAAGATAAAATTGACGCGTAGAGAAAAATACCGCGGGTGTGGCTGCCTGTCACTTATCACTACTTGTTTTCAGAACTCGTTTTGCCTCCATAAATATACCTACGTCATTTTATGTTTTAAAATAGGCTTCTGTGCGTGTGCAACTTTGTTTATGTTTAACTTGCGTAATTTGTGGCATTTGCTGCGTCCTTCAATCTGTTTTGGTCGGGTCAGTCACTTTTGAGTTTTGCAACGTTCTAGAATCATTTGGCGTTAGCTCTTTTCCAGCTGACGAACAACGATGTGATTCTTTAAAAAAACCGGTGGTAATTTCCTTATTATTTTGATTGCAACATTTGCAACTATCATTAGCACGATTCAGTTATGTTTGCTGCTATTTAAGTATGTATAACTTCATCAAAAGGTTTCTAGTAAACAATGCTACGATTATTTTTACCTCTCGCGATTACTTTTCTTTTTATCGGAATTCTTTCCGAGTGGTTATTACTTGACATTGACACTTGATTGCAGTATCATGCCGTGTTATCCTATAATTGTTATACTTCCTTACATTTTTTTGTTTAATCAATCAATTATCAATTAAAAATTATAATATTATCAATTACATTACACATTACATTTTAAAAATATCTATCACAATACAAAAATACAAATACCTAGACATTGTTTAAGCCAGGAAAAAAAATCAAGATGAATTACAATAATATTCATTACATATACCGATTAGTCTGTTCAAAAATAACTTACTAATGGTTAATAGAGTCTGAAGTTATTTTTGAATAGACTAAAATTTTATAGCTGACTGTACACATTACTGACCATAGGGTTTCACTCACTAGAGTTGACTTATTCAGGGATTTTCATTTAATTAGCGACAGACAAACACCATAACAGACAGGCTCTAATTCAAATATTTAACTAAATATAAATATATACACCTAAATATAAATATTTTAAAATGTAATACCTATTCGGGCCAGAAAATCAGGACTATGCTAACTAGCATAAAATGAAGTAGGTATATTGACATAATGTTTTTTCATTCCTCATACTCTGAAAGTGTGTCATATTTGATTTGACCTAAGGAGCGGGTTGAAAGTGGGCCATTGCGCCCCACGAGCTAACATGTATACATATTTTTGATTCCAAAACATTTTAAATTAACCAATCCAAATGCTTCACCACATTGAATCCGCCAATGACAAAACACGTCGACAGCCAAATCAGCCAATGCCAACCAGGATTTCCAATTTTATATTAATTTTGAATTTTGAGTAAAAAAAAGAAAAAAGGAAAAAAAAATTTTGGCTAAAGATCATCATTATACTCGATTTCGACTAATTCGGGGATGAGGTTTTCAAATTGTATGTTATTTTTGAATTTTAATTTAAAAAAAAATTTGCTTAAAATCGTCATTATACTCGATTTCGACTAATTCAGGAATAAGGATTTCAAATTTGACATTTATTTTGAATTTTAAGACAATTTTTTTTGGGTTAATTGTCACTATACTCTATTTCGACTAATTCGGGGATGAGGTTTTCAAATTTTATGTTATTTTGAATTTTAATTTTAAAAAATTTGTTAAAAATCGTCATTATACTCGATTTCAACTAATTCAGGGATAAGGATTTCAAATTTGACATATATTTTGAATTTTAAGCGAAAAAAAAAAATATTGCAAAAAAATCGTCATTATACTCGATTTCGATTAATTCAGGGGTAGAGATTTCAAATCTGACTTTTATTTTGAATTTTATGCCAATTTTTTTTTTGGAAAATCTTAATTTTACTCGACTTCCACTAATTCGGGGATAAGGATTTCAAATTTTATATATTAATTTGAATTAAAAGTTAAAAAAAATTTTTTTCCAATAATCGTCATTATACGCGATTTCGACTAACTCGATAAGGATTTCAAATTTTACATTAATTTTGAATTTTAAGTTAAAAATAAAAAATAAATGCGAAAAATCATTATCGATTTCGACTAATTAGGGGATAAGGATTTCAAATTTTATATTAATTTTGAATTTTAAGTTTAAATTTTTTTTTTAGTTTTGTCGTATTCGGAATGAAAAGCATAGTGTTTAACTCGGGTGAAACCACCCATTTCAGCCTCGAACTATTGGCGCTCTCACTACGTTCGAGCGCCAAAATATCTCGTCTGCAATGGGTCGCTTTCAACCCTTGGTTAACAATCTACTATTGATTTGACAGTTAGTTGTTATCAACCCGCACGATTGTATCGGTCTGGCCGGAAAGGGTTAAGTGGGAATACTATATTTTTGATATCGTGTGTGCTTTTCCGTCCCGTCAGATATAGGCATTTATACAAAATAGTTCGTGCGGCCTGTGCAAACTTATTTACTAAACAGCATGCAAGACAGATTAAAACACATACCTACAGATGTGTATGGTGGGGAAATCACAGTTACGTGGAAGCTTCTAGAAGCAAGCGAAAGGACGGTCAATGTCCTACGCAGTCGACCTAAGGATATCAGTATACAGGGCGCCCTTGTAATTACGGAACGTAGGTAGGAAGGGTACGGAGGGTGTATAATTTTATAACTCCTATCCTTTAGGTGTAGTTATTTTATAAGGACACGGTTTAAAGATCTGTTTGATTAAATGTTAAATAATATTCTGGTAACTCAGTACTTTTTTTGATATAAGTTACCGAAATATAGTCTTACGGTTTTTTTATAAATGATCCTCATTTATAGAGTAGGCGAAAGGACGAGATGACACTACCTGCTTTAAGGCGCTACACTGAGAAATTTGGAGACTTTGAAACGCTGTCCTGCCCAGACTACCAAACAGTAGGGGCTGATTTTCAGATATATGATTCTTGACTATATGATTGTAGTACTGACAATAGCGAAAAATGATTGCTTAAAATTTTCTCGATAGAAAATAAATCCAAAGTCGAGTCCATATTTTCCTTTTTTTCCTCAGCCTACTAAAACAACGCATTATTAAAAGTCACGATTAAGTTAATATGATGGTATTTTACCTCATCCAGGTACTGACAAGAGGAAATTTAATAAACCTGCACACAGTCAGATATTTAACGAGATTTGTCTAAAAAGCCATTCTCGGAGAGGGTTGCATCCCGTTTTGTCGTGAGCGAAAAACAAAGGGTGTCTCTTTCAATCGATATATCGCCTTAAGAAATTAGTCTAAAATCGACTTCTTTGTTTACCATTCTGAAATGTTGTTTGACTGAAGTTGGAAGGCTCGTAAAAAATAAGCAAACATTGAACCTCGTTTTGTTTTTAATGCAAATATATTCACTCATAATCGTTTAAACGGAAGTGTGTTCTAGTAGATTCGTATAATAACAAGCATGCGTGAAGAAGTACGGTTCAGAACGCAAACCGGTATGGATAATTAGGTAAACATGCAAGATTATAACCTTTGATGTAGGTAACTATAAGTAAAGTAAAGAGTTAGGATAGGCCATGTGCACTCGTCATCAAATATAGCTGTATCTACTCTTCAGGGTGCTTAAAAGTATCTTGAACATGATAATAAAGTCGTATAGGTATATTTATTATGATAGCGGTTGTATCTTATTAAACTGTTGAGCGTACGTACCTACCTATGAATTGCACTCATTTAAGGTAATTAAAAATCAGACAGAATGGGGTCTGAACATATATTTGAAGTTATGAAGTCATATTAAAGAGTCCGTTTATTGCTGATCGATTTGGTAAATCAAAATTTCGCAAATCATGCTTACGTTCGCTAAACGAAAATCTAATGAATAATCTTACAATTTATTACACGTAGATAATTAACCTACTTATACAATCGCTTTAAGTATATTAGTTTTTCCGTATTATACTGATTGTTTTAGGTTGCCGTGATGAAATATTTTTGGATGTTGTCTCTACTTCTTCCTTATTAAACGTGAACAACGAACATACGTGATGTAAATACAAATCGGCAGGTACAATAATCGGTTAAACTATTATAAAACGTCTACAGTCAGAATTTAATAGATTTTCTAGTTCTTCCATGATATTGTGCCACGACCGTAGGGAGTACCCACCCACCGCTATCCTAGACTAGGACGTGACCCCTTTTTTTTAAGAGGGGAAAATGCGTTACGCATACCACCAGGGTGCGGGGACGGACCCTGCGGTGGTTATGTAGGACTCCCATGTCGGCTAATGAGACCTATGGTATACCCACTAAAAACCCCTCTATTTGCCGCCTCCGTGCTATGAGGCGAGGTCATGGGAACGTACCTGCACTCCACCATAACAGGACGTGACCCCTGGGTGGTCCTAAAAGTGCAACAAAAACTGGCAACCGTACTGTTAGATCTCACCGATCTCACGGTTCGAAATAATTGCCATAATAACGATACATAATTAAATAGAAGCAAAGAGACCGTAGATAGTCACTATGTTACCTCGTTATTTGTAGAGCCTCACATACATATGAACAGACACGTTTTTATCTAAGTATGTAATTGCTTATGGCTTAACGGTTTTATTATTTACAGCCTGTTATTTATTACTCATTGTCTGTACCAAAGCGACTTGGTATTTTAAGCAACAGTGCTAATAAATGTTGCAGAAGAGAAGACAGTTTGTGCTCTTCGGTTACGGTGACAATAATATGTGAAAGTTGGAGAAGCAGACGAACGGGATGTTAGTCAAGTTCCGTTCATTTCCATTTAGAAATTTGTATGTGTCTGTCTTGAGATGTTAGGGCCGAATCAACTCTTAGTGTACCTGCTGAAAAATAAGTCCCATGGCTCTTAGTAGGTATGAAAGTAGAGAAATTCAAAAAATCGGCCAAGAGCGAGTCGGACTTTTAGGGTTCCGAACCAACCTCAAAAAAATGTGATTTATAATATTAGTATTCGTTGGTAAAATATACGCAATAATAAACATTATTATCACCAAATTTCAAGTTCGTAGGTCAACGGAAGTTGAAAAATTCTTCGGAACAAAATTTTGTGACAGACGACAGACGGACGGACGGGTTCCGTTTTGATCTTTCGGGTACGGAACCCTAAAAAGCTACAAACTACAAACAACATCCAACATCTTTTCTAACATAACGTAACGTTATAACAATGACAGTTTGTGGAATATGCAAACACTGGCATCCAAGTCTGGCTTTTATGCGTTAATTAATTCACGCCGGCAAATTATTCGTGCACATATACATTTACACAGCTGGATTCACGAACGGTTCAAATCGAAAATTCTACTTTAGCTTTCTCATCCTCGTATCGCACTCGATTGTACAGTTATTTTACCACTTTGCTGTAAAAATAATAGAGTCCAAATTTCAATGACAAGAGCCTGACATGCGATGAACTTAAGCTAAATAGTTGCATTGGACTTTGATCGGCCTTGGTTAGAGAAGAGCTGGTTCAAACAAGTGCCACACCAACGGCATTTTTGCGGCGGTTGGTGGGTTTGCGAAACTCATTTACTTAATTGCGGTTGGGTTCCCAACTTGAACAGGTACGAAAATAGGTTGCGTCACAAATTAGGTAAGTATAGGTACCTAAAAGAAAACAACATCAACTGCATATTGTGATTCGACCGTTTTTTAGGGTTCCGTATTTATATACAACGACGGTGGCAAACAAGCGTACCTGTGTGCTCCGCAGTCCCGCAACTCCAAAGCAGTTACGTGCGCCTTGCCGACCCTTTACAAAATTTTGCTGGACACCATTGTTACTTATCGACCCACCTTTGTACCTACGTCGAATTGTCATTAATTGACAATTTTATAGTGAGTGCATTATGTATAATTTTAATCTGCACATGTCAATTGCTATAGATCACGTAGAGAAGCCAGGGACTTAATGGATCTATATAATATAAAGATCCACCTAGCGTTATCCTTGTACAGTTGTATCCTGAAGGATGCCCGGAGGCTACTACCGAATGGCACTAGTTTTATATACTTACATAAATATTTACTACACCCACAATATCTTCGTCTTGAATCAGACTAAACCAGATAATCATCCCTACGTCCTTGAACATCTTCATAAAGGCTATAAAAAATACATGCCTTTATCTTCCTGCCTCTGACGCATTTAGTTTCAATTCCGGCAATTCCAAAAACTATATCTTGGCTTATATATTACAAAGTTCCGGACGATTATTATTGTGCGGCTAAAGACGTCATCGGCGGCATAATTTAACGATTTATTCATTTAAGTGTTTGACCATAGAACAGAACACCATCGAGAGCTTTGCGGACACGCGACTCATCATAATCACAAGTTGATTAAAACATTTATTCTGTATATCTACAGAATAATAGTACATTATTGTCGAGGCCGGGAAGGCAGCACTTTGCAGGATGAGTACCAGTTTTAATTAAATAATATAATAGGCCTTTAAAAATTGAGATGTTAATAAATATATACTTTCAAAAAATTTTGATTTAAATAAGATACGTCAAACGGTTTTTGAGTAGGTAATCGCTGAAACACTGTCTTGCCCAAACAAAACCACTTAAGTGACGTGAGTTTCCTATGAAGATCTGTCGATTTCGTCCGGAGCTTCATTTATGAACGGCTGTAGTTTAACATACTCCCAAATGTAGTAAAATATGGCGACAAAATATTCCTTTGTTACACCCAAAATGGGTAAAATGCATACCAAATTTATGTACCCAATTTAGTATACAATTGTAAACCAAATTTTACAATTGATCACCATTATATTTAAAATAACACACAAAAAAAAGATCAAAAAGTACTTATTTAAAAAACTATAAATAATGAATATGTAATATGTTACACATGTCTAACATTTACTGCTCGTGTGGCGGCAGTTTTTTTTATTTTGATTTGACCTTAAACTGTACAAACCTTCCAATATGTAGCAAGTAATGTTCACTTTCCCGGTCGTTTTGGGGAAAATTGTTAATAACGACTTGGTTTATCATTTAACAACATTTTTGCGGCAGAACGGCAATGGCAGACTAGAGACTACGTTCCGAGAGATATATTTTTTGTAACCTATATCATGCAATCTTTTCGGTGGGATATGGATACCTACCTACAAAACTTTGTTTCGGTTTATTTTTAAAGGGGAAAACTTGATCTGTGTATATTATATACTTAATCACATGTTTGGTTTTTTACAACGTTGATTCAACGAAAATAAGCTCAACGTGGCGTTATCAAAGTTGTAACAGTAATTAGATAGGTAGTCTAGCAAGCAACGACCCCAGTTTAGACTGATAACGCAAGCTAGACTATTCTTCTAGCACATGAGTAAAGAAATTTCTTTGCTCATGTATTAAGTGACAAACATTCAAACATACATAAACTCGGTACCTAAACTTCAGTAGGACAATTATATTTTTTTTTAATTTGCTACTTTATTATATAAATACAACGTGTTCGACCACCTGTTCTACTGGTGATTTTACGTATATTTTAATATACCTATTTAAATAGGTACAGTACATACAAGTAATTTATATACCCAAACAAAAAGCAAATTATATCATAACTTCACGAAAAATAGAAGCAAAAAATAAAAACGCAGAAAGGCGATTCAAACAATGAAGTCCAGTGGAGTGAAATTGTAAAACGTTTTTTTTATCAAACGATCTTGGCAAACAAGCGTACGGTCTACCTTATGGTAAGCGGACACCGCAGCCTATAGACGCCCCCAACTCCAAAGGAGTCGCGTGCATTTCGCATTACACGTTATCAAGTTTGACGTGGGTACAATATTAGACAAACTAGTGAAATTAAACGATTAGAAATGCAGCTGGAGTAGGTACATCACTAACGATCATTTCGTACAATGACGATTAATGACCACATTTAGAGAGGACTTTAGTCTCACAACTCATAGTTATCATCATTAACTTAGTAGGTATCTTATGTAGAAGTACCTACAGTCAGAATCACGGACAAAATTGAAATGTGATGGGGTACTTAGATACAAATTACGAGGCTACAAGTCTGAACCAAATAAATGTATGTTTTGTACCACTACCGGCTACCTAGGCCTAGGTCCTGTCAGTTACCTACTTCTTATCTGCGGACGATTGTAACTACCGAAATGGTACCTTGGTACGCTACAATAAAAACGTAATCATAGTGTAAACAGGACATAAGTACCTACTACCTACATATGCGTGCGTCAGTAGTTTCAATTATTAAGTAGTAGTTTAGTATCTAGTTTACATACATACCTGGTTATATAAAATACAAGCCACTTGTTTTCCAATAAAATTATCACGAGTTGTTTACTTGCATATATTCGGGTCCTTGTTTAGGTAGGTAGGTATAAGTCAGACCGAGTGGTACAACTTTTTGCGTGACTCGGACATAGTAGGTACCTATTTACGGATTTATTTTTACTTAATGTATTGTTTGGAAAACGATTATAGTTCGGTATTGTGGAAATTTACCTACAACGCCTTACAAATGTATACTTACCTAGGGATGTTATAAGGGAAGGAATTTAATATTCATGATGTTCTTTTAAATACATGTTTAAACATCAGTAGTACATAACTAAGTACTTGACTAGCATTTTCGTGTTGGTACAAAACTATAGCAACGGATGAAAAGACGCAGTTAAAGGGTTAAAGAGGTGTTTCCCGTTGGAGATAAGGATACTACGTATCATTTTATGATTATGTACCGTATCTGCAGTAGGTACAGTTCCATAAGTCTCGTAAAATAGGTATTGAAGTAGAACTGTGTCACTTTGTAATATTGAAAAAAAAACTAAATGAAATAATTTTCAAACTTGCTTTCTTGAGGTTAGATATGAGGATATCATGTATCATTTGTGGTATATTGTACAAAAAAAATCAGGCATAATACCGTATCTGGAGGAGCCCAAACTTGGTACTTACGTATGTTTCGAAAATTATTTTCGCGTTAATTTAAAAAAAATGGCTGAAAAGTAATGATGTGGTATATTTTTAGAACCGCCTCAAAATGCCTTTTCATAAGATACCACACACGATAGGTTTCTAAAAAAATTTTTTTTTTCCATACAAAAAAAATGTCTTCGGCACTCGCCTAAGGGATTTTTTTTTAAGAACTGCGGGTCAAAAATTTTTTTTGACCTTTAGTATGCGTGTGCCAAATGGCTAAACTGAAAATTCATTTGCTGTTTTTCTTTGAAATTGGGCTTGTACGGCTACCGGCTCTCTGAGGGCCCACCGCGAACGGAAAACGAAGTGCGAATATCTCCCTCTCTATCGCACTTGCTGATTTGAGCGACAGAGGGAGACTATATTCGAACTTTGTTCGTTTTTGGTTTGCCCTCGTAGGTAGGCCCTCGGGATACCAGTGGGTGTGATAGCGGTACGGTGAGAGCCCACATAAATTAAACTTGATCAAATGTATGAACCACAGAATAGGTCGAACAGCCGGTTGCCGCTTCGTTACCCGCAGTACCCGCTGCATCCCGGCTACACTAGCGACGTTAACAACTCGCAAATGGTCGCAAACTTATGTCATAACCCTGAAAAAACTTTAAAGGAAGTTCAAATCAGTACCTACACGAACAACATTATCTCCTACATGCTTCTACACGAATTTATAGCTGGATACTTATTCATCCCTTCATATCATCCATTCATATATAGGATACTTTTTCATCCCGGAAGTCATTCCTCGAAGGGTTGAAATAGGGAGTGGAATTTTGCGCAAACGAAGTCAGGGGCAAAAAGTAGTACGTACAACATTAAAATGCATTTAAACTTACACTAATAAAATCATTTTGTTAGGTATAAGTACGTCATTTATACCCGGACGCGATAAAGTGGGTAGGTTTTACCAATGTTTTTATAATATTTTATTTATATTATGAAAATACCTCCACTGATACCCGAGTGAGTACTTAGTGATACAATAACCAGTACTTTACCGTTTATGTATTATTTAATAGTTACGCATACGCAATAACACATGTTGCACCTGTAGATAGAATTATTCAGATGATTCTAGAATATTGTTCTGGCGTGAATAGATTGCAAACAGTCAACCTGTGTCGTAGGTATAGGTATACCGGTTCGTGGACTTTGGACCGTGATTTCCACTTCCAACTTCCAACGCGTCGTCGGTCGCTTGCTCGTGTTTGACGCGATGGATTGAGAACACATTTTTATACGCATTATATCTTATATCCTACTGACTGGTTTTATGTTAAGTCTATATTTATCTTTTTTATTTCCTTAACTAGGAAGTACTCAGGTAAATACCGATGCCTGGTTTCCGTTGTAAAACTTGCTTACTGTGTTATTATTAGGTATACCTAGTAGACGAAAAAAAGACACTCTGGATATTATGGACGCTTTTATAATTTATCGTCGACGGCCACGGCACGATAAAACTCTGATTTCATTCATAAATAGACCATATAGGTAAGGTCCGACCGAGAACACCTTTTTTGTCTCGGCCGAGACCGAGACCGAGAATAAATTAAATTCTCGGCCGAGACCGAGACCGAGACCGAGAATTTGAAAATGTGAGAAAAAACTCCAATTTGTAATGCTTTATTTATTTAGTGATCAAAATGAAATAAATCGATGTTGTAAGATAAAAAACCGGCCAAGTGCGTGTCGGGCCACGCGCAATGTAAGGTTCCGTAGTCGTCCACCCGTTACAAACTAAAAAGTTTGCAAACTTATATCTACTATCTTTGACAGAATTAACAACTTTATCTAAGGTATTACGGAAATTTTGCGAAAGTTTACTTGTTATGTATGTTATGTTCAACTATTACTCGTTAACTAATAATGTCTACTTACCTCTGATAATTTTCCTTTTAAATTCAATACATGTACTACTACCATGATTTTTTTTTTCACATGCCTAGTAGTTAGCCACCGTTTAGCTGGTAGAGGGCAGGTGGGGGGCACACTTGACTATTACAAAAATTATCACTCGAAAGCTTAACATCACGCCAATGGATTCTTCTTTGATGAAACATGGGTTCCTTGTTTAATACGCTCTTCGTTAACAATTGCAGCAAAGTGTCATAATTGGTTTGAAAAGTACATAATCAACATCGCGTAAATCAATGGTGAACAAAACCACCAGCTAATAGATCAACACGTGCGGCTCCACAGGCGTGTGGTACATTCAAATTCACCAATCTTAGATCGTAGAATAGTCTCGGCTACGGCCGAGAATCTCGGCTCGTTTTGGCCGAGACCGAGACCGAGTTCTCGGTTCGAATTTTGGCCGAGAATAGCCGACACCGAGACCGAGACCGAGATCTCGGTCGGACCTTACATATAGGCTTTAAACTGATTATGAATGAAACCATAGAGTTTTATCAATCCGTGGAAGTCCATGGTAAATTATAAAAGCGCCCAATGAAAAATAATGATACAGTAAATCAACGCTAGTAGGGTTTGACTTGTAAAAGTGCCATTGCGGCCTACTTACAGAATAAAGTTCATTTTATTCATTCATTTTTTATTCAACGAAAACGAAACATTTATGCTCTATACATAATTAGGTCTTAAAACACTCGTGTTTTAAGAAGCCTCATTATGTAACAGTTGCATAAACTACCTACTATTTTTTACTCGGTTATACAATCCGGCTCGAAAGACCCTTGACAGGGTTTAGTACCTATCTCATCTCGAATTTTAATTCACTACCACCGCCAGGTATGCGCTGGTAAAATTATGCGGGTTCCTCACGAGCACGTTGTATAGGTATTTAAGTCCTAAGGGTGACATTGACATGAGAAATTAACTTAAATAGGTACCTATACTTAGTGCATTGTTTACTTATTACGAGTAAACTTCCACAGCAGTATGCATCCATAATTAACTTGTTTTCCTTTACTGTCGCTGTACCTATAATATTACCTATATGACATAGATTGACAAAACAATGTACCTATTGTCTTTGAACTGTACCTATATGAATAACAATTAGCAATCGGTAGAACAATAGCATGCAATAATTAAGTGAATTCGGGAAACGACGCGTCGTTACAATGAAAAGTTTCAAAATGGTAAAGAAGAATTTGTTTAGGTATACCTACTATATAATTTCAACTTTTTAAGGGTTAGAGTAGGTAGTTCGTGTCGACTTCATACCCAACTATGACTGACCATTTGTGAGTAGCATTAGCACTAGCCTAAAGGTACCTTTGCAGTTGTTTAATTATTTTCTTTGTATTCGCTATTAATATGTAGTATTTATACTGTAAATTAGACGTCCATTTGTTTGTTTCGATGAGGGTAGAATAGTTAAGTAAAGGTACATTACTAAAAAGTTCCTTAAAATTATGACAACAGCTTCTACTCGTATAAGAGATGCAAGATAACTTCCATAGCGTCAGAACATCATCACCAAACTTCAGCAAAGACTTTAAATCTATTCAGACTGGATGAAAGATTTGGACACATTTTAATTAATTAGGTGGCCCTGTGCGAAAACAACAATGTTGAAGTCCGGGTATAGTTAACATATATAATTTAATGCGTGCTGTACCCCTTAATATACCCAATTCGTCTGTATAAGGTATAGATATTGAATAATAATTTAGAATGCCTAACTGATATCACTAAAGTGCGAAATTGGTTCAACCTGATAAAGGTTTATGATCGCAGGCGGCGGCGGGAGGTGTGTGTATGCACCCACTGTGGCGTGACGTCAAAGTGTTGATTAGGTATATTTTTATGCCGCCGGTGGGTGTGTATGTTTAAATGGCATTATGATACGAACAAATTGACAGTCCACTTAATTATTAAGTTTGCTTTTAAGTTGCTGTTTGCCGGGTGATACCTATGTAACTTAGTTGGATTACATTGCGAAGGTTTCGTGTTGTATCGTTGCGTTGTTGTGAGATGTGGCATACCCCACCAGGCGGTACGATCGATAGCACGCTTTCACGCGAGTTCTACTCATAACTTGTCAACCGTTCGCGAAAACGGATACCTATTTACCCTCTTTTCTACAAAAAAGAGATACAGAAATGTATTCCATAGCTGAGGCTACCCTAGCTTTCATTGTCCTCTATCTATTTTCGTTCCTATTCGAAGTCGTAACGGGATTAGTGGTATAGCAATGGAGCGATTAAAAATTAAATAGTTTTAAAATGTGATACTTATTTAAATCTATTTTTAAGCTTTTATTAATATGTAAGCTACGTTCTAAGTCAAATTATCAATGCAATATTACTTAAATATAAGTGTGAAGTATTTATTAAATCATCATTCATCTCGTCGTGCACTGCTGAATCATGTAAGTAGATAGTTATAAATCCGACTAACTGTTATCCAATTAACATTTAAGCCGAACTACTTTATTGCTTAGACTCCCAATAACTAGCTTGTGCTGCTGGTTGTATTGATTGTTTCAATAAGATACGGTTTAATTCATGAATTTTTAAATTAGTGCCGCATTATCTTTTAGTTTATTTCCCGCGTAACGCTAGCAGCGCCATCTATTGACAAGTAGTAACACTTTTGCTGTATTGTTCGAGTAGACCTTTGTCGAATGATGACGTGTTACACACCATAATTTGTTACGTAATTAACTACTATTCAAAATTAATATAAACTTAGTGGTATCGTTATTGATCTGTTTAAAATAGTTTTTAAGATTCTTTTTAATTTTTTGTGCATTACTAATCGTGTGATTTCATGGCATATTTGAATCACATCAGAGCATTTTTCATTTAAAAAATCAATCTGTCAGAACTCGAACTGTCAATGAAATTATGTCAAAGTCAAGTCAAAACTCAAAACAGAAAGATTTTTTCATTTTTCTAAAGAATTAAATAAGAAGAATTCTGAATAATAAATAAAAGATTACTAGAATGGTCTTGCGAAATATTCCTCGTCACATCTATTACCGCTACAAGTATAATTTCGCTTGCAAATGCAATTACTCAACTGTCTCCGAAGATAAGTGGCAAAGTGTTGTGGGTTTAGAAGTTCATGCACAGTTAAATACCGAAACCAAACTATTTTCTGGCGCTCAGAACACATTTGGTGGTGTAGTGAATAATTGTGTAGCATTACTAGACGCTGCTATACCGGGAACCTTGCCAGTATTGAACAGGAAGTGCGTAGAGTTGGCTATAAAGACCGCACTTGCTCTTGAGTGCAGAGTCAACGAAGTATCGACATTTGATAGGAAGCACTACTTTTACGCTGATTTGCCGGCCGGTTATCAAATTACGCAACAAAGAGCACCATTAGCTAGTGATGGAGTCATTAATTTTCAGGTACCTATTTTTAATAACTACATTCCAGAACTAAATCTCTAATGATGTGGTTTTGTAATTTGATTGTAATTGTCTACAGGTATTTACTCCCGGCATTCACAAGAAACCTTACAAGAAGAGTTCAAAAATTAAGCAAATTCAACTGGAACAAGACAGTGGCAAATCACTTCATGATGAAGAGCTGAAACGCAGCCTGGTGGACCTCAACCGGGCGGGGGCGCCTCTGATTGAGCTGGTGTTCGAGCCTGATTTAGAGGTAAATAAAAATGTCTGTATTATTAAGATATAAATATATCTCATGAGTCCCAATGCTATAGCGTAATAGTACATTACTTACCGAGGGCTGTAAACCAAAAAATGTCTCAGATCGCAGATATTCGATAATAAAGATCGGAGGCTTTCTTTTTAACTACCCGTGGTATAGTTCGGACACAACTCTAAGGCTAAATTCTGTAAAAAGAACGCAAGCAAAACTAGACTTAGAGCTCTGACTGTAAAGTAGAGATCCAAAAGGGGAAATCTACGGAAACAGCCCTACTCGATCTGGTCGACAAGGTGCAAAAGTCCCTAGAGGATAAGCAAACCGCTCTATGTGCTTTCCTTGATGTAGAAGGAGCTTTCGACAACACACCCACACGGACCATTCTTAAAGGAATGGAATCAAAGGGAGTTGAAGAAACCACCATAAAATGGGTTAGCAGTATGCTCTCCAATAGGGTTGCTACTCTGACCCTAAACGCATCAAAGCATGAATTCTACACCACAAAAGGATGTCCACAAGGAGGCGTTCTATCCCCACTACTTTGGACCCTAGCAGTGGATCAACTCCTTACGATCATGTCGGACCATGACTATGACACACAAAGATATGCCGACGACCTTGTAGTCATAATCAAAGGCCCTTGCCTCCACACGATCTCAAGCCTAATGCAAGGAGCGCTAAACACCATAAACAAATGGTGCAAAGACAATGACTTGTCCATCAACGCAAGTAAAACAGTACTAGTGCCCTTTACAAGAAAGAGGAAACTAGACAGACTAGCAAGACTAGAACTGAATGGACAGGAAATACCATATTCAAATGAGGTCAAGTACCTAGGGGTAACTTTCGACCAGAAGTTAACTTGGAATCCTCATTTAAATAACATAACACAAAAGGCTAAAATGGCCATGTGGACATGCTGTCGAATGGCAGGAGCAAGATGGGGAATAAGACCCAAAATAGCTATGTGGCTTTACACAGCGGTAGTGAGGCCCATAGTCACTTATGCCTCCGCAGTCTGGTGTAACAAAGCCAACCAAACGACAGCAATCCAAAAGTTAAACAGTCTGCAACGCACGGCTTGTTTAACAGCTACAGGAGCCCTATACTCAACACCGGGAGCAGCGCTGGATGCGCTACTTGACTTAATACCACTCCACTTGCAAGTGCAAAAGGAGGCTAAGCAGTGTATCTACAGGGTATGCACAACGAAAAGGTCAAAATGGCGCTCTCAAGCGCTAACAAAACTCGAGGCCTTGGTTTTTAACAACAAGATTCTAAGCATGCCCTCCGACGACACAACCACTGAATGTAAATTCACTAAACTGTATACAGTGGAAATACCTCCAAGAGACAAATGGACAAACGACCAAATGGATTTCAAGGAGGGAAGCCACATCTGGTATACAGATGGATCGAAAAAAGGTGATGATGTAGGATGTGGTATCTACGGCGAAAGGCCAAAGCTCAAAGCCAGCGTCAGCATGGGGAAAGAGGCCTCAATCTTCCAGGCTGAAGTCTTTGCCATTAACAAATGCGCGGAGATCAATCTGGATAGAAGCCTAAGAAACCAGCATATCTACATCAACTCAGACAGCCAAGCTGCTCTGCTGGCACTAGAATCTCTAGAGTCAAACTCTAAGCTAGTACAGACATGCAAAAACAACCTAAACGCCCTGGCCAATTCCAACAGAGTTATACTCAGATGGGTACCGGGGCACTCCGATATCGCCGGAAACGAAGAAGCAGATGAACTTGCCAGAAAGGGCGCAGACAAACCCCTGGTCGGCCCGGAACCGTTCTGCGGTATCACAAAACGGAAAGCATATTCTCTGCTTAATAGCATAGAAAAGGCAACGGCAGTCGAGCTGTGGAAGTTCGCAAAAGGACAAAAACACTCGAAGGGCCCTGATTAAAGGTTTCAATAATAAACTGTCTAGAGAGATATTACAGCTCAAAAGACACAAAGCCTGCGCAGTGACAAGAATCCTGATAGGCCACTCAGTGCCGGATTAAGACTATTTGATGCCTTAGGCAATCCACGCCTGTGGGCCCCCCATCCGCAAAAACGCGAGCACAGCGAGAGAGAATTTTTTCAAATATTATGATGCATGTGCAGAAAATACTTCATACACATCATCAAGTCTAGACGAAAACGCGAGCGTAGCGAGAGAGAAAATATTTTAAGGGCGTGAAAAAATAAATTATCATTTGACCGGTTGTTGTTTAGAGCTCGTTGAATAGATAAATGACCTTTTTTTCGTGGTGTTTCTGGTGCCCCCCTAGACGTGGTGCCCTAGGCAATTGCTTAATTTAGGGTTAATCCGGCACTGAGGCCACTGCAAATTGAACAAACACTTGTTTCAAATGGGTATGAAACAAGATGAACTATGCAGGTTTTGCCAGGAGTCAGAAGAAACTGCAATGCACATACTCTGCTCCTGCGGACCACTAATGCGCAAACGAAGTACCTACCTAGGGCAGCACATCGTGCAACCAGAAGAGGTACAACACATCACCGCCCAAAGAATCTGGAAATTCCTGGATTCAACGGGTCTTAGCGGTGTACTCTAAAGGGCTGCCACAATAGATCACGCGTTGGTCGAAGCGGCATACAAAGCCCAAAATTAACAATAATAATAATAATAAATAATAAGCATATAATTTCCGGTTGTGGTCATCTTGCTAACGGCGAGTACTTGCACAGACATAACCTTGTAGCCAGGATCATTCACCAGCAACTTGCTCTTCTATACGGTCTTGTGGACGTCGAAGTGCCGTACTATAAGTACACACCTGCGCCAGTTCTCGAAAATGGTCGTGCCACGCTCTATTGGGATCGATCTGTCATCACGGACAGGACTATTGTAGCCAATAAGCCTGATATCGTGCTGACAGATCGATCGAAACGCCAGGCAGTGCTCGTTGACATCACCATCCCCCATGACGAGAACCTCGTGAAGGCCGAGAAGGACAAACTCAGCAAGTACCTAGACTTGGCCCACGAGGTAACCGCCATGTGGGATGTTGATTCAACGACCATTGTCCCGATAGTCGTTTCTGCGAACGGTCTAATAGCGAAGAGTCTCGACCAACACCTCAAGAGACTCTCGCTAGATGGCTGGGTCAAGGGTCAGATACAGAAAGCGGTACTCCTGGACACGGCGCGGATAGTCAGGAGGTTCCTGTCTCTGTCGCCCTAACCACCGGTAGCCTAGGCCCTGCCTCGCTGCCGGCGGCACTCTAGGTTAGGTTTTTATAATGTTTTTATGTTTTGTAAATGTATTTTTTATTTTACTTTTTATAGAAATATTATAAAATCTAACCTGAGAAAGAAAATGAATAAAGAGGATAAATAATAATAAGGTAGATTTTTGCTTGCGTTAATTTGACAGGACTTGGCCTTACAGTTTTGTAGGAACTATAAGTACAAAATGTACCAATCATCATATAGTGTCATGTTCCAATGCATTTTAGTTATTATGTCTTTCCCGTTCATGGGACAATGGTGTCCCGGACCTTTGGGAGGCGTGCACGGAGCCGAAGTACCAAGATACCGAAGTACCATCGAGTACCACATAGCCAACACGTAGAGGCCCATTTGACAATTTAATGTAATGCAAGAGATACACCGAGCGGATGCTGTCCTTGCCCGTGTCATGGGACGCACACAGAGACAGCACCCGCCAGGGTGTATAGGGACTATTGTTGGTTGATGGAATCTAAATGAACTGGGTTGTTAGGTGAAGATGATGGACTAATGGCTGGGCTATTGGGTGAGACATCGGATGCCTGGCCTGCCTAATAAAACAGTCTGTCATTTTTATTATTATTAAAATTTTATGCAACCCCCTGGCCTGGAAGTGGGTTCTTCCGAGCGCCTCTGAATATGAGCGTCATGTTCCCCAGGACGGCGAGGAGGCAGCAGCGCTTGTGAAGGAGCTGGTGCTCATACTGCAGCGTCTGGGCGCGTGCACGGGCCGCCTGCAGGAGGGCGCGCTGCGCGTCGACGCCAACGTCTCGCTGCGGCGCGCCGGCGACCCGCTCTCCACTCGCACTGAGGTGAGCTATGGTCATAAATTTGCAATTTACGAGTATGTATCAACTAAATTTATTTCACCAATAACCATACATAAATCCACAACTGGTTTTACCAGCCTTATACTAAATTAAAATAAAACATCACACCCCACTCTGATATTCACCCGATCAAATGTGCCAAAGACTGGCGGCATTACCTCGCTGAATGGCCAGCGAACTTTACTGGACCAGGTAAAAACCTGAGCGAGGGTCGCAGCCCCTATGCCGCGGAACTTAAAGAACGAGTTTCTTTTTACACAATCTAAGGGCAACATTTTTGTCAAAAATATTCTCGAAGGCAGGATTAAAGAATCAAGGGATAGAGGTTGACCAAGGAGAAGCTTCGTACAGCAGCTAAAGGAAAAAGTAAATAAAAAAATAAAAAAATAATAATAAATGTCGAGTCTTATCGGGATCTAAAGAGCCGACGCCGAGGACCATGAGAACTGGCGTCTACTCCACCGACAAGAGCCAAGATCTTTGATGATGATGAAGGGCGGGTTGCACCAACTTATGCTTGCAGACTGAACTGTATACTTTCTACAGCGATAACTTATAACGCCGCCAGGCGAGCAATTTTTCCAGCTTTATCGCTCGGCGGCAGGGGTTCTAATCTCTAACCATGTAGATGTAATGTAGGGACGCCCGGCCGGAAACAGGCGGGCTGTCACAGCTTACGGTTATTGTCACAGCTTACGGTATTTTCCTGCAGAACAGAAGGACTTTAAAGTAGTAAGTTTTAACCATAAACAATAATTCCAGATAAAGAACATCGGGTCAGTGCGTGGCGTGGCGGCTGCGGTGCGGCACGAGCTGGAGCGGCAGCGCGGCGTGCTGGCGCGCGGCGCGCGCGTGCTCAACGAGACGCGCGCCTGGGACGCCGCCGCCGGCGCCACCGTGCCCATGCGCGACAAGGAACAAGTACAGGATTACAGGTGAGCATGAGCATCCATACTAGTATTATAGAAAACATCGGGTCGGTGCGTGGCGGCGGCGGTGGCGGTCAGTTGTGTAGTATGTCCCTCCTAACAATCATTCAGACATTAGCGGTCTTGATTGTCACACTGTCAGCTGGCCGCCACCGCACCGCCACCACAGGCCGCTGCAGTGTGTGATAGGCTTAATACCTTCGGTGCGTGCGTGGCGGCGGCGGTGCGGTAGCGCGGCGTGCTGGCGGCGGGCGCGTGTGTGCTCAACGAGACGCGCGGCTGGGACGCCGCCTCCGGCGCCACCGTGCCCTAGTATTATAAATGCGAAAGTATGTCTGTCTCTCTGTCTGTTACCTTTTCACGCTTAAACCGCTGAACTTATTTAGATGAAATTTGGTACAGAGGTAGTTTATGTAAGTCCTGGGAAAGTGCCTTGCTATGCCATCTAAACTGCTTGATGATCAATGTGTAAAGGAACACATATTTTGCCTATTTCCAATCCATAATCACCTATGGGATCGACATCTGGGGACAGGCTGCTGAGAGACAAAGAATATTTATGCGCCAATGAAACATGATAAGGGTAATGGCTAGGGTGCCGTAGATAAGGTAATAGTCATAGTAAGCTAAATATAATCTACTTTTCCTTATTTCAGGTATATGCCAGAGCCGAATCTCCCGCCGCTGAGAGTCAACTTAAAGACAAAAGACAACACACAAGACGTGCTAAGCGTGCCACTCATACAAGACACCATACCCGAACTTCCGGAAGACACACGCATAAAACTCACACAGGACTACCAATTGCGGCCTGACACTGCCATCCAGTTAGTCAACGAGCCAACTCTTCTAGAATACTTCCAGAAACTGACTTCAGAAAACATACAGAATTCCACTAAAATCGCCAATTTGCTGATCAATGATCTCTTAACAGTGCTTAACAAGAAAAACTTAGATATCGAAGAATGTAACATCACTGTAGAACAGTTAAAACAGCTTGTTGATATGCTTGTTGCAAAACAAATCAGCCTCGATGTGTGTAAGAAGGTTCTTGAGGAACTTATTGATACTGAAGCTAAATCTCCCGTTAATATCGTGAAGGAAAAGGGTTGGTTGTTAATCACAGATGAAGAGGAAATCACAAAGAGGTGCATGGAAGTGATTGAGAATAATCCGAAACTTGTGAAGCAGTATAAGGACGGGAAAGCCAAAGTATTCTCTGCCTTGCTAGGAGTGTTAGTTAAGAGCACTAGTAATAAGTTAGATATGTCTCTAGCATCCAAAAAGATGGAGGAATTGTTGAAGAAGTGATTATTAAATTTTGAAAGTTATTGAAGTTTTATTTTTTGGGGTCAGTCAAACTTAGATACCTTTGATACTAAAGTGATTGATAACATGATAACCAAACCAATTATGAGTAAATGAGTATTCGGATTTGGAGTGAAAAAAAATTGATAACCAAGGGGCGGAATTGTCATAGAATGCTAAAATATAATGCCTAATCCCACTTGAAGTTTGATTTGTGCTTTGAGTATTTTGTCTTTATTAGAGTATTATTATTACTTATTGTAGTTATAGTTTTAGGCACTAGTCGCTTGAGCGAGAAAGCGAGTAGAATTACTATGAGCGTACTCGCTGCTCGCCGGCGGCGCGGCGTTGGGCCTTAGACTGGCTCATGTAGATTACTTATGCCTAAGAACGGTTTCTGCTATGGGCCACCGATTACGAGTTTTTTTAAGAAATACCGAAAAATGAAACTTTTAATCCCCCCCTACTTCCTCAGTACACCCACCACCCTTGAGGACTTTTAGTATGTTCATCTGGATATCGCTAGGTATAACTGTGCCTATTTTCAAAACTACACGAATTATTTCCCCTGATTGCCCATATGCGGCGTAATTTTCTCAGATTACCCATTTTCTATGAGAAAAGTTATGGCCTATCAGTTGAAAAGTATATAATTCAGTGATATTTTTTATGGATGTGATCGCTCGATGTTGTATTGCCATTTAAAAGCACTAGGCGCTTACGTAAAATCGCTGCTATGCAAACTTCTGCGCCTTTTATCCCCCAAGAGATGACTTCCGCGCAAAAATTTATATTGTGTACTTTTCCAAGGCTCTTACCAGCGCCGGCCCTAGCCCTAGATCCGAGTGGGACGAGATGATCTTTGGGTGCTTTGGTTTGAAATTTTTCGACGTTGCCAGCTTGGCGCCCCTTGCCATCCCGCGCTTGGCGTCCAATTTAATTGACATCCGGCGCCTGGCGCGGCCGCCCCAGCCGCCCCACCCTTGGGCCGGCCCTGGCTCTTACTAACTACATACTACATATCTACCCAATTTCTTCGAAATCGGTTCTGTATAGAGCATGTGATGTGAGTAGTATGATTGTCACAGTACTAACAGGTTAGGTACCTAAGGTATTATTTAATTGGAGCTATAAAGGTTCTTGCTTCTCTTGCATCTGAACTTGTCGAGTAATCATAGTGTGCATATTTTAGCGGTATTTATCAGTAACCCAAAGTTATGTGATGACGGCTGTATGTGTATGTATGTACCTAGGTACTATGAAAATACGGAAGAAACATAACCATCACTTGCCATGATTACGTCACTACTTACTTGGTTGGTATGTGATGTTGTGTTCCTGGATAACGTCGCCAGAACACCGAAGGACGCACTGTGTTGAGAGGGAGAGAGCTGCTGCATTTGTCTCTAGCTAAAAACACAACGGATCCTCAAATCAATAGAGGGTTGGGAACGCACTAGTTTGCAAGCATCTTGTTTGCTAGCTAGCGTGTACCGTTCTAGTATAAAAAAGTGTAGTGTGATGACGTATAAATAGTTGCTCGAATTTGGAGCAGCCCAACTGGGGAAGTACCTCCGCCTTGCAGAAGACCACAGCCATAATCTTATAGGCATCTCGGAAACGGCTCTCTTACGATTTTGATGAAATTGGTATGTGGGGGTTTTCAGTTACGAGCAATCGATCTAGCTAGGTCTCATGCAAGGGAAAACGCCGAGCAAAGCTCGGTTGCCCAGATATTAACATTACTATACATGCACCTATGTAGTGTTGTGTTCCTGGAGGTGAGCAAGGTTGCCAGAGCTCCCAAGGATGAACTGTGTCGAGAGCGAGAGACCTTTTGTCCCTTCTGCTGTCAACACAGGGAATCCTCAAATTATATAAAGGGTCGGCAACGCGCACGTGACCCTTTTAGAGCTGCGAGCGTCTATAGGCTGCGGTGTCCGCTTACCATCAGGTGGACCGTACGCTTGTTTGCCACCGTCGTATAGTATAACAAAAAGTGGCGTGAACAATACAGATCTTATAGGTACAGTCGAGGGCATAAATATGTATATATTTTTGGACCTTATTTCAATGGAATAAGGTGAAAAAGTGTATACACATTGGTACCCTTGACTGTACCTAAAGTCAATATTATTGACCAAGAGAAAAGTAATGGGATTGTAAATTTGTAAACTGCCATTGGAACGTCAGGACTGTTTGCCACTTGGTATGCTGCGGAGCGAAGGCTGCTTGTGGTCCGCGCGCGCCCCGAATATGCTAAGCAATAGAGATCGTCAACATTCGGTTAGGTACAACTTTTTCTATGTTACGCATTTGGTTATTTTTGTTTCGAACTTTAAACGTGCAATGTTTGTTTGTGAATTTCTGAGGACACATGGAAAATTTACTTAGGTTGATAACTATGCTTGGAGCATTTGTTTAACGGTTCGCCAAATACTTATTTGTTAGAAAAATATCTCCAGTGCTCTGAAAGGACTTGAAGGCTGTTTAAGGTACCTAGTAAACTATTAAATAGCTTTATGTCACACCTGGCCATAAAGTGGCCATTATAACACGCTCCGCGCGCGAAAAAACCCACTTCCTGGCCAGGGGGTAACATAAAATTTTGTACTTACCACGGGCGATAATAAAGAAAGCCTCAGATCGCATATTTATCGCCCTTGCCTTCGGCTCGGGCGTAAAATACCTGCGATCTGAGACATTCTTTGTTTTATCGCCCTTGGTAAGTAATGTACTATTATCTACACAAAAAAATACAAAATACAAAATTTTATTTTATTGTAGAATACAAATTTTTGTAAAATTCAAAACTGTATTTTTTTTGTAAAATAAAACATTGCCAGGTTGCCGAGAATGCGTTGTGTTGAGAGTGAGGGACCTGTATTATTTTTCTAGCTGTCAATCACAACGAATCCTCTAAGTCAATCATAACGGCAACACCCTTGTGATTCTTTTGGAGTCGCAGGCGTCCATAGGCTGCAGTGTCTGTTTACCATCAGGCGTCACGGTCGCTGTATAAAAAACGTGTTATATTACACGGTAGGTGCAACGGTTGATTAGTCTATATATCATTTAAGAATGGGAAGTAATCACATGATCTGAATGAAGTCTATGTGTACACCATCATTAATATGTCAAGCTTTCTGTTTTAGCCCGTAATTAGCAACATAATCAGTCTCTAATAAGATCTTATGTCCATTGTCTAACTGTTGTTAACTCCTGACAACTCTCATTCCGTTAATGCAAACAAACAAACATGTAGCAGGACAATTAACGTCATCACGTGCTCTTACATCACCGGCCAGCCTTACTGGACCACCACTCGCCTTCAGACCAGTCAGCAATCAACTAGCCACCAACAATGCTGTCCCAAATTATCTTCCTCTCATGGCTACTGGCTTTTACTATTGGAGAACCGACGATCGCTGGCATCGACAGGACTTTGAGCGAAGGCGTGTCGAGTATGGGCTACAACATTATGTACGCAGATGAAGACCTGACGATGTTCAACATGGTAGTGGATGAAGTTGAGAAGAAGGCGTCGAAGGCTAAGATAAAACTGAACGAGCTGATACAGCCGCTGCCGACGGGGGACGTCAAATGCTTGATGTCGGCGGACCACTATTGCTCGAAGGATATGAAGGAGACTAAAAGTAAGCAATTACGCATTTCACATCACATCTTTCGACACTTCAGATTCGGTTGAAGCCGCTCAACCAATCTCACTCGAGAGGAAACTAAGGCCCATTTCGGTCCAATAACTTGCATGCAATTTTCATTACATCGCGGGGTTTGATCGCCGTCGTCTTACTTCTGTAGTTCGCAGCCAGCAATGTATGTTAGGTAATGTTGTGGTGTTGGTTAATTGCATGCAAGTTCTTGCACCATGAAAATCGGCCTTCAGAGTATTCCAGTGTTCAAGCCGGCCGCATGGTCTTGTCGGAGGTTTCTCCTGGATTTTCCCCAGGCCACTCTCCAACCACGCACTCCTATCGCCTTAAGGATGATTCACGCTAGACCGTTCCGTGTCCGGGCCGGCCCGTTTTCTAGTACAAGAAATCGACGGCCGTCGCGCGTCTGTCTATTTCTTATACTACAAAACGGGCCGGCCCGGACACGGTACGGTCAGCGTGAATCATCCTTTATTGCGCCCAGCATATAAAGCCACAAACCATTTTCAGAAAAACAATCACCACTTTCTTCACGGCACGTCTTTTATTTGTACAACTTTACATTTAAGTAGCTTGACTTCTGTTGAGACTAGGTACCTACTTACCTATACGATTCGGGGTCGTTTAATTGCCTCATATGCCAAAGTATCAGGAGTATTACTACAGGTCTTTACAGGACATTACAGGTCTAGTAGTCGCTGTGCAGAAGCGCAGGCCAAAGGTGGCCTCCTCCATATTCTATGGGAATCAAAGATTTTGGTGATCTAATGACGTTGAAGTTACTTACAAACATGGTGATCTATCAATAAATAACCGTCGTTATGAGTCCAGTCCAGGAGACATAGTAGGTAGTTAATTGATTCAGAGCATAGGTTGATGAAACCTATGTAAATATCATTCTCCGCCCTAAAAATAAACGTAACTTAACCTAACGTAACTTAGTAGGTGACAATTAAAAAACGCAAACATTGCATTATAACACCATTATATTTCCAGGTGTTATCATTCAAGCTATCAAGGATGACTGCAAGGAGTGCTCGACCCCGCAGAAGGAAAACGCTGGACGAGTCATAGCAGCTATGATGGCGCACGATCCCGCAGCCTGGAAGCTGTTTCTGACCAGGTACGAAGGCATCAAGAAAATCCAGAAAATCTTAGGATAAATGACACCCTACTCTTTGTATGTCCAAGTACATTCACTCGTAGTGACATTTGAGCGGACGGACGCCTATTATAGTGATCGTTAAACACAATTTTGGAAGTTCCTATGGTACACTTAGGTATGGTGATTATTCGGTTGACCTGCCACAGACAGTTTTTTACATGTTATTTATGTTATACCTACTCTAATTGAGATAGTTCTCTTAGATTTTACTGTGAGTGAAAGTACTACAATTTGTTGCTAATTTAGGTAGTAGTTTTAACACGACTTCAACAATGTCATAAATTGATAATACATACTTAAATCTCTATGCCGTACCTAAATTACTAGTCTCAGTGTCACACGTTTATTAGATTCGTATTTTCCAAAAAAATGTTAGTTTTGCCAAAGATAATTCTCAATTCCTTAAAAACTATAACTCTCCTTAATTTATTATTATTGGGGAACGGGACTTAATCGCGTCTCCTTAATTTGACAAGTATGCTTATCTGTGACAAAGAGCACCACTCCAAGTCCTTGCAGTTCCTTTGGAAAATAATCCTACCTTACAGATGACATCGTTAATTCAAGCTATTCGTAAACGTTGTAGGATCGCTCTGCTGGTTAAGGAGACATATAAAACGAAAAGGGAAGCCTCCAAACCAGAGTCAGGTCGGTACAAACCAGTAGGTGAGCCAGAAGAAGTAGTGAATTTACGCGCCAACCGCTTCATTCTACCAGGAGCTAAAGTTAGAGTTAAGAGGTATACGATGGAAAAGGTTATGGAATAACTTTGGGTTTAAGGTAGTTTATGTAGGAAAGACATAGTGCCATTTTAACAATAAAAAATTCACACATAAGCTATCATAAAAATAGTCCTTGCATTGCAGCTAATGTACAGTTCCCGGCAGATATGAAGTCAATCCTGTCATTTCTATACATTTTATAACCTAAAACTCACTTTTACTTCTTATCTGTCGGGTTTTTTGACTTCTTAGCTGCTGGGGACTGTAGGGCTACAGAAGATTAGATTAGATATACCAATGATGTTAGAGAATAGAAGGAGTCATGACATGAAGGCAAAAGATCATCTTCAAAATTGAGTCGGGTGGTGTTGTGGTTTTTGTAAGATTATATGTACCTAGGTACTATATTTATGTATGAACTTAGATGCCTATATATATTCATTAATATTTGTTATTGAGTTTTATGAGCTATGTATACAATAATGTTAACATTTTATTAAATGTAAAAAAACAACTGGTTGTATTATTTACTTGTTGTGGAAGACCGAGCTCTTTGTTTGCTGATGTGAGAGAAAACCTCGTGAAAAGAAAACCTTACCTTAAGCTATTTAACCCGTTTATTCGCCACGTTTACACCTTTGTTGTAAAACTTATCGAAGTCGTTACGCCGTTTTCAAAAACCCATCTAGGTAAATATAATTAAACGAAAATTACAACCATTATAGCTTCTTTCTCTGTCTTCTCGCCATAGGTACCTACCTATAGGTCGATTCGGGAAATCAGGCGCGGAAAATGTATGAAACCGACCGGTATGTGAGAACTATAGCAACCTTAGCATCCGCTTTATGTTGACAGTGAGGGATTTAGTGAGATGTTTTAAGTTATTATTTTTCAGATAAGATAAGGTTCTCTAGTCTAGTCGGTCTAGCTGTCGACATAATCAACAAATACTTGGTCTGCAAATGCAAACGCGGTTCTTATATAGGTACTTCCTGGCGTCACTAGCATCGGTGTACTTACCATCAAAAGTTTGCTTCACCCCTTCACCTTCATCCTTGGGTTTTGTGGTATTAAAAAGAGGATAATATAATTGTAAGAAACCCCTTTTATTAGCGACTTTCTAATCAGCGTGTCCAGTACTCACATCCGTATCTTCATGTTTGTGTTAAATTTGTGTTTATTTCTCCGACTTTTCTACCGACGTGTCTTTGTTTTCCGCATTTTCGTCTTCAGCTGTATTTTCCTCTTTAGGTGTTTTATCTTCTTTGTGAACTTTGCTATCCAAATACTTTTGCTTATAAGATCCGTCCGATTTGTACCTAAAGTATAAAATAAAAACACTATAATTTTATCGCTTTAAACAAATATACATGTTAATTAGGCGTGTCAACACAACTATCATCGTACCTACAGCCTTGAAAGTACCGAAATTTCTAGCAATATAATAATTCACAAACTTAAATATTTCATTTACTTAGAAAGTGCTCCATAAAAAACATATAAAAATTACCGACAAGTAACGACATAGGAAGCTTTACAATGCAAATTTCAAATGTTGTAGTGTAGTGCATTATTACAATCAAGATATTCAACCAAATTGCGAAAAAATAAAATAATGCATTGTTTTGTTCTGTGCCCGTACATGCACGACACAAGGAAATGACATGTCTAAAAGAACGTACTTAATGATCCTGCTGGACCATGCGCGTGGTTTCACCGCAGCAAGTTTATCCCAGAAACCTAGTTCATGTTATAGACATACATAGTCAGCATCACATGGTCGGCGCACTGCCGCTGCTCACGGTTGGCAGGGCACACTTTGGCTTTTCGGTTATGGTTACCGAATAGCCAAGCTTTCCACTACTTGCTGCAGTTGTCGTCTGCGAAGTTCTCCAAAGAGACTGTAGATTGACTTACTTTTTCTCAAGTTTCTCCCAGTCATCAGGCCGGTGTTCGATGATATAGTGCATCACCTTGTCGGCACCCTCTTGCTGTCGCTTCGTGCACTTTTTGCAGTCATTAGAAATGGCGTCTGGGAGGTTCTCTGCAACGAGTTCAATGGAATTAAACTCAGTAAGCTTTCTTAGACGTATAGGAATGTTTAAATAATTGGTCACAGATCAGTGCATGATTCTGTCGCATCAAAGTCACGTCACTTACGTTTCAACTCCTTTCCATCAGGCGTGCACGGCCTCAGATCTAACAAGCAGTTAACATAACCGGTCAGCAACCGACTGCTGGCCAGTATCTCATCCAAGTCGATGCCATCGTACTTAGTTGTGTAAGTCTCTTCGGAGTTACATTGGCTGGCAGTCACAAGGAAGAGGAGGATGGCAAGTAATTTCATTGTGGCTAGCTAACGCCTGTGAAAATTGTGACGGCATCAATGAATTTCCATGATGCTTGTTTAGATTACTTTGGTAGGAACCTTTATCAGCTCACCAGAAATACATATTTCCAGAATTAAAAAAAATGCAATCTCTCAAGGGCCTGTTTTAGATTTAATTGATTTTTATATTAGTTATTTAAGTTATTTTTGTTAAGAATTTTTGTATGTAAAGGTGATATGTTTTCCAGTAACATATCCATAGTATAAGAAAATACATAAACGGATTAGCAAATCCACCTTGCAAAAAGGAGGAAGTACTGAAAGCCATAAATAAATAAAACGAGACCTAAGTAATGTTTGACACTTCTATTCCTTTATTTTATTTACATAACAACAAGGAGAAGGAAAACAATACAATAAATACAGCAACTACATTAGATCCCCCAGATCGTATCCCTGGGGGAGGGTACCCTTAAGGCTGGCTGCGTTCCCCCGCTGGACGGCTATGCCAAATTCTCTGGGCAAGGAACGAGCCAGCCCTATATAAACGGTCTCCGGAAACTTCGACTAATAATTTTGAAATTTGGCCAAAAAGTGTGTTTGCTTCCATTCCTGATATCATACCTATTCATCTCTATTGTTATGAATTAATTATTGAAAAGCGTCGAGCACCGAAACTTTTAAGTGTCTTATATCAGAAATAAAAAAACGGGGATATTTAACTAGGTATAAGTATAAGGAGGTAACTGGCAAAAACATTCTTGAAACAATTTAAAGCGCCCTTGAAACGTGTGACTGCAAATACTTTGGCTGAACTATTGTACCTAATAGAGTATATATAGGTTCGGAACGAAACATATTTATAACGAAACATATTTAAAATTATAGTTTTTATTACCTTTTTGCCAAAAAAACGCCACTGTTGATATCACTATAAAATATGAAGAAAAAAACTTTGTTCTGCCCTTATATCGATTTACTTTTATATTGCTGAGTAGGTAAATGAGGCAAGCAGCAAATTGATTCCTGGCATGTAATAACACGGTGGTTTAATCTGTGTGTATGTGCAAACTTAGACATCTTAGTTTTTCAAATGGTAATCCAAATAAAATTGAAGAAATCATTAAAGCTACCTGTATTTAATTCAGGTTTGGCTTTTGTTGTTTTGTTTTGTTGGCTTAATCCAAGAACGTTCGGAAAGAATGTCAATGGTAATTATCTTCTAATTGATTTAACTACTTAGATCTTAAGTACCGATTTAAATAATATACTATCTTTATGACTTCAGTGTACAATTTAAATTTAATAGTAGGTACACAGATATATTAACAAGCTATAAAGCCGAGTGCATCACATAGTGCATATATTACCTATTAGATGCAATCTTAAAATTACTTTAAGTGGTTGCCATTGTCAATGATGAGGGAAAATGGCGGATATCTTAGGTACCTACTAACAATGTGAAAAGGTAGGTTACCTATTCATTTTTATCCGACTGCTGCTGATTCGAATGGGCAATGATTTCAAAGTGTAGCACAAGTAAGAATCGAATGCAAGTTTATAGTAGTTTATGCAACTGCTACATAATGAGAGGCATTAAAACACAAGTATAGTTTATCAAACGATCCGGAGGCGACATAACATGTTTGACGGAATAGCCCAGCACGCAGCCTCCAGCGCGCAGCCCCGTAGCACCTGTGTTGTAAAGTTGTACGTGATTTCGTAATAGCATCATCTGTGATGTGCCGGGGGGCGGCGGGCACGATGTTTTGAAAAGCTGGTCCTTACTTACGGTTTTTCAATGCATTATAGAGGACTTACTTACTATATGGTTGTAGAATGAACTACATATCGGGGTGTGATAAATCGATTGAACTCCAATTTACTTCCGTAACAAGGATTGTATGTTACCTACTTTATGTAACTACATTGCGGGTTACCGAAGTAAATATAATGAGTACTATCGTTGAATCTTTGTCACGCTCGTCCACTTTCTATAAAGTTATTGCAATTTACTGACCAGATTCTACTATCTGTTCACACATTGACTAGATTTTGGCAAGATAATCCGAATTCCCAACCATGCGCAACCCCAAGACCAACAGCAATAAGGATAGCTCGTGAGCTGCTTTATCAGCAATGTTAGGCCCGATACTGGCTGACACGGGTGCACGGAGCGGGTCATAGTAAACTGCCCGCCGCGGGTGCAGCTTAGTATGACCCACTCCGTGCAAACCGCGTCAGCTCAGATAGTATCGATCGGCCCTTACAGATATAGCGTCGGTTTTAGGGTCACCCAGTATTTATAAGCTTGTCTCCTTCGCAAAACATGACATAAAAGCATATGAAAATTCAAGGCATGTTCGAGTAAAACATGATTTCTGATGAATCATCACCATTGAAACTTGAATAATTTCAACTCACCCCTGACCTCCGTGGCAAGGCAAGGGCTTCAGTGCGTCAACGTGAGTAATAAGCATATCATACAACTTGTCATAGTCAGGTTACTTTTTATTAACCCTTTACATCCGAGAAATTGCAATTGAGCAAAATCAAAATTGACTTTATGACACATTTGTTATAAAATTGACAATTAAATATCCGGACTCATTGTCATCATTATGTACTGTAAGTACCTACTGTATTATTTGGGCATTTTCACTTTAAAAAGTACCCGCTACTTTTTTTCAGAGCTAAGTAATTTTGGGTTTTGTAACTCAGAATCAAGGTAGGCAGGATATTAAACTGAGACTTAAATTTCGCATTCCATTATGATGCCCATGGGTTACCCACGTTGCGCTTAGTTAAATGTTACCTGTTACCTGGCGCACACATTAATATGTAAAAGCGCTTTACATAAATACCAAGACTCTCAGTAGAACGATCTAAATATCTACATACATTTGAAAACTTTTTTCATATAAAAAGTGAAGTTTGTGAACCGTAACCTGAGGTGGCTCATTACGATTTTTCCCGAGATAGCAATGAATTCCAACGCCTTTATCCCACGGACTTTATAGCCTTAATAGGGTAAACCCCCACAGCCAGTTTCAGCACAGGAAAGGCGAGGAAACCAGTATCGTGACTGCACAGTGTGTATATTCCATTAGAACAACTTATGTTTGTCGAGACCAACAGTCAGTAGCTCTAGTATAAGTTTTTTCGAAACATTAACTAATTCGAACGCGTTTGGGTTTTGTCTCAAAATGTATGAAAGTGGTATGAAAACGTGAACAGCGCCTCTGGTGGTCACTAGTGGAAACCAAAACAGCGAATATAACATTTGTTGCTAACCGATAAACGCGCGTATTTCAAACTCGGTGAGAGCGTTTTCATACATTTTGAGACAAAACGCAAACGCGTTCGAATTAGTTAATGGTTCGAAAAAAACTTATACTAGAGCTACAGGTCCGTCAGGTTTGTCAGGTCCGTGGGGCCCAGGAGCTTTAAGCCTCTTCAAAGAGATCTCGTAGAGGCTTAAAGACGCCACCGGTGACTGAAGAGCTGGCAGCTACCTCGCACAAAGAATTAGTTTAGCTATTCAGCGAGGGAATGCTACCAGCGTCTTCGGCACAATGCCGCAGGGGCCATTTTTAGATTTAGTTTAGTTATAGGTTATAGATTTAGTTTAGTTATATTTTTTTATTTTATAGTTAATATATGTATGTATGTAAGTAACTATTAGTATTTAGGTATTTGTTATTGTATTTTTGTTTCTTTTGAATAAATATAATACTTATCAATCAATCAATCAATAATAATTTATTTCGGAAATGTCCATATCTTATTAGTAACAATGGAACTTAAAAACTATGTTAGTATTACATGTAACTTATCCTATGTGACAAATGTAAGCCATTCCAAGCTTGCAGGAAAAAAAATCTACTCTGTCCGCGACTGTGGCTAGGAGGCTGTTGGTACTGCCGCGCACACGCCGCACCAGGGATGCAACGCGCTTGCGCATGATGGCGCTGAAACCATCTGTGCGCGCCTCCGCAAACATGCCTGACGCACTACAGTGGCGCGGCAGCCCCAACAACATCCTAAAAGCATTATTATATTGGACGCGTAGTGCGCTGTAAGCTTTTTGAGTAAAGCTGATCCATAGGCTGCAGGTGTAAAATGACTGGCAGAAAGCCTTAAAAAGGGTAATTTTTACAGAGTAAGTACACCTTGCAAACCTACGAATCAACATATTACTCCTTACTGCCAGCGCCCTACGCTCCCGCTCCACGTCCATGTCGTCACTGAGCGATGCAGTGACCCAATGCCCCAGGTATTTAAACTCTCTGACCAATTTGAGAGGAGTGCCATGTATGTACCTACATTTTAAGGACTGGAAGTGTAAACTCCAATGTACAAAACTGTGCCAATGCACGTCAGCCTTCTGGGCACCCTACCCGCTCACGGCGACCTGGGGCATGCTTGGGACAATTTTTTTATCTTTAAGTTTTCTGTCTTAGTTTTTATTTAAGTTTGCCTAGATTAAATCTTTATTTTGTTGTTTGTTTATTTTTTGTATTATATTTTTATGAATAAAAGCTGAATATCATTGTAAAGTTAATGCACCATGCCCACGGTGTGATTTACAATATGGGCGAAACAAAAACTGGTAGGGAAACTAGGGAAACAGTTCACTGTTTGATGGAGTGGAGTGGGGTGGGTTCTCGTGATTGAGAAGTCTACTCTATGATAGGCTACTTGGCGGAATTTGTCTAGTTTACCGAGATCTTACATTTACAGTATTACATTTTTTGGAATATATTATACTGCCTGTACATCAAAAAATAAATACAATACAACAATACAAATACCTACTGCTCCGCTTTCATGTTTCAATCAGGAAGTGCAAATGTAGGGACGCGGTAAAAAATCTGTACTGGCTCGACTGACTGGAGACTAATAATGCAGAATTAGGCTAATGAATTGTGTACGAAGTCATCGTACTGGATAATACTATTGTTTCAGTAGGTACCTTTTACTACAGTTAGGACTCTAATTACAGTACAGTCATTTAGTATCAGTACACGTGTCACTTAGCCTTCTATATTTATCTCCCAGCAGAGAATGACTTCTGACGCTGAAAAAAAAAACCTCGTGTATCTAGACTTGTCAATAAAAATGGCTGTCTAATCGGGACGGTATCTGACGCGCTCGAGTCCCAAATCCCAGTCTCCTCTTGGGCTCCCCTACCCCTACCAAATAAATAAATATTTGTATATCTTACACAAATCAACCTAGTCCCAAACTAAGCAAAGCTTGTACTATGGGTACTAAGCGACGATATACATACTTATATAGATATAAATAGATACTTAAATACATAGAAAACATCCAAGACCCGAGAACAAATATTGCTCATCACACAAATAAATGCCCCGGCCGGGATTCGAACCCGGGACCTCCAGCTTCGTAGGCAGGGTCACTACCAACTAAGCTAAAGCGGTCGTCAAAAAGCTACCTATTGTCACATACCACATAATGACACTGATGTAAGTACCTACTTATTCTATGTTAATAAACTCTATTCTATTCTGAAGCGGCCCTCGTGTCATATACTCGTACTTAGGTAACGTAGGTATCTAGGTGCCTAGTATTACTAAACACTTAGTTCCGCGATTGCATACAATTGACTTTTGTCACCTTAAAACGTAACCTGCAGGTGACGTAGGTAATACTTACACAGTCCAAGAGTCAATTGTCACTTATTTATAACGCATGTCTTTTTAGAAAACTCACAAATAAGTGTAGGATAGGAGTCAGCGTTTTTTTTTTAATGACAAAGAAAGAAATCCCCAAGGGGTAGTAACACTAGTAACGGGAGCTGTGAAAACAAAAAACTCCCAAGTTAATGCAAATGCAAAGATCGGCTGTTTATACCTCCCTGTTTTTTTGCACTCGCAAGTAAATCAAACGTATGAAATTGTACTTAAGTGCCAAAGAAATTGAAGCGTCTCCATTGTAGTTTATGGATCTAGCAGGCTAAGCGAACAAGTGCCCCCCACGAGGTATGACCATTCTTTCAGGTGGTCTTTTGTTTTCGAGTTGTTTAGGATAATATAAAAAAAAAAATAAGTTTCATATTAGATAAACTGTGCAAGTTACAGTAACCAAACCAAATCGTCATTAATGAAAACATAATAGTCTGCTAAATGTATATTTTTATTCAACACCGTGTCCTTCATCTTCATTAAAAAAAATACTATAGTTTCGTTAGAGTTAGAAAGCCTTAAAGCAAACAGCTAGTGTTTTTAAAGCCTGCCAGTACACTACCTGAAAGAATGACCAAAAACCTCGTGAAGATACTCTTGTTCGCTTCGCCTTTAGACGCTTTGTTGTAAAACCTTTACTGCATGATGTATAAATTAATTCGTTTAAATTCGAACCTTGACCCCAGTCAATAAGGTCATAAATTACCTATATCTGCCTATATGCTTTCGTCTGCATTACGGGTTAAATGTCATGATGACCTGGCTTCTTGTCAAGTTAGTATAAGAATAATTTCGAAACGTGTGACCTAAACTAATTTCATCGCATAAGTACAATCTACAATCGAATTCACTAACTTGCTTGTAACAATCACCAGTAGGTACCTATTATGGCCAAATCGACAATAACACATACAAGGCGGCGGATATATAGATGCTGACTACTGGTACTCTTACGTCAAAGGTGTTAAGATCAATCGATATAGGTATTGACTTGTTATGATTACGTCAATTCCACGGAATAGACACTTTAGTATGTATTTGCAGGCATTGTATAATATATTGGCAAGTCAACTCGAAAATATTGACAAATACTTGTTATGTTTACCTAATCTCAGATACTTACTCATACTTCAAACACTCCTACATCATATATGACGACGGAGTAGTTCAACGCCATACATAATATTTATAAGAGTACACCCCACAGCGATAGGTACTTTAAATCCCTTGAGTTCCTTCCACAATCACCTAAGGCTTGAATTTGGTAGTTACGAACTCAGACTATTCTATCATTGTGCATCGGCATACATAATATAAATTGAGACAATTTTCAAAAAATCGATCACGACCTACCTACAACCAAAATACCAACAGCGTGCCAAAGATACGTATGAAGATACAATAAGCATTTCTAAATTTAACATGGTTAAGGAATAACGGCTGTACTTACTAAAAATAGAAAATACATATAGTTACCTATGTAATAAATATTGCGTTAGATTAACAAACCGCTTATACAAATCTTAAATTTTTTTATATAATTCAGAAACAATTAAATTCAATAACAAAAAAAACATGACTAAACTATTAATAAACTCACTAAACGTATAACCTATAAAAAGTAAATTCCCCCAAGTCCCCATCGTTGGTGCCAATGATGGTGCCCAGAAGGCTGGCTGCGTTAAATTTATATTGCATTAAAAATTATATAGGTATTAGGTACTGGTATACTCAAGGACTATTGAAGCCCGTCAGAAAAAAAAACCGCGTAAGTATTATCGTGACGCTTATAAGGAAAATACTATTTTTAAAATTGAGTGCAACACCCGGGCAGTTTATGGCCGGTACGTTTGTAGATGTATATCCACTTCCGAGGTAATTTTTTGGTAGCTTATGTATTTTTAGTGACTAGTGATTCAAGTTCCTACAGTTTTCCTTAATTAAGAACCTCTAGCTAGTTCTAAGAATACCTTATTATAATGTAACGGAGGCGAAATAACTTAATTATAATGATTACGTAGTCGATAATGAAAATAATGTAATGGTTTTACATATACCTAAATTAAATTAGGTAATTAAAGTACTTAATTAGAAGCATGTTTAGAACACCCATCACATAATAATGAAAATAAAAATGTTTAGTAATAAAATATTGCTTATACCTACTGTACTTTTACCATAGTTGTTGTAAATTTGCCTCTGCTGTTAAGGTAAAGCGTCCAATTAGGTATTGGGTAAGTGTCGAACACTGGGACTTTTACCTCAAGAGTAACAAATGAATTATTTGTCACTTATGAATTGTAACCGATATTGGTTATTATAACTAGAATTAATTTCAATGAATGCATTTGTTAATTACATACTGTCGACGGTTTCTCCCAAACTAATTAAAAATCCGACCACGATAGCAGGAATTATTATAATTAATTTTATAGGAGGATTCCGTTACTTCATCAAGGTACTTAGTACTTTTCCATGTCAATGGGCCGGAGACCTTACAGTTTTCGAAGAAACAACGTTGTTGCCGTAGATATGAGGAAAAATATTCCCTTATCTATTGGAGCTAATTAGTAGGTAACGATATTCATTTGTTTTGATCCTGATAGGTAAATGATCAATGTCATCATTTAACTAGTTTAAATAGCCTCAATAGGGTTTGTTAAATATTCTACACTCATTTTATTTACATAATATACTATTCTTCATAATGCCCAACTGTATTAGCAATTTCCGGGATCCTTTCATAAAAATATCAATGTCCAAAAATGACGATTTTCACGACATCTCGCTCCGTTAACGTTGTTTTTTTCATGGGTTTTTACAAGTCCGATGTAAACTTGGAAACGTTACTTTTTTGGCTGTTACTTTTGCAGTATAGATGTAAAATTAAATAAAGATAATGACATGATAAAAAACTTACAACCTCGCAGTATTTTAGGAAATATGACGGTATTTTACCGACCCGTATTCTTTGTCCGCGAGTGTATTTAGGATTAGGTACACGTTAATGTCGATATTTAAGAATGAAATTTATTAGCGTTTTAAGATTCAATATGAAAACGATGTAAATATAGCAAAGATTTTAACCCTACAAATATGTAAATGCAACTCGTTATTTCGAAACTAATCTTTTTGGTTTTTGTTTACATATTATGTATACATGACGCTCGTACAAAAAAATGCGGACCTCCTCCTCACTTTAGGTACCCAATCGATCGATACACGACAAACTCAGATGATGAATTAAATGTCAATAAATACTTTTGTGCGTAAACATCAAAAAACTTATTACGTACCAGTGGCGGCGCGTCAAATATATTCTTAGGCAAGCCGGAAATAATTGGCCTTTCTTATTCTGCATGAGTCGTAGTAAAAGAACTGGACTGGCTGAAAATAAGGCAAGCCGGTGGGAATCGAGTTGTATGGACGCGCCGCCACTGTTACGTACTACGTTGTGTTTACTAGGTATTAAGAAATGTGTAAGTCTTGCTGAAAATATGCGTATTTGGCGAGAACCAGCCTGCGTCAGTTTGCCGCCAGAAGAACGAAGTTTTTTCAATGAAAGATATCTATTTACATTTTTACATGCCCTCAAGACACAATGACTCGTGCATTTTAATTGGTAGCTAATGAATGGGAATACATTAAAAATACAAGAAAATATCCTTTCAGTTCATCAACTCATCCAAGTGGCCGCAAACCGGAGCATCAAATTAGCTGCCCCTACACCACTTTATAAGAATTCTAATTATTTTATCTATTTTATCGGAATCAAAGTGAAAAGTAGAGTGTATACAGCTCTCATCTAAAAGCAATAATTATCAGTCAAACTATCTTCCTCACTTCGTTCGAGAAAATGAATCTCGCGGTAATATGGCTTGTTTTAAACCCTTGATTACTAATATTTATGTATCGTATGGCAATTATTTTGACCCGTGAGATCTTTGAGAAAGCAACTACGGCTGCCAATTTACCCCACTTTTAGCACCACCCGCACCAATCTACTATTGTAATAATGATGGGCGGGATTCGCGTCATTTGAAAACAACTGACAGTAGTATATTTAATGTATGTAAATACTTTATTGTACAGTCAAGTGCAAAAATATGTATCGAAAGAATCTTCTCATAAATATGTACCAAAACCTTAATGTACCGACATAAGAGCTATATGGGACCTATTTTTGAGCAAGTTGTATGCACCCATATTTTTGCACTTGACTGTACACGAAACACAGGTAAGAAATACAGACTAATTCGGTTACATCGGTACAAAGGCAAACTACCTACATTATCTAATAAACATTTTACAGACTTTATCATTTGAAGTCCGAATACGATCGGTGTAAACGTACATTTTCGCAATTTATATTAGCCATAATTATGAAAAAAACACATGCACTCGAAAGTTTTAGAAAACATGCATTCACTGTCAATAAATAAATGAATGAATGAAAAGTACTTAGGTAAATTTATAAAAACAAATAGCCTGGTTCGTTGCATGCCAAAGCTTTTCGAACGCCGACCTAAAAATTTCAGCCAAAAAACATCGCAGACTCGGAATTCAGCAGACGATGAAGCAACCACCATAGTCCATACTTTATGGTTGGCACACATGCTTAACCACACACGAGACTCGCACAAAAATAAAATAACTACGATAAATACATGCTTGTAACATCTTTCAAAACTCAATAAGGTAACTTGATAAACACCGAACCGAATTAAAAGTTAATTACCTACACGTACGTTACACATCTTTAAAAAAATCCCCAATTAGTAAGCTTAAGCTAGAATCGCTGTGCCTATTACCGACGTATATTAACGATCACTGACGACATTTCCACGACTCGGAGTCACAGCAAATGGCCCAAAACTGGTTTTCTGTTGTTCGCTTGAGCTAAAGTTCTACATAGTATAAAAAGTCGGCGAGTTCTGGTGGTTGCATCACAAACCATTCGCCAAGGGTGCCAGCCAGTTGTCATAAAAATATCAAGTGAGTCTTTTTAAACCACCGATTATTACAATGATTTTATTATTCCACATAAACTGAAGGAGGCTAACGCAGAACGCAGGGTTGGCTCATTCCTCTGTCAAAGGATATGCATAGCCATCCAGCAGAGGAATGTAGCCAGCCTTGTGGGAAGCCTTCCACAGGGGACAGATTTGGGAGATTTATATCTTGTTTAGCTGTTCATGGGACTACTTTATGTAGATTACCGCTGAAAGCACAAACCGGTTATAGCTCTTAAATGTGATTTGAGTAATTATGGATAACATATAACCACTATTATCCTTATCTGAAACATTACCCCGTCAAACTCTGATAGCATCTGATATCATGGGACACATTAAATAGTAGTCCGGAGCTTTGGGAACCCAATTAATTTTGTGTGACATGTAAATTGTTTTAACCTTATCTTGTGCACAACAAAGTGTTTACATGCATACAATCTCTGATGAGAAACATGACGATCTAGTTGCCTTATTAACTGATAGGTATTCGTTTTTGTTATTTACTTTTGCAATTGTCTAAATATAGTGTACGAGCGTTTATATTCATAGTAATTATAGAAAACGGATAGTTTGATCACTTTGATTTACGTTTATCAATATCTCTGTCCAACAAATCTTCCTAGCTATGATATAAAACATTATGCCTGTCCATTCTAGTATGAGAAGTATCCTGATCGTGTGCATGCTCGCCTTAGCGGCTGTGGCCTACGCCCGCCCCGGCGAAACCTACACTGACAAGTTCGATAATGTGAACCTCGACGAAATCCTGGAAAACCGTCGCCTCCTCATCCCGTACTTGAACTGCGTGCTTGAGAAGGGAAAATGCACCCCGGACGGCAAGGAGCTTAAATGTAAGTACAGAACATTACATAACATTAGGCTTTTATTATAATCTTACACAACTTTACTACTTTTTGACGACCGCTTTAGCTTAGTTGGTAGTGACCCTGCCTACGAAGCTGGAGGTCCCGGGTTCGAATCCCGGCCGGGGCATTTATTTGTGTGAATAGCACGAATATTTGTTCTTGGGTCTTGGATGTTTTCTATGTATTTAAGTATCTATTTATCTATATAAGTATGTATAGCGTCGCTTAGTTCCCATAGTACAAGCTTTGCTTAGTTTGGGACTAGGTTGATTTGTGTAAGATTGTCCACAAATATTTATTTATTTTATTTTAACTCGACCTAGTCTCAAATTAAGCAATTAGCTTGTACTCTTACTTGCAAAGCCTGTGTCACTTTGTCATACCCACAGTTGACACTCAGCATTATGAATGAATCTCACTCTGTCACTTAGATTTTTCAAGTGCATTCAGAGACGGATACACGATCGAACATCGTTTTTGGTACTCGGTAGGCTCCTGGCAACAGGTCGCGTAATTTACCTACGTTGTGTATTCGTCCTTTTCGCACTTGCATAGGCGCTAATAAAAGACGAATGCTGTGTGTTTGACGTGAACGTTATCATGATAGCTAGTCAAGGCAATATATTACACTGCATAAGTATAAATAGAGTTTTTATAAGTTTCTTTCCAAGTTTAACACGCTACAAACTGAAACGCCTGAAATCGAGTCACCCATTGGGAATCAGTTTTTATTTAGGTTTCATTTCCATCCTGCATCCACCTAGACTTATCCCAGTACAGTTGCATCCTGAAGGATTCCGGGAGTCCGCTACTTAATCCCAAGATTAGGCACTAGCTTTTGTTTCCAAGGTTATCTATACATATTATAAAACTCTTGCGTTACTTAGACAACTATTGACAGACAGCGCACAGCCTAAACCGCTGAAGATATAACCATGGAATTCGGAACATATATTCTTTAGAGTAAATTCAACCCCTAAGGGGGTGAAACAGGGGTTGAACCGTTGTATGGAAATCGTTAATTTGGAATGTTATGGACTTGAAACTTTGTACAAAGGTTTCTCATTAAAAAAACAAGATAAATGATATTGGGTTTATATAAAAATTCATCCCCTAAGGGGTTCAAAAAAGGGATAAAATTTTGTATGAAAAAAATGTCGTTTTTGAAGTAAGAAGTTTAAAACTTCGGTCACAAGCTCCTAATATATAGTGAAAAACGTTGATTATGGCATTTTTTTTCATTAATCCCCTAAAGCGTTTAAGCGAGGGTTGAAAGTTCACATGGGCAATGTGTGATTTTTAAGGATAAAATGTAGCTAGAAACTGGATATTAGAACAACAGGTTTCTTTTATAATATGTAGATCTATCAAGAAAAATCACTAACTACATAGTATAAAACAAAGTCGCTTCCTGCTGTCTGTCCCGTTGTATGCTTAAATCTTTAAAACTACGCAAAGGATTTTGATGCGGTTTTTTGTAATAGATAGAGTGATTCTAGAGTGATTAATTTGCACCCGTGCGAAGCTGGGGCGGGTCGCTAGTCATCTATATATTTAAAATTTTCTTTTCCCACAGCGCACATCAGGGAGGCGCTGGAAAACAACTGCGCCAAATGTACCGAGACCCAGCGCAAAGGCACCCGTCGCGTCCTCACGCACATCATTAACAAAGAGGATGAGTACTGGCAGCAACTCATCGCCAAGTACGACCCCGATCATAAATTCGTCACCAAGTACGAGAAGGAACTCAAATCTGTCAAGGCTTAAAGATATGCGGCTTTGTGTAGCGAAAATGTGATAGAATTGTAAAATATAGTGCAATTTTGGAGTAAATTATTAAATTTTGTTGTTTAAACTGTGTTTTATGAACCCAAAGTGCCAATTCAGTACACAGGGCCACGGGAGTTATGAAGTAAATGGGTAAAAATGTTTTTTTTTTACATAGTTAAGGATTTAATTATGACTACATTTTAATTTTCTCAGTTTCGTTACGACAGTTACCCATATAAATTGTATAGGTAACTGTCGTAACGAAACTGAGAAATTAAAATGTAGTCATAATTAAGTCCTTAAGTAACTATGTACAAAAAATTGGATTTTTACCCAAATAAGGATAACGGATAACAACAGGCATTATGGTGTCAAACATCGAGAATGTTTGACACCATAATGCCTGTTGTTTTGAATTAAGATTTAAAAAGGGCCAAGTATAGGGTGAGTAACAAGAACTGTGTAGTTTACCTTACTTAGTTGTGAAATGGAACCGTATTTTCTTAATCAGTGTTTTTATAAGTACTAAAGTCCAATTGATTTTTCCAACAAAGATTACCAAAATCTTGTTTTAATCACATCGCACATTTCGTTATCAACTTAATTATTAGGATACTTTCCAGCTATAAAGTATTGTTACGAACATCAGCCTATACAGAAACAAAGCAGTAGTACAGTCAGCATCAAAAGTAGCTTGACATATGAAAATGTCAAAAGTTCTTATTCCTTTGTAATAAAGACGTATAGAAGTATGGCGTAGGTATGCTATATAGGTAGTTTAGGGCTGGTAATCCACCTGCCGCGCTATCTGACAAATTAACACATTTTTTTTTGTTTTATACGACGACGGTGGCAAACAAGTGTACGGGCCACCTGATGGTACGCGCACGCCGCAGCCTATAGACGCTCGCAACTCTGAAAGAGTCACATGCGCGCTGCCGAACCTTTATAAAATAAAATAAAATAATTTTTTTTATAAAATTAAATTTTCCAATTATAGTGAAAAATTCAACGCCACAGGTGGGATTTGAACCCATGACCTCTGGAATCTGTCCATTGCTCTACCAACTGAGTCACCGTGGTAATTCCTTGTGACGGTGAATCTTTCAATCGACCTGAAGGTTTCATTCTAGACACCCAGTATTTTTTCTAAAAATGGGCTTGGGGACAAAGATGAGGCCTACGGTGAAGCGAGCTCACCCAGAAGATGCCTATTCACTAAGATGTACATCGTAGACAGAGGAGGAAGAGAGAGGAGAGAAAACTGTAGGTAATCTCGTAAATGCTGGGAAATAATCCATTCTTTTTTTTCTTTTTTTTTGAACCTGACTGTGCCTTTATTAGGCCAGGCCCATTAAAGAGATAGGAGTACGCGGTTGGAGAGTGGCCTGGTGAAAATCCAGGGGGACCTGCGGCTTGACCACGCGGGAGGTTTAAACACTGAAATAATCTAAGAGTTTGCGCTCCAGTGAGTTTGGTTGACCGGTTTCAATCGAATTTGAAGTGTGTCAGTGGAATCGAGCTACTGGGACTTATGTCGCTGGTTCACTAAATAAAACCTAGCCTAGCTGAGAAGAGTCCAGCAAGAAACTCAGCTAGGCCCGACCTGGGTCGTACTGATTCTACCCGGTATGCGGCGGTACCGGGACGAATAGGGACTATATGTTTCTGTGTTCTCGCGATCACGCGGTGGACGGCGGATGTGCCAGTGAAGAAGAGTCTACGATCACTTAAAAGAACCTTACTCACCTTTCCCGAAAAAACAAAGCTCCATTCACCAACTTCCCTACCGAATCTTAGCCAGAAACTGGACTCGGTATACCTAATCATCGGCCTAGACATAGCATTAGCTATCGGGAAGGATATGTGAAAATGTGCAATCGCATGGCGAAGTAGAATTCCAATCGGTTTTTAGGGTTACGTACCCGAAGGGAACTTGAAAATGGAACCCTTTTGTTGTAACTCACGCGTCCGTCCGTCCATCCGTCTGCCCGTCGTCTGTCACAATATAATTTTTTAACTTCACATTGACCTATGAACTTGAGATTTGGTGATAGTGTTGATTATTACGTATAATTTACCTACAAATACTAACATTTTGATAAATCGGAGTTTTGCCATTTGCAGTTAATTCCTTCGCTGTTCAGGCAATTCGACTCTGGAACGATCTCCCTCTTACTATTAGGCAAGCTCAAAGCAAATTCTCCTTCAAACGCAATTTACGGAAGCATCTCTCTCTAAGACGTGAAGATTGATGATCCTCGTGTTATGTTTGTATGGGTACATGTAAAATATGTATTATAAGTATATTTATGTATGTGTATGTATTTTATTCATTATTTGTGTATGTATATTGATCGTATACGTAAAAATTATAATGATTTGTGTCTATAGTTTCGCGTCTCGTCGTTCATGATCCTGCACCACTATAGTTTCTGTTTGGCCTAATGGTTGACTGGTAGAGAATGCCTTAAGGCATTAAGTCCGCCAATTGTACTTTTATTTTTGTATCTGTGCAATAAAGTTTAAATAAATAAATAAATAAATAAATAATTCTGAACCCTATTATGTGCGAAGTCCGACACGCACTTGGCCGGTTTTTTCGGGTAAAAAATATTGATGACTCTTTAGTACTTAGTACTTTTACTACTTTTACTAATACTTGAGTAGTTATTTTGTTGTAATAGTGTACTCACGTTGACATCATCGTCGATTTAAAGACGGTGAGACTTTGGACGCGGATTCACAATTTGTTTTCATCAGTTAATGTTTCGGAAACTTTATGTAAACATACGGGAAAGGTAACTACCATATTTATTTATTTTCGGAATGGTCTTACAAAATCCTTAAAGTCAGCAGTAAGTACTTATAGGTATCTGTAGTTACAAAAATGCAAACAAAAATAAAAACAATACAAATTGGAATACCTACTCACCTTTATATTGATAACAACGAGAGAAGGTAGTTCTTACATATACTTATTATTGCGTTTTTTTCGACTGTACAATATACCTACAAATTTTAGAGCATTTTCCTTAATTTATCAAGCTACGTTACTACGCAAGATACGTTATTATATAGCTCAACAATACTGCCATATAATTGTAGTAGGCCTATTGCGAATTAATTTGAAAGTACTATGATGCATCGGACAAATTCTAAAAATAGATAAATTACGATGAAGCTTAGGTAGGTACACATAAAATAAAAAACTAAGCGCGCTGCCTTCCATAACTGACTCCATTTATTCCATTAAGACTGATTTGCACTTGCGAAATAATCATATACAATTTTAAATACATTGCGGATTACCAAAGTATCAGTAACCATACTTTAAGGAGTTCAATCGATCCTGTGAATGTAGTTAAATTTGCATGAAATTGCATTTGAAAAGTGCAATATGATAGGTACCATAATAATAATTATTGCCATGTGGGATGTTGATTCAACGACCATTGTCCCGATAGTCGTTTCTGCGAACGGTCTAATAGCGAAGAGTCTCGACCAACACCTCAAGAGACTCTCGCTAGATGGCTGGGTCAAGGGTCAGATACAGAAGGCGGTACTCCTGGACACGGCGCGGATAGTCAGGAGGTTCCTCTCTCTGTCGCCCTAACCACCGGTAGTTTAGGTCCTGCCTCGCTGCCGGCGGCACCCTAGGTTAGGTTTTTATAATATTTTTGTTTTGTAAGTGTATTTTTATATTTTACTTTTTATAACAATATTGTAAAAACCCAACCTAAGACTCAAAATAAATAAAGAGCATTATTATCTTATCATTAAACATAATTGACGTGTAATATTTAAGTTCAATAAACCCACCATCGTTAGCGTTCGCAGTATGACTAAACCAATTGACGACATCAAATTAGCTGTATATCGCGATTCTAGGACCCGACAAACCCGTTTTGAAATTCAAACAACACAACAGCCGCTCCAGTACTCGCTATAAAAGAAAAATCTATTAGCCGATGACCACAACCTTCTCATCACTGGTCGAAGTTACTGGTCAAACAGAAAAGAAAAAAGAAATGAAGGGTGTAGTCGTATTTAGTTTGTTGTTATTGGTGGTGGTGTCTGCCCGCCCTGGTGAGAAGTACACCGACAGATTCGACAATGTCGATCTGAACGATATCTTGAGCAATCGCAGGCTGCTGGTTCCGTACGTCAAGTGCCTGCTTGGACAGGGCAAGTGCACTCCTGATGGCAAGGAGCTGAAATGTAAGTGTTTGGAAAGTTTATGTCAAAGCTGAGTGTGCAGCTATGCTTCATATATATATTCACAACTTGTTTTATCTCGTGTCCTCAACCCCAGTATATTTTATGTCATTAGAATTCGTAATAACAACTCGTAATCAGAGGCCAGTCTTATACTAGATTACTGTATTGAGGGGAATTGAAGCGTTGGGATTAATAAAAAATATTGTTAAACATATTCTTTGTTCTCATGAAGCTCTAAAACGTAAAATCTGGGAATAATCTCCTCTCCTCTCTAAGTGCGAGCACATTTGCTGTATTATTAAATTATGATCTATACTTTCATAGTTAAAATTACTTTTGCCTATTGTATCCAATTCCGAATGCCGACGCCGAATATTAGCCACTAAAAAGTTCGTAGTCTTAATTTATCTTTATAGTTACCTACCTACCTTATATTGCACTCAATGGTCGCTTTTATACTTTATCGTGGACGTCCATGGCACGATAAAACTCTCTGGCTTCATTCATAATTAGTCTAAAGTCTATATAGGTATAGCCTATGGTCCATTTATGAATGAAAGCATAGTTTTATCTGCCGTGGCCGTTGACAATAAAGTATAAAAGCCTCCAATGAAATGTGCAAAAAATCCGTTTAAAACTTTAGGTAGCTATAATATAAGATCATCCCGTGCAGAACACGTCTCATTGACGTTGGTGGTTAACCGGTACCATGTTTGTCGGTCAGTCTATTTCACAAATCATGTTCCTGGCGACTGGGTTCGCAGTGTGTCTAGGCCTTAACTTATGCTCTATTGGAGACATTTTGGTGGCTCTGGCTTGCTAGACAAACAGATTTATTTACTCCCTAATAATTAACATTGAAATAAATATTCTTCAGATTTGTTCGGATATTGATTAAAAGTTGTTGAAAATTAATCTAGTTTTGTACTTTTTCTTTTTGTTGTGTTTTATGTACAATAAAGCAATACACACATATGTACATGTACATACATTTACATATTATACGAGTAAATGGAACTTTGGGAACATAAATAAGACGCTATCTTTTTATAGAATGCAATGTTAACTTTAAGCTAATCCTGATGTACATACTTACAATGTAATTCCAATATGTAACAGATAATTGGTTCCCCGCGATACAGGCGAAGCCTAGTGCGGAGACACCTGGAAATTATTGTAACAACATATCTGCCAAATAAACCATTATTTTATTTATTTATTTAATTCTTTTGAATAATTTTGTCCACTGCTAATACTTAGGTACAGGTATCTACATTCGGAGTCACGTATTATATTAGCACGTCGTCCTTACAGTCTTCAATAATGTTACTTTCTCGTATTATAACAAATACCTATCTCTTTTCAGCTCACATTAGAGAAGCCCTTGAGAACGGTTGCGCCAAGTGCACGGAAACGCAGCGCAGCGCGACGCGCCGTGTGATCGGGCATCTTATCAACAGGGAGCAGGAGTACTGGGACCAACTCGTGGCCAAGTACGACCCCAGGCGCGAGTTCACGGCCAAGTACGAGTCTGAGCTCAGGACTGTTAGGGCTTAATGACTAACTAGCACTTAAGGATTACAAGACTGATGAGTTTTTGTTGGAATTAAATCATAATTAAAAGACTTATAAAAATAATGAAAGACAATTTTGTTTTATTCGGTTTTGTATATAATTCCTTTACTAGGCGAACGAGTATGATCGGCATCTCAAGGGGCTTAACAACTTTGTGCCGACTCCCTTTAATGTCATGTTTAAACTGTCATACTAAATTTCCAACGCGTGAAAGCAAGAAAATCCCTAGCTCCTTATAAGACCGACTGTACCGGGGCTAGCTCTTGGCCAAGTACTACCCCAAGCGCGAGCTCGTAGCCAAGTACGAGTGCGAGCTCAGGACTGTTGGGACTTAAAGCTAGCAGTTATGGATTTCGAAACTGAGCTTCGTTACCTTAAACGATGAAAGCAGATTTTGTTATATTTATCTGTGTGTGACATGGGCTATATTTTATACCACAGGGTTCTTCGAGATTTTTGTAATTTTGGGGGACTGCTAAGCATGTAAAAAAAAATCAAAAGTTCAGTGTAAGAAAAACAAACTTACCTACTTACTTAAACACTATGTTCCTACCTACTACTGTATGTACCGTTCAATTCTTGCAGCTCGTGTAGGTACCTACTTCTCGCAAAACATCATAGTTTTTTTACCTTGTCGATAATGTCGTGCCATTTCGGTATTATTCTATTTGCAAACTCAAATGTCACACAGATTTAGAATGAATATAGTTTATTTCTACAGACCATAATATGTTAATATTACAGATTTTATATATACAGGCGTGTGTGCATTACAGTATTGATATACATTAATCGTCGCGGGCGAGGAACGTCTCGTAGCTCTTCTGATACTTGTCTCCGGGGTCGTACTTGGCCTTTATCTGGTTCCAGTACTCCTGTTCGTGTTCTTTAAGGTGCTTCACCACCTTCCTCGCACCTTTCTTCTGGGAGTCCGTGCACTTCTCGCAAGACGTCGTCATGGCGTCTTTGATGGTGTCTGTAACGAAGCAATCGCAGTGACCATTTAGATTTACAGACAGTAAAAAAAAAATTGTAACACGGCCCTTACTGTCGGAATATGGAAGTGTACTCGTGTTTGTTATTTTAAGTATCTGTAATTTGTCAAAAAACAAAATGACGTAAGTTTAACGAATAGTCTGTTTACAAAACGACTGTTCGTTTGGGACATTTAATATTACTTCCAACAGTTAAAACCCTGATTGTCACTTTATTCCAACAATGTCGAATAAATTTAAATTTTTCTTTTTGGTTCAAAATAAACACGAAAAAGGCTAACCATACAATTCATAGAGCCGGTAAATCCAAGATTGGCAGATTACATTCGATTATTACCTAAATTAAATGTTAATATTTATCTTATTCTATAATAGACTAGTTAAACTTTCCGTCAAACGCCGTTCAGGTAGTTAATGTACATATTTAATTAACTTTCTATGTTGATACTTAGCGGAAAAGCAATCGATAATAGTACTAACTTGTCATGGAATTCAGCAAAGTAACGCCTGAATCAATCTATTAAATTGACAATGACACCCTTTTGTTCTATGCTACTCTATTGCTACGCATGGTAATGAAGGTGCCAGTAAATGGATCATTGCCGAGTATTGGGGCTTTTAGCTTAAGGTTCTATTAGAATTCTGTTAACCACAGGAATGAGACGTCGAAGTAATCAAACCCGTTTTGCCCAACCAGACATGAACCCGGTTTCACTTTTTTTTTTCCATTATTATCTGACTACAACAAAAAAGTGGTCCTAAATGTAGTAGGTTACTATGATTACAGACAATAAAAATAACATAGATACAGAAAGGTTGAGCACACCTGGACGACAGGAAAACTGGTTTGTGTTATATTTAGGATACCTATTTGTGAAATTTATTGCACACCATAATACCTATCAGATGGGTCCAAAGTACCCGACATATTGAAATAATACGTTTGGTGGGAAATGCTAAGAGGTATGTGAACCCCCCAACAGGCAATTTTTGCTTACGGGTGGTTCCATCCCCTGGATCATCAGCTTTGTGTTTCTTATGAAATAAATAATTTTATTTATTTATTATCTCTCTTTATTTATTTCTTTTCTTAGCCTAGGTTTGTATAACATTTCTATAAAAAGTAAAATATAAAAATACACTTACAAAACATAAAAACGTTATAAAAACCTAGCCTAGAGTGCCGCCGGCAGCGAGGCAGGGCCTAAGCTACCGGTGGTCAGGGCGACAGAGAGAGGAACCTCCTGACTATCCGCGCCGTGTCCAGGAGTACCGCCTTCTGTATCTGACCTTTGACCCAGCCATCTAGCGAGAGTCTCTTGATGTGTTGGTCGAGACTCTTCGCTATTAGACCGTTCGCAGAAACGACTATCGGGACAATGGTCGTTGAATCAACATCCCACATGGCGGTTACCTCGTGTGCCAAGTCTAGGTATTTGGTGAGTTTGTCCTTCTCAGCCTTCACGAGGTCCTCGTCATGGGGGATGGTGATGTCAACGAGCACTGCCTGGCGTTTCGATCGATCTGTCAGCACGATATCAGGCTTATTGGCTACAATAGTCCTGTCCGTGATGACAGATCGATCCCAATAGAGCGTGGCACGACCATTTTCGAGAACTGGCGCAGGTGTATACTTATAGTACGGTACTTCGAAGTCCACAAGACCGTATTGAAGAGCAAGTTGCTGGTGAATGATCCTGGCTACAAGGTTATGTCTGTGCAAGTACTCGCCGTTAGCAAGATGACCACAACCGGAAATGATATGCCTGAGTGACTCTCCGGGACGGCGGCATGCCCGACAAATGTCGACCGTACCGTCCTTCAGGATATACCTCCGGTAGTTGTTCGTTATTTATTTATTATTATTATTATACCTTGTGGTACATATTTTTTAATAGCCTCTAAGATTAATTGTGTGGTTTTTTGTATATATACTTATATTTTTTCACCGTTTAAAAAAGTTCATATGACAATTTCACAAACATACTATAAGTACACTCCAGGCGACTTCCTGACTTGGCGGGGCGGGATCGATATGTGACATTTTCTTCTTTGACGTAAACTTACTGACGTCGCAAAGATTCTCACTTGACATAATACTGTCAGTATTACATTTGCGCAGTAGTAATATCATGCGCAGAAGCTCAGCAGTACCGCCTTCACATCGTCCCGCTACCGCGCATCCCGCGATTCCCGCGCCAGACAGGAAGCACTCATTTAAATGTAGGGGCGTAGTAAAAAATGGTATCGCGTCGACTGACAGTTGACACTGACATTTGACACTTTTCTCATATCGTACTGCCTCCGCACCGACAAATCAGGAAGTCGCCCTTAGCCCGGGCTAAGATGAGGAGGTATACGTTGAAAAATGTGACTTACTTTTAAGCGTTTTCCCTTCCGGCGTACATCGTCCTTCTCCCAGTATACACTTGATATACGGGACCAACAATCTCTGATTAGCCAGGATCTCGTCTATGTTCATATTGTCATATCTGTCTGTGTACTTTTGCTCGTCTGCGAGTGACAGACTGACCAGCCCTAACCCCAATATCACTAACCACTTCATTGTATTGATGGATTTCACACTGAAGCATGATTGGAAATCGATGGTCTTATATCTCGCCTTTAGCGCAATTAAGATCCTTCCTCGATAGCCGCTTTGCATTGTTAAGGTTATAAAAACTGGGAAAAGTGTGAGCTGGAATTCACGGCGGGTTCCCGACTATAGCAGAGATTAAAACGGGTGTTTGCCGTAATTTAAGTCGAATAAAAACGACAAAATCAAATTATCCTTGTTTGTGACCTCTCTATTATGGATTTTAATTTGTATTACTTTACTTGGTTTACAAAAAAACCCTAATTAGATTACACGTTAAAATGATCGACGTGTAACTATTTAAAAGAGAAGAAAAAAATTAATTAGGAAAAGTAAGGCTGCGTTCATAATATCATAATATAATATCGCAATCATAATATACAATTTCCCATTACATTGACGACGACGTTATCTCTCTGTAAGCACTAGCGGCCGCCATGAGTACTGGACTTCATTGACTGACTACACTTAGTTATTAATTTTGTTCCTAGCTTTTGCCCGCGACTTCGTCCCCGCAGAACTCGTTCATCGCGTTATTTCATTGCTATTCTTTTATTTCCGGCGCTTACCTATTTATCGTTTTCCATACAACCCACCACCTTAAGGGATGATTTCCGGGAAAAAAGTATTCTACGTCTCTAAAACTTTGTCCATACCAAATTTCATCTATATTGGTTCAGCGGTTTAAGTGTGAAGAGGTCTGTCAACTCTTACGGTAAAGAGATACGTTGAATACTGTCGAAGAAACAGACTGCGGAGCACTCTTTGAATACGGAACCCTAATTAACTATGTAGACAAATGTTTGCGTGGTTCAAATCTATTGTATGGATACTATGTATTGTAGAATCTTATTGTCCTCTATTGTTTATTGCTCGATTAATCGCCAGATTAAGAAACATCGTAATCAGGAAAATCCGCCATTAAAAGTTACTTAGCATTAACACTTTTTTACAGGCTAACTCCACTTATCCAATATAATGTAGGAATGGAATCTCGCATGTCTATACCTCGTTCCATAATATAACATTAGATTTTTTTTTTATGTTGTAAGGGGCAAACGAGCAGACGGATCGCCTGATGGTAAGCGAAGCTCCAGAGGAGTTACAACTGTTATAAGTGCGTTGCCGCGGCCTTTCAGATAGGAGTACGCTCTTTTCTATAAGTTTTGCAGGTCATATCGGTCCGAAAATACCGCAGGCGACAGTTCATTCCATAGTTTGGTCGTGCGAGGCGGGAAATTTCTCGAGACGCACCGTCGTGGACTGCCAACCATATAAGTGGTAAGGATGGAAAAGCTGTCGCGTGGAACGGTGGCGAAAAGATGCAGCAGGGATCAGTCCGAACAATTCCTCGGAGCACTCCCCGTGATACAACCATACAACCGATAGAAAAAGCAGAGCGAGGCTACATCTCTTCGCAATGCCAAGTACTCAAACTACGCTGCTGGCAACCGACGATTCGTTGCTTTCTGTTGAATATTGACAGTGAAATTCATCCACGTTTCTGCTTTCATCTATGGTGTCCGTCATCTACCAAGCCCGGTAATTACCGTCCACACGTTATTGTTATGTATTGTATTTATGTGTATTCAGTGAGGAAACAAATGAGAAGAACTGTTTACTTATTTCGGTCATTAACTTCTCAAACATAAGATTTTTTTTACATTTCGAAGTCGTTTTCCCTGATATCTCTGGAAGATTAACCTACGTTGTTCTAATGTTACAGTAGAGTAAGATTATACTTATTTTTACCCACTGCCAGTGGTCAACAATGCTCTTATTATAACAACCTCACTAAAAGACTTCTGCTGACATTGGATTTGGCAATAAATACGTCGCCATTAGATACCTACATTTGTACACTTCAGGATGTTCAAAAAACCTGAACAAGCACTCTATCGCCTAGATAATGGAGTTGTGTTTAGATTTTGTTTGTGAGCAGCTCTTTGGCTGTTTACAACACTGGGTATAATCTTCTGTAATTAATTCAATCTATATAAATGGCCCATTATCTAATAACATCTTGGGATACATAATAACATGTACTTAAGCAAAGTACATAATAATATGCATTTAAGAGAATAGCTGACATAATCTACGCAAGGAAGTCTACGTTTGTATTGTAATGACTAGTTTCGGAAACGTTAATTTTTTTTTATTTGGCAAAAACTGAAGGTTTAATTATTTATTACACAAGAACACTAAAATTTAAGGTACAATAATTATAAAAATGACAATAAATAAATACTTTTATCACTTCCTCAACGTATCCTAACACGAAGTTGATGCATAAGTAAATGCTCTATGAACTGTAAAAGTACAGATAGCTACAGTGTTTTGATCTCAAGAACGCGGATGAGCCATTGTTGTGTGTTCAACTATACATTTATAGGTAGGTAAGTGGTAATTAAGAGGACAAAGATTATTTGGCAAAATTATTAAAATAAAATTTCATTCAAATCATTATATTTTATAAAAAGCATACAAAACTATATGGGCAATCTATACAAAACTGACAACCTATAAAGTGGTTCGCGAACATTAAGGTGAACATTATGTTTGAAATTAAAAACGACATTAAGTCGAATCTAATCATGATACACTTTTATAGGACTAGATTGCCGTACAGTAAGCAAAAACCCGAAATCTTATGTTACCTAAGTGTATTATTTACCTAAGTTTAATTTGGCACACTGTCAAATATCTCTATATCACCGATATATCACAAAATTAGACAGAGCATCAAACATAGCCCTGTTTGATAAACATAAAGTTTTAAATGATAAAACAAACCATAGTAAAACACATTAATACAAGGTAGAATAAATTGTGGAACACGTCTATTTAAACTCCTTATAAGTAGTTACCCAGCTGGTATAATTTTCAAAGGAATGTTTAATCTGATCTTTCTTCCTTCCTCGTTTTCGTCCCTTCTAGACTATTACTTATTATTTGCTTCTAGTTCCAATACCACTGCAAATACAGGCTTTTATCTATGAGCTCGTTGCTTGAAACCGCTTATTTAAAACAAAGTTTGGTTGTGCGAGCCACATCAGATCCTTCCATAATCCTAGTAAGAATAATTGGCGGAGTCGCAATCGCCGGACGCGGCAAGGAGGACTAATTACTGGACTAATATGTATATATATTAGCTTGGGATAAAACGAGGGGGATAATGAAATCCTATTGGGATATGGAAGGGATGAACTGAATGATTCAAATGAGTCTATTCCTCAGGGATAGTGATGCCGTGTTCCCTCGCGCGCTGCTCATAGATCTTCTTGTATTTCCCATCAGGATCGAAGCGGGCAGTGAGCTCATGCCAGATCGACTTTTCGTTCTTAATGAGATGCTCGATCACCTTGGTGGCGCCTTTCTTCTGGGCCTCGGTGCACTTCTCGCAGCCCGTCTGAAGAGCATCTTCTAGGTGGTCTGCAATTAAATAAAAGTACATTGAAAACCTATGGTAATCAGCTAGTAATAATTGTAAGGTCTCGGTTTAATTATGCCGTATTAACTTTGCAGTGAGGTGCGATATGGAATGAGGTTTTTGGGTGAGTTTCTGCAAGCAACTCTGCAGGGCATTAAAATACGGCTACGGTATCCCCTGCCTGTCATACAAGGCGACTAAAAGAGGTCCTCGGGGTTTAAGACCGTCGCAATTGGGGGCTGCAATCGATCACAACAAAGATGGTGGGACGCTGGGACCCAAAGAGGCGTGACATAGCGTCTCATTAGGAGATCTCAGAGCCGTCCGAAATGCGTCGAGTAGGACCATCGAGAAGTTTTTAGTGGGTGCGAGTTCGTCATAATCACTATTTATAGAAGAAAAAAGTGGGAATACGATAAAACAAAATATGTGAGTGAAATTGTTCTGTGGTTTCTGGCACACAGCCCTCAAGGCGAAATAACGAGTAAGATACTAAATATGGATAATATCAGAAATGTACCTACTTGAATAGGTCAGAAAATGTGCGATCATTAAATTAAATAGGAAAGATCAACTGGGATAAAGATATCATTATGATCCAATGCTAAAGGTAGGTATTGAAGAACCTATTCTTACTTTTTAATTTAGATACTGCAATTATGAAGTAAGTAAGTGGGTATTCAGGTTGTCCCATTGCTCGACACTGACTCAATACATGGCACTTTCAATCATATGTCATAACTATAAATATTATGGTGTGTTTAATATTAGTTTTACTTTATCTTGAGTTTTAAATACGTGCCGTGCCTCACTTTCTTGATGACAACATAAATATTTATAGATTAATGAAAAAAAATGTCTCAGTATATAATTTTAATAACTGCAGTATTTTGTAATTTTAAAGCAGAAAATTCTCAATCATGTCTTAACGAAGACTTGTGTTCTTGAAGACGCGCCGGGTCAAGGCGAGAGTAACCTGTTTACTTTGACGGACGAAAAACAAAGCATTTCTATTGTATAGGTACTTAATACTTTCAATCTTAATATATTCATGTTTGCAAAGACTAGTAACTTCATACTAGTGTTTAGTGGAATTGACATGAGCGACTTTACTCTGTTCTCATTTCACATCACCGCACTTCTCTGGATTACTTTCCTTACTGCTCCTTCCCTTCGGGTTGACGCTTTCCCTTATCTAGTAAATGCAGTAGACGTTGGCCTGCAGTAGCCGTTGGTTGTAAAAGGATCTCTTCCAACTCTATGTTATCTGATTTGTATATTCCTCGTAAATGAGGTTACAGAGTTGGCCAGTGGCCCTAGAGAAGTCGACGATTACGGGAATTACGGGTCCAAGTGAGTTTGTACTGGCAACATGAGACATGAGAGGATACTAAAGAATACAGTCTGAGATCCTAGAGTTTTCTGGACAACTTACCTTTCAGCTCCTTCCCTTCAGGCGTACACTTCCCCTTATCCAGTACACAGTTGACGTAGGCCTGCAGTAGCCGCTTGTTCTGCAGGATCTCCTCCAGGTCGATGTTGTCATACTTGTCTGTGTACTTCTCTTCGGCCAGCGCCAACGCCGCCAGGCATAGCAATACGAAGTATTTCATCTGCAATGCGATGATATTTAGTTAGTACAGGTATATATAAATAAAAATACACACTTCACTCTTTAAAAAAGGCTTTCCATCAAATTTATGATGATTTCGCCAATCAATACTTGTACAAAGACGTTGTTCGGTAACGACGCCATGACAGTAGGCAACTGGTTTTGTTCGGTAGTGGATTCAGCCCGTCGTCGCCAAGAGCACGTGTGTTCACCAACGCGGCGACGGGCAAAATCCAAAAATGCACTAGTGATGATACGAGTATAGAACAAAATTATACCCGCGGATTTACCTATAGTGTGTGTCCAATATGATTAGATAAAATGAAAATACTCTATGAATCAGATTATAACAAATATAACTATCCAGTTATTACTAAGGTTTGTGAAAATCCGTTTGTCTGCAAATTTGACGGTTTTTATACCACGAGAGTTGACTGACATAAAACACTGGTCCCACAAAACAGAAAGTACTTTCATACTAATTCTACACGTTTTTTCGCTCAAGCGAGTAGAATTACTATGATAGTACTCGCTACTTGCCGGCGGTGGGACCAGTGCCTAAATATTTTTATCCTTTGTGAAAACACTGTCAGAATTATCTTACAGTCATTTGACTTTATTTGAGGCATATTAAAACATTTTTACCAAAAAGTGATGAGGACAATTAAAAAGCTGAGCGTGTCTCACTTGTGAAAGTAATTTGTCCCGCAGGAGAGCAAACAGGATTTTAATTTAAAAAAATATGCAAACAATATCTCTGAACGAAATCTCTACTATAGGTACCTAAACTTAGTTAAGTTCCATTGCCGAGAGCATTGGAAAATTTCCAGACAGGAGTGTCAACGGCTGGCGGCAACATTGCCTATGTTGACGGCCACTTTGGGACCGACAACCGCAAGTCACGCGTACATTTTTAAAAACTGTCAATATATCCGTCACCGAACTTGAGGAAAACTTCACATTACACACAAACGTTTCTTTACATTATTTTGCGATTAAAACAAGAAAAGATCACATTACTACTTCTTGCACGAGCAGCATTCCCGGCAACATAGAGGGAATATATTCCCGGCAATATTGCTAGTGGCAGTATTCCTTATTTAATGGTGATATGAGCAATGGCATTGGCACTTCAGTAACCATCAAGCGTAACAATCGGCACCACTTAACTGTAAGACACAGGTCTAGTCTAAGTAATGTTTGCTAAAGGCTAACATACCATTGTAGGTACAACCGGTCAACTGTAATCACAGAGAACTGCAAGTGACTTATGGTAGTTAGAGCCTCTGTCTAGTATTTATATGGTAGGTGCACTCGTGCTTAAAACATCTAATTTGTTTGCTACATTACGTTCTTACGCGATTGAGGTAAAAACTCCGTCATGGTTTATACAGCGGGCTTGATAAAGCGTTAGCATAATTATTGTGAGTAGGAGCTTAGTGGATTACAGGTGGATGGCGGAATAATAGAATATGTCCATAAGTACTATTGTCGGTGCCAAATAGTCTCCTTCCAGGCCCGACAAGACAAATAGGTTGCTAGACCGAAAACGCCTGGAGGAGCTATTGGTTCATGATGGAGTACACGAAAGGACCCCTTCCAATAGGTTTAAAACGATAGATCTTCCAATCTGTGCAACAGACTACGGAGCAGAGATTTGGTATTTGACAGAAGTTCAAGGTCCTCAAGGTTCGCCAAAGAGCCATGGAACGCAGCCATTTTGAACGTGAAATTACCTAACAAATCGCATTAAAAATACAATACTGCGTTTCAAAATCCAAATAGCTCACGTAGGTCAGACCACCGCCAAACTCAAGTGGGACTGCGCTTGGCACGTCTGCCCATGCCGGAGGAATGTTGTGGGCTAAAATCACGACCAAGTGGGTCTCACCAAACCGAGCACGCCGTCGCGGCAGACTTCGTCGGAGGTGGCGAGAAGAACTTGACGTCTTTGATCAAGACTGGTGGGAACCTGCCCAAGACTGCTGCTGCTGCTGCTGGTGGGATGCGTGGAAGAAAAAGAGGGAGGTCTTTGCCCAGCAGGGGAACTTAAGGCTCTGAATAATATTAATAGGAGCTTAGTGACCTCAACAATTCCGTCATTCCACAAACTTAGATCATATCCCATCGAAATTATAACGGCAAAAACGGTCGAAATTCATTTCTGTATTTTGGAGCAACCCAAAAGTGTACATAGACTAACATCCAAAAAATTACTCAGTGAACTTTAAAGAGCAACATAGGCTTAATTTTTTATTAAATAGGTATATGCCATACTTTTACGAGTAGGTACAACATACTTAGCCAGAACTTTTAATGGTATTTAAGAGGGTACGAACATTTCGCTCCAACTCATCCTAGCCGCGATCTCCTTGCGAGCGGCCATGTTTAGCTACACACTAAAACGATTACTGTGTGCGTGCGGTTCGAGTGCTGCCGGTTGAACTGACAAGTCTTGATCATTGTTATAGAGTTAGAGTGAGGAAAAAATGTGGTGAGTTTTAAATGTTTTTATTTTATTAACATTACGTACCTACGCACTTATTAAGGTGGTTCGATTTTCATACAAAAAACGATCGACATTTATTATCTCATTACACATTATTAATACTTAAATATGTGTTAATCTATTTACTTCTGACTATTCATTTTCGCGAAATTAATAAAAAACCTGTGTTTCATACAGAAATTACGCAAAAAACAACGTTAATTTTTTATAAATTTTACGTTTGGGAGCGTGATAACTGTCATGTACATTGTGACGTTCGGCCTGGTACTTTAAATTACTTTCCACAGAAACTACTTGGCCTAAAAATCTGAAATTGCACATACATATAATTCGGTAACTAGTCCAAACAACGCAGTCATAAATTATCGGGCGCTCGTTAAGAATAAAAAAATATAAATGAATATGAATATGAGAGTAAATTTACACAAAAGATAACAACCAGTAAACATATATTGGGAGACTATACAAACGATTTTTAGAGGTGCATGAACACGAATTAATCAACAAAATTGGAATAAGTTTGTCAGGAAAAAAGTCAAATTTGGAATGATAATTACGTGGAGTCCACGTGTTACGGGGACTAGTTTTACTTTAAATTACTTTCCACAGAAACTACTTGGCCTAAAAATTTGAAATTGCACATACATATAATTCGATAACTAGTTCAAACAACGCAATCATAAATTATCGGGCGCTCGTTAAGAATAAAAAAATATAAATGCATATGAATATGAATATAAGAGAAAATTTACACAAAAGATAACCAGTAAACATATGTTGGGAGACTATACAAACTATTTTTAGAGGTGCATGAACATGAAATAATCAAAAAAATTGGAATAAGTTTGTCAGGAAAAAAGTCAAATTTAGAATGATAATTACGTGGAGTCCACGTGTTTCGGGGACTAGTTTTACTTTAAATTACTTTCCACAGAAACTACTTGGCCTAAAAATCTGAAATTGCACATACATATAATTCGATAACTAGTCCAAACAATGCAGTCATAAATTATCGGGCGCTCGTTAAGAATAAAAAAATATAATTGAATATGAATATGAGAGTAAATTCACACAAAAGATAACAACCAGTAAACATATGTTGGGAGACTATACAAACTATTTTTAGAGGTGCATGAACACGAATTAATCAACAAAATTGGAATAAGTTTGTCAGGAAAAAAGTCAAATTTGGAATGATAATTACGTGGAGTCCACGTGTTTCGGGGACTAGTTTTACTTTAAATTACTTTCCACAGAAACTACTTGGCTTAAAAATTTGAAATTGCACATACATATAATTCAATAACTAGTTCAAACAACGCAATCATAAATTATCGGGCGCTCGTTAAGAATAAAAAAATATTAGTTTGAATTTTACAATTAAAGGAAAGATCCGAAATGTTCACAGAACGTCAAGAACATAGAAGCACATATCCAGACATAGAAATATCACTAGCAGCAATAGGTAATAGGTAACATGGTGCCTTAAGGTATGATTCCGCTGCCGACTGCATACAACAACTGCACCTTCCGCCGCACTCCAAATTGAACTGTAATCATAAGACTAAAAGTCCAAATTTAGAGTGAGCGGCGTGTGCTGTTCCGACACTTCTCCGCTCATTTCAAATTGAGCTTTTTACGCATACTATTACGGTTCAATTTGGAGTGCGGCGGAACGTGCAGTTGCTGTATGCAGTCGGCAGCGGAATCATACCTTTACCTTTTAACTTGTGTGGCCGTAGTACTGTTGGATTTTTTCGGCCCAAACAATTTACGTTTATTGCCTATTTCTGTAAAAAATCATATTACTTTATTGCTTTGAGAAGAAATAAAATACCAAGTATCAAATTATTAATCTGTAGCGGACGCGCTACATCTACAGAATAGCAGTATCGGTGTGAGCTTGGTCACCGACCTTAACGCACCGAGGAGAGCGACACGTGCGTTCCTTGGGAAGGCCCGGCGCGTAATGAATCGAACAACGTTGTCGCGCGCTGTTATATTGTGAATTATAGTGGTTTTTAAAAATTCGTCTAAATTAAGTGGGTTATCCATAAGCGTTAAAAAAAATAAGAAATATCAAGCAAAACCTGTAGTTTTATAATAATAAGTTTTTTTTTCAAAATATTATAAAACATGTGAGGAAAAAAATGTTTAAACAAACCGATTTAGACATTTTGTAGTATTTTTTTTAGATAGTAAAAACCAATATTTCAGAACTAGTGCGATCGCTATGTACTAAAAGACTATACATCCTATTGTAAAAGATAAACATCCAATCGTTTTTGACAATTTAAAATGGAAATATTGTACCTGAAATATAGCTCTGACGCGTATTTTTGCAAAACACTCCGACGAAAACCTGACTGTTTTAAATAATCGTACATAGAAATAAAAGTTTAGCAACGCTATGGTCTAGAATAAGAGTTTATCTATACAAAACAGAAGTTTACTTTAACAATGTAGTCACTTGAACAAAGATATGACGTTAGAAAAAACCGTATATTTTCTAAAATACCAACTTTTTGTTCGTACAGTCTTAAAAAATTGTTTAAGTAGTTATTCTAGACCCTTTTGTACAATAGGTTTATCAAATAATAGTAAACCCTGTAGCTCTACCGAAATTGAATAAAACCTGGAAAACAATGCCTCATAAACATGAACTAGCTGTGAGGCCTTGTTTACTGTCCATACACAAGGCCTCAATGGATTTAGAGTAGGTATAGGGACCACTTTTTAAAATAGGTTAGATTAGGCTTTACTAAATAATACAAAATATTACACAAAAACCATGTACCTATCAGCGAAAATTGTCAGAGGAGGTTTTTTGGGTAACAAACATTGAAACATTTACGGGTCCAAAAAGCACCAACATTTCTGATAACATTTTATTATTTCGGATTTTTTTTTGGATCAATAATGCTGGAAAGCTTTTATGCTGAGAAATAATCTGATGTTTTTTCTTCGTTTACTGTTTACGTTTCCATTAGGAGGTTATTTCAACCAGTTTCGTGTGAAAGGAGTTTTTGTCGCTCGAGTGCGTCATTTCGATCTTCCATTTATTTCTTGAATTCTTGAATCTCTTATGTGTAGTGTATAACTATGCCTCTTACTCACACAGTCTTTGCACGTCATCAACAAATTAATAGACTGTAGAATCTTCTTCTTATAGGCGTATTATGCTCTTGACAGAGCAGTCGTGGTCATTCATGCGGTTTTTGAGTGGCACGATGCACAATATTCCTCCGTTTCTCTCTAGCTTGGGCTTTGTGTTTAGTGAAACACTTAGTGCCATGACCTGATCTGTCCATCGCATAGACGGAAGTATATAGTTTCGCCTGACACTAAAATAACGAGACACTAAAATTACTTTTCACACCACCTGCTCGATTTTGCTCAATTATATATCATACAAACCTTTCGTAAAGCAAATCATTACACGTGGCCCTTGGTTTTAGCGGGTTATAATTTCAAATTATTACCTGCCGGGTAATAATTTCATTTGAGTTCTGATAGTTCTTATTGATATGTCTTTAAAGTCTAATTTCGTGAAGTCCACACGGCGGCGAGGAGGTGGCACACCAGCTCCGTGTTTTGTTTGGAACGTCGCGTTCGAAACAAAAGACTGCGTCGGCGGCCGCCGCCTGTAGCGGGTCAAGCGCGTGATTTTAGTTCCGTTTTTTTTTCTCAAAAAAAATGACTAAAGCTTTATCTTTATTTTGAATTTTAGATAAAAAAAAAACTTTTTTCTTGCAAAAAAATCGTCATTATACTCGATTTCGACTAATTCAGGGGTAAGGATTTCAAATTATATATTTATTTTGAGTTTTAAGAAAAAAAAATTTTTTTGCGAAAAATCGTCATTATACTCGATTTCGACTAATTCAGGGATAAGGATTTTAAATTTTATATTTATTTTGAGTTTTAACGTAATAAAACATTTTTTGCGAAAAAACGTCATTATACTCGATTTCAACTAATTCAGGGATAAGGATTTCAAATTTTATATTTATTTTGAGGTTTAAGCTAAAAAAACCTTTTTTTGCGAAAAACCGTCACTACCTATACTCGATTTCGACTAATTCAGGGATAAGGATTTCAAGATTTAGAATTAAGGATTACTTACTAGATTTTTAATATTTATTTAGAATTAAAAAGAAACTTTTTCGTTAAAATAGTCATCATACTCGATTCCATATTCAATAACATAAAGTATAAAATTGGCCAAGGGTGGTGAGAAAAGTAGAGTATACCCCACGGGGATAAAACTGTTTTTGTCTTGGGCGCGCTTAAATCCCTCACTACACTCAGGACTCAGTCTTAATTCCCTCGCTTCGCTCAGGAATTAAGTCATTACTCCCTCGCTCCGCTCGGGAGTAAAATCTAGAGTCCTTCGTTACGTTCGGGATTCAATATCGCACCCGTGACATAAAACAGTGCTTTATCCCCTTGGTGTATAATCTACTATTCTTCACTACTACGAAATCCTCCATGACTTTCATACGTCCTACCTATAGAATATACCTAAAGTAAACAAAATATAACATTAAAACTAAACTATAACTTAATTAAATTTAATAGAAATGTCTGAAATCTGTCGCCTGTGGAAGGCTTCCCACGAGGCTAGCTACATTCCCTTGCTGGATGGCTATGCCTATTCGTTGACAGAGGAATGAGCCAGCCCTCTATTAGCCTCCCTCGGTCTTTTTTAAATGTTTTAAATAAGTCTGGGGGTGTGGGCTTCAGAACTCCAGGGCCCCAGGGTTTCGATAGAAAAGAATAAGTGGTACAGCACATGTGGTCCAATAAAAAATAATCTTCATTCTGCAATCACTCTGTATAAAATTGTTAGTAATGGAGAATGAAGTAATTTGGATTTCTAGCGTTTTTTCTGTTTATCACGTTAGTGGATAATTGTTATTTTTCCTCGCAGAAGTAACTTTTGCGTTTTGACACCATTGCAAGGTGACTAAATATAATTAGGAAGAGATTTGTAATAAACAAAGGACTAGCTAATTAGCATCTAATTATTTAGGGACCTACAGTGATGTTTAGTTTTGATTTTAGGTATCCTGTATTGATTGATTTAGTTTAAGGAAAGATTGTCCAGGGGGTCTACCGCGAACCACAAACGAAGTATCTCCCTCTCTGTTGCTCCAATATGCAAGTACGACAGAGAGGCAATTATTTCGTTTTTGGTCCGCGCGGTAGGCCCTCAGGTTACGTAGAGTTAATTTCTGTAAGAAACTAGTGTTAACGCTGCGCGCTGATTACCTTTGATATATTCGGGTGATAATCAAATTTTGGTAGGTTCACGACTTCATTAATGCCTAATGCCTACATATCACTTGTCAAAAAAAACATGAAAAGCAAAGTCTGATGATGAAAGATCTGAAAGTAATATTAGCTGAATTAAAATAAATAGTTATTGTCTTATTTGTTTAGATTATGAATTATTACCATTATTATAACAAATAAGTCGATAATATATAGTTACCTAAACAAAAGACATCCGATGTGTCCGGCAATACAGCCAATTATTTATATAAAATCCTTACTTTAATATGTATTCTAGAAACTTCATCAATTAACAAGTATAACAGAAACATAAGTACTTAAGCAACTCACTAGTAAGCAGGTTGCGTTCTTGAGAGTCGTAATACTTACCTACTTAGTAATTGATCTAATAGTTAATAAGTTATTGTGATGTGGACTTGTTACGAGTGTGAATCATCATCTTAATGAGATGTAAACAATCGTTGCCTTGCCTAACAGTAACATATTTATTTAGTACCTATCTTATGGGGTGATTCATAGAAAATGCACCTAACCTAACGAGGCTAGCGTAGGCTCGGCGATTGACAGGCGTGTTGTCTTTCAACCAGGCGGTTGTCCTACACAGAGGAGGATATTTGATTATTCAGGAAGCATCTGGACAATGCTTTGCCAAATTCGTGGATTTTGAGAGAGCCCTATTCCATTGCCGACAAAATTCCTCAGAACTAACTCAGTTCAACGTTTAGGTACATCTGGGGCAGTGTTGCCAGAGTCGTCAAAAAGTACGTTCGGGTGGCCAAAAGCACGTTTTTGGAATAAAAATCACGGTTTTAGGGTTATTCTTTGCAACGCGGCAAGCAAATATAAGCGGCAATTTGTTATTATAGCGGCAACCGAAATACATCATCTGTGAAAATTTCAACTGTCCAACCATCACGGTTCATGAGATACAGCCTGGTGACAGACGGACAGACAGCGGAGTCTTGGTAACATGGTCCCTTTTTAGGGTTCCGTAGTAAACAAGGAACCCTTATAGTTTCGCCATGTCCGTCCGTCCGTCTGTCCCCCGTTTTTCTCAGTAACCGTTAGTACTAGACGGCTGTAATTTGGCATGAGTATACATATCGATGACGCCGACAAAACGGTAGAATAAAATCTTAAAAAAAAACATTTTTAAAGGTACCTCCCGTACATGTAATGTGGTGGTGCAATTATTTTTTCTTCCAAACCCCATCGTGTGGGATATCGTTGGATAGCTCTTTCAAACATATTATAAGATATCTAAAAGCATTATTTGAATAAAGAATTGGTTGGCGTGATATTAAGCTTTGAAGTGATAATTTTTGTTATGGTCAAGTGCCCCCCCTCCCCCTGCCAGCTAAACGGTGGTAGATACAAGGCATGTGAAAAAAAAACATGGTAATAGTATATACGATGAATTGAAAAGGAAAACTATCACAGCTAAGTAGACATTACTAGTTAATGAGTAATAGTGGAACTTCAGAAATGTACTTTGCAAAAGCAAACTTTCGTACAATTTCCATTGATACCATAGATAATGTTGTTAATTCTGTCAAAAACATAGTAAATATAAGTTTGCGAACTTTTTAGTCCACATAATGTTACGGGTAGACGACTACGGAACCCTACCTTGCGCGTGGCCCGACACGCACTTGGCCGGTTTCTACCCTTTGGGTACGGAACCCTAAAAACTATCTAAAGTAAAACTCCCATTGTTTGAAATCTTAATAAAAATTATATAAAAGTAGTGGGTTAGTGAGGAGTACCGTGACTTTACCTTAGCTAAGTCTTATTTCCAGATTAATTATTTTTGTCCGGGAAAGTACAAACGACGCCGAGCAAAGCTGGCTCCCAAGGCCTTGTTATTAAACGACATGGTCATGCAAATGAATAGGCAATAATATGGTCAAGAACAAAGCGAAACGATTCCATAAGACTAACCGCAAATTATGCAAAAACGTCACACATTAATAAAGTCAAAGTCCGAGTGGAAAATGAACTAATTCTCATCATATACCAATCAATAAGGCGATTAGGTATTGTTTTTATTGTATGACTTGTAAAAGAGCCCTTGAGGCCTACTTACAGAATAAAAATTAAAAGAGTGATCTCTTCCTGACAAATTTCGTTTAGGTAGTGGAGATTAGTGCAATACTTATCACTTATGTAATATTCATAGGTTAAATAAAACATAATTAAAACTAAATATAACTAAAATTATTCCTAAATAACTTAAAAATAAATAATCTAAAATATAGGGTCCCCCCGCGGCATAGTGCCAAAGCTGCTGGCAGCATTTCCCCGCTGTATAGCAATGCTGATGCGCTGTGCGAGGAAGCTGCCAGCTCTTTGATCACCAGTGGAGTCCACTAATCATAGATACATTTGAGGAGGTGACAAACTAAAATATGGATTCAAGTACCTTCATTACATAACTATAGATGAACGAGAAAAGACTTGAGTTTGTTAGTGACATGTGAAGTTAGTATGTGAGAGCTTGATTGCACACTATTAACAGCAAGTTAAAGCATATACAAGTACACAAATTGCAAGTACAAAGGATCTTATCCAGTTGCTATTGAGCAATAGTTTTGTACTTCCTTTACATACAGTAGGTACAAGTCAAATTCAGTAAAAGTTATGATTAAAAAACCGGCCAAGTGCGAGTCGGACTTCGCACATTTAGGGTTCCGAACCGACCGCAAAGTTAAGTTGGTTTTTATAGGAAAAATAAAGTAATTTCAAAGAAAAAATCTAATTTATCAATATATTAGTATTTATTGGTAAAATATACGTAATAACAAACATTATAACCAAATTTTAAGTTTATATAGGCATTTGGGAAAAACATTCTTCGAAACAAATTTCGTAAAAAAAGCTGACTTTGGTGGCTTCTCATTCCTTTGTTTTCCAATATTTTTATTAATTAATAATTTAGTAAGTATCTGTTCAATGAGCTCTAAACAACGATACCCCACTCGATAGGGTAGGATACATTTTTTTTTCGCACCCCCCTTTAGCTGTATGGGAGACCCCCTTAAAAACATTTAAAAATAAGTTTTGACTATTTGTATGGCTTCGGGCCAACAAGATGCTTGTACTGTGTAAATTTGAATCCTGTAGCTCCAACCGTTTGGCTGTAAAACCTGTGTGACAGACGACGGACGGACGGACGTCTGGGCGTCACCAACAGGGTTCCGTTTTGACCCTTCGGGTACGGAACCCTAAAATTTGTGTTACAATAAAAACTTATAAAAAACTTGTAAGAATAAACTTCGTTAATCGGAGTACAACGCAATGCACTAAGTAATTATCGGATTCCCAGAACCAACCTTTGACGTCGTCGAGGTTTTCTCTTCATGTTTACATGAACGGGGAAAAACACAGGCTGACATAAAATGCCTAGTTTGTAATGCATAGGCTGTTTATAGATACCGGTTCCAGTGTTTAAGGCGATATATTGATTGAAAGAGACGCGCGTATGTTTTTCTTCGCGACAAAACGGGATGCAACACTCTCCGGGAATGGCTTTTTTGACTGTGTGCAGATTTATTAAATTTCCTCTTGTCAGTACCTAGATGAGGTAAAATACCATCATATTATATAACTTAATCGTGTCTTTTAATAATGCGTTGTTTTAGTAGGCTGAATAAAAAAAGGAAAATATAGACTCAACTTTGGATTTCTTTTCTATCGAGAAAATTTTAAGCAATTATGTTTCGGCTATTGTCAGTACCACAATCATATAGTCAAGAATTATATATCTGAAAATCAGTCCCTATTGTTTCCTCGTCTGGGCAGAATAGCGTTGCAAATTTTCTAAATTTCTCAGTGTAGCGCCTTAAACGTGTTAGTGTCGGAGGTTTACCCTGGATTTTCCCCAGTCCACTCTTCAACCGCGCACTCTATCGCTTTATTGGGCATCTAATAAACTAACTGCTATGGCTCACTGTTTATAGGGTTTGTAACATCACTAACAATAGAGGACGTCACTAGGTGTAGCCGCCATGTTGTTGTCACTGTCAGAGAGCTAAAGAAAGGCTTATGTAAAATTACATGCAAATTTCCAATAATTGTAATGTTTAAATAAATCCACATTAAGTTAAAGTAAGTGCAGTTTCATTGTGGTATTCACAATGACCACACAACAAAACACTCACCGACCCAAAGTAAGGGCCACAGTCAGGTTAAAAAAAAGATACTGGTGTTCTAACATAGTCTTCTACACATGCAATTAAGGATACCCTACGGGCGCATTTGGGGACCAGAAATTTGGTGCCATTTATGCGAACGTACGTTAAAGAAGTTAAACCTTCTATACAAGAGTTAGATTGCATATTTATATGGCCGCTAGCAGTCGCGCTCGCTTGCCGTGGTGCGGCACGGTCATTTAAATATGGAATGTATCAACAGTGCACAAGGTTCTAATTCCGTTCACTATAGTAATTTAATGCGCGCCGACCCCGGCCGTCAGTTCATAATGTTCGATGTTCGGACGGGCCTATCCTATCCCTACTTTTGAAATCATTATTTTCTATGTATTATTTCGTCATATTTATACTTATACTAGCGATATGATGGCAATGGCAAACATTAGATAGCTTTTATAAAATTTAAACTTCGATCTAAATTTATGAAATCCATGTTATTGAGGAATTAGATATCAACGCGTTCGGAATTTGTATTTTGAGTAAAATTTGTATTTAACCAAGTTAAAAATATATATTTATATATCGACAGAAACGCCATCTAACTCTTATTTATCGTATTATATCGATGGATTACCAAGACAAAGATCATCGTGTATGATTCTTAAGTTACCACGATACTTACCCGCTGCTTCTGTGACTAAAACATAGATGGCGTTGTGATTCAGCCACGTTACAAAATAAGATCTCGGTTGCATATATTCTATTTATATAGAATAGGTCCAAATTACCAAGTACCTAGTCCAGTTCCTGGCTAAGGTACTGTAGGGAAGTCTGCAAATTTTTTTTCAGGAAAGGTGAGTAGGAGTCTTAGTAAGACTCAGGTGGACAACCGTCACATTCATCAGCTCTGATGTCCTCAATTTTTTGTATGGGTAAAGTACAATTTTTCTTCAAAACCCTATCGAGTGGGGTATCAAACGAAAGAGCTCCATGATCTGATTGAAAAAAATAACGGTAATTATCAAAAAACACCATGTTAAGGCTCTTCCTGACAGCAAAGGGCTGAACGATTGTATGCTGAACGTCTCATCGTATCCTCAATATCTAAACGCAATGAAAGGAGTTCGGAAATTATATTTGCGTAGAAAACGCCCCAATGCTCGTCATCAAATGACCAATAGTTGACATCTTTCACCTCTGTCACTATAGCGAAAATTGAAAGTGCCAAGCATCAGTGTCGAGCACATGGATACCTAACCTTAAGGGCGGCAAACAGTTCCACTAGCGCCACTCGTGAATAATTGTGATTATTTACGAGCCCACAAAATATATGCAAATTTGCCAATGTTTATCGACATAGATCTCAACATCTATGGTGATTATATATCTGTCCTTTCAGTATATTAATCTTGAAGTATTTTCCTCCAGTCTGCTAAAACTGAAAACACTATTTGCAAAAATTTTCTCGATACATTTATTTTTCAAACATAACCCTTCTTTTCGTTGTTTTTGGTTGGATATTTAAAACCGTTCCATCTTTAATAATGATTTTTGGTTTAATAGTTGTACAATGATAAGCTCTAAAACCTGAGAAAAAAGAATATCCTTATAAATGTACACGTTTAGAATAACCATCAATATTTACGAAAAGTACGCGCTGAGCTTCCGTCTTCTTAGAATGGGACATTTGCAATGCCCACTAGTCCCACTACGCCCTCTTAAATTTAACGATAGAAGTTTTAAAAAAGGGGAATGTTATGTATGTACTGTATATTGTATTTAAGTACCTTTTGGATGTACATGAAACTAGTTTTTACGTTGTCGAGCTCGAAAATAAAACGTCAGTTTCATTTTATAAAGCCACCGTGACGCTAGTGGCACTTTTAAATCAAGTTAATCGTACAAAAACCTTTTACGTCACGCTTTTCGGAAGTGTTTTCATGTCGGCATTCAGAATTGTTTACCATGAGAATAGTGGTTGCGTAGTAGGTACAGGTAGGTATTGGGAATCTTCCACAGTAAATGATTATGATTAGGTTCTGTTTCATTAGCGCGTATAAATAAACAATGGACAGAAGTTGTGGATAAAAAAGGAGACACAGAATATACAACTACAGAACAATCACGAATGACTTTATATGTATATAGGCACTGAGAAAACTGTTCAACAATATTATAGGTGATTTGATTTCACATAAACCAGGGATCCAAGTAGGGTAATGAAGAGTGAATTTTAAGAGAGGTAGGGCACAGCAAAATGTCATCTCTTGCTCGAATTTGGAGCAGCCCAATTGGGAAGTACCTGCGCCTTGCAGAAGACCACAGCCATAACAACATAATTTGAATTTTATCATTTATATTTCAGGCATCCTTGGCGCTTAATACAAATACCTGTAATACTAACATATACATTTTATTTCCTAAAACTAAATAATATCAGGTTGGGACGAGTACGCGAGGTGCTTACTCCGGGTGTCGAATCCGCGAAACCATCGGTGATTTGTGGTCAAGCGCAAACCTACTTAGAATAAAAAAACCACCGGAATACGACACCTTTCGGCACAATGATGATGTTCTTTTTAGTCAATCGGTTATGTGCGGGAACATCGGAAAATTCCCTGCAACAGCCGGCAACGCAGCAGGGAATATTGCCTACGTATGTTGCTGGCAACTTTGAATAGATATGACAGGGCTGCCACCGCATATTTTTTATACTAAAACTTACCTCTTGCAATATTACTAAAGTACCTTCTGTACATCTCAATTCTATGTGTTGTTTCTCATGCTGCGCCTGCACATTGCGCAAGCGACTCGGCTGCGCCTGTATGCGACTGCAGATCCTAATTGGCTGCATTTAGCGCTGCGATCCAAACATATCTTTTATTTCGTAACGCTTTCTATTGTATAGAAGGGTTTGACTGGGATGAACGCACTCCTTTAGGCTCGGTTTTATAAAGATCCGTTAGAGGTTCGACGGATCATAATAGTACAGTCAGGGCACCAATATGTATACATTTTTTCACCTTACTCCATTGAAATAAGGTCCAAAAATGTATACATATTTATGCCCTTGACTGTACATTACTTACCAAGGGCGGTAAAACAAATATATATTAGGTGATGGGCATGATTGGCATGAATATTTGCTTCTGGAATCTTGGGTACTGTCTCCAATAAAATTACGCGGATTGTAAAAATTGATATCATACCATTAATTTTAGTCAACTCAACCTTTTTTTGGCGTAACGGACATGCTACTCCTTAACTAAGCATTGTAAGATTAATCCATTTATTAGACCTAATAGACCTCAGAAATCTGTAAATTTATCACTTAATTGCATAGAAGAAACAAAAAGTTGCGATTTTTTTTCTCGAACAGTTACGGTTTTTTGGCTGTCCTGAAAAATGGTCATTTGTCCCTTCCGCCAATTGAGATTACGGTAGTCTATATGAAGACTTCAAAAGTCTTTATTGTAAGGGAATAAGAGCTTTTAACCTCATATATGCGTAGTTACTTTTGATGCTGATTGTACTAGTTGTGGCCTGTTCGAATAGGCATTTGTTTTATTTGTGTTCCGAATTTTAATATTTGTACCTACTGTCTGTTCGAAAGGTCACAACTAAATCCAAAAGCGGACTTACGTAAGTTTTTTATTGTTTTTTACCTACTAGTTACTATACCTAGCTGTCAAGCTTGCGTGACAAGTATATGAATCGCACATTTTTGTGGATTTTTTTAAAATTTGGTGATTATTACTTAACCCCAGTCCATAATCCATATGGGAACCCCACACGGGACTAATGTACGATCCCTAAGTACTTTAACAAGAAGATCGCCATAATTTACTTCTCAGTGAACAATAAGATGGCGCCCATTGTATGTAAATTAGGAAGGGACCTAGGTGTTTGCGGAATTATACTAGATAACTAGATATCTTGTTTTGCAAGTCTCTTATGAAATATGAATAATTAACTGCATCAGACGTTTCCACAGAGTACCTTACTGTGTCCTGTGTCATATAGCGCCATGTTTAAGGGTTAACTGAATTTACCCTAGTACTTAATACGTGGGGTACACACTTGGATATAAAGGGGCCGCATATGTCTATTAAGTATTGCACTAGGTAGTAAAACTGAGCGTTTCCTGTTTTTAGTTGTTTCACAAGTAAGCCTTGACCTGCATGTGATATCAGTGTTTATAACAATAACACTGATTATTCAAGGGGTAACTACTAATAATCCAATTACTGGCGTAAAGCGGTTGGCTTGTTCTTGATGAGAAATGCACCATAAAATGATACCTACCTATACTAATAGGGTGCCCAGTCTATTAGAAGGGTAAAGACATTAATTCCATTTAAATCTTGACATGTATTATCCTTGTTATCATTACTCAAAGAGTACATCTGAATGTCTTAGACCAGCTTGACAGGAGGAGGAATTGAACTTAATGAGTTCCGTTCCAATTCCTTAATACAGTTTTGAAAACTTCATTCGGCAGCATACGGTTTATGTAATAAAAAAATTTTAAAACAACATGTTCTTAATTAAATTTTCCATGAAAAATGGCCGAGACGATAGAGGGGGGGTTGTAACAAGGTCAAATGGAGAGTGCCCTCCGACTACTCGGAATACTCTAAGAGTTTGCGCTCCAGTGAGATTGGTTGAGCGGCTTCAACCGAATCTGAGGTGTGTTAAGTGTTGTATCACATAGGGCTTCAGCTAACGATTTTGATTTATGAAGGAAAAGTTAGTAAAATACCATTATTATATCTTCAGTTCATCGCTCGCGCTAGCTGCATATCACGCGCTCTTTCGTTCCTAGCGCGATCGTCTATATCGAATCCCCGGGGGGGGCTAGTAGCTTACGGACGTTTGAGAAATTGCATATTAGCGTTTTTGGCGGCGGTTTCTTAGCGTGCACGCCGCGCTATTGTGGACGAGCCCTATGTGTCTCAGATAAGTCAGAAGCGCATTCTAGAGCTTTTATGAAGTTGAGGATTAGTTACAACGATGCGTCATTTTCAAGGAAAATTTTCGTGTCGTTATTATGGCGTCATTTCTTTCCTAGTGCAATCATCATTTATCAACCTTATGAACACCGACATAGAGGTCAGTAGGAGCGTTTGTAGCCCAGCGGCGCCCGCGTACCTCGTGCGGTGCACTAGGTTAAGTAACGTCGGCCTGGGTCAACTCTTGGATGGGTGACCGCTTACTAACTGATTGGTCCCATAATTTGGAAGGCATATGTTAATCCGTTAATCCTAATCCTACTCTCTGACGTCAGTCGTTAATCCAAGTTCAGGCCTTCAGGCGGCCTTAGAATTTCTAATAGTCAAGTTGCCAACTCACATACCAGGCCTGATCCCAATAAGGTCTAGTTTACTTACCCCTTGGGTTGGAAGGTGAGATGGCTGTGGCTTCCGTAAAAACTAGTGCTTACGCCAAATCTTGGGATTAGGTAGCGGATCCAGGGAATCCTTCAGGATGCAACTAGCGCTAGCTACAGGGACCTTTAGGGAATGACACTGAACGAGTTTCCCCTCATGGGCCACCAAAAATTCAATGTCGAAGCAAATCAACATTGTTTCAGATCAACACTATTGCTGAATAGGAAAGGAATCCTCTGCCTTGGTACATTGCGATTTTCCTAGATCTAAATAAGTAATTTGAATCCCTCAAAAAACTTTTTCATGTAAAAAGTTGCCAAGACGAGACCATTTAATAAGGCTCGCACTATCAAAAATTTCCCGCCGATATTAAATGTAATTTTTAGTTTTAGTGGTACATCTGTCATTGTGACAGAAAATTACAGATCTATAGGGTAAATTGCCTAATGTTGTCCACCTTGCCAATAATTGGCCACTTCTAGAACCCATAGAGCTTTGCTTAGTTTGGGACTAGGTTGATTTGTGTAAGATTGTCCACAAAAATATGCACAGAGCAAACCAATTGTTAGTATTTCTGCAATTAAATAAATATAATAAAAGTGAATGGGTTCCCAGCTGACTTCATGTATTTTGTTTAAAAGGCGGTCTTCACTGCACAAATTTGATGGCTAGTAACTGAATGATATAAATAAAGTGACGGGCATATACGAGACATCATATTAATGACTTAGATAGTTAGTACATATTTAATAACATTACCAATTTACTTAGTTACCCTTCGAAGTCACACTTACGAATCGGACATGAGGGCGTAACTTTCAAACAAAAAAAAATCCAATGACGGTTAAGTTCGGTTCGGTACGTTCGGATACTTCGGATTCTAAGCTACACCGATTATGCATAAGGAAGGACTTTTTTCGCAACGCCTCTAGTCATAAAGAAAATTACTAGTAATGTCTAATTAATAAAATCTTCCGCGTAAAGCAATATCATTGTCCGATCGATACCTATTATATCCTGGCGATCATTGCATTCGTCAATGACGTTGGTAATTCTTAGCTATAAATGCTCAACGGACGCCGATCGAGGCGTCACTACCTAGAGGTTCGAGCTATCAACCGGTGAGTTGCAATGTTTAAACAACTCTTTTTATAAGCCAAAATCGATGGATCACGGTACTATAAGAAAGTCATAAGCAAATACGTGAATAAAAATAAATAAATTAGGCATTAGTTAAGTTACAGTTTTGGTGGTGGTGTCAGATTAAAATGTATATCCAATTATCCAAGAGATCAGCAGTGATTACTCACTTTTTAATTTACTTAAAACATCAAATATTCTACTATAATATTTACCTGTAGTGATTATACTCGTAAAAGTACTTTAATTTAAGCAGTGCATCGAACAAATGAGGTGGACCTGTGGACTTTTCCAGCAATCTCGTGTCATTTTCATCAAGTAATCAGTGCTAGAACTCGTACTTATCGATTTATGTTTTTTTTTTCTTTTTGGTGTGATATAAATAACATAGTCATAGTCGTATGACAACATTGAGAGTGACTTGATTATAGTAAAATGAATCAATAATACCTAGATTGTAGTTACCTAGTTCTCAGACGGTAACAAGTTTGCATTGATCCGATATTCTCACAATTTACCGCAAGGCTTTGGTGCATTTTCTGCAATTGATTAGACAGTTATTAACTCAATTACAAAGGGACAATCAACACCCAATCTGTGACATGATTCGTAAGCGAGCAAAATGTAATATTAAGTAGTGAATTCTTCTTAGGCTTACTGACACTTAATCCTTTTCAGCCCGCCTCAGCCCGGGGTCCACTTTAAGAAAGCCCTCTTAATGGATATAAGTAGTACCCTTTATAAGATTTACTTTAATCTCATATCAACTTCTAATCTTTGACATGAAGCGCGAGCGTGCAAAGGGTGGTTGGAATTAAGCAGTATTTTACTTGCGCCAATGAAATGAATGAAATGAAATAAGTTTATTTAGCATTTAAAAGAAATACAAACAAAGATTATGATATACGGCGATATATGCTAAAAAGGTCCTCACTCGGCTTCTTCAGCCATTCAGCAGCAGCTTCAGCCGTGGTTTACATCGTGACGCTGATTTTCAGTGACGCCCGTTGATACTAATAGGCACCCCTGAAGGTATCTTTATACGGCTTACTTGAATCTCAGACACACATTTCGCCATTGACAATGGCCAGTACCTTATTACCAGAGCACGTGTTGTTCCATGTCACGATGCACTTGAGACCGCATGATTCTAAATAACAGTCCACAACGTATCATCTTCTATTTCACACAAGTGTTGACAACGTTCGCATTGTAAAGAATAAAATTGCTGGATTTACGCCCCTGCTTTCCGTTCTAGGCCACTAGGAAATTGTTTATAGCATTTCGATGAGGAGCTTTATTTTATAAACAATTAGCACTAACGAAAAACATATCAGGTGGCAACGAACTTCACTGTTTATGCAGAAATTGATTTTATATTAGATCATTGATTTTACACACAGTTCTCAATCAATCAAAAGACTTGTGCGGCGTTTACTGAGTAATTCTTCAATAAGTTACAACTCTGAGTCAAATTACAATATTGGGCCGTATTGTGATATTTGTAATTAAACTTGTAATGTGAACATTATTGTATCCTGTCAGAACAATGAACAATAGGCAGTTATAATGATCAGTATTTAGCATCAACACCCATTATATGTTCGGACGTGGAAGTAGAGATTCGTATTTTTGACGTACAGCACCTACTTCTCATGAATTATTTAATGCAAGAGCGGCGAGAGGTAGTTTTTGCCTTCTATCGTTTGTCATAATAAAAAAAAATCCTATGAAAATGCCTTGCGTGTTTAATTACAATAGATAATCAGATGTGTTTTTCATTTATTTTATAAACTGGTTTAGTTATAATTGTGACGTTCAGTTATTAATTATTGAGAACATTGAGTATCTTGCATCATTTATATACGCGAGTAGAGTATTTTTATCTGAGTTTTATCTGACGAGCGCGGGTGAGCCATGCTTGTGTGTTGTGCTGTACATGCACATTATCTATGCGTACGTCAGCGTAGGAGCTATGAGTTCACGTTGTCTATGTGTTCGTATATGTGTCACAACTACAACAATGGCCAACCCGCGCTCGTGAGATAAAAGTAGGTACTATAACGGTTTTCGTCGGGGGTATTTTTGATTAAGCATTAATGATTCTACAAATCTCCATGTACGCTAACTTTTAAGTAACATCATACCATTTTAATTTTCAGACACCATGAAACTTCTAGTAGCATTGGCACTGACGTGCCTCATCGCCGTGGCTCTCGGCAGGCCGCAGAACAAATACACCAGCAAATGGGACAACGTCAACGTCGACGAGATTCTGGAGTCCCAACGTCTCCTGAAGGCATACGTAGACTGCCTTCTCGACAGGGGCCGCTGCACGCCTGACGCCAATACCTTGAAAGAAACCCTGCCCGACGCACTTGAGCATGAATGCTCCAAATGTACTGAGAAACAGAAGACTGGATCCGATAAAGTCATTAGCCATCTTGTCAATAAGCGCCCTGAAATGTGGAATGAGCTCTCAGCTAAATATGATCCCGACAACAAGTACGCCGAAAGGTACAAGGACAAGCTTGAGAAGGTTAAGCAGTAAGTGCTACCAGTGACAATGTGGGAGACAGTGAGAGGTACGGAGTAGATCGGCGTTTGATTGGGTGATTTTTGGTACATTTTAATAAACGTCATTGTACCTAAATGCTTGTTTTTAATTCATTAACGATCAGTGTTTAGCATTTGCATTAGAATTCTGAATCAGGCAGGACTAAATGTCTACACGGCACTAGGTAATAGTTACATTATTCGATTTATAAAAATTTCATTGTTAGTATTGTCAATTTTCGGAGGTAAAAATGATAAAAGATTTAAGGTAAACGTCCCACTTTAGTGACAAAGAAATGATACCTACTAATCACCATTTAAATAATTATTATCAAGCGGATACGTCCGCGAACGAAATTATAATTTTCAATGAAAGTGAACAATTAAACGCAACAGGTACGAGCCTCACTAAGGCTTAATTAGCAGAGTGTAACGATTGAAAGATTCGCCACCATAAGGGATACTCAGTACGGCACGGTAGCTCAGTTGGTTAAGAGCAATGGACGGATTCCAGAGCACGTGGGTTTAATCCCACCTGTGACTTTTAATTTTTCACTTCCAAAATAATAATTAGCATAAAGGATGGTTCACGCTAGACCGTTCCGTGCCCGGACCGGCCCGTTTTTTTAGTACAAGAATTTCTTGTACTAGAAAACAGGCCGGCCCGGACACGGAACGGTCTAGCGTGAATCATCCTTAATTTGTATTTATTGTTTATGAACAAATGAATTGAATTGAATTTGGCAGTTCATCGCTTATTTCACAGAAATCACCTCTGAGTCACGATCTCTCGATGTTCAGAATTTGTTACCTACTGAAGACTGCAATTCCAAAGAGGTGTTAAAAAAAATGTATAGTTTATTTTTAATTTTCTGCTAGAAACTTGTCAAAGTCGCCTTTATGTTTGTTTTCCGGGTCGAACTTCTGAATGAGCTTTTTCCAGGATTCAGGGTGTCGCTCCATGATAGCGTTGATGACCTGCTTGATCAACAGCTTCTGCTTGGGTGAACATTTACCGCACGTGGTCTCCAGGGCTTCGGGGATCACTTCTGAAATCAAATTCGAATATCCAAGCTTATATATCTGCATCTCTGTCGCTTAAACGTTCAAAAGATATTCTTACACAAGGCATTGTAAATGCGGACTCAGGTCGGACCTAGTTTGAGTTTCTTGCTTGGACTCTTCTCATCTAGGCTAGGTTTAGTGAACCACCGACAAAACTCCCAGTAGCTCGATTCCACCCACACACCTCAGTTTCGGTTGAATGCGCTCCACTGACATTGGTTGAGTGGCTTCAACCGAATCTGAGGTGTCAGTGGAATCGAGCCACTGGGAGTTTTGTCACTGGTTGAGAACACTACAGCAAAAAACTCAGCTTAGGCCCGTCCTGGGTCGGACTGACTACCTGGTATGCGATTGGGACGAATAGGGACTATAAGTATTATGTGTCTGTATTGTCGCAATCGCGCGGTGGGCGTGACGTTTTTAACTTCCTATCTGTGGCTCTCGTCACTGCGTTAACGCACCGTCAACGTATTTTAAGCAGCGGTGTGATCGAAACTTAATTAGGTACTTACTTTTAAAATCCTTAGCATCGGGAGTACAAGGTCCCTGGTCAAGGAAGCACTTGGTGTAGCTCAGCATGATCCTGTCATTCTCCAGTAGGGGTTTGACGTCGAAGTCATCGTATTTGGAGCTGTAGAAATCTGCGGCGACCATTGACAACGCAGTCATCAAGATTAAGCTTACTGACGACATTTTTACTGTAAATAATAACCAATTATAAAAATATGCTAGGGTGACACCAGTTAATGGACAAGACCCAATGATGTATGTATGTATGTATGTATGTATGTATGTATGTAATAACTTTATGTACACAAAAAAACCCATAAAAAATACAAACAAATACATGACCAACCCATGACACATGATGATACATGACATGATGTACATTGACTCTTTTGTAAAAGAAAACAAGAGTCCTCAATTTAAAATTGTATGATCTTTGAATTAGGATTGAAGTGTACATTACTGGTGCTTGTCTGCTTAAAGTGTCCATTACTGGTGGTGTCACCCTAGTATGCCGTTTGAAACTAAAAGTCTCAGAGCCAGATACAAATTTCGTCAGACATTTCCATTCGGGTGATAACTTGCAATTGTGATTCAGAGAGCTGTAACATGTCAACTGGTTATATCCCGCTGGAAAGTCAACTGATGTGACAGGCTCAACCTACCTACGAAACCGCAGCTGAAGTTCACGGGGCTTTATAATTATGATACAAGTGATACAAGCATCTCCCGAGGTGCATGGAGAAGTTTACAAGTTATCGCCCGCACGTCACGAAAGAAGGATCACGAAAACCAAATCAAATTTAAAGAAAATAAATACATAAGGCTTACATCTAAAGAAGAAGTCCAGTGTTGAATGAACGACACTCATTTTCAGTAGATCGAATAAATTAAACTTACAGAACAAATTATAGATTAAACTTAGGGTATAATTCTGTAATGATCACAGCACAAATTGTGATTGTGAAGTGAGAGTCTATTTCTAATAATAGTCCCTCGACGGCCGTCGATTTCTTGTACTAGAAAACGGGCCGGCCCGGACACGGAACGGTCTAGTGTGAATCATCCTTAATGTGAATGTAGGTATTGTAGCGTATAGGTACATGAGTTAGTGGTTGATTATACAAAGTGATTGTTGTTTTATTTTGTTATTTGTTGATTATTCTTCACACTAACAACAAAAAGAGTTGATACAAGGAGAAAATCCGCTTATTTCATATTAAAAATACAACAGCACACTGAGAAAAGTATAGTTAAGGTAAAATAAATATGTATGTATGTTCTAGACGAGTAACATACTCGTTAATAACCTTACCATTATAATGCAAAGGTACAGACGAGTACATAAATATATGTAAGTTCCCCAAAGGCTCAAAAATATCTGTGTAACCTTATGCCCTTGACAATAGTAGTTTCACTTATTTTTAGTTACAGTACCACATTTTAAACTCGATTGTACTAACTGGATAAACAAGGTCAGGTTTAAATCAATCTTACATTAATGTTATAAACACTGACAAGATAAAACAACTCACTTTATAGTATCAAGAATACACAGACAACAAAATTGTGCTATTTGTATAAATGCCCCAATAAGTACAAATTCAAATTCAAAATTCAAAATTATTTTATTTGCTATAAGTATATAAATATACATGCAAATACATAATAAAATCATTGAAATTTTATACTAAAAATTAGGGTACATTCTTGCCTTATTCTAGTGCATTAGCAAAATATTCATTGATGGAATAGAATGGTCTACTTAGGATTTTTTTTTCAGTTGTCTGTCAAAAGTGTTTATGTCATTACAATCTTTAATGTCATGAATGTTTAATGTCTTTAATGTCAACAACAAATCATGACCTACACTATTCCTAAGTACGACTATCGTTAACAGAGACTGCACCTATGACGGGACATGACGGGACATAGACAAGAGGGACATCTCCATAGGGTAACGGGGTTCCGTCCTCTCCCGGCGAAAAAAAAAACATTGGCATTTGTGCCAGGAGATCGTTGGGCTTGGGAGATGACGGCTACGGCAGACCTAAACTGACACCATGGCAATCAATACATATTTCTGTTGTCAAGTAAAAAGTACCCACGTCAGTCAGATAAATTCAGAATGAGAGTCTGTGATATACAAGTAGGTATTTAGAGATACAGTGTGTGACTACCTTTACCCTAGAGTTTAGTAATATATCTTCTTGCCTCATACGAATTTGAGACAGTTCATGTAATACTATTTACCTTTTATAGTTCCAGTATACACATTATCTGCATAACTCAGTTAAACACAAGCTAACAGGTAGTGGAACTCCGTTAACAAGATGCAAATCTGCCTTAAACTTCCCGATGTTCTTCACAACTGTACGAAGAAGTCACACATCGTCTATTTATAAGGTTCGTTGTCATTGTACATAAATGGGCACTAAGCAAACAACCCAACAATTATTATGTTCGGATCGTGTATGTCATTTTAATGTACGGTAAGTACCCTGCGACTCCGTTAGCGCATTATATCCTAGTACATGTTTAGTGTAGTTAAGTATGGTTTAAGTGGAGGTAGATATCGTCCATAGCTATAAGATAGAGAGAGAAAACCAAAATCATCCACTTCCCTATCTCGCTCTATCTTATAGCGTGCAGGATTGCAATGCTCGCCCATGAGGATGCGCTTAATTAATACACATAATATATGTAGGTTATATTAGAAAAGAATGATATGTTTTAGTTGGTTTATAATTTTAATTTCTTTACTTATAATCTATAAATTTAAACTAAAGTGAGACATAGTTACACTTAATAAGAGAATAACGGTTGACACTCACTTGGAAAAGCAACCTCACTCAACCTGATGAAGGACTCCAATTGCAGCCCGAAACATGTCGCAAATAGTGACTTTTCCAAGTAAGTGTTAACCGTTATTTTCTTATTTAAGTACTTAAAATCTATTTTAAAATTATAATAAATTATGACCTAATCTACTATTTCAAATGCATTTTCTGAGCAATAATATATGTACTAGTAAAAAAATGTACCTCAGTAAGTACTTAACGGCAAGTTTTCACAGTGAGAAACACGCATTTTGAACATCTTCATGAATAATCGAGATTTCAAAAACAATTAGGTAATCAAATCAATGATCAAAATAATATCAATTATTTAGTGTTACAAACTTGTTATGGGTTACTTTTGCATTTCAAGTAGCTACTCATAGAGTTGACAGGGCATTTTTTTGCTTCAGAGCTATAGAAGATATGTTTTAGCAATTCAAAAAACAGCTTTGGGGGAATCTGATAATACACATTTTCTGCATTTAATCTGACGAAGTTATAAGAATCTCGTTTTCAAAATTAATCAAAGTATAACTCCATTTTATCCATGACCGTGTGTACGGTCATGGATAAAACACCGTTAAGATCATCAAAACGGCCTTACCAAAAACAAGAATAAGGAAAGTAAGACGTTCGTTCCACTTTCACGTGTTGCCTGACGGATCCGTGAAATTTCGCATACAATAACACAAATATACGATTGACTGTTCAGTGTATTTTTATTTTACTGATGTTTTAAAGGAGCATAGAAGTTTAGCAACAAGTTAATGAAGATGCACTATTGCGAAAATTCTACCATGTCACTAGCTCTTAGTCTAAGTAGTAAGTCTCTTTTGAATTAAATCGAGTCCTTCATAGCAAAAACCTCTAAATTTTTCTCAGAGCTTAGTTTCCGATGACCAATAACTTGTATAAGTCGTATCTATTGGAGCGGTTTTAGTTGTCTTTGACCAAGAACTTGTATAACTCGTCTCTATTGCAGCGATCTTAGTTGGGTGATTCCTATTGCAAAATTTAACATTTTCTTAATTTGTCCACACCGGGCCCCAATTGTTAACGACTCTTGAGTGATTATTTTTGACTTTTAATTTTAACAGTTACGGACCCAGGTATAGAGTAAACTGAAGTCAACAATAAGTTTAAATTGCACTCTGATTTCCTTAACTTTCACTTAACGTTCGGGCCGGAGTGGGCATCAATTAACTTTAACGATATCACCCAGTTGTCGGTGACCAATAACTTGTATAAGTCGTCTCTATTGGAGCATTCTTAGTAGCCGGTGACCATGAACTTGTGTAACTCGTCTCTATTGGAGCAGCCTTAGTTGCCGGTGACCAATAACTTAATATAAGTTGTCTCTATTGGAGAATTCTTAGTTGCCGGTGACCAACAACTTGTATAAGTCGTATCTATTGGAGCATTCTTAGTTGCCGGTGACCAGGAACTTGTATAAGTCGTATCTATTGGAGCATTCTTAGTTGCCGGTGACCAAAAACTTATATAAGTCGTCTCTGTTGGAGCGGTCAGGGTCGTACTTATCCAGCAGGTCGTTGAAGCGCGGCTCGCTCTTGGCCCGGATGCCGAGCAGCAGTGTGCGCACGATCACCTTTTGTTTGAGATTGCAGCGCGCGCACGCGGTCGATAGAGTTTCTGGGAGTACTCCTGAAACAGTAATTTTGTAAAGATTACGGATAACATTAATTGGGTATTTGCTACATGTGAATATATACAACATGGGGTCACTAAGTCCCTTTATGGATATTCAATCATCAAAATTATATGATGAAGTAATAAAAGTAATAAATGGTTCATTCGCATCGCATCGCATCCTTTGACAATTAATTGTAAATTGTGGCATAAGTATTTGCAGAATAAATGTTTGGTTTTGATTTAAATTACAAAACTTTACGAAAATCGTTAAAAGATAATTTGTAATCTTAAAAATTCGGAAACTTATGTTGTTTTTATCGTCCAAAAGTCAAACAAAGGTACCGGTAGAACTCTTATTACATATAAAAAAAAAAAAAAAAATTGTATGACAACAACGAGTATGTATAATATTTATATTCCCATACAACGGTTGGATCTAAACTTGCGTATGAAGTCATAAGCTCATGTCAATTTGTATGAGCTGTTTCGAGGGCCGCTAGCGTCGAGCTATGTTTGTCCCTAATTTTTGCCCTTTATTGTGCTTTTATTGTAGTTAGTCCCATATTGATAGTCTCTTTAAACTGATTCAAATGCCACCATATTATTCGGTATTACTAGATTACTACGCGGTCACAATATATGAACACCTCATCGCGTGACGTCATATAGGCGCTCCTGCGGTGTGTATTGGCGTAGCATTTTGGTCAGGTGCACAGATATTGTGCTATTTTGTGGCCGTGTAAATATGTATGACAACTAGCTCCACAAATCTCACTTTAAAAAATCCTGAAGAAATCGAACCTCGGAATAGGGATGACGACACAATAAAAGAAAATCAATAAATCCAAATTTTCTACATAAGTAAAGGCTCAAATCCTCAATCAAATGGCGTAAAAAGTAATTAAAAAAAATAATAATTACGTAATTATAAATATTCAAAGTTTTAAGAGTGGGTATGTTCTGTCCCTTTTCCGCAAAACGCACCTTTGTATTGAACGATCGTCATTTACTATGGCGGTACTTAACAGTGACGTCACGGTTGGGTAGCACTTTCTCTCTCTAACTAAGAACATTCTAAACGTTGTAGCTTCGTTATTTTTTGAGATATTTGAATAGGATTTTCACTATTTGGCATAGTTTTATGTCTTCTTTCTATTGAAGTAATATTTTTTTTGAGTCGACATCCCTATTATGACCTACCTGAACGGATTCGGGGTTTGTAAAAAATGTATGTATCTATAAAAAATATGATACCTACATAGTGCCTATAGTAAATAAGCATCAATACTTATAAATTATTAATTTATTGTAGTAAGTAGGTAATCAATCAGCTCTCGTCGTGTTATTTATTATGTCTAGCGGAGCAGCGGTATAATGTGGTAATTAAAGGTTGATGATAAATTGCATATTGGCAGCAACTACATCACGGATTATGTTTTTATATTGCAATTTGCATAGATTTTTTTGTTTTAATTGTTCCTGAGTCGTGGATGTTTTCTATGTATTTAACGATCTATACATCGATTTAGCTATCGATATTGTTAAATCGATAGATAGTATTCTCGTACCCATAGTACTAAGCTTGGTTTTGGTTTAAGTTGGGGATAGGTCGATTTGTGTAAGTGTCCACTAGGTAATATTTATTTAGGTACCTACCTATTTATTTTATCAATTTCCAATGGACCCTTATCAAATGAAAATTCTGTGAGTAGGCAACCGCTCTTTTACAAGCTTTTACATTATACAAATATACTATGGCATTTTGACATAACAGTACAGTCACCAGCATTAATATCTGCCAAAACAAAGGCAGCATAAATATCTGACACGACTCTATTTGTAGGGCCGTAAAGACGTGTCAGATATTTATGCCGCTTTTGTTATGGCAGATATTGGTGCTGGTAACTGTACCTAGTGTTAATACAAAACAGACTAATAGGACACACACGTAACGGGAGGCAGTATCTCCAAATTCAATAATACAGAGATGTATAGGGTCTCCAATGTCAAACCAATACTCTCTAATGTTCTTAGTCTCTTATGTTTATTAAATGTTAGCCAGTCATCGACAGTCTCTAACAAAAATCAGGGGGCCGATTTTTGAGCGTCGAACGCTCGACTTTTCACTCGAGATCTGACAAAAAGTATGACGTTTTGACAGATGTCGAGTGAAAAGTCGAGAGATCGACACTCAAAAATCGGCCCCTAGATAGTCTCGAATGCCAGACCTAATATCAGCAAAAACCTTCGCTTAAGGGGAGGTATCCCCAACGCAAATGTCCCGCTCTAACATGCGTGAGTTTACAATTAACCATCCCGCTCTCTACGCAAGCTCTGCGCGCAGTTTTGTAAATATTTACCTATAGTCATTAAGCCAATCATTTTATAAAAGAAAACCCTGCGAATTTGTCTATAACTATTTACGATCTTTAATTCAGTACAAAAATTTTATGTTAAATATCAGTAATATTGAAAATACATTCCAAAAAGGGGTAACTTCGCGATTTTTTTCTATCGAGTGAAATTCATCAGGTCATGTACTGACTGCGATTTTGACTAGACAAGATCCTTATGTAACAGATTTTTTTTTTTTAGATTTTAAGACACTATATTCTATATCTCAGATGGTTTTTAAAAACTCAAAAGTGGCAATACACGGCCTTAAGGCGACTTCTTGACTTGGCGGGGCGGGATCGATATGTGACATTTTCTTCTTTGACGTAAACTTACTGATGTGGATGTCGCAAAGATTCTCACTTGACATAATACTGTCAGTATTACGTTTGCGCAGTATCATGTGCAGAAGCGGAGCAGTACCGCCCGCAGTACTGCGCAAATGTAATACCACAAAGTAAATAGCGGCGGCGCGCGCCGGAGCAGAGAGTCCGCTCAGTACAAAGTGCCATTTTCGCCGCACGCACACAGACTTAACATTTACAGGCATTCTCGGTTGATCTCGGCAATGCTTATTCGCGACTGTCGCGAGTGCTAGTTGTGCGCGCGTTGATCACTTGACGTCCCCGCCGCTACGTAGGTACTTTGTGTCACGTACGTCAAAATGAATAACCGATATTATTACAGTTGGAATGTATTTTATTGTTTAAATACAACAAAAAAACTGTGCCTAAACTTTCTTCAAATTTTCAAACGATATTGAAAGGTAAATAAAACGGTTTTCTCATTTTAGTAGTTACAATACCTAGGTAGGTAGGTAATTTTTTGAAACTAGCCGCTTTGATAACGACGATCAACCATTACACATTCATCTTATCGTTCGCTGGTAAAACGCCAGTATTTAAGTACTATGGTTTAGTTAAGTAGGTACCTAATTAATTAGGTATATTCTTTGTTGGCGCTCTCGACCGCCGCCGGTCACAAGTCACAACTCGCAGCGGGTCACGCATCAATTTATTAGGGTTCCGAACCCGAAGGGTCAAAACGGAACCCTATCGGTGTCGCCCAGATGCCGTCCGTCCGTCCGTCGTCTGTCACAAAATTTGTTCCGAAGAATTTTTAGACTTCTCATTGACCTATGAACTTGAAATTTGGTGACAATGTTCAATATTACGTATATTTAACAACAAATACTAATATATTGATAAATCATATTTTTCAGGTTGATTCGGAACCCTAAATGTGCGAAGTACGACTCGCACTTGGCCGGTTTTTTACCAAGATACGCTGGTTCTAAATTTTTAATATACCTGCTCCTTTTTAAAATTCAGAATCAATACAGAAGCAACCCTGTGAGTCGGGCAAGTTTAGGTATGTATTTTCAAGAACGGCGGGAACGGACCTTCTGTATATTTTTTATTTTGTGGTAATACTGACAGTATTCCGTCAAGCGAAAATCTTTGCGACGTCAGTATGTTTACGTCAAAGAAGAAAAAGTCACATATCGATCCGCGCCCCGCCAAGTCAGGAAGTCGCCTTAATTGACAAAAAAAAAGACCTGCGTTCAAGCCTCGGTTACGCTCTATAGTGCAAAATAAAACATTCTTAAAAAAATGAAAAAAAATGTATTGTGCATTATTTGTTACGCTGCCAATTTAATACAAAACTTACTCTTAAAGTTTCTCCCTTCCTTAGTGCAGGGTCCTTTATCCATAACGCACTTGTAGTAAGCCAGCAGCACACGTTCATTCTGTACGATGGAGTCCGCGTTCACGTTATCATAGCGGTTATAGTACTGCTGCTGGGCCGAGGTCGCCACCACCGTTAGCGCGAGGAAGATTAAACACTTCATGCTTATGGTTGCCTGGTACTGAAACATTTCATTCGTTTAATAAATAAGAAATTAGGGGCGTTCCACGGGAATTTTGTGTAACTTTTCTTTTACTATCTAATCAACTAGGAAGCCTAGGTCCTATAAAGCGAAGGTAGTGCACGGTTGGAGAAGTGCCCTCGCAAGTGTTGACAATAGCATCTCGAGCTTTATTTATTTTTCATCACACTTTCTCGTAAAGTAATAGGGTTTGACTTGTAAAAGTGCCATTGCGGCCTACTTACAGAATAAAGTTTATTTTATTCATTTTTTATTTTAAGTGTGTTATTGCACGCGTGCGTATAAGCAGTTATAGCCGACTTACCTCCCGCGGGAGTCATGGAATTTTATAACTTTCGTGGGAGTTATGAGTTTGTGTGTGTACTGATAGGTTTAAAAAAATCTAGTTGGCGGCGCGCCGTTCTATGACTTTCGTTAGTAATAACCTGCTTACCTCCCTAAATGCACAATCTACTATTAAAGAGGTAGATAGTCATAATACAATGCATACTTATGCCTCGCGCAAGCGATATGCCGCAATGATAAAATAAGGCGACTTATTGACTTGGCGGGGCGGGATCGATATGTGACATTTTCTTCTTTGACGTAAACTTACTGACGTCGCAAAGATTCTCGCTTGACGGAATACTGTCAGTATTACATTTGCGCAGTAGTAATATCATGCGCAGAAGTGGACCAGTACTGGCTTCGTATCGTCCCGCTACCGCGCATCCCGCGCCAGTCAGGAAGCACACATTTAAATGTAGGGGCGTAGTAAAAAGCGGTACTGAGTTGACTGACAGTTGACACTGACATTTGACAGTTTTCTCATATCGTACCGCCTCCGCACCGACAAATCAGGAAGTCGCCTAAGAGGGGTAGGGGAGCCAACCGCGCAAATCCTATGCTTTATTGGGCACGGCCTGTAAAGCCACACTCGGGTTAAAAAAAAGAAACAAGGCACAGCGGTGTTCCGTCTCGCTAATATTTTGGAGAAGCCCAACTGGGGAAGTACCTCTTATGTGGTGTTGTGGTACTAGTGGTGAGTAAGGAGAGGATGCGTGTTGAGAGTGAAGGACCTGCATACCCATGTCTCTACTCAAGGTGGTCAGCGAATTGAATCCACAAGTTAATAAAGGGTTGACAACGCGCTTGTGAGTCTCTGGAGTTTGGAGTGGCAAGTATACAATATAGGCTACAGTATCTGATTACCTTCAGGTGGGTCGTAAGCTTGTTTGCCAACGTTGTTGAACAAAAAAAGTTACGCTTCTATTTCTCAAAAAGGGCAGGCAAAACATAAAATACCTCCAGTACAGAAATTATAAAATCATTAAAATTTCCTGACTTTTGAGGCTCATTGTTTTTAAATTAGACACAATTGTTTTGATTCCTGTTTGTCTAGTTTTGGTTCCTGTTTAAGTATCTAGTTCCTTTCTTCCGGCGAAAAAATAAACAATAGCATTTCTTTTGTTATATGCCCGGAGAATTCCGTCATCGATAGGTGACGGTGACGGCTTCGTAAAATTAATATAAAATTATATATCTGTCGTAAAGTTAAGCCTAGTTTAGTTACACATTAAATTTTGTATGTGATTTGTTTCTTTGTTCACAAGTTCTGATATTCTATTCATATAAGTAACAACAAGGTGAAGGAGAACAATGCAATTATTTATTTATATTCGTATAGCAGATTTTATATTTGTCGCTTACTGTGTACATAAAAAGTGAAAATAAAATAACTCTATAATTTAATATCTAGCTCCTTCACCCATCGGGCTGCGTTTACATCATGGTTTACAATGCAATACATAAGTTGTTCGCATAATACAAATAATGATATTATTTACCTTCTTATAACGTTTTTTTCCAACTCTGTACACACTAACATTGACACCCGCACTACTAATAGTGTTAAAGCTTTCACAGTACGCGCGGCACTTTCTAAAGTGTAGAGAGTACTCACTAGGAGTGAGTCCTGTCGGTGAGTGTGGCCGAGGCCGGCGAGGTACATTTCTAAAACGAGTCTTGAGAGGTCGACGTAACGGGACGCATTCAAAGCACGCCCATACACGGAATAAATGCTTGCAGATAGTCCTCTTTTTGATCCGAATATAATGCTTTTGATAGTACCTTCATAAATTAATAAATTAAATCATGATAAATTTTAAAAATGTCACTATTGGATTGGTCAAAAATCATTATAATACATTATCTTACATCTAGGGTTTTAGTTGTCTATTATGCAGTGCACTGCGGTTATTTAAGTAGGCACCATCAAACCTGCCTGCAAACATTAGAGCATAATGCATAGAGTTTAACTGTTTAGCCATTTAGACTTCAATATCTGGGCGACCGAGCTTTGCGTTTTCCCGGGCATGAGACCTAGCTAGATCGATTGCTCATCACCGAAAACCCCCACGTACCAAATTTCATCAAAATCGTTAGAGCCGTTTCCGACATCCCCGAAATAAATAAATATATATACAAGAATTGCTCATTTAAAGATATAAGATATATTGGGCTGTTATATACACAAGCCGACTCGTCTTCACCTCTCACCTCTCACCTCACCCTTTTTTATATGGAAACTGTCAAAAAGTTACAAACTACATATGACAGTTTCCAAATAAAAACGGGTGAGGTGAGAGGTGAGGCCGTGGCGCTTAGTAAATTGCATAGCTGGACACTTCATAGCTTAACTATTCAAAAAAGTTTTTTTTGACAATGTCCGTGAATCTACTTATCAGAAATTGAGCTACAATACAAATATTCTTTTGGGCTCACAAAAAGTAGTACACAATAAAAAAAAAACATCTACAATGGTAAACAACGGTCACATGAGCATGAATATGTGTGGTAGTTTTGGATGTTTTGTATGTATTTCAGTATTAGTACCGACATTATCGAACATATTAATCGTTGTCTAGTACACATAACAAGCCTTATTGAGCTTACAATTGGAACAGGTCAAACTGTGTAAGATTGTCTCCAATTTTCTTAAATTAATCTAAGATTACTTTTAGGCATTTTACTCACAAATAACCACAATCATCTTATATTTGCAACCGAAGAAAAAAAACTACGATGAATACGTTAGTTAAAACGCGCTATGTAGGTACGCAGTGGATTTTCTGTAGTTTATTTATTCTGTTGCGAAGAAGAAAGCAGTTAAGTAGTATACGCTTGCATCGAGTGATTTAGTTGTCACTTTTTCCTTGACTTGCTACGTTATAGGATTGTTAATTTCATTTTAGTAGGCAAAAGTCATCAAAAGACACAAAACATTCGGGAAATTTCGCAACTTTGGAAACTTTGGAAACTGGAAAAAGCTGTGGTTACCTATAATGAGGAAATTGAGGAATGTGAAGTCAATAGTTCTGCAAAATCATTTGAAAGTTTGGTACGGTTGTAGCTTTGATTCATACAAATAGGTACATTAGTTTTTGTTTCATTCAAAAATACTGACGTCATTTTGCAACGCTAGTCTAGTACGGAAGCGCGTGAACGGAGTGAGCGCGTGTATGGCGAGTGTTGCACTATGACGTCACGAGGGCGGGTCGTTACTTTAAAATTCAATATCTTGGAAACTAATTGACGTATCGAAATAATTCTTTCACATATACTTTTTATTTTCAACAGAGAATACAGAAAAATGGAATTCTAAATTAGTGAACGTTCTCCATTAGATAAGCATCTACTTTAAACATTCCTTAGGTTATTCACGCATGTATGGTGTATTATCTGTTGGTGATCCTTAATAAATAAAATAAAAATAAAATAAAACTTATCTCATACTCCTCGGCACATCGCCAACTACATATCTCAAGGACTGACTGCTGGGAGCAAATTGCGAGGTGTCGACCGGAATGGCGCTCCACTGTTCGGAAAAAAGTTGACGAATATGAACAGCGACGCTTAGAAGATCTGGATGCTAAGTGCCATATCCGCAAGACTCGGCCAAAGCCCTCGTATACCTATACCTACAACTTAGCTGGCCAGCTACATTGTGCACCGTATGACCGCATTTTCAAAACTAAGTTTGGATTTGCGAGCCACATCAGAGCCTTCCATATTCCTAAATAAAAACAGTTGACGGAGTCGCTGTCGCCGGATACGGCGAGGAGGACTATATCTCAAGGCTAGTTGTCTTATCTATTTTCCTCTTACTCGTATTTGCATATACGAACGAGACGAGACTCTCTTGCGGGTATAGTTACATTTTGGATTACCCAGGCATAATAACTCAGATTACGACCTACAAGCTCAACTGGCTTACTTCAAATCTGGCCTGGCCCGAGTATACGCGATATGCTTACCTAAAAAAAATGTACTCAGCGTTTGTGAGCTGTCTATTAAGTATCGTACCAAAACAAAACTCGTTCATGTTATTCTTGCTCATGTGTATGTGTAATGGAGTGCTATGCGCGCGGAAAGTCCCACTTCCTGGCCAGGGCCAGCGGGTGACATAAAATTTTGAACTTACCAAGGGCAGTAATAAAGAAAGCCTCAGATCGCATATTTATCGCCCTTGCCTTCGGCTCGGGCGTTAAATAACTGCGATGTGAGAAATTCTTTGTTTTACCGCTCTTCAGTATCGTACTATTAAACAAAAAAAATTAAATCTGTTTTTTGCAGATTATGTTAAAATGTTGAATGAATGATTTAAAAAATATTCGTATTATTAATTCTGTGTTACTACGTGAGAATTACTGTGCCGACGGACACCATAAAGGTTCCTTTTGCACCGGTTTAGTACGGAACCCTAAAAAAAGATTCAGAATTGAGCGCAAACTTTATGAAGTAACCGCAACGCCTTTCACAGCTAGTCATTATAAACATGTACCACTATTACAACAAATTTCTAAATCATCTTCATCATCAGCCTATCTACGTCCCACTGCTGGGCACAGGCCTCCTCTCATAGATGAGAGGGATTGGGCAGTAGTCCCCACGCTGGCCCAAAGCGGGTTCTAAATAAAGGAAAGAAATTAAACATGCTGGCGCCGAGCAGGATTCGAACATTATAACACTTACTGTTTTGATTTAAGGTCGAAAAGTATACCCCCATGCGTATTGTCCCAAACATCATAAAAGTAAAAAAAATACAGAATTAATTAACGGTTGTGCCAATAACCGTAAAAGGATTTGACCTTATGAGATTTGGCGAAAGCCTGTGAGGATTGCATATGTACTTAAGTAAAAAGTCGATGAATTTTGGTTCGATTATATTGCGATTTGATATGGCACTAACTGAGCGCTCCCGTGCTTTAGAAGGCACGTTAAGCCGTTGATCCTGGTTGCTGTCTATGGCAGCAGTCGTTAAGCCAAGTTGGAGGCCTTCGGGCGGCTTGAGAACTTCTAACAGCCAAGTTGCCGACTCACTTGACAAAGCCTAATCCCAATAAGGTCTAGTTTCCCCTCGGGGTTGGAAGGTCAGATGGCAGTCGCTTTCGTAAAAGCTAGTGCCTACGCCAAATCTTGGGATTAGGTAGCGGACCCCAGGCATCCTTCAGGATGCAACTGTACTGGGATAACAATAGGAGGATGATGATTGGTATGGCAATAATCGCGTGCAAAAATCTACATCGCGGGGTCTGATAGAGCGTTCAATCTCATCATGGCTCGGTAACCCGCAATGTAGTGTAACTTGCTATGTGAACCTATGAATATGAATGGTGGATATTAACGCATCCATTGTGACGTAGCATAGCAAACCCTCTGATTGAAAGGTTAGGTAAGCCTCAACAAGCCATCAATTAATCGATAAACTTCGTATCCTGTATTTGATTTTTTTTTATCCTGCTGTCGCATTTATGATTATGGTGCTATCACCATAATCATAAATGCGACAGCAGGATAAACGTCTATACGTCTCTACGTCTATACGTAAGCATTTGTCATTCTTTAACAAGTCTTAACTAAACGCAACAGAGACGAATGGAATGCTTCTTGCGATTATTCTAGGGTAAAACCAGTATATTTAAACGAACTCCGTACTCCCAGTAGACATTGGTTTAATGTGTGGGATTCTTTTTTTGAACCTAAATGCTTACCTTAGATGTTTGCGGAAGCACACTGGATTAGGGGCCTATTGCATAATAAATTACAACTAATATTACAAGCGGTAGTCTCCTTTCAATCCCTTTCATTCGAAAGAGACTTCCGCTTGTAATATTAGTTGTAATTTATTATGCAATAGGCCCCAGTTTAACTGTTTTACTCTGAGTGAAGTATGACGTAAATGTCCCAGTCCTCTAGACGGGCATTTTCACTTTAAAGTGTACCCCCTACTTTTTTTTCGGATCTCGGTGATTTTGGGTATTCTGACTCAGAATCACTACTGTTGATTCGGATGAAGAAAAAAAATGTCCTTGATTTTTCCATACAAATTTTCTGTCAGTTTTGTGACGAGCCATATAAACTGTATGAAAAAAGCGTCACAAAACTGACTTTTTGGAGGGACACTTTTTTTCTTCGCGGAAATGCATAGTACTCGTGATTCTGAGTCATTAAAAATACCCAAAATAACCGAGATCCGAAAAAAAAGTTGGGGGTACACTTTAAAGTGAAAATGGCCAGACATTACACTTCATGACAATATAGGTGGTTCACCAAGGTATCAACTAATAGGTGTACGTATACGGTGTCGTACATTAGGATGTTTACCTTAATTTTAAATACGAATTATAAGGATGAATATAGTAAAACAACAACGTATTTTATAGCATATTTTATTTAAAAAATTGAATTCACAAGTCATAGAGCTCGTTTTATAATTAAGGTTAAAATCACAGATTCATCTCCATAGCACTTTATTCGGTTTTATTAGGCGAGTATTTACTGATAATTTCACCATAATCCTTGGGATATTTCTCCAGTACTCGTTTCAGTAAGGTTTCGAATTTCTCCTTCTTCTCGGGGGTGCATTTCTCGCATTTGTTGGCGTATAGTCTCAGCAGCGCACCTAAAGTAACATAAATAATAGTTGAACCATTTTTGCGTCAGTAACACACCTGTTGCTCTCCAAGCTTTCACATTTATCATACCTAGCGAGATTATCAATCGGTATGTGTATCAATATTAGAGCGGATAGTGCGTACCTAACAATGACATTCTGGCGACTTCCTGACTTGGCGGGGCGGGTTCGATATGTGACAGTTCTTTCTTTGACGTAAACTTACTGAGGTCGCAAAGATTCCAACTTGACGGAATACTGTCAGTATTACATTTGCGTAGTAGTAATATCATGCGCAGAAGTGGACCAGTACTGCATTCGTATCGTCCCGCTACCGCGCATCCCGCGCCAGTCAGGAAGCACACATTTAAATGTAGGGGCGTAGTAAAAAGCGGTACTGAGTTGACTGACAGTTGACACTGACATTTGACAGTTTTCTCATATCGTACCGCCTCCGCACCGACTAGTCAGGAAGTCGCCTAAGGATTTTTTGCAGATTCTGCTCCACGGATTTTGATGTGAAACTAAACAATAACTATACCTATCCACCTCTTTGTTAGTTGTCATTTCAGATGTGCCATAACATCCTTGGTCGCAATTTTAAATAATAAACTCCAGTGAGGCTCGGACATATTAAGGACCACGTATTGGACCGAAACATGTCGATCGATATTCGTCGTTAAATACGTGAGTGCCCCGTTTAAACATTATACCTATTTCAATATCCATGGTCGCGTTCAGAATCTCGATTACTGCACGTGAATGATGAGGAATGAGTAAAAATCGTGAAAGTTTAAATCGATAGGTATACATCATACCCGTATAAAGCCCACTCTACATGTTGGCCCAACGTCGGCCAATCTGCGGGACGCACCTATACGATAGAAGGAGATGGTAATTAACCGTGCTCCCGTAGATTGACCGACGTTGGGCCAACATGTAGAGCGGGCATAAAACAATTAAATTCGTTTTCTTCACCAACGCCTGCTTGGTTTGTATAGGCACATACCTCCACTAGTTATATTGCTATATCAATACACGTACAGTGATTAGGAGTATAATTTATTTACTAGAATATCAATCGTGATTGCCTGCTTTCCGTAAGGGTAAGCACAAGCATACACCAATGAGCCACTTGCTACTAAATATCCTGAAAATGGAATGGGTTGGTAGAACACTTTTTTTTTTTTAATGCTGTATTTGTCTGAATTTAGTCCCCGCGAAGGGTACGGGCGGCTAAATCCTAAATAAACCTGATAAATGATTAGGTAGGGCACACTACAATTGTCTTCTCACCTATATGTAGTAGAGCAGCAAAACTGGGGAACCTTACATAAGACTGGAGCAATATTAATAACTAGCTTTTGCCCGCGACTTCGTCTGCGTAGAACTCGGTCATCGTATTAGAATGTTTTTGCTATTCTTTTATTTTAGGCGCTAAGCTAGTTATCTCTCTTCCACCCCCTTGCCCCTTGCGGTGTACCATCTCCTTCCCTATGTTTCGAACATTATGATGCAGGTGCGGAATATACTACAAACGCATGAAGTAATGTAGATGAAAACGCGAGCGCAGCGGGCGCGAAATATTTCAAACATTATGATGCAGGCGCGGAAAAGACTTCACACGTACCAAGCAATGTAGTTAAAAAGGCGAGCGAAGCGAGCGCGAAATATTTGGAACATTATGATACAGGTGAGGAAAATACTTCATACGCATTAAGTCATGTACATGAAAACGCGAGCGTAGCGAGCGCGAAAATTTTCGGATATAATGAAACAGGTGCGGAAAAGACTTTATATGCATCAAGTAATGTTGTTAAAAAGGCGAGCGAAGCGTGCGTGAAATGTTTGGAACATTATGATACAGGTGCGGAAAATATTCATACACATTAAATCATGCAAATGAAAACGCGAGCGCAGCGAGCGTGAAATGTTTCGAACATTATGATGCAGGCACGGAAAAGACTTCATACGCATCAAGTAATGTAGTTAAAAAGGCTAGCGAAGCGAGCGCGAATTATTTGGAACATTATGATACAGGTGTGGAAAATTCTTCATACGCATTAAGTCATGTAGATGAAAACGCGAGCGTAGCGAGCGCGAAAATTTTCGGACATAATGATGCAGGTGCGGTAAAGACTTTATATGCATCAAGTAATGTAGTTAAAAAGGCAAGCGAAGCGAGCGCGAAATGTTTGGAACATTATGATACAGGTGCGGAAAATATTCATACGCATTAAGTTATGCAGATGAAAACGCGAGCGTAGCGAGCGCGAAATCTTTCGAACATTACGATGTAGGTGCAGAAAATACTTTACACGTATCAAGTTATGTAACTGAAAACGCGAGCGAAGCGAGCGCGAAAATTTTCGGACATGATGATGCAGGTGCGGAAAAAACTTCATACACATTAAGTACTGTATGAAAACGCGAGCGCAGCGAGCATGAAATGTTACGAACATTATGATGCAGGCGCGGAAAAGACTTCATACGCATCAAGTAACGTAGTGAAAAAGGCGAGCGAAGCGAGCGCAAATTATTTGGAACATTATGATACAGGTGAGGATAATACTTCATACGCATTAAGTCATGTAGATGAAAACGCGAGCGTAGCGAGCGCGAAATGTTTCGAACATTATGATGCAGGTGCGGAAAAGACTTCATACGTATCAAGCAATGTAGTTAAAAAGGCGAGCGAAGCGAGCGCGAAATATTTGCAACATTATGATACAGGTGAGGATAATACTTCATACGCAATATACGCATTAAGTCATGTAGATGGAAACGCGAGCGTAGCGAGCGCGAAATGTTTCGAACATTATGATGCAGGTGCGGAAAAGACTTCATACGTATAAAGTCATTAAATGAGAACCCGAGCGTAGCGCGCGCGAAAATTTTCGATCATTACGATGTAGGTAGGTGCGGAAAATACTTTACACGTATCAAGTTATGTTAATGAAAACGCGAGCGAAGCGAGCGCAAAATTTTCGGACATAATGATGCAGGCGCGGAAAATACTTCACTTTTGTCGGTGGTTGAATACATATTTTCTTGTTTAAAAATTATTGGAGAACCTTACAACCTTTGTTTGTTCTTTCACATTCAAAGGTGGAGTAGAGGCCCAGGTTGATAGCGCACCCACCCTGGTTGTTCCTGGGAGATGTGTGATTTTCTCAGATTGAGTTTTTGTTTTCTATCGGCCTATGAATTTCGAATTTGGTCATACTTAATGTTTATGTTAAATAATAAATAAATAAAATAAAATAAAAAGCATTTATTCACCAATAAAGGTTACACCATTGATATAAAGGTTGGGACTTCCTAGTAAGTATACAATACCTGTGTCAGGAAGTCCCGCTTTTCCATAGTAATTTAGTCACTAAGATTTGGTGAAATATAACAAAAATACACAGAAAGAAGACTAAATTTTATACTAAATAGTCAGTAGAATACTAATTTTAGTTAGTTTCTAAGGTAATATAACTAAATTTTAAGATGGAACTTTCACTTCTGCTCAAAGTGTGTGTGTGTGTGTGTGTGTGTGTGTGTGTGTGTGTGTGTGTGTGTGTGTGTGTGTGTGTTTGTGTGTGTGTGTGTGTGTGTGTGTGTGTGTGTGTGTGTGTGTGTGTGTGCGTGCGTGTGCGTGCGTGCGCGCGTGTGTGTGTGTGTGTGTGTGCGTTCGTGTGTGTGTGTGTGTGTGTATGTGTATGTGTGTGTGTGTGTGTTGATGTTAACTTAATAACAACTCCGTTTCTTCATAACTTAGTTTTTTTAACCATGTTGTTACGACTTTTTTGCATTCATGCCATTGTAGGGGATATATGTCTACGTTTTTATTTACACGATTATATAACAGTGCTGATTGTGTTTGATATTGACGTTTCGCGAACTTTGACTGATATGTTTTTATGGGGGCAACAGTATGTATGTTACATGCCTATATTTTACTAACAAATACCTATATACCCTAAATGTGGAAAGTCTGACCCGGCCAGTTTTCGGTATGTTGTATGGATCAGTTAGTTCATCCAAATTTGCAACTTTGACAAACTTTACTTCGATGCGAACTGCGATTTCGTTTATTTTCTGACTTTGAGAGCCCCCCATTTGTTATACTAAAATATTAATATTTAAATTTATACATTTTGAACCTTATTATTTGAACAGTAAAATGGCTTTTTAAACAAATAAAGTTGATGCAACTCGGCCAACTCTCTCGACTGGTATGTACCTAGGTTTGTGAATATTGATAGCGACCGACTGTCCAACATAATTAGATCTCTCATATCAAACAGTTAATATGGTTTGAGGGACTTTTGTTTTTTTGACTTTGGCCTCTCAAGTATATTTCGTCCCCCGTTTTTTCAAATACTATCTGTTTATTGCACAATGTTTGAATGGGGTTCTTTTTCCTTTGCTTCCAAGTAGATGTTCCCCAATTTTCAAGCATTTAAATCACAAATTGAAGGACTTCCCATACAAAGTTCAACCCCTGTTTTCACCCCTTTTAATCCCCAATCTGTATGATTTTTATAGCCTATAACCTCGCCGAAGATCCAATAAACATATTATTGAAGGCTGTATTAAAATCCATTCGCTAGTTTTCACGTGATAGTTAGACAAATAAACAGACAGACAAACAGACAAACAGACATGAATTCTAAAAACCGTTGAAATGTGTTCTGTTATCGATTCTAAGACCCCTCAATCGATTTTTTTTCTTATATCTTCAATGTACAGATTTTTGACCCTCTTCTGCTTTATTATATGTATATAGATGTGTTCTGTTATCGATTCTAAGACCCCTCAATCGATTTTTTTTCTTATATCTTCAATGTACAGATTTTTGACCCTCTTCTGCTTTATTATATGTATAGATAGATAACACCATTACCTACATGCTCTGTAAGTATGTGTGCCTATTGGTGAGTCTAAGGCGATTTCCTGACTTGGCGGGGCGGGATCGATATGTGACATTTTCTTCTTTGACGTAAATTTACTGACGTCGCAAAGATTCTCACTTGACGGAACACTGTCAGTATTACTTTTGCGCAGTAGTAGTAATATCATGCACAGAAGCGGAGCAGTACCGCCTTCGCATCGTCCCGCTACTGCGCATCCCGCGCCAGTCAGGAAGCACACATTTAAATGTAGGGGCGGAGTAAAAAATGGTACCGAGTCAACTGACAGCTGACACTGACATTTGTCACTTTTCTCATATCGTACTTACTGCCTCCGCACCGACAAATCAGGAAGTCGCCTAACGAGTGAGTATAAAGTCGCCAGAGTTTTCGAGGATGCGATGTGTGGAGAGAGAGCAAAAAGTAACTTACTGAGAGAAAGGGATCAGTTTGTCTTTAGCTTAAAATACAACGAAGCGTAATTGTGCTGGAGTCCCAAGTGCCGTCATAGTACAAAAAATAAAAACAATTTATACCGTTTTCTAACCAGCATGGGAGGGTAACCCAGAACCCTGGTAGAAAGCGGTAGGCGCCTGCCGCAACCCTTTGACGTCGCCAGTAACGCTTCGGGGGGCCGATTTTTGAGTGTCAAACGCTCGACTTTTCACGATCTGTCAAAAATCTATGATGTTTTGACAGATGTCGAGTGAAAACTCGAGCGTTCGACACTAAAAAATCGCCCCCCTGGGCCGGCACAGGCACCGTCTTATTACGCGTCGGCTTAAAGTCGGCTTGTACTGATGTAGCTAGCTAATTTCAAAAGACATACCCTTAACAGGCTGGTAGTCCCCACACGGTCCACGGTCCATAAAGCAGTCGTAAATCACCTTCCACTTCGCTTCATCCGTCAGTGCAGGTTCGGGATCGTAGTTCAGGAACAAGTCGATATCCTCGTCGGCGGCTGCGCATGCGCAAGCGAGCATACCGCCCAGGAGTAGGAGGATGAGTAGCCGCATTTTGGATGTCTAATGGATATCGATCGTTTTTAATCCAGGGGGCCGATTTTTGAGTGTCGAACGCTCGACTTTTCACTCGTCATCTGTCAAAACGTCATAGTTTTTTTGACAGATCTCGAGTGAAAAGTCGAGCGTTCGACACTCAAAAATTGGCCCCCCGGTTATCGATTTTTAATTATTGTATTTTATTGTAGTCAATTATGATTCTTAGATAATCTGCTATTTTTATTTATATAGGATTATTATAGGAGTTACAACGCGAACAGAGGGAAATACACAAATAAACTTCTTATTTATTGTTTCGTGATTCACTTTTTTTTTTTAAATATTAATATTCAGGCATCTCCTCTGGTCCTGTCATCGTATCGAAATTTAATCAAGATCGGAATAACTTAGTCTAATGTCTAATCGATTTATCCATCCCTTTTTTATCATACCGATTAATCGATATGCTGGTATATTACTACCGTTGTTGGCACAGCATAATTAAAGTAATAATCCGTCGGACGAAACTGAAGGGTGAATAAGTTCGTATGTTGTAAGAAACTCGACCGATGATTTCCGTTCAAACGAAGGCTATGAAGGATACGATTTAAACGGTGCAAGACCTTGCGTGCAATTTTGATTACATTTTGGGCGGTGGACTACCGAGGTAAAAGTTCACATCAATATTTAAATAAAAGTTAGCCCTCGGTTCAACAATACATATAATAAATAGTAGGTACACATAAATCTACAAATTTAATTTTTACCTGAGTTACCTTTAAAGCAAAAAATGCTTTTATGTGCCTGCTAACGAAATATAAATTTAAAATTTAAGGGTATTAGTGAGGATTCGAATCTGCGAGCTTCTAGTAGGTATACCGCCAGGGGCCTGTACCACAAAACTTTACAAGCGTACAATTCGACAAATTTGTCAACTTTTTCTATGGAAAATTGTACAATTTTGTCGACTTGTAGATTTGTAAAGTTTTGTGGTACAGGGGCCAGGACTAATCAATTGTGCTGAATGCCGATGCTCGATCTCTAACTTATATAGAATGCAAGATAGAAAAAATATATAAAAGCAATGTACCTGACCTGAGTTAGCAATTTGCACTGAAGTCTTCAGATTAATAACTGATCCTGCCATTGACAGCCTTATATAAACGCAGGACATCAGTTAACTGGCAGTATGAGGAAATCACTCCAGTGCAGTCTCACGAACATCATTGTAATAACGAGTAATTATCATGTACCTACACTGTTGAACTAAAAAAAGTGTGTTTGTTCATCAAGTTCATGGAATATTGTGGCAATGTTTTTTTTTATGATGCTGATGGGTGTCCTAATACTGATGGGCAAAGGTATCTTTTTGCTTTCTTGTTACATTTTTGTGTAAAAATAAATCCTGTATATGGGGCTCCGTACCACGACAGGAGAAAATGCAAAGCCTTTTAGGACCACTCGTCTCTATCTGTCTGTCCGTCCTTCTGTCATAGCCAATCTGCTACGAAACTAGTGGACCGATTGGTAGACGGCCGTGGATCGTAATAAATAAACGAATTTGAACCCTAAGGCGACGTCAAATGTCAGTGTCAACTGTCAGTCAACTCAGTAACGCTTTTTACTACGCACCTACATTTAAATGTGTGCTTCCTGACTGGCGCGGGATGTACGGTAGCGGGACGATACGGAAGACAGTACAGGGGGCCGATTTTTGAGAGTCGAACGCTCGAATTTTCACTCGAGATCCGTCAAAAAAGTATGACGTTTTGACAGATGTCGAGTGAAAAGTCGAGCGTTCGACACTCAAAAATCGGTCCCCTGGTCCACTTCTGCGCATGATATTAGTACTGCGCAAATGTAATACTGACAGTATTCCGTCAAGTGAGAATCTTTGCGACGTCAGTAAGTTTACGTCAAAGAAGAAAATGGCACATATCGATCCCGCCCCGCCAAGTCAGGAAGTCGCCTTATATTAGCATAAAATCGTGAGCTTAAGCCTCGGTCGCGCTCCAAAGTAGAGCAAAAAACCATTTATTAAAATGCAATAAGATGAAAAAAACTATTTATAGCCCTACTAGAAGAGGTCTTCAGGAACATAAATTGGAAAGACAAAGGAATAAGAATACTTGGTCAACACCTTACCCACTTACGTTTTGCGGACGATATTGTACTCTTCGCCGAATCCGCCACCGACCTCGAAAGTATGATGGTAACCCTTGACGAGGAGAGTAAAAAAGTGGGACTGCACATGAACACAACTAAAACGAAGGTAATGACAAACAGCCGGAGAAGAACAATACTAGTGGCAGGCAACGAAGTTGAATATGTAGAAAAATACATATACCTAGGGAAACAAGTATCATTCAGCTCCTCTTGTAACGAAGATGAAGTAGCCAGGCGTGTTAACATCTCATGGAAGAAGTTCTGGTCACAAAAAGAAATTCTTAAGGGCAATTATTCCTTACCACTAAAGAAAATTGTAATGGACACCTGCATCCTACCTACCCTGACATATGGAAGTCAAACTTGGATCTTCACAGACAAAGTTAAAAACGCAATCACAACCTGCCAGCGAGCAATGGAAAGAAGCCTATTAAAAATAAAGAAAATACAAAAAATTAGGAGTGAAAGCATTAGAAAGAAAACTAAACTGACAGATGCTCTCCAGCAGGCTCTCCGTTTGAAATGGAAATGGGCAGGACATATATCTAGGTATGAGGACAAGAGGTGGACATTGGAATCTACAAAATGGAATGGTCCTGTGGGAAAAAGACACAGAGGTAGACCAAAAAAGAAATGGACAGACGACATCAACTCAGTAGCAGGAACAAACTGGATTCAAGTAGCCCAAGACAGACATAAATGGAATTGTGATGAGGAGGCTTTTACCCGAAAGGGATCCACAACTGAATAAATTACAAACAATATAAATAACAAACTATATATGCAAATATTGTGGAAATATAAAAAGCTTTAATAATAATAATAATAAAAAAGATGAAAAAAATGTGCGCATCATTAGATACGCTGCCAATTTAAGGGACGGGTATTAAATATTTGGAAGATAATAAGAGTTGAAATGAAACGTGAGCATTATACAAGACGTAATTTCAGTATTGTAGTCAACAACGAGTGACACATATGGTTGCTAAGACAATAGCCTATAATACTAAGGAGGTTGCGTTCTTAATGTCCAACACTCCCCACAGAACGCAGACCCATTTTACCAACACAGTATAAGTGCTTCACAAGAGAAGTTCCCTTCGTTAAGTTGTCGGCCACCATATTGCAACTGTTCACAAATATAAACTTAACTTTCGATTTAACAACACACTCTCTGAGAAAATGAAAACGAATATCTATATGCTTAGTCTTCGGCTTATAGCAGTCGGTAGTTGCCAATCGAATAGCACTTTGGTTGTCGCAATGTATGGGAACCGCACCATCTTCGGCTTGGCCTAGTTCGACCTGCAGTTGCTGCAGCCACAGAGCTTCTTGGGTGGCTGAAGCCATCGCCATATATTCTGATTCCGCCGTTGAAAGGGCTATGGTCTGTTGCTTGCAAGAGTTCCACGAAATGCAACCATTCTGATACAGAAAGACGTAGCCTGTGCACGACCTTCTATCCAACGGATCACTAGCCCAGTCCGCGTCGCAATAGCCAGTTATGCCTTTTGAGTCCTCTTTGACGTAGCATAACTTCAGGTTCTTTGTGCCTTGAAGGTATCTCATGACCCTTTTTACTCCAAGCCAATGTTGTTTTCCTGGATTATTGCAGAACTGACTCAACTTATTCACTGCAAAGCTTATATCCGGTCGAGTGACATGTGCCAAGTAAATAAGACATCCAACCGCCTCTCTGTATGGAAAGGCTTTGTCGCAGCCTTTGTCTCTGAAATTTACTTTGCAGCCATTTTTCACCATAGCACTGACAGATAAGAGATTGGCGGCAAGTTTAGGAACATACAGAACTTGTCTTACCTGTATTTTGCAGTCTTCATTACCATTCAACACTAAATTTACCTTTCCCATACTTTCAACTGGTAGCGATGTCTTACTGGCAACAGTTATGGTCGGTATCGGTGAACTTGTGACGTCATACATCCAATCGCGGCGGTTGGTCAAACACATTGAAGCACCCGAGTCCACATACCACAGGTCGGGTTGCATGGTCTGTGAAGAAGCTGAAAATGCTGCAACAAAACCTTTACTTTCTTCCTTTTCAGAGTTCTTCTTATTCGGAGCACGACAATTTTTCGCAAAATGTCCGTGCTTGTTACATTTAAAACATCGGGGTCCCTTATTGACCTTTGTGTTGTGACCTCCATGAACGGCTTTGTTCCTCGTGAAGAACGCGGTGCTTTCTGAGCATTGAACTTCCTGCAGGAGTTTAGTTTTTATGGAATCTGCGCTGATCTTGATGCCTGAACTCTCCAATCCCATGATCATAGGCTTATAAGTTTCAGGTAAGCCGGCCAACATCAGCGTTCCAAGCCATTCATCGTCGATATTGAACTTGATGTTCCGAAGTTTATGCGCGGTCGACATTATTTTATTTACATAGTCATCGACATTTCTAGAAGAATCCAAAGTAGTTGTTATGAGATCTCTCAATAAAGCAACTCTTCTGTACAATCCGCTATCATCAAACGCTTGCTCCAAATTATCCCAGACTTCTTTACATGTTTTCGCGCTTTGCACATGTACATAGTTGATCGGGTCTAGCAATAATATGAGCTTTGACTTAGCTTTAGTTTCCTTCTTCTCGTCAGTATTTTTACCGGTGACGCAATCCCATAATTCTTCAAGCTCGAAGTATGCCTGCACGGCAAATTTCCAACTCGCATAGTTCTCCCGTCCGACAAGTCTGTCGATATGAAAACTATTGTGGCTTGAATTAGACATTTTCGCGTCGTAATAGTCGTAAAAATATTTCGATGAACATATGTCAGAATACACAATTGCCGATCAAGAAAATTTTCACGTCAAGTTCAAATCGTAACTGAACACAAAAATACGTCGGCCGATTTTTCAAATTCTCACTGCGTTTATATTTCCGGACTCTATCGGTTATCTAACGCTCTGCTACCATATTAAATATTTGGAAGATAATAAGAGTTGAAATGAAACGTGAGCATTATACAAGACGTAATTTCAGTATTGTAGTCAACAACGAGTGACACATATGGTTGCTAAGACAATAGCCTATAATACTAAGGAGGTTGCGTTCTTAATGTCCAACAACGGGAAAGGAAGGGTTCAACGAACAGTGAACATGGAGCCACTTTTTGGTGGTAAATAAGATTGAAAAATTGTTTCAAACTACGTATACCTATACCTACATATTGTGTGTGTAAGACTGAGAATCTCAAATAAGTATACATTTACAAGAAAATATATACAAGAATACAACAATCACTTTAATAAGGGTAGCATTTAACGAACCACCAAATAAGTTGCCGAATGATGCTCTAAAAAATTACATTGATTACCAATAATACTAGATTCGCACCAAATTTTCAACTCCTTTTAAATATAAAGTGCAACTCAAAGAAGTAACATGTCGATAACCTATTAAATTAAATTGTTACCTAATAAATTAGTCACTACCCAAAAATACTTCATGATCACCTAATTTCAAACACCAAATTTCATATAATTTACATCCAAATATTACAGGGCTCGTAATCCTATTAAAATTATTTACACCCAAATAATTCTTTCGATACCCAGAAATACTACATGATCACCAAATTTCACGCGGCAATTGTTTTTTAACGCCCGTCGCGCAAAGCAGTTCCAATCTAGTCTAACCTCATTGCTAGCACACTGATGCGGTTTTCCATACGGTCCGTCTCGCTCGCACGTCGCACCGCGTGCGAGCAAGACAGCGCTAAATGATTTTATTTTATAGAAGCTTCAAAATTTCTGTAACTTTAATGAGACACGTACATAACATAATTTAATTTAATATATTTTCAACAGTGTTTTCCTTACTGGTCGCATACAGCTATTTGTTCTCAGATGTTTTTGCCTCTACTCTATTCGCTGATAATCGTCAATTTGCCTAGGTAGTAGTATTTTTCTATGACATCTATTTTTATTTCAAACTAGTTGACATTGGAACAGTATTGACGGATCTCCGCTGGCGCGGAGCTCCTATTTTGAGTTCTTTTGGCCCTTCGGGCCGATGCAAAACTAACATAACCTAAACCTACCTATACCTATTTCTACCAATTAACTTCCTTTAATTTTTCCATGAAAGTCTATCTAAATTAATAAAGTAAACTCATTTGAGGACCTTTATCCATTTTCATAACAAACTAACAATTTAATAAATCAACATAACTCATATTCAAATAAAAGATTTCAATCAAACGCGCTCACGTCAACCCATTAAAAAATTGATAATAAAACTTCTTGCAGTTTGTAAACCATCAGCAATAGGTAGTTAGAATGAAACAGCAATAGGTACCTTTCACTCTAACGACATATCAACAGGTTTTATGCTTCAGACAATTCTTTGTATTTGATTGAGTGAGATAGCAGTATACGTGTTATTATTTCACACAGCCACATTGCGCGTTGCTTTTTAAATTAATTTAGAATTTTACTTTCTAATTTATAACATTTTGGAAATGACTAAAATATTTATAGTGCTAAAAACAATTAATTTGTAACTGTTTACTAAAATGTAGCATGCGATGTGTATAATATTTGGATGTAATTCTAATGAAAAAAGGTGCATGAGATTAGGTGGTAGTTTAGTGTTTTTGGTGGTACTTGTCAATTTTTTTGATGCGATTATAAATTTATAGGAACGCAATAAGTAAAATAGGTGCAAGTGCTGCAAAAATAGGTAGAATTTTTTTGGTGACTCGGAATTGCTGATCGATAATTTTTTTTGAGTGTTCAACCTTATTTTAGGGTTCGAAAATTTGATGATATCAAAAGTTATTTAGGTGATCATTTTATTTGTTCCCCTTTAATAATATCAAAGTTAACTAAAATCTAAAACAGGCCCTTGCGGCATTGTTCCGCGGATGCTGGCGGTATTTCCTCGCTGTTATTATTATTTGTTGGCATGTAGGTATGAGAAAAAATTATAGGTGTATTAATTATTCCTTTTTAACCCCAGTTGTATCTGCATTGTATTTAATTATTTTAATTACAATACAGAGTGACTAAGCTAAGTACCTGACATGCTATTTTGACTCCAATTCTTCAAGACGTAGAGCTGAAATATGCTTAAGTTTAGTGACAATATAATGCTAGGATATCTCGTCTGCGATTTGTAAAAATTGCTATTAATTAAGGTAATGAACTAATGAGCATAACTACCTTGATGGAATAGAGCAGGGTTTCTCAAATATAATCGCACGTACCTATTCAATTTTGCAGATTTTTGATTAATACAACTTTTAAGTGCGAGCTCGAATTAATGCTCAGGGTTTGTTGGGTAGGGACATATTACTTCTTCGATAATATTACCTATCATCATCTATTTTCCAAACATCGACGCAAATCAGAAGATTTGTCATCTGTTTTATTGCGCTCTCTAATCTCTAGAAATTAGCATAGTGGAAAACTACTTCCTGCCTTGGCGAGGCGCAACCTGTATGTTGTATTTTGTACTTTCCCGCCAGCATACTGACGTTTTCCTTATTTATCAGTATATTGTCAGTACCTACTAGCTTTAGCCTGGAACTTCTCGCGCGTAAACTTCCACTCCCTTTACATTTTTTACCAACTCGGATGACAGTCATCACTGGTGCTGACCGCTCACAGCTTACCTACTGATATCTTACCGACCGAAGTAGCCTAAATAAAACAAAAACTGTATTTCGTGTAATATTGTATTCAGGTCTTCTTGAACATGTCGTGTATTTGCCTCCATATGTCTGGATATTTGTTCTTCGTGGCACCGATGTAAGTGCTAACGATAGCTTTCTGGCGCTCAGTGCAGTGGGCGCAGTGGTCTCGAGCGATTTCTGGCGCTAGCTCTGTAACATGTACAATGTTCATACAGCGTCATCAACATCACAAGGCATGACTTAACCAGTAACTTACACATGCATATATAATTATTAATTTACATGTGATGCTAAAAAGGAGCTTGCCTCAGCATTTATAATGTTGCAGTAAGTTTACTTACTACAACGCTGGTTTTCAGGCAGACCCTGGTAACTACAATAAAATTTACTTTGTTTGCTGTTGGTCGGAAACGAAGTCATACTATGAAAGGTTGTCTGGAAGAGATCGCTCTTTAGCGATAAGACCGCCTTTTGTTCTACCTCTGTATCCCTGTTTCTTTGTTTTTCTTTTGTATGTGTGTTTATGTGAGGTGTGCAATAAAGAGTATTTGTTGTTGTTGTTGTGTGTATGAGGTATATACAAGTTTGTGTGTGTGTGTGTGTGTGTGGGGGGGGGGGGGGGGGTATCTGTGTGCGTGTTTGTGATTTCATGAAATAGACACATATTATAAGGTATTGTTTAGTTAGAACTGCAAATATATTGTAAATATACACGATGATTTTGAATCCGTGAACTGGCGTGGAAAAATATTAAAATTTAGCCCAAATTAAAATTATTCGGCGAGGTCTCGCGTTATTTCTTCACCGTTTAATTAATTAAAAGTGAAAATTTAGTTAAAACAAGTAACCATTAAATACATGGTCATCCTGCAGTATAATAAAGTTTAACTACGATACGTCAAGTGCCATCCATCAGTATGGCGGGAAATTTGACGGATCTTATGTCAATAAATACTTCTATGTACTAGGCGAAAGTCACATCTTTTTCTTCTTGTTAAGTGGTTTTATTCAGTTTTACTTAATTTATCCCTTCGGGTGTCATTGGCAAAAGTCCTTGAGGCTGCCATTTCTCTTTTATATCTAACTAACTAATTTATCCCTTCGTGTGTCATTGGCAAAGGCCCTTAAATGAGGCTGCCATTTCTCTTTTATATCTATCTATCTACTTATGTAGTCTTATCAGTGCTGCACTGATAACGACGAAAATAATTGGTAGGTGATTAACATAAAGTGCAAAGCGATATTTGAGTACGGATATGGTGGAGGCATGATTTTTGGAAAATTAGTTATAATAATTTTCTCATTCAATATCCACGACTCTGACTTTGTTTATGCGTATCACAAAGTGATTGACAATATCAAGGGCAGGGTTTACTCATAAATTGTCAATTGCTAATAAGTTTGTACAGAGGTTACAAACTCATTAAAACCGATAAGGTAGTACAGTGACAAGGATTTAAGGATAAAATTTAACTCAAAATTAAAATTATGATTCAAAAAACAAGTTTGTTTCCTCGTAATTACTACTTTAACGTTATCCCCATCAATTACTGAGTTGGAAAAAATGGTTCCTGTTCACTGATTAAAAATCAACGTGTATAATGATTAAAATGAGCACCACTAATAATTATAACGTATTCGTCAAGTGTATGATGGCACAGCTCGATTGCCGGGGGGAGGTGCCTGTTGTATAACTTCAGAAGATATCGTTTAAACTGACAAACAAAAAAAATAAAATAAACCATGGTAACTCAACTGGTATTTAAAACAATTTAGAGGATATTTTTGAGTGGTGGAGGTATAGGTATTATTCCAGCACTCAAAGTTGCTGTGTATTTGAAACTTCCTCGGAAAGAGCGTAATCCAGTAGGTAACCTTGTCGTCTTAAAGTACGGAGTAGTTTGCATCAAATCCGGTAGTACTGATTTTTTGCAGACTTGTTTATGATGTTGGCCCAATGAATAATCCAAGTTATTAAACGTTGAAAAAAAAAATTTTTTTTTTGACAAAGTTGCGTTCAGCGCTCGAGACGAGATCACAAACTTGGATTATTAATTTGGCCAATTTACAAAACAAGTCTGCAAGAAATCAGAACTACCGGATTTAACGCAAGCTCTGAATGTATAAAGTTACTGGATTAGCGGTACAGTAATGTGGAGGCAGCAATTGATTATACAGAATGTATGTGTGAATGTAGAGCAAATTTTGAAGTATAAATCTATGAGCTAATGTCAAAAAATTACATTAAATATGCTCTAACGGTAGTACATAAAGTTACGTGATTACCCCGCAGGTGAACTTATTAATTACTTAGGCTGTGATGTTTTTAAAATCCCAAACAAAAGGGGAAACAGATCAAGTTCTCTTCGGAATGTCATTTTGAGGATACCTGCAGAATTTAGATAAGGTGTCACATAGGTGCGTGGCGGAATACCTGTGTCACTGTGTGTGTACCTGTGTCGCATCGTCATCGATGACACACAAGAAGAAGTTGGATTCGAGTATGGCGTGTTCGATAGGTTAGTTAGGTTAGGTTAGCCTAACTTTTCAGCATGAGAATATCATGTCACACATACATCATCTTGAATTCCTGTATAATAATAAACGGTGTCTGCTTATAATATTTTTTACAAGCAGACACCGAAAAGGCGACTTCCTGACTTGGCGGGGCGGGATCGATATGTGACATTTTCTTCTTTGACGTAAACTTACTGACGTCGCAAAGATTCCCACTCCAGGGAATACTGTCAGTATTATATTTGCGCAGTAGTAATATCATGCGCAGAAGCGGACCAGGGGGCCGATTTTTGAGTGTCGAGCGCTCGACTTTTCACTCGACATCTGTCATAACATCATAGTTTTTTGACAGATCTCGAGTGAAAAGTCGAGCGTTCGACACTCAAAAATCGGCCCCCAGTACTGCCTTCGCATCTTCCCGCTACCACGCATCCCGCGCCAGTCAGGAAGCACTCATTTAAATGTAGGGGCGCAGTAAAAAGTAGTACTGAGTTGACTGACAGTTGACACTGACATTTGACAGTTTTCTCATATCGTACCGCCTCCGCACCGACAAATCAGGAAGTCGCCTTATGGACGCTACATCAGTAGCTCTTTATATGTTTCCCTCATTTACCTTTCACTTTCTCCCAATAAGGCCCACAGTCCACCGCACCAAGGATACAGTCGTTGACAGCTCTGTGTATGATATCATTATTCACAATTTCTTCTATCTCTATTCTGTCGTATTTCTCGTCGTAGGAGTGAGTGAGATGAGCTCCGGTGCAGATTAGCAAAAGTAATGGAAAATACATGTTGAATGTGTCTGAAAACAATAAAACAATATGTTTACTTACACGTTATCTTATATTTTAGGAACTGGTTAAAGTTTTCGAAAATGTAAAGCAACATTTTATGTATGTCATTAGATATCAACAGATCCAGCATTCTGTATTATGTAACAAACTTCAGAAATACATAATATCATGTTGCTTTTCAAAGAGTGCGCAGGTGCATACAAATATTGTAAGAAAATTATATATAAGTAACGCACATTTTTTACGTACCATTAGTTATATCGCAGATCGCAACACCAAACTCTTGTTAAAAAAGTACTCGCGATACGCCATTAAATCGACTAAAAACACAGAATGTATAGGCAGGTAGGTGGAAGTTACATAAGAGAGTAAAACTTACATTTATGTTCCTTACACTTCAAACAGTCACTGCCAGTGCCAAATACACAATATTGACATCGGTGTAACCCACGACACTGATTATAAATGATGTCTGAACTGTTGCCACCACGTTGCCACCCCAAGACCGTGCTGTATAAATTACGATTTATCTGCGCAATTACAACTAAAAAAATTAACGAGAAAAACATATTAAAACTCCTTTGTTTAATTTAAAGCCGAACAAACGATTATGGCACTTATTGCATGGATTAAAGGTATAATTTCTTGTCACATTGAGCCTGTTTAAAGGCTTTAATGACATAATGACCCTCATCTACAAACTACTTCTATTCATTTCTTGATGGTAGATCTTTAAGAATGTCATGTAATGGTAATCTATTACTATTATATGTAATATAGGAAGGTATTATCTAATTATGGCAGGTACCTTAAAGTAAGCAAAATGTCTCGAGGATTCATGTTTGCATGGACTAGCAACTTCGTAGCCTTCGTGTGGCATTGACATGAGAGACTTCACTCTGTCCTCACTTGATTTTATTATTTAGACTTTGAACTCTACATTTATTAGGTTTTATTGTTTCAATGTTGACACTTAGAGATCCTATACATCTCACAAGATATTATTATAATTTTTGTACCTACCATTTAATTTTAAATTTTAATTAATATAAAAAAAATGGATCTTATAAATATCACTTAGTTTATTTTCTGTTTTGACATATAACACTAAACTTCAATTAATTAATTTTATTTCAATTATTGTATTCTTTTAATTGATAGAGACAAAATTTTCACTTGTAAGAATGGTCTTGTGGCCTATTTGCAGAATAAATGTTTTAACTGGATTACATTCAATATTGTGAACATATTTTTATAATTCTGCTGACTATACCTGAGTACTCCAAAGGATATAAGCCAAAACTGGACTCATTTTCCGGGTTTAACCGGCAAAATAGCAAAAACTCTGCAGGGGGCCGATTTTTGAGTGTCGAACGCTCGATTTTTCACTCGAGATCTGTCAAAAAACTATGATGTTTTGATAGATGTCGAGTGAAAAGTCGAGCGTTCGACACTCAAAAATCGGCCACCAGTTCTTCGTGTAACTGAAAAGTAAAATAAAGGAATTCAACATACCTAAATCAATACTTGACACATCGATCGATACGTTTTTAAAAATATGTAATGCCTTTGTACCTTTTTTTAGGGTTCCGTAGTAAACAAGGAACCCTTATAGTTTCGCCATGTCCGTCCGTCCGTCCGTCCGTCCGTCCGTCCGTGCAACCCCCGTTTTTCTCAGTAACCGTTAGTACTAGAAAGCTGTAATTTGGCATGAGTATACATATCAATGACGCCGACAAAACGGTAGAATAAAATCTTTAAAAAAAATTTTTTTAGGGTACCTCCCCTACATGTAAAGTGGTGGTGCAATTTTTTTTTCTGCCAAACCCCATCGTGTGGGATATCGTTGGATAGCTCTTTTAAAAATATTATTAGGTTTCTAGAAGCATTTTTTGATTAAAGAATTGGTTAGCGTGATATTAAGCTTTGAAGTGATAATTTTAGCTATGGTCAAGTGTCCCCCTCCCTGCCAGCTAAACGGTAGCTACTAGGCATGTGAAAAAAATCATGGTAGTAGTATATACGATGAATTTAAAAGGAAAACTATCACAGCTAAGTAGACATTACTAGTTAACGAGTAATAGTCGAACTTCAGAAATGTACTTTGCAAAAGCAAACTTTTGTACCATTTCCATTGATACCTTAGATAATGTTGTTAATTCTGTCAAAAACATAGTAAATATAAGTTTGCGAACTTTTTAGTCCATATAATGTAACGGGTAGACGACTACGGAACCCTACCTTGCGCGTGGCCCGACACGCACTTGGCCGGTTTTCATTATAAATGACCTATAGGTAAATATTACGAGATAGAATAAAATAGGATAGGATATAATATAATTTATTATATTTATCATACATTGTCAAGAACATTATCAAATCATGAAATAAATTTACAACATAAATTAATTGATAAGTAAACTCGCTGGAAAGTCGCTACGCTAGCGTCGTCTCAACCTTCCTGTAGCTGTGGAATTAAAAATATGAAAAAAGTCATTGACATAATTTAAAGTAAAATTGTTGCAAACAAGTTAGGTACAAAAGTTTTCGTGTTATCGCTGAAAACTGCCTTTCCTCAATTATATATATATATATATATATATTGTGAATTATGTTTATAACGTTGACCATTTGACAATTTTAATAATTAATCCATGTACTCAATCATAATTTAATAATGAATTCGTCAGACATACCTAAATATTGTAAACTTTATTTTCTTTGAAATGTCAAATTTCATATTTTATAAATAAATGAGTATGAGTATGAGTATCATGTCAGAACAGACTTTCTTTTAAATCTTTCGTATGATGAGACTGAAAACTTAATCCGATAATAATGATAATTTTAATGACAACAGCAAAACATACTAAACACACATACTACTCATTACACTTAGACTAAACACACAAGTACTTACTTATAAACACCCAAAAAATCAGAAACTCAGATAAACTGAATGTCAAACAGGTACTCGCTGTGTGTTTATTCCTGACTGTGTATCTATTAATGTAGGTATTTTAATTTTGTAAGTACTTACATAGTCTTTGTGTCCAAAAGAGGGCCGTAACCGACTGCGACACAGTTATTTTTAACTAATGCAATTGTTTAAGTGCATTTGTTTTATATGCCTATTTTTAATCTGTTCAATAATCTTTTTTTAATCTTTAAAATGTGCGGTTTTTTTTAGGAAGAATCCCTAATACCTCCTTTTGGTTAGTAATTACTGTGTAATTCTTTTACATACCTACAAATAAGGTTAAATATATACATGAATTTATGATTAGCAATTAAAATAATTTACTTCGTTTTGGTTCATGAAGTCAATTTAAAATTGGGTAAATAATAACAATGGAGGCATTGTAACTTACATAAGGCACTCAAGTTTTTATGTGTACCTGTGTACTATCATCACTAAATTTCATGCACGAATGCCTAGGAAGTTATTGGGCTTATGATGTTTTTTTATCCAAAAACCTGCACTTTGTCCCCTCAAAGCTCAAAGTACTTCATTCATTTCATAGAATGTGGTACTTAATTACAGTTTTGGCGTTGAGAGAGATGTACAACATATTCTGCCTGGACATGCGTATAGAAATACAAAAATAAAAATCATAGCATTCTATTTAACAGTCAAGCATTACAAAATGCATGTCAAATTTTACATTTCCTTAAATGAAGGCAGGTATCTTATTATAAATGAGCTTTGCTTTAAGCATTTTTTCATCTAAGTATATTATTATAGTCCTCCTCGCCGTATCCAGCGACAGCGACTCCGTCAACTGTCTTTATTTAGGAATATGGAAGGCTATGTGGCTCGCAAATCCAAACTTAGTTTTGAAAATGCGGTCACACGGTGCACAATGAAGCTGGCCAGCTAAGTTGTAGGTACGAGTATAGGTATACGAGGGCTTTGGCCGAGTTTTGCGGATATGGCTCACCTAAGTAATGATAGCGCCATACATTTTTGTTCTTCAAGTTATTGAGCAGCGCATATTGCTCTCAGGAAATTGTAGGCACTGGGGGCCGATTTTTGAGTGTCGAACGCTCGACTTTTCACTCGACATATCTGTCAAAAGTCATAGTTTTTTGACAGATCGAGCGTTTGACACTCAAAAATCGGCCCCCAGATTTTGTTTCGTTTACTTTCTTTTGTAACCAATATGATTTTAATTACACAATTTTATAACGAAGGCAGTAACAAATGTGCTAAATTAGTTACTGTTATGAAGAATTGCGTACATACATGAACAACACTTTTGTGAATGCCTTCAATAATTTTATTCAGATTAGTAATTAGGTAATTTTGTCTAAAGTCATTAATTAGACGAATAGAGAACGATAGAGAAGAATAAAATTGTTAACCTTGTCAACAAAGTAACTTACGAGTACGTTCACTTGCAAATTTGCCATTGCCATTTGTAGTACCCCGATGTAGAAATAATACCTACGGTCAGAGAGTCAGGGGGCCGATTTTTGAGTGTCGAACGCTCGAATTTTCACTCGAGATCTGTCAAAACACCATTGTTTTTTGACAGATGTAGAGTGAAAAGTTTTTTACGCGCGGAGCGTGCGATAATGGCCACTTTATGGCCAGGTGTGACATAAAGGCATTTTAACTAAACTAGGTTTGATGAGCGTATATAAATAACGCCTTAAATTACGAAATATTCACACTGACATCTATTCTGTGAGTTTAGGTACTTTAACTAATTAAAATTTTGACTGTAGTCGGGATACCTACACTCGGGAATATACTGATTAGACTAAATTCCCGATAGATAACGCATTTACGAGATAAACATAATTTTCTCAAAGTTCACGTGGAACTGAAATTACTGACATAATAGGAACGTTGAAATGAATACCTACCAGGAAATAAAATAAATGATAATACCTATCATTGTAACTAAAATCCTGAAGGTCACCTATAATGTTTCAGCAATTTAAATGGCCAAACCATTATTTCAACATTACGAACAAAGCAATTTTATCAGCGTTTTAAAAAATTGGATAAATAATGAATATCCGCTGGGCTTCAGTATAAATATCCAAATCTTGATCTGAATGTGTCAAATCCTACCTGAATTTTAACTAGTGACGGATACATTGCGAGCTTCCTAGGTAAGAATACTCAATAAACTCGGTATCATCGTTTTTATTAACCTTCATTATAGGTTTAAGTATAGGTACTTATACATGAGTCATTATAATTTTCCGACATCCCCGAAATAAATAATTATACAACAATCGCTTGGTATCTTTAAATAAGCGATTTTTGTAATATTCATTTATTTCGGTATATTTAGTATAGCTTGAGCGACCAATCTCTTGAAGTGCATTTTCCCAGAGATAAGACTATGGCTGGGTTGCACCAAACAGTCTGTAATCGTAAGCGGTGTTCGTCAAATCTGATTGTATTGAAAGTTTGACAAGTTTCTATGGGATGACAGTTGCCGGCGCCATATTTGACGATGACCGGCCTGTGTTCGTATGTTGGTGCAACCGACCCTAAGCTAGATATATTGTTTGCCCCCGAAAAGCCCCACATAGCAAATTTCAAATTAGAAATCGATAACTATACCATACAAGAATTGCTCGTTTAAAGATATTAATTGAGATGTATGTCGCAGAGAAATGATACAATTTGAAATGTGCACCAATCTCTAAGGTCATTTGCCCAGAAAAATCCAGTACTTCGATCAAATTCCTGACGCGGTTTTGAAACGATAAAAACTCTGATTTTTGAACAAATCGGTAAGGAATGTAAGTAAAGACATCATTTCCCGAATAAATTCAGTAATTTGATAAAATCCCTGAGACAGTTTAGACAAACGATAAAATCGACCAAAACGGTCAACTTACTATTTTATTGCAAACGTGGAAAAAAGTGTTCAGTAATAAAAAAGTGATATTCTGATACTTACAAACTTTGCAATATTACTACTATGGCAATAACCGTAACAGTACCATTTTCGTCAGCGTTCCAGATCAAAACTATTCCAGGGTCTATAACTGATATTTTCCTTCAGATACCAATCAGAATCACCATGAAGGTCCTCCTACTGATCGCGCTTTTCTCTCCGCTGGTGCTCTGCTACGACGCCAAGTACGACTCCATCGACGTGGACAAGGTCTTGGCTGACGAGGCCCAGTTCGATGGCTACATCAAGTGCATGCTGGACAAGGGGCCATGCTCGCTGGAACACTCTGCAGACTTCCGTAGTAAGTGTCTCTAAGCGTGGTGGTCGCGCTGTTCTTTCCGCTGTTGTTCTGCTATGACGCCACGTACGATCCCGTCGATGTTGACATGGTCTTCGCGGACTAGGCTCAGTTCGACGGCTACATCAAGTGCATGCTGGACAAGGGGCCATGCTCGCTGGAGCACTCTGCAGAATTCCGTGGTAAGTATCCCCAATTTTCTCCTGGTGATCGCGCTGTTTTTTCCGCTGTTGTTCTGCTATGACGCCACATACGATTCCATCGATGTAAACATGATCTTGGCTGACGAGGCCCAGTTCGACAGCTACATCGAGTGCATGCTGGACCCTTGTCCAGCATGCACTCTCTCGGCTCTGCATGCTGGAACTGGAACACTCTGCAGACTTCAGTCGTAAGCGCCCCTACTTCTCCTTGTAATCACACTCTTCTCTCCGCGGATGCTCTGTTACGACACCAAATACGATCCCATCGATGTAGACACGGTCTTGGCCGATGAGTCCCATTTCGACGGCTGGGATGTACACACACCATTTCACCATCTTAGGACTAGGCGCGGACGTGGGTACTTTACTTTAATTTGGGTACTATTTTTATGTTGACGCTGGGAGACCCCATACATCACATAGGATATTATTATGATGAATGTACCTACCTTATTACTTTTTATTTTTCGCTTAGAGACCTTTATACATCTCTAACAAATCCGGATTGTTATTAATTTTCATTTAGTTGGTTTTCTCTTTCTGCACATTACACGAATGTAATGTCTGTATGACCCATTGACCTAAGTTTTTTTGTATGTTTCAAAAATTTCAGAACTGCTTCCTGAAGTGGTAGCCACCGCCTGCGAAAAATGCTCGGATATACAGAAGGAAAACTTCAGAAAGTCAGTCAAAGCCATCCAGGACAGGAGACCAGCCGAGTTTAAAGAGTTCAGAGCCAAATATGACCCTAAGGGAGAACACGAAGAGAAGTTCGCCGCCTTCATCCTCGGAGCCAAGTAATTTCTAAAGGCTCACGTATTCTGCTACCTTTCCTTGGGTCTTTCAGTGGCGTGGTTCTGCCGCGGGTGACACCATCGATTGGGACCCTCACACCATCTTCGATCCAAAGCCTCATCGACGAGGGCATTCCTGGTCATGAGCACACCATTGAGTGCTACTCAAACGATTTCGGGTGACACCCCCGCTAACTACGCCACCGCAGTCTTCTAGAAAAGATCCAGCGCTGACCTTTCTATCTTTTTTTTATCTAGTTCTATACATTGTGAACGATTGTTTGCACTAATGTAAGCTCATGGATAAACTCAAATCTTTTCTTTAGACATTAGAAAACCAAGGTCGGGGCAATGAATATTTTACAAATCGTCTTAACCTTCTGTCCACTTTCAAAATGCTGATAATTCGTGGATACCACACTCAGTGATTAATTTTATATGGTCAACCTTTCGACGATCGATTGATTGATACGGTGACATGTTCTAAATTTAGGAATGTCTTCGCCCTGGTATTCTCACTTGCATGTCCAATTCAGTGATATCAAGATGATATATTCTAATTAATCGAAGTAGGTACTTATGTAATTGATATTAATAGTTGAATGAAGTGGACATGATCATGATTTCTCCGTAATACTTATCGTATATTAAAAATGAAATAGGAATGAATTTATCACAATTAAAAGCAAGAAAGTGGACAGAAACAATAAATTCTGCTTTTCCCTACGGATTGATAATCTTAACTTTGTGTGAACTATGTGGAGCTATAACATGATAACAATGGTTGATGATGTTTTTGGATAATGAGATCGTGAGTAATGGTAATGTCTGTTGCAATAAATCTTTGAATCATAAATAAATGTTTTATTTACATCGGTATAATATTATTTCCAAAGAGGAAACAATTACAACGAAATAACCGGTTATACTTAGAATTAGTATTAAGAGTGTTGATCACCAGATCTGTCAAAAACCTATATGTTTTGACAGATGTAGAGTGAAAAGTCGAGCGTTCGACACTCAAAAATCGGCCTCCAGAAACGGTTTCAAGTGTATTGTGGACGATCTTAGGAACGAATCACTGCAATATCACATTTTTTCTATTGTTAAACCAACAATTACTAATACATAGTGGAGCTGGTATTAAATTTCATGTGCACTGCCTACCTCGTTGGGGAATACAGACGTGACGAGAATGTATGTTCTAAAATGAATTGTGGTATGGATGAGGTGATGATGCGACGATGTGAATACAAAATACACTTTCCTAGGTAAGATATAGTATAGTAAGATATTCCTGTCAGATAAGAACATTAAAAAGGAATTGGTTATTGCAGTAAAACAAAGACTTACATTATTTATATGATTATAGGATTTCTAGAGGATTATAGGACACTTCTGTTGTTAAACTCGTAAATTACCTATAATTGACAAGTGACTGAGGCTGCGTTTCCACCAGAGATGTACGAGGATGCGTTTTCAAACATTTGACACCTCGCAACGCGTCGAGCGAGGTGTCAAATATATGAAAACACACATCCTCGCACATCTCTGGTGAAAACGCAGCCTAATAGGCGAGTCATTTTCTATTTTATATGTACCTAGGGAGTAGGCATTCGCAGCGTTTCCGTTTAATACTAGTCTAATGTTTCAGTTCGTTACCTTTATTCTTTCGCCTTATTAAATTCAGTAATGTATCGATATTAAAAAAAACAATTTCGACAATTAAAACGTGTCAATATGTGGTTAGTGACATTAGTGACTCATCCGTAGAAAAAATGAATCGTGGTGTGCAAGTTTTGTTGATGTGTTGTTTTCTTTTCTATGTTTTAGTGTCGTCATGGCAGGTTTTCTTTTGGGTGTAGGTGTGTAGCAATTGCACGTGTGTGCACGTTTCCCCCCGTAAAATATGCCAGGACGATTATACGGGATATGACGCGGTTATAGTACGGGAATATGACGAAGCTTGGAAGCCTGTGTTGCTCGAAGACTAGCGATGAAAATGGCGAAAGATTCATGTTGGTTCTTTCGAAACTTTGTATCTTTCCTATAAAATACATGTAACTTTCGAAAAAAACTAAACTGACGTTTTTCTGACAAATACAATCATACACGTATAATACCTGTTTTATACTGTGTATTTTACATGTTTATTTAATTGTCATGCCTTTGACGCAAAATTGACTTCACGTCACATAGACCATAGATTAACGATTCCAATTTATAATTATTTCGTCATCATTGATAATTTCAACCTCTTTAGTTAACTGATATCGAGATATAGTCTGAGCGGATTGAAAAGTCACCTGTTTAATATGAGAGCCAATACATTCCGAGTCACTATTCATAATATAATATAATATTGCGAAAAATACAATGTATTTTACACGTAAAAAACCTATACTTGCGAAAGATTAAATCGAAGATTCGCAAGGAAAGATACTGTATTTTATTGAAAAATACAGGGGCCTTTGAAAGATAGGTACATGTATCTTTCATGTAATTTTCATCGCTATCGAAGACCTTTAGTCGTCTCTTACGACTTACGGGCCATGGGACTATTTGTCCGATTTCTAAAATTCTTTCACCACTACGAGTATATAAAAGTGACTTTCAGGGTGAACTTGGGCTAACCCGCGGTACCGTCTGTTTATCTAGGTAATACGCGGACGAAACCGCGCGGGTAGTTAAATTAACCTATTCTACTTACCTCGGTGCTCCACACACCAATGTGGGGTTATATAACCGACGATTACGATTCGACAATGACCTTGATACGTTATTTTCGGTTAACTTTGAATATGTATTACGCTTAAGTGGGTTACAACATTGGTTTCAAGTTTCTTTGAATATTTCGTATTAAACTGTATTTTCCTGTACTGCGGGAAAACCGGTTACATTTTAATACTTAGCATTGGTATTAGGCACGTTATAAATGAGGAACCTGCATTTGGTTCTAGCTGTCAATATCGGCTGCATGATTGTTCTGGGTTCTCAAACGTCCATAGGCTATGGTGTTTGCATACCCTCAGGCTAGCCGTATGCTTGTTTGCCATGGGATCTCCATTCGTAGACAGGTTTCGCCACAAAGCGGAAAAACTATGATATTCGGCTACGAGCGTAGCGCCACAAAGTAAATAGCGGCGGCGCGCGCCGGAGCAGAGAGTCCGCTTAGTACAAAGTGCCATTTTCGCCGCACGCACACAGACGTAACATTTACAGGCATTCTCGGTTGATTTCGGACGAGCTTAGTCGCGACTGTCACTGTCGCGTCGCGAGTGCTAGTTGTGCGCGCGTTGATCACTTGACTTCGCTGCCGCTACGTAGGTACTTTGTGTCACGTACGTCAAAATGAATAACCGATATTATTACAGTTGGAATGTATTTTATTGTTTAAATACGACAAAAAACTGTGCCTACACTTTCTTCAAATTTTCAAACGATATTGAAAGGTAAATAAAACGGTTTTCTCATTTTGGTAGTTACAATACCTAGGTAGGTAGGTAATTTGTTGAAACTAGCCGCTCAAAGATCAACCATTACACATTCATCTTATCGTTCGCTGGTAAAACGCCAGTATTTAAGTACTATGGTTTAGTTAAGTAGGTACCTAATTAATTAGGTACTTATATTCTTTGTTGGCGCTCTCGACCGCCGCCGGTCACAAGTCATAACTCGCAGCGGGTCACGCATCAATTTATTAGGGTTCCGTACCCGAAGGGTCAAAACGGAACCCTATTGGTGTCGCCCAGACGTCCGTCCGCCGTCCGTCCGTCGTCTGTCACAATATTTGTTCCGAAGAATTTTTAGACTTTTCATTGACCTATGAACTTGAAATTTGGTGACAATGTTCAATATTACGTATATTTTAATAACAAATACTAATATATTGATAAATCATATTTTTGAGGTTGATTCGGAACCCTAAATGTGCGAAGTCCGACTCGCACTTGGCCGGTTTTTTACCAAGATACGCTGGTTCATATTTAAATGTCATGTTGAAGAATTTTTATTATACCTACTCCTTTTTAAAATTCAGAATCAATACAGAAGCAACCCTGTGAGTCGGGCAAGTTTAGGTATGTATTTTCAAGAACGGCGGGAACGGACCTTCTGTATATTTTTTAGCCAGTAGGCCCAATACGTGGCCCATTGTGTACGGCGGGCTTAACACATTCAGTGTGTTAAAAAAATATAGGAATGGCATATTATTTTAATTATTTGTCACGTGGCTAGGTGTTGCGCCGCGGTTTCGATTTAACACGGTTCACAGAACGTGAATAACCGAATTTAAAATGGCGTAACATTTTTTATGGATTTCTATAGGTAATTCAATTATTTAAGTACTTAGGTACCTACTTTTTAACCGGTTAAGAGTTTCATACAATATACGATTTTATGAAACATAATTAAGTAGGTTACTTACTTGATCATTTGTTTTTAAAATGGCAGTGTGAAACCGTTTTGGAAATTCAAATTGGCTGTATTTATGTATATTATAAACGTAATCTTTATAGGCACATATTATGTAACAGCGTCACAGCGTGTGCAAATACAAGTGACCCTACTTACTCACTACTGAAATGGTTTTTTTTTGCAAAATGAGGCCGTTTGATAGTTTATGGGTTATTATCAATTACGGCTGACCTATATTACCATACTCGTATAGGTCAGCCGTAATTGCCCATTAAGAGGGCATAGATGCCACGCGCGAGTTTTCAATTAACCATCCCGCTCTCTACGGAAGCTCAGCGCGTATTTTTCGTAAATATTGATGTTTATTTTAAACGTGTACATTTATAAGGATAATCGTTTTTCTCAGGTTTGAGAACTTATCATTTTACAACTATTAAACCAAAAATCATTGTTAGAGATGGAAGGGTTTTAAAGATCCAACCAAAAACATCGAAATCTTTGCAAATCGTTTTTTTTTTTTCACTTTTAGCAGACTGGAGCAAAATAGTTCAAGATTAATATACTGAAAGGACAGATATTTAATCACTATAGCTGTTGAGATCTATGTCGATAACCATTGGCAAAAGTGCATATGTGGGCTCTTAAAATGAGGGTTAATAACCCTAATTTCAAACGATGTAAATAAAAGTATGGTGACATATGATACAGACAGGCTGTGTCAAAGATTATGCCTGCGCATTATACAACCGGCGAATGAAGCGTTACGTCACCGGCGCCTGCGCAACTGTTGACACACAAATCGACACGCAACCGCACCAATTACAATTACTGAGTATAGTCGGCTTGGAATATACTTTTTTTTCAGGTAAGAAAAATCGTGCAGTTGTCATCATGCGATTTCAAAGAAAACAATCTTGAAACGGGAAAATATGCGGCGGGCTATCTTTGAGACGTGATAAAGCTACTTAACCCATTATGACCTGAATTATTTTAGGGTCTTAGAAATTGATAATATTTTAATATATTGTTGTCTAAGGCCCCCTGAGTTGTTTTTGATTATTAAAAGTTAAATTGATTTATTAGTTTTGGAAATAACAATGGGTGCCATATGGCACTGCTAGGCCAATAAGTAAGCTTAACATCTCTCTATTAAGTATGTATTAACTTTTTTTTAGCTGAGTATTATTACAGTTTATTTATAAAATGATGAATATTTTGAGTAACGTAGGAATTAATAAATAAAAAACGCATTTTTTTCACCACTTTATTTGAGGGTACATAGTTTTTTAGTCCTACACGTGAACATGAAACTGGTACAGGATGCACAGAGCCCTACGCCACATTTGTTGCATTGCAGTCTTGTCTGCACAACTCCATAGCACATTTGCGACGGAATTCGCTGGGCACTAAAAGTGATTCCGACCATCATCATAGCGAATATCATCAGAGACCCTATTGCCTGTTTCAGAAGTCCTAGACGCTGAAGGTCGGCTGCCGCCTCGTGGTATATTTTTGAACCGAGAAAAGTCTGTACGATTTAAAACCAGGTTGCAGGTTCTGGAGGTTCAATGTATAGCAAACGCGGCTCGATCTCCTCATCTTCTTCTAGCAGGGCTAGTGCCTCATGAAGTGTACAACCCCTACCGAGAGAAATAAATACTAAGTATTACCTATTCAGAAACCAAAAAAATACACACATTGTTTTGAACTTTCGCGATATTCACATTTATTAGTAGTTAATAATGTTTATTTTACGAGATTAAGTCCCGTTTAACTTCAAAAATACACACTCCACCCTTTATTGGAATATACCACAGAGGCCTAGAGGTGCCATACGGCACCCATAAATTTCGACGTACCATAAAACAAATACGCAAACAAAACTGAATTATATTACAATGTAATCTAGTCACACCAATACTAAGGGATACAAAAAAGTGCATTTAAGTAATAAATTACACGAAATATAAATATTTTTGCCCACTTACCGCAACGTGAAATCCATTTTCTGCAATAATTTTGAAACCCTAACTTTGTGACGCTCGTGGCGGTCTCAACAAGTACATCAGTTAAAACAAAGCATTGAAACAGATAGCTGTCTCGCTCTAGCACCGTATTGACAGCAAACCGTCGGGCTTTACAGTTCGTGGCGCGCGAATGGCGCGAATTTCTAAACGCCTTGAATTGGGTGTCAAACGGCACCGCTAGGTTATAATGGGTTAAATAAGTGAAAATAGTACAATATTATCCTTTGGCCTTGGGGAAACGAAGAATTGTAGGCGAAAAAGACCGTTAAAGTTATAATCTTAAAGAAAAGGGTATAGCAGCCTAGTGTCGAACATTTTAGTATTTAATAACAATTTTTTCCCAATAAAATATTAACCCAATTTTAAGTTTTTATTATAAAGAGATTCATTGACCCGTCGTCTTCCAGGTTGATCCCAGGGATCATTACAAAAGAATGCTATTGTTTATTTTTTCGCTGGGAGACGACGGCTTAATAATTTAGTAAAAAGTACAAATTTCAAATCACAGGCAAAAAAGTAAAAACCCTCGGCCCCGAAATTCGTAAATCGTTCCTTCATACTACAATAATTTAGTAAAAAGTATTTGAAGTCGAGTGTACCTAGTATTGGCATAATAAACCTAGTCGAACGCGTTGTCATAATAAACTACCAACTGTTAGTCATATGTCATTAGCTAATGTTAGTGTGATTTTGAAATGTACTAAGTGATGCTTAGCGCTAGCGTGTGGGTGCGGTATAGTGCTGTTGGGACATAGGCAGTCTAAACCACTATGTTGTATTGATAGTAATATATCACTTAGGTATTGAAGCTTTTGTGACAATCTTTAGGGGATTGAGGTGCGAAATCAGATTCTGGGTACTTTAAGCTGTCAAGCTTACACTTAATAAGAGAATAACGGTTGATTTGATACTCACTAACTCATGTCGCAAATAGTGACTTTTCCGAGTGTCTACCGTTTTTCTCGTATTAAGTCTATGACAGCTGTTGGTGCCATATTTTAAGTTTCCTGCAGGTTTTACGGTCACGTTTTATGTCCAAAATGTATTAAAATTTCACATAAAACATGACGGTATAACCATCGTGCTAGCTGGGCAGTGGGCTGGTCAGTCAGTACCTACAGTGTGATTTATGCAATCCGCCCATAAGATACGACGTGTACGAGTATCGTTGTGACAATAATAACTCTCATTTAATCACAGACTCTAATTCTCCGATGAGAGTAACAACGCCAAGTTGCTCAATATTTTTTCAGCTTATTTACTGTATATAATTTCCTAAAATACACCTTGAGGTAGGTATAGTTTTATGCACATTCTCAGACACCACAGACTAAGTGGTCTGTGTTTGACACTAACCAGTAACCATCGAAACGTTAGTCAACCGAGGCGCCACTGCTGTAGGTATACTTAGGATTTAGGCTCGGTTTTGTAAAGATCTGTTAGACTTTATATCGGTAAGTTATGTCGAAACCGTACCGTCTACCAACGTCTCTGTACTAAAAGAGCTAAAGATGGAAAATGCTCAACTCTGTTTGCAACGAATAGCGCTATACATTAGCCATATCGCGCGTAGGGGTGTGGATAACCTGGAGAGACTAACGGTGACAAAGAAGAAAGAGGGTAAAAGGCCACGAGGCCGACGCCCCATTCGATTCTGACCAGATATCCCCAGCAGCTGAATATGACTGTCAGTGCTGCACTCGTATGGGCGTCTAAGCGGAACCGATGGCGGCGGCTTGTTGACAAGATTAGCAAGAGGCTTCAGCAGTGAGCAAACCGGGAAAATAAATAGCAAAAATTGTCGGATTTTTTTTATTACAATATCAGTCTATATTGTGAAAATACAATAAATAAATGCTTCCACACAGATCAGCAATCAATCCTAATTATTAAAAGAAATTTTGATCTAAAAGTACTGGTATCAACAACAGAAAAGTGTCTAATAATTAACTACGATCTTCTAAAACGATTTCATTTAGGCGCCAAGCTGATGGCAATTGGATGATTTAGAATCTATCGGGGAACTGTAACTTTTTCTAACGGTATGACGGTGGCAATCAAGATTACGGCTAATAGTAAGCACACATGTTAGATATACGAGTACTTAGTTACTTACTATTAAGGTATATACCCCATGAACGCTCGCGAACATAGAAGTTTCACAAGTGCGCTGCTGACTCTTAGATTTGAAGATCTAAATAAATCGCTTTTGGAGACCGTACCGTCCTTATATTCTACCTTACTCTAAGTAATTCTAAGTTTAGCTCTCAATGAACTTGTTGAAGTTGGCAATGTGTTTGCCAGTAGGGTCATTCTTTTTGACCAGCTCGTCCCACTGTTTGGGGTGCCGCGACTGGATCGCTTTGATCACTTTCTTGATGTTGCCCTTCTGTTTTTCTGTGCATTTCGCGCATGTGGTCTCGACGGCCTCGGGCAGAGTTTCTGGAAAAAAATTAAGAAATTATATAGTACAAGCACGATAGACGATATGAGTATCGAGGTGGCGGCCGATAAAGAGTTGTGACAGCTAGGAAAAGTCATGTACTCAACGACCCCAATGTGATATATAAGCAAGCGAGGAAGCGATAATACAATCACGCATTGGTCATTATTAAACTATACACAATTTTATATATTTTATAATAATAATATAATTAATCTACTTAAATTATTTTTGACAGATTTACGGATTCAATCATGGTAGAGTCGTGGGCAGCGGTCAGGACTTGGATGGGTGACCGCTTTGAGTAGTTACTAACTGAGCGCTCCCGTGCTTTGGACGGCACGTTAAGCCGATGATCCCGGTTGCTGTATATCGCAGCAGTCGTTAAGCCAAGTTGGAGGCCTTCGGGCGGCTTGAGAACTTCTAACAGTCAAGTTGCCCACTCACTTGACAAAGCCTAATCCCAATAAGGTCTAGTTTCCCCTCTGGGTTGGAAGGTCCGATGGCAGTTGCTTTCGTAAATACTAGTGCCTACGCCAAATCTTGGGTAGCGGATTAGGTAGCGGACCCCAGGATGCAACTGTATTGGGATAACGCTAGGAGGATGATGATGAGTAGGTACCGACCATCCTTTTAAAGTATTGATCTTTAAAAACTCAATGTCTAGGTTTCATCGAAAATGCCGGTTAAAAGAAGTACCTACAATAGGTAAAAAATTGCCTCCATAAAGGTAATTTCCATACATGTGTTTAATTCCATACACGTCTTGATATTTCCATCCTGTACCCTTGACCGTTTATTATTTAGCACAAGATTGTAATCGCTCAAAACAAGTTTTGTACTTGCAACGAAAATGACCAGTAAAACTTACGTCAATTGGTTTAAATAAACACGAAAAAAACTACGAAACGAAACCGACAACTGTGCTATAATTAGGTACCTACTTACTACGTCATCAGTACTTATGAATGTAATGTACTTATAGTTTTTACGAGTATAAGTAATCGGGGTGGTGGTAGGGAATCGTATCTCCATGGTTATGACTCTTAGAATCCAGGGTCCAAGGGTGGAATGGTAGCAAATTGAAAAAAAAAAAAAAATTTGCAAGTCTTTGTCCGTTTGTAAGTAGAGTAAAAATAAAGGTGTACACAATTGTGTTGTTGTTTGGTATTGGTAACCTAATTATAGGTTAACAAATTTTGTGGGCTTCACAGCTTTTAAATTATGCGTTCTTTTATTTAGTGTTCAATATTTCTAGATAATATATATTGTACTCCTTAAAATTATAGGTCTTCCAACAACATTCGGTGTGTAACCTCTGATTCGCACATGGATTTATAAAATACGAAATTTTGATGGAGAGATTGGAGAGTTATCAACAACTTCTTCAGTTACTGCTGCTAATTTCAGTATCTTTATATTCTGTCCAGATTTATCATAAGTATACTTTTTTGGGCATATAATTAGGTATTCTCTTCTTTTATTTTTTTCTTTTTAAATATGCTTGCTTATAATAAATATGCTACCTGCACCGAATAATACTTTGGATGACGAAGATAATCCAGACTAACAACGCAAGAACAAATGTGTCATCCTAAAGCAAAAGGATACAGACAATACAGACGTAATTAGAACACGTCCTTACTAAACAAGGGTTTGCGTCAGAATCGCACAAATGAGGAAAATAGAGGGTACTCACTTTTAAAATCGGTGCCTTCTGGAGTGCATCGGCCCTTATCCAAGAAACAGTTAATGTACGACTTCAGTAATCTGTCGTTCGTGATCAATGTTTCCACGTCGAAATTGTCGTATTTGGCGTTGTACTTTTCTGCGGCGAACACCGCGACCAACAGACAAGCTAACACGATGCAGGTCTTCATTTTCGATCTGCAATCCAAATTATCGAACGTTTTAATCAATACTCGATTATAATTACAGAGGGCGTGCGAGACGATTGAAATACCGCATGGCAATGATATCTGGTCGAATGGAACTCATGGACATATAACCAGCTTCATGTGTCTTGAATTTTGATGAGATACTTTGTGATACTAGTTTGATACCAATGGCAAATGAGGGGAAACGAACGCGGAAAATGAATACAAAAATGATAGCCAAGCCTGCGTTGGCCAGGCGTTATTTCCTGTCGAACAGGCAATGTACGTTCGATTGCGTTAATTTGATCTTTTCCACTCTAGTTCACAAGGATCACAATATTACGTGAGAGAACTAACGATGCCGGTGGTTAGTCACCCACCTTTTACTCTCAATAGCGGACCCAAACACTAGCCCAGCAGAAAGCGACAGTGCTTTTATATTGACGACGATAAACCCACTACCTTCACCGGCTTACGGGCCGACTGAACTATTAAAATGCCATCCGATTATGAGGCTTTGCTTTAGAGACGTTTGGGTGAGAATTGAGCAGCACAGTCACCCATTGGGACCTTTGCAACAAGCATGTTTGCCTCTCTTACAGCCTATAATCCAAACACGCGAGATTACTGCACTTTACCAGGAAACTTGAGTAACTCATGGTTTTGGTTCTTGCGTCGAAAGGAAAACACTGTTTAAAGGTGTCGATGATATTTACGATCCATTGTCCCTGTACTATTTATACATAGGGGACTCCGGACTATACGGATATAATACACTAAGAAAAAACAGTTCATCAATAATTTAGGTGATTCACATAAAGAGGGGATCAAAGTGACAAATCACCAAACAGTATGATGAAAATTTTTGGTGATTTGTCACTTTGATCCCCTCTTTATGTGAATCAGCTAAATTATTGATGAACTGTTTTCTCAGTGTACATCCATACTAATATTATAAATGCGAAAATGTGTCTGTCTGTCTGTTACCTCTTCACGCTTGAACCGCTGAACCGATTTAGATGAAATTTGGCATGGAGATACTTTGAGTCCCGGGGAAGGACAGGATACTTTTTATCCCGGAAACCATCCCTTAAGGGAGCGGAAGTTTGTTTGGAAGAGTGATAACTAGGTAACCGCCTGATATAAATAATAGCAATTAATTCTATCGCGATAAACGAGTTCCACGCGGACGAAGTCGCGGGAAAAAACTAGTCCTGTATAAATTTAAATTAGTACCACAAGTTTAAAAATCGACTGTTTAAATAATATGGCAACACAAATAGGGTCCTGACATGGTGTGTAACTAATTTATAACGTAATCCATCTGAATTATCTAAAAATCAAATACCGAAAATAAATACGGGAGTTTTCCAAATATTTTCTTGTGGTTTGTTAATTGCTGGTAAAAACAATTTGTTTTTATTGCAGTCAACCTCCCAATTTAATACAATAAGTATATATATATATCTATATCTAATCTTTAAACGAGCAATTGTTGTAAATGTATTTATTTAAACAAACAACATTTATTTATGTTGTGTTGTGGGACTTGGAAACGGCTCTAACGATTTTGATGAAATTTGCTAAGTAGAGGTTTTCACAGGCGAACTCGATCTCGATGGGTAGAGTAAGTCCGACCCAGGTCGGGTTTAGCTTTTTGTTTCTTGTGGGCTCTTCTCAGCTATGCTAGGTTTAGTGAACCAGCCACATAACTCCCAGTAGCCCGATTCCAATGACACCACAGATTCGGTTGAAGACGATCAACCATCTCACTGGAGTGCAAACTCGTAGAGTATTCCAGTGTTTCAACCGCCCACGTGGTCGTGTCGGAGATTTCTCCTGAATCTGGGGGATGGTACCCACAAGGCTGGCTGCCTTCCCCGTTGGATGGCTATGTCAATTCGCTGTGATTGTGCATAGTCATTTAATGATAACAGGTAACCTCTACGCTTAGCGTTCATGGATATAGACAAGTATGGTAAACCAAATTTTCAAATTAATATTGGTAATTTTATGGCCATTTGTAAATTATCAAATATCGTTTTGAAAAGTGAGAGGAAACCCGCCAATTTGATCACCTTCACTGAGAAAAAAATCACCACCAGGAATTAAAAAACCGATTTATAATTGGGGAAAAAATGAAGTTTTACTATTAATTACGGAAATATTACGGTTTTTAAAAAAGTTATCTATTTCTACAAACAGCCTAGTAATCGTAAATCTAATTTCAACAAATGGGCTTTAGTAAATGTAGCATAAAACAAAATTCATTACTTATTAAAAATCACTATAATTATTATTAAAGTTCCCTATATTTAACAAATTATATTGCCTATTTTTAGAAAAGTCATTTGTGATTCCAAACGTGATTGTGATTACAAACGTAACATACGTAAAATCAAGTAACATAATTTACAAAAGTCAATTTTTTGCATTACAAGACATTTCTCGTCCTCGGATTAAGGCGACTTCATGATTTGTCGGTGCGGAGGCGGTACGATATGAGAAAACTGTCAAATGTCAGTGTCAACTGTCATTCAACTCAGTACTACTTTTCACTACGCCCCTACATTTAAATGAGTGCCTCCTGACTGGCGCGGGATGCGCGGAAGCGGGACGATGCGAAGGCAGTACTGGTCCACTTCTGCGCATAATATTACTAGTGCGCAAATGTAATACTGACAGTATTCCGTCATGTGGGAATTTTTGTGACGTCAGTAAGAATACGTCAAAGAAGAAAATGTCACATATCGATCCCGGTAAGCCTAAGTTTTATTTTAGTAATATTTACTCTATTTTTGTTAGGTTTTCTCTGTGTTGAATTACCCCTTAAGCGTCAGCAATCTTCTTCTCGAAGTTGTCGTAATTCTTGTTCGTGGGGTCTAATTTGTTTTTCAGTTGGGCGTGGCCCTCAGGAAGGTAGCGTTTAAAGGCCCCGAAGGTGCGTTTGGCGAAGCTGCGCTGCGATGGAGTGCACTTGGCGCACCCTGTGGCTACTATTTCTGGGAGTACTCCTGAAAACGGAGATCGTAAGTGGGTAAGTACAGTCGAGTGCAAAAATATCAACCTATCGAAGTTATGTGCACCCATATTTTTGCACTTCACTGCAGGTACGTCAACGGGACGTTGTTCCGAGATATACTCATATGATTACTTGTATCCACCAAGCGTACCTATATTGAAATTCAAATTAAGTATCTATAATTCTAATCGAGCCCTAAATACTTGAACCATCTGACGATGCATTTCGACGCCGCCTGAAACGCCTCTTAGTGGAAAATCCATTATACTCTGTTAAAGAGTATATGGACCTTAAGTTACTGACGTGTAAATAATTATTATTAAATTTGTATTAAATTGATTTATATTTTGTAATGGACTTGAACTTGTATTTTGACTTGATTAGTATATTGGAATTTGTATTTTGAAATGGACTTTGACGATCCCGAAAGGGAGATGCAATTATTTTATTTTTACTATTTATCATTATCATGTGTGTTTAATTTTGGTTGACATTATGTTATTATCCTTTTTTATTTTTTATTTTTCCTGTTTATGACGATCATGATAACTATTCTTGTAATTTTGACATGTGTACAAATTTATTATGTAATTCTTATCATGAAATAAATGAATCTAATCTAATCTAATCTAATAAACAATGAATTGTACGCATTTTATTAGATAGTTATTGATTGGGAAGCCATAAAAAACGAGAAAAAAGCTTTTCAGTTCGTCAACTCATCCAAGTGGTCGCAACCGACTCGCCAAATTAGGTAGCTGGTCGCTAACCGACCTATCTACCCTAGTTATTGCTAAAAGTCATATTTGACTCTTCGAACATGGAATATGTGTAAGATTTCACGTCCGTCCAAGCCAGGAACCAAAACCCAAGCGCGGAAAATTCCTCATTTATCCTGTCTGCTAATTTTGGTACCTAACACTATGTAGTATAGTTTTGGTAAGTAGAAAAAGATTCTGAGGAATTGAGGACCTCCTCCTTTTTTTGATGTCGGTTAAAAATGAGTAACCGTGCATGACGGCATACAGAGTTAAGGCGACGTGAGCTCAGCGCTTAGCTGCTTTCGAGGGGGTGAGGTTCGTGGCTTGAGGGGAGCAGGCGCGGGGTTAGCCGCTTGCCACCGGGCTCGCTGCCGATACCGACATGTCACAGTATAGTGTATAGCCAGTAGTACAACTCTTAGTCACTACAACTGAACGGGTAAACCATAAATATAATGACCATTGTCAAGACGGCGCCATTATTCTGATGTATATGTCAATAGTTCAGTATAATCGAAACAATGCGAATGGCAACTCGTCATTTTTACATACCTACTTTCATACACCGTAATTAAATATTTTGACACAATGACAACACATCGTGGATTGTAATAAAATAGACTTTTATAATTTTATTCACCCTTATGTTATGATATAATTGTCAAATTGAGTTGATTTACATGTGTGTTTGATCATCTATAAAAGTCTTGTGAAATTAAAATATCCACACATAGAAAAATATAATCTATTTATTAATAAGTATTGTACTTGTCATAATTCAATATGAGCCACGAGGCGGGTCACCCTAGATATACAGGATATTTTTTGGGTCAGTGAGGGCAGCTACCAGATCCCGTCCGGCTACGTGAAAATGGTCTTAGAAGAACTTCCTTCGATTTTGATTTTGAAATAGGCGTTTTCCTCGATTGGCGGCTTTTCTTGTCGGATTTTTTTTGGTCCCATACAAACTTTGGGTCCTGGATAGGAATTGGATCGATTGGCATAAAAAAAAAAGTTTATCAAAAATGATCTTTTTCTCGTACCCTGTATGTTTGTCCAAAATCTGTAAACGCCAATTTTCATTAATTTTAATTCGAGGGAAGGTCTTCTAAGACCATTTTCGCGTAGCAGCACGGGATCTGGTAGCTACTAGCTGCCCTCACTGACCCAAAAAGAAAATCCAACCTGTATATATACCAATAACATTTACAAAACATTGAATTATTGCGCACACACGCTTGAAAGAGGCCTGGTACGCAGTTTTAAAACCGGCCGGAACATTCGAAATGAGAGTGACAGAGATAGCAGTAGTAAAAAGAGGTAGCTATACTCGGAACATTCGAGAAATAAGAGAGTAACAGAGATAAGCACCATTGGAAAGAAACAAAAATTTCAGACGTAAATTTCAGTGCCTTAGAAGCGTTTTAGCAGGCTGAAATGTTATTTCAGGCCGTTTCAGGAGTAGCTCTATCACATATCATATGATCGAAATTTCACCCAAGACGCCGCCGTTTTCAGGCACCTGGGACATATTTTCAATCCGTTTCAGGAGTAGCTCTATCACATATCAGATTATCAAAATTTCACTCAAGATGCCGTCGTTTTCAGCAGCCTGAAATATGTTTTCAGCCTGTTTCAGGAGTAGCTCTATCATATATCAGATTATCAAAATTTCACCCAAGATGCCGTCGTTTTCAGGAGCCTGAAATATGTTTTCAGTCTTTTCAGGAGTAGCTCTATCACATATCAGATGATCAATCAATATAAGTAGTAGTAAACCGGTGTAACAATTCAACAATTATTGCGAAACTTACACTTAATACGCGAGCGAAGCCGCGGGGCTAAAACTATTATTATATAAAGAAAGTCCACTGTGTCTATTTGTCTGTCCGTACACGCCAAAATAAATACCACCGTTAGTAAAAAAATGTATTACGTTGTACGTTGTGTCACGAGTATTGTCCTACTGTTATTCATAGACTGTGTTAGTTTGGCAGCGTCAAAGCGTTCCAATAAGAAGGTTTGATATACCTTTACCCACTATAATACGATATTGCATTACACTTACCATAGTTTGTGCAGTTTTCCTTCTATTGGCACCCACAATCTCGAGATGACGAAGTCTAGCAGGTTTCCTTTTATTAATTACCCATTTCTAATATTGAAATGTCAAGTGACGTTGAATTGACGCGCCGCACAGATCCTACCTCGAACGCAGCTCGCTGAGCACTGGACGGGCGGCCGCGCCGGTCGCGTACGAACGAGTTTGCAGAAATGAGTATTATCTTACTACAATTTTTTTTATTTATTTTAGTTAAGAAAAAGTAATTGATGAGTTCCATGAAGTAGAACATTACGCATTTATTGATATAATTTTCATGTTGATAGCTAATGTGCAAAAATAGTTATAACTATTTAAAGGTGTGGTTTAGACGCAAGTTCGCGATTTTTTTTTATTCAGCGAAAGTTGCGTAATCATGTTTTGAATCGATGTTTGTACTACAGAAAGGTCTCAAAATTGTTGTGCATATTTTTTGAAAACCATATCTTCATCTACAAACGCGTTAAAAGGCTTCAAAAACTCTGTTCTCTAAGCTCACGTCACCTTAAAAGCAAAATTCGCATAGTCGCCATAAACTACATTTTTACACTTCATTACAATACAAATGACGACCGCTTTAGCTTAGTTGGTAGTGACCCTGCCTACGAAGCTGAAGGTCCCGGGTTCGAATCCCGGCCGGGGCATTTATTTGTGTGATGAGCACGAATATTTGTTCTTGGGCCTTGGATGTTTTCTATGTATTTAAGTATTTATTTATCTATATAAGTATGTATATCGTCGCTTAGTACCCATAGTACAAGCTTTGCTTAGTTTGGGACTAGGTTGATTTGTGTAAGATTGTCCAAAAATATTTATTATTATTATTTATTATTAAATAGAGTCCAAAAGTAACAACCATTCAAATTACCCAACTATATGTAATGTACAAGCTGCTAGCTGTTTAAAGGTGGATCTTTGTATGGAAACTCAATACAGTGTACCTATTTTATTTGCTCTTGAATGGAATATATAGACTTATTGGTGACCGTTCAATGAATGACAAAAAGGTGGTTCGCAAAAAAATTAATTGAATTTTACGACAGAAATGGTAATGATGGTTTTGTAAGGTAAGTATTCAATCAAAAATCAAAACCTTCACTACGAGGTAAAACCCTTTTCCTTAAAATCCTTGATGTTTTCTGCTGCGTGAACTTTTTATTGGTACCTAATTGCAGCTGTATGTTGACAAGACATACCTATATACCCACAACACCTTCTTGTGGGTACGGTCAACCAATTCGATTTCTGGGCCCGGCTTACATATTGATTTTCAATGCAAGCCGAGGTGCTCGAACCCGTACTTAACCATTTTTTATTTATTTGGGGTTTGAGTTTTATTTATGGTAACATTCTAGTTCTTTGGACTATCTTTTTAATTCGAAACAATAGAGTCGAACAATAGGTGTCAATGAAGGTGTCTAACATTGACACGTTAACTTATGATATGATCTATTTGCCTTTTGTTTCTTTTAATTCATGTGTTTTACGAAAAAACTAAAATCTCCTATATTGTATCTTAGTAGTGTATTATTAGTGTTGCGTATTGTTTTTGCCCTCAAGTCAAGGTCAAGGTCGAAATGACAAATCAAAAATTATAAAGTTGTTTTACAAGTTATTATCTTATGATAATGCACGCTTTATGATTATGTTATCCTAATAGTTAACCTCCTAAGACATAGCGTATACAATAAAAATATGCACTGGGCGATTCTCAATCGTTAGAGTTAATTGTTGTCCTTACCGGCTCTACGTTTAGTATGTATGTAGAGGTATGTATGCAAGCACTTTATTGTACACAAAATCAGGTTAAAACAATATACCTGTTACGTAAGATGTACAAAGGCGAACTTATTCAAAAGAGGGATCTTTTCCAGCTAACCTTTGGGGGATTGAGTGGGAAGTGGAAGTTAGGAAACCTGAGTGCACTTTAAAATTTTTTGGTTGGCACCATATTACCCCATATGTGGGCCCCTAAATGTGTATAATAGTTAAAGCCATAAAGAATTGCTTTACAAATATGCACTGGCCGATTCTCAATCATTAAATTAGCTTTTAGCTAGTTACTTTAAGCTTTTTTATTGACATCGGCTTACTCCATACGTGAGCCCCTTTGTTAAAATAGTTAAAGCCAGAAAGAATCGCTTAAAAGTCATTAGTCACCAGCTAAGGTCATGGCTACGACTCAAAACATCAAAACAACACACCGATCAATGGACAAATACCAGTACGTGCAGACAATCCCGGGACACGGTACCGTACCCGGATGCACGACTCACCAGACGACTGCTCTCCCTGAACAGATCGTCACTACGAATAATCGTAGGGATGATCACTGGACATTGCCCGCTAAACAAACATTTATATGTTCTAGGTACGACCGACAGCCCCCTATGCAGGGGATGCCTGTCGGCCGATGAAACAGCCCCCCACGTCATCCTGGAGTGCGAAGGGGTGGCTGCACAACGGACTCAAATCCTCAACGCACCGAGGTCACTCCGCGAAGCCTGTGGTGACACCAGGAGGATCCTGCGCTTCTGGTCGGAGTTAGGCTGGCTAAACCCCTAGCTAGCAAACCACGCACAATGGTCAGACATACACGGACTGAGTGCGAAAAAAGGAGTCCATAACCATAAGTCATTAGTCAATTACTTAAGTTAACAACAATTATGTATTATTATTATCCACTCTTAACCTAGGGAAGAGCGGTGCCTCCCAATACAGGCAATGTTTGCTTACCGGGGAGGGGGGTTCCATCCCCTGGATCATAATTTATGTGTTTTTAATGAAATAAAGAATGTTGTATTTGTATTTGTACAATCCGGGCCCGGTAAGGACAAATTAAGAAAATTTTAAAATAGGATGAAAGTCACCTAACTACACCTATTACCACCTGCTAAAGTGAGGTATGATAGAACGATAATAATAACAACGTTATGAAGATGTCATTTGTTTTGATAGTTTGCCAGCTAGCTTTTAGATAATGATTGCTCGCTTAACAAAAAGGGACAGCAATTTGTAGCGCATCATCGACTGCTTTTACACTACTATGCGCAAAAGGGCCGCATCTCTGGTGCGCCGGGTGCCCAACCCAGTAGGGGATAGGATCGACTCCCCTTATTTGCTGAACTGTGTGTGGTAGGTTGCACGCCCCAAATTATCTATCTTATCTATATATATATAAACGTAAAAGTCCTGACTGACTGACTAACTCACTTAAATCAACGCCCAGCCCAAACCGTTGGACCTAGAGAGATGAATTTTTCACAATAGGTAGTTTTTATAACGTTAGTATCCACTAAGAAGGGGTTTTTCAAAATTCATCCCCTAAGGGGATGAAATGAGGGTCCAAAGTTTGTATGGGGAAACCAGATCACTTTCGACTATTTATTTCTAAATTTCACACAAGTATTTCTAACAATAAATTAGTAAATAACTACGTGTTTCAGGGTTTTTGAAAATTCAACCCCTAAAAGGGGGAAATGTGGTTACAAAGTCAAAAATCGACATGGACGTACGATATTGACTTAGGCTGTAACTGAATAACTTGTAAGTACAAAAATAAGCAATCGTCGCTAGGCGGAAATTAGTTTTATCTACACACATATCATAAATCCTCTAATATGCGTTCGGAAACCGTAGAAAATGACTCTCATTTCAACATTCAATGAATTTATGGCAATTTTCTTATCTGTGGCTAAGTATACAGCAGTAATCTAATTTTTTATTTTAATCTCATATATGATGTTAAAATATTAAACGTCATACAAAATTGTCAAAATTTAAATGTCAAAGTTGACATGTCCCTATTCTAGTATCACTGAAAATTCAAATTCAGTCGATGCGAAATGTCAGCTCGATGTTTTTTTAGTATATATCGCACGAAATTTGAGCTAGAACGACATGATCACATCAGAATAGGGGCTCTTTACTTTTTAAAATAACATTCAGGTATCGGTTGCCAGTTCTGATTTCGATATTTCCGCAACCGTGCAAAAAAGGTTGTATTAACACAATTATTGTATTTATTTACTACGGTTTCTGAACCCATCTTAGAGTAGTTATAATATGTGTGTAGATAAAGTAATGTATGCAACTGTACATAATTAGGCATTAAAACACTCGTGTGACCTTATTATGAAACTCGCCTTCGGCTCGTTTCATAAAACACACTCGAGTTTTAATGCCCCTCATTATGTACCAGTTGCATAAACTACTATTAAGTGTTTATATTCTGTATTAATTTTATATTTTGAGGTGTACAATAAAAACATTGTAATGTATTGTAATCGGAAGTCAAACTTACACTGATTGACATGTGCGAGTTGTGCTTTCTGCCAGGGAAAACACAAGCCAAAATTGAAAATGATTAAATATGAAGAACTTACGCTTAAATACTCGTCCCACTGGCGTACAAGGGCCTTTGTCCAGGAAACATTCCAAATACTTTTCCAAAAGCCTCGGATTCTGCACCAACGTCTCAACGTCAAAATAATCGTATCTTCTGTTATAATACTCTTCCGATACAACCGAATACAAAAGGTAGAAAAATAAAAGCACTCGCATTGTCTCAATCCATTTAGTATTTGGTTTTAACACTTGTAAACTATATCCTTAGACGTATTTCGGCCGATGCAGTTGCAAAATGGATTTCGCAATGATCGATCTGAACCTAATGACGTAATGTTTGGAATTACTCCTATATATAACCGATCCAACTCATATTTAATGCATGATTAAATAAAACGATTCTTCACAGCGTACCAATTCAGCCTTCGATCGCAAGACGAGGAAGCTCGTAATGTAAATATTAGAATTCTATGTGTTCTCTGTTGATGACAACAACACAAACTTAAGACTGAGTACATCAACTTCCTTGTTATTTTAGGCACAAGTTTCCTCTGGCGTATTTTTTGATGTGACGCTATTGGTTGAACTTGTTCAGTTCAACCAATAGGATCAAAGAACGGACGCATTTCATGCATGTTGATCGGTCAAAGCGAAGAAGCAGTGCCCTTCATAATACTTAATCATCGACTCAAGTGAACCAGTACAAATGGCTTCGGAACTGGGGGCCGATTTTTGAGTGTCGAAAGCTCGACTTTTCACTCGAGATCTGTCAAAAAACTATGATGTTTTGACAGATGTCGAGTGAAAAGTCGAGCATTCGACACTCAAAAATCGGCCCCTGGTGCGGATCCCTAAGTCAAGTTACACTGGGGAGGTGTTGGGGTGAGGCAAGGCGAGTTGTAAATTACCAACTAAGCGCTACCGTATTTCATAATTGTGGTAGACGAATGATTCACCTACACTTTAGTGATACCGCCTCAACACATCTATCTCCTCGGAAGTGCGCCCTGCAAGTTCATCAAATGACGAAGGCCAGACATCCGTCGTATCTCTTCTTTAACGACGATTCACGGTGAATTTCAATATAAATAGGTACTACCTTAAAAACTCGTTCAATTATTCTGATATTCGTTGCCCTCCTGCAAATATGATGGAGCAAACGTTGCAATTATCATAATTATAAGCCAGTGCTACAATTCTAACTTAGGTAAGTAGATAGCTGAACGTAAATGTATATTTTGTGATCGTGGCTGCATAGGTCGTCGTGAGGTTTTAAGGTCGAATAATACCATTAAGTTTTTTTCCTTAAACTCGTTAAAATAAATGTATGAGGTACAGGATGTTTGGAAGCGGAGTGCAATCAGATTTCACGTTTCTAGGCAATCATTTTGAGCCTTTATGGTGACATTTACTTTCTACATAAATAAGAATTGTGACATAAACTATTTTCTTCAATTTTATGTATTTTATTTCCATCAGCTAGCGATTCCGGCGAATACCGTCCACTTTTAAACGAAAAAATATTGCGTTTTATTCAAAGTCAATCTGGTTAATAGGGCCAAAAATTACGGCAGATTACTTATACTGCCAATAATGTCTATACGTTGTGGTGTTCCTTTTAAAACAGTGGTTCTTGACCAGTGGTCCGCGGACCACTGGTGGTCCCAGGAAGCAACCGAAATGGTCCACGAAGCCATCAAAAAATATTGAAAAAGAGATAACGAATCAGCAAAACAATGTGTCGCGCGAGTTGCGCTATGAGGGAGCTGAGCCGAAAATGGGAAGTGGTCCACGGCAAGACAAAAAAAGTCAAATGGTCCCTCATCACTAAAAGGTTAAGAACCACTGTTTTAAATAATGAGTCTGCTGTGGCTAGTTTCACTATGGAGAGGTCCCTGCCCTGTACCTTTCAATTCGTATGATACTTTAGGTAAACCTCAGACTGCGCCATAGCACTAGGTAGGTACTGCCTAGCAGTGGCGGAGCGTCCATACAACTTGATTCCCACCAGCTTGCCTAATTTTCAGCCAGTCCACTTCTTTTACTACGGTTCATCATGAATAAGAAAGGCTAATTATTTCCGGCTTCCCTAAGAATATTTTTGACGCGCCGCCACTGCTGCCTAGCTACATCAGATTAGTACACGGCTAGCTACTCTAGTCACGTTTGTATCATTTATTCCCGCGACTTTGTCCGCGTTAATCGGTTTTCCTTGTATAGCCGTAATATAGCGATGAAATGACGTGACTAGAACGTTATCTATATGTAAGCAAAATGACGCGGTTTCCTAGAGAGCGGTGAGGTTTCCTAGAATACCTTACGATGTCTACAGGTTTATAAGGGTTTGTACTACTGTTTCGTACCTTATTGGCTCAGGTTATAACTACGGTGATGTTTTTAAATTAAAAAATTATTATTATTTTTATAAAAAAATATTTATTTTGCCAGAAGCAGACTAACTATGACATCGTCAAGTTCTTATACATATTATGCAAGGGCCTTCTCCAATGCTCCAAAGTATTTGTTTTCGGGGTCGTACTTCTTTTTGTAGACTTCGTAGTCAGCTGGGGCCTGCTGCTTTAGGGCTTCAAGGAATTTCCTCAGGATAACTTTCTGTGCTGACGTGCACTTGGCGCATGCTTCTCGTATCCCCTCGGGCATGTCCGCTAAAAGAACAAAAAAATGAGTAAGTATGAGTATGAGTATGATATGAGTAGGTACCGGTGGCGGAGCGTCCATAAAACTAGATTCCCACCGGCTTGCCTAATTTTCAGTCAGTCCAGTTCTTTTACTATGGCGCATGAAGAATAAGGCGACTTCCTGACTTGGCGGGCGGGATCGATATGTGACATTTTCTTCTTTGACGTAAACTTACTGACGTCGCAAAGATTCTCACTTGACAAAATACTGTCAGTATTACGTTTGCGCAGTAGTAATATCATGCGCAGAAACGGAGCAGTACTTACCGCTTTCGCATCGTCCCGCTACCGCGCATCCCGCGCCAGTCAGGAAGTACTCATTTCAATGTAGGGGCTCAGTAAAAAATGGTACCGAGTCGACTGACAGCTGACACCGACATTTGACACTTTTCTCATATCGTTTTTTACACGACTGCCAAAAAAAGGAGTGTAATGTTTTCAGGTTTCATGTATGTATGTAGGTACGAGTAAATTTTTTTGTTCCCCTAGAACTTCTCAACGCCTTAACCGATTTAGATGTGTGAGGTATCGCTGGAATCCTTATTATATATATGTTTTAATTCTGGCATTCGGGCTAGCACATATTTTTGTTTTTTGCTGTTTCTATTTCCTCGCTTTAATGAGGTGAAAAGATTTGTGTTACACACGGCTGCAAAGTTATTTTACGTCTCGTGTGTTGCAATGCAACACTCGCTACGCTCAGGATTCTAATTTTGAACCACTCACTTCGCTCAGGATTCTATTTTCGAACCATAGAATCCATTCGCTAGCTCGTGGTTTAACCCTAGAATCCATTCGCTAGCTCGTGTTCCAATTCCACACTCGCGGATAAAATACAACTTTGCACCCATTGTATAACAAATAACTATTATTTATTTGCGAAAAATAACTACCTATAAACTTAAATTCACCATTCATTCTTCCATTACCAGGGTTTCATACTATGTGTCTGTTTACCTACATCTACGCAGTCGTTTGGCATGGTAATTAGATAAGTAGGATATAGTATACTGTATACCTTCTATACAAAAGGTAAGGAACCTACACTTACGCAGTTCTTCACTTTGATACTCTTTTCTTTAATAAATACGGTCAAATCAGCTAGGTGCCTATTTTCCTAAAATAGCAATGTAGCGTCGGCGACCACGAAATGTTTGTATTAACGTAGTCGAATTAGCGCCGGATCTAGAAATTTTTCGAGTGGGGGCAAAAACTACAAAATGCCGCCCCCGTCTGCATATATTGTCTTACAAATTGTTACCTCTCCCATTTCAGAACAGTAAAAGTAGCTACTAGTTATCTACTCTAAGGGGGGGCGGGTCATAAACTCATAACACATCTATGTAGGTATAGATGAAAATGCGAACGCAGCGAGCGCGAAAATTTTTAAACATTATGTTGCGGAAAATACTTCATACGCATCAAGTCATAAAAAAAACGCGAGCGCGAAATCTTTTGTCCTGTCAAGACGTATTTTGACCTGTCAAGAAGTTCGAATTGCCGCCCCCCTGCCGCCCCTAAATTTGCCGCCCCCTAAACTTGCCGACCGGGGCATGGACCCCGGCTTGCCCCCCCCCCCCCCCCCCCCCTAGATCCGGCTCTGAGCCGAATTTGTTATCTAGCTGGATACTTTGAAACAAAATGATAATAGTGGAGTAAATGAGAGCTGCTGTTGAGTGTTTCTCTCGGCTATGTCTCATGTGTGTTGCCAGGTGAGGTTGCCGTAAGAAAAATCGTCAGCATTTAAGGATGATTCACAGAAGACCCGGCATGTCCGGGCCGGCCCATTTTCTAATAGGACGCGCGACGGCCGTCCATTTCTTGTACTAGAAAACCGACCGGCCCGGACACGGAACGATCTAGCGTGAATCATCCTTTATTATACGAATATCGAATACCTAACGTTTTCCTTGCAGATTCCCACGCAGTTTAGTACTTACATAACACTGTTTACTAACAGCACCCTAGGTTGAATACTATTTACGTCACGCGTTATGGGTTCTGTCTGTTGTGCCCGTTATCTAGGCCCAGGCTAGTTGAGCCCATTGTTGACAGTCATGTGTATGTTCATCATCTCATCATCATCATCATATCAGCCGAAAGACGTCCACAACTGGACAGCATAGGCATCTCCCAAAGAGTGCCACAATGTCCGATTCTGCAGACTCCCGCGAACTTTACCATGTCATCAGTCTACCTTGTGGGGGGTCTGCGCCTTCCCCACGCTGCGCCTTCCGGTCGGTGGTCGCCACTCGAGAACCTTTCAGCCCCAACGTCCATCGGTTCTACGTGCAATGTGCCCCGCCCACTGCCACTTAAGTTTAGCGATTCGAAGGGCTATATCGGTTACTTTGGTTCTGCTACGGGTCGGATGGCCTCATTTCTGAGGCGATCCAGCACAGCCATCTCCGTAGCTTTTTTTTTTTTATCTAGTCTATAGGGGTGTCCCACTGCTGGGAATGCTGCTCCCCATGAATTCCACGACTCCCGTGTCTGTGCTTATTAGACCACTTTTTTAGGGTTCCGTACCCAAAGGTTAAAACGGGGCCCTATTACTAAGATTCCGCTGTCCGTCCGTCTGTCCGTTGGTGACAGTCGGTGTCCAGGCTGTATCTCATGAACCGTGATAGTTAGACAGTTGAAATTTTCACAGATGATGTATTTCTGTTGCCGCTATAACAACAAATACCTACTAAATTAAAACCGGCCAAGTGCGACTCAGATATCTATAAAAACGGCAAAAAAATCACTTTTGTTGTATGGGAGCCCCCCTAAATATTTATTTTATTGTTTTTTAGTATTTGTTGTTATAGCGGCAACAGAAATAATACATCATATTAGTGCTAGCGGTACGCCAAAAGATGCTCTGCAAATGGTGTTAAAAGCATGAAAATCGGTACGATTGATCTTTAGGACATATGAATCAATTTGACCCGTTGGACGAAAAAAAACGAAAAGGAGAGGAGTTTATGACGATATATTTTTTTTGTATGCAGTTTAAAAAAAATGTTCTGTAACCTATCGTATATCAAACGAAAGGGGTTTTTAAGCCGGTTCTAAAAAATATATCACATCAATACATTTAAGGCGACTTCCTGACTTGGCGGGGCGGGATCGATATGTGACATTTTCTTCTTTGACGTAAACTTACTGACGTCGCAAAGATTCTCACTTGACATAATACTGTCAGTATTACGTTTGCGCAGTAGTAATATTATTAGAAATTAAACGAACTTACCTGTAAGTGAAGTTCTATTTTAATTATATGAGCTGCACAGCCTCGAAATGATAATAACTTGTAGTATGCGTAGCATTCTGCATCAGTACTTGCACAATATTTTAGAGCTAAAAACAGATGAAAAATTTCCCGGTATCCGAACCGAACCCAGCCACTGCCATCTGGCGGCACGGCTGCAACCTGTCATTTAGTTTAGAGTATCTATCAAATAGGTGTGACTTCACACCCTCCGGTAATGACACCGCAAAGTCAGACACAATTAATATTGTCCAAAGAAACTTTGATGGAATTCCTTGCGCAGTCTCATGACTTATATGTAGATACATGGGTAATGAGGCGGGTGGGCTTATCATTTCGAGGCTGTGCAGCTCATATAATTAAAATAGAACTTCACTTACAGGTAAGTTCGTTTAATTTCTAATTATATTTCGCTGCACAGCCTCTCATGATAATAACTTGTAGATGTTCAGAGAAAATATCAAAGTTAATTTCTGGCTTTGCAATCATTACCCGATTTAACATCTAGCAAACTAGTTGCTAGTAGCCCATCGAGATCACGAGGTGGCGCTTAGCGACGATTGTATGTCGCTGGGTAAGGTCGATCATGAAAATACTCTTGAAATATTATTTGGTAAGCTCTAGAACAGAACTGGGTCTTCGCACAAGCGCCATATTAACAAAAAAATTAAATTAATATTAAAATATCAACGAGGGTGCCAAATATCGTGGAGACCTCCAAATGATTCCGCATCAATTTTAGAATGTTATTTTGTAACTAATCGTTAATTTGTTATCGATTACTAAGTAGTTACTAATGTACATAAAACTCAAATATTATCATAGTTCGATACACAGACACATTTGTAAACGTACAAATTGAGGCTTGGGTATCCTTAAATAAAGGATAGATTAACAGAAAGAAAGAAATCTTAGGTGGCGCTAGCTGATCCCTTACCACCTTATATAATCTAAGTAAGGATCTTCTCCGTTATACAAAAAATAATAATCTTGTAATTTATGTTATTACTTTAACATCAATACTCATAAATATGTTATTCATTTAATACGAAGCCACCAAATATTACTAGTGTTCCAAGATTAAGCGATAGTGAACGCTCTGACTGTAACTAAACAGCGGTATATCTAAATTAAGGAAATATCGATACAACTTCCGCTGCGAGAAAATTTTATCCTAGGATAATCGTCTGAGAGCCGACTTAAGTATCTACGAAAAATAATAAGCTAAATGCTCATCCTGTAACGGGATAACAGGCTATAAATAAACCTTAAAGAATACACTGTCAGGTAGGTAATATCTATTTAGGTATACATATCTACCAGATATAAAATGAACTTCGAAGTCCAACATTAACCTATGTTCACTATGATATGAGAACTTAAATAGATATCGATCATATCAGTGACTTATATATGCATTAGTGCCACTTCAGGAGTCTTATTATTTGAAATTAATGAGCTTCATGGGGAACAGGTTCTTAAATAATCATAAGGCAAAACGATGGTTAGGTATGTTATTAGAGGCGGCTTAACGCTGGCGCAGCTATCCTAGAGGGCGCCGGCAGCGCCGAGCGCCACTCGCCGCTTATCAGATGTAATATTTTGCACATATGTACACTACGTGGGCTAGGGAAAGCCACTGAGAATAATGAAATTGATTCACGAAAAATATCATGAGTCACACTTTACTAAGGAGAAGGTTGGAAAACTAATCCTCATACTACCAAGCTCCTTACGGGCTTGGTCTTATTCTTTCATCTTACAATAAAAATAAAGTATAGGTATTAATAGTGTGACCGATGTAAAGTTATTAATAAAAATATCGGGGAGCTATCACAATCTGATCAAATTAGGTGATTACTAATACTTCCAAAATACCCTCCTTTAACCAGGCTACCAGCGCAGCCTCTTATTTGAAGCATCGTGGTGTTATCGTCGACTCTAGCAATACTTACGTCTGACCGTCAGACACAGCAATGGAGAGATGAAGCCCAAAAGCTCTGTGAGCAAGGTGCTTCCTTTATAACATAACAGATAACAGGACAAACACGCTTATCAACATCTTATTAATGGCATAAATTTAAACTACGTTTTGTCTCACTATACATCTGTAAGTACTCTCTCTAAATACCCAAAGTACTTATTGGTAAGAGTGGTCTTAGGTAAGTAGACGCATGTATGCTATAAATATATCGTGACTATGATAGCATCTAAGATAAAGCTTGCATCTGAAGTTCCTCATGACTTTTCCATTAATGCCTCATTACTCGTAATTGTTGCATTCGCATATCCAAATATGTACCTATATTTGGAAACGTAACATACTTCAAAATATCTTAATCTTGAGATAAATAAAGAAAATTTGTTAACATACAATCTGTAGATGAGTCTTCTAATTAATTCCCAGAAGTGAGGCTTAGATTAACATTAACCTTCATTATAAGACCAATGTGGTAATATTCCTTACATACATATCAGGTAAGGCAAAATGTAAACTCAAAAGACATTAGGTATGAGGAGCAGTGGCAGCGCGTCAAAAATAATCTTAGTGAAGGCAGGAATAACTTGCCTTTCTCATTGCTCACGAGCCATAGTAGCAGAACTGCACTGGTTGAAAATTAGGCAAGTTGGCGGAAATCGAGTTGTATGGATACTCCGCCACTAATGAGGAGCAAGTAAACATGGTAACTCATAATATTCCAAAAGGGGTTGCTAACCTCCATATAAGAATTTACTTACATTTCTATATAGATATAACTGCGTATATCACATATAATCACATGTAATCTGTAAATCCTATTACACACTTGTATATATCGTTTTATCACATCTTTATAACCGAACAGATCTTGATTAAAAATCTATTCCATATTTAGCTTGAGACTACTCTTTGAATTCACGCAGTGGAAAATCAGAAACATATATACCATTTTGTATATCCCTGCTCAGCACCCACAGCACAAGGTTTTTCTGTATGGGACCCTGATTTATGTACCTAGGCTGTCCATGAATATTTATTTATTTTATTTATTCATTATTTAAAATTCAGATTGATTTCTTAGCGCAACTAATTAAGATATTAATATATTTTAATGTGCAGTGAGATAGTCATTGTATACATACTTTAGGTGCATGACCAATAGATCACTGCTAAGGTGAGTAATGTTGTCATAAGACAGATATGGAAAAAACATTCTCATTCTCGCACTCAATATTGAAAGGAGGCTTGTGCCTTGTGAGTGGGGGGTATATATACTGATGATGATGAAAGAACAAATATGTCTTCCTCCTCAAATCATAGTCATCTCTAAGATTAGATACCTTTAATAGACATTTACAACCACTTGTGTCTATAAACCTGTGTGTAACAAGGCTTAATTAACTGTTACAAATCAGAATCAATTATTATTTTTGCAAGTAGGCCTCAAGGTATGCAAAATTTTAAATGGCTGGTCCATTCCAAAGTCACCGCACAAGTAGCCATTAGAAAATACCAATATATTCATATGAATAGGCTTAAGTACATTACGATATTATCAATAGCCTTGTATGTAATTATTGTTGGAGACTCATTAAGTCATTCCAGAAAAAATTTGACATAGGTCTATATAAACTATTTCTCAAGGAATAGGAATGTGTCAGTTATGCTCTTGGTAAAAGAAGTAATGATATATACCAATAGATATATATAATCCTGTTTTCTTTATGACTGCTAGTGTAATGTCAAATGTCTGTTCATTAAACTGTGATTACAGTGTTACTGATTATAACACATTATTGACATATCTTCAAGATTCTGACATATGAGTCATTGACATATCTTTTCTCCACTCTTTGTATCAGTGCATATGTATTAAACATCCAGATAAGATTGTCATTACTGATATACTCACAACACATAAAGTTAATTAGGCGGCACTCCGGTGGCAATTGATGAGTCAGGGCCTTCCTTAATTCCAATTTAATATACTTATCCATGAAGCCAATTGTATATCCTGTGTCGGCTTGAGCTGGATGTAAACAATCATATTGTCCTTGCAGGAAGAAAATTCTTATTTAAAATCGATTGGCTGTAAATATAGTGAATATATGTAAGGGTGATTTAAGGTGAGCAAAACACTAAAACCATATCAGGTAATATCCGAGCTTTCCGAGGTCACAATATGAATAATTGATGGGCCCGGAGCAGTTGTACTACCAAACCAGGTGTATACTGACAAAATGTTGCATATAAGTTGTACTAACAGCAGTACACTGCCAGATGGTAAGGAGAAATACCATACAACACTTATATTTAGTAATTACTGTATAAGCCAAGGGTAGCCACAGCCCTTAAACAAGGCGTCCCTCTCTTTTTCAACATTTGTCATCATTATAGCAATGTCAATGCTAAATCTTAGGCGCTGTTGATTTAAACTGCAATAGCGTGCAATATGCAATGAGTAAAGAATGGGCCCAAGAAAGCCTCATCACAGAACTCGCAAAAATCAGGTACTTACAGGAAATACACACAGCTGCCAGTTGTTGAAGATAAAAAACAGTATTTGTATTGAAGTGCAAAACATAATATATCTGTCAACATACACTCCATGTTACTGAATTAATGTTTGCGCCGCAAGAGTGTACTTATATTTGCTTACCAATACAAATCTATAACAGAAGATTTGTAATATGCGGCCGGCGGCAATTAGAGGGCAAGGAGAATACCCAACTTAGCATACCACAATGCCCACTGCCCAGCAAGCAAAACTTACCGCTGTATGTCGGAGAAAGTATCCGAGTTACTTGTCGCACTTGCCAAAGCAAAGACAAAGCTTGCTTGCTTGTACAAAAGAGTGTGCCCATATTTAGCACACCGCAGTTGTAATGCGAATATCCAGTTTACTCACTGCTGTATGTAAGAGAGCGTATCCATGGTAATACGCCACAATTACTGATCGCTGCGACAAAAGAGTGTACCCATAACAGTAACACCACAATCGTCATAGGCAGCCGGCAAAGAGACGTGTCCATCTTTAACACTCCACAGTGCCGAGCAGGATTCGCATAAGGCCAAGTAAATCAGCATTCAACAATCAGGAATCATCATTTGACTGCAATCTTTCTTCTTTCGTATTGTCCTCTTGTAGCGTTATGCATATGTCGTTTATTATGTAAGCATCTTCGACCGATTATTTGAATCGGCGACATTACATATTGGATTTTACTTGTTCATACACAAGTACTGTCCGCCATGGCGTCGCGTCGTGTCTATCTGAAAACGAACGTGTAAAAGAACACAAAAAACGCAACTTTATCTTCGAACCGAACACAACACTTCTTCCCGTAATCGTTTTAATAAACGAATACTACTAATTATCACTGAAATACTGTCTATTGTTAATTTTAATAATTTAAGTATATGAAATCCGGTCTTGCTTGACTGATGCACAAAGAACACAATGACAGGTTGCAGCCGTGCCGCCAGATGGCAGTGGCTGGGTTCGGTTCGGATACCGGGAAATTTTTCATCTGTTTTTAGCTCTAAAATATTGTGCAAGTACTGATGCAGAATGCTACGCATACTACAAGTTATTATCATGAGAGGCTGTGCAGCGAAATATAATGCGCAGAAGCGGAGCAGTACCGCCTTCGCATCGTCCCGCTACCGCGCATCCCGCGTCCCGCGCCAGTCAGGAAGCACTCATTTAAATGTAGGGGCGCAGTAAAAAATGGTACCGAGTCGACTGACAGCTGACACTGACATTTGACACTTTTCTCATATCGTACTCCCTCCGCACCGACAAATCAGTAAGTCCCCTTAGCACAGAATAAGTAATAGTACAAGTACAGAAGTTTCTCTGCTAACAAATTCCCCGTTTAGGTATGCCAAACGTGCCTAAACGTGGCCATCTCTTTCTATCGCACGCAACGCGCTCTTTCGAGGCCCCGCCCACAGCGCTAGGGTTACCACCAGCGAAAACCTATTTTAATATACTTTATTATTAGTAGTGTTGTTTACAATACAATTACGAATAGTACTTTTAAGGTTCCGTAGCCAAAATGGTGAAAACGGAACCCGTTCGTCCGTCTTTTCGTCTGTATGTGACAGCCGATGTACTCGGAGACTATAAGCACTACAAATACAATTAAAACATTTAGCAGGAAGGTGTGTTCTACTCGTATGAACCGCTACGTAAAAGTGATGTGAAATGACGAAAAAATATTAAAGTAGGGGGAGGGGGCACTCCATACATGTAACCAGGGGATACAAGGTTTTATATAATTTTTAAAGGTATCACTTTAAAAAATAAAAGAGGTTTCTTAGAACCAACGTTTTCATTTTCGTTTTCTTCTATGTCAACCGTTGGTGAATAAAAAACTCAATGACCGTTCTTACGTCTACGTTCTTATTATTATTGGTGCAACCTGCTGCAATACAATAATGCTGTGGTTTTGACATTATTATTTAACACGAAACTACACGAAAATAATTATTTTTTATGATCGTACAAGCGCGTGCGCGTGCGATCCGTAACGCTGCTCCGCAGCCATTGAATAGTCACACAATGTGTGAGCCGGCGGCCGCATGTACTTTGCGCGGCGCGATGACGTCACGGTAGTAAGCCCCTCCTGCCCTTAGTCACATGATATAAAATAAAATAAAAATAATTTTCAAAACATAGCAAGTTTGGGCTCCTCCAGGTACGATACCGTTGGATTTTTTTTTGTAAAATATACCTGATTTGGTACCTAATGTCCTCATATCTAACCTCATGAAAGCATTTTTGAAAACATTTACATTTAGTATTTTTTCATAATTACTTAGCAACATCAACGAAGGAAAATTGGCGGAAATAATTCGTGACTAAGCGAATTATGCTAGAGTTGCAGGTACAGTTGACCTAAATAACATACTAAAAGGTCTGGAACATAAAAAAACCTTACTCTATGCATTAACAATAACTAAATATAAATAAAAAATAAAATAAAATAAATAAATATTTGTGGACAATCTTACACAAATCAACCTAGTCCCAAACTAAGCAAAGCTTGTACTATAGGTACTAAGTGACGATATAAATACTTATATAGATAAATATATACTTAAATACATAGAAAACATCCAAGACCCAAGAACAAATATTCGTGCTATAAGACATGAGACATGACAAGTGAAACATCTTAGCCTTATTGACCGAGTAAAACGAGGTCTCTGTTTTAGCTTCGACAAAAATGCTTTCGTATGTCCGGCCGGATTTTTGTATGTCCTCCTCTACAGGTCGCATTTATCAACCGATTTTCGTGAAATTTTGTGAGCAGGTTCGGTAACTATATATAATTTTTTTGTCGAGTCACTTTTTGGAAATTCAAAAAAACAAACATTGTATCAATGATTTCGTGTTTTTCTGCGGCCGTTTTTTCCTCTACAGGTCGCACTTCTCAACCGATTCTCGTGAAATTTTGTGAGCAGGTTCCATGACTACATATAATTTATTTGAAGAGTAAATTTTTGTAAATTAAAAAAAAAATTTTTGACGTCGTTGGCTGATCTCCTCTACAGGTCGCATTTATCAACCGATTTTCGTGAAATTTTGCGAGCAAGTTTGGTAACTATATAGAATTTTTTTGCCGAGTCACTTTTTTGAAATTCGAAAAAACAAACTTTGTATCAATGATTTCGTATTTTTCTGCGGCCGTTTTTTCCTCTACAGGTCGCATTTCTCAACCGATTCTCGTGAAGTTTTGTGAGCAGATTTTATAATTACATAGAATTTTTTAGGCAAGTAAATTTTTGTAAATTTAATTTTTTTTATTTTATTCATTGGTTTGTTCTCCTCTACAGGTCGCATTTATCAACCGATTTTCGTGAAATTTTGTGAGCAGGTGCGGCAATTCTATAGAATTTTTTTATCGAGTCACTTTTTCAAAATTTAAAAAAACAATTTTTTTATCAATGATTTTGTGTTTCTGCGGCCGAATTTCGATTTGTTCACCTCTAAGGGTCGCATTTCACAACAGATTCTCGTGAAGTATTGTGAGCACGTTCTTTGATTACATCGAATATTTTTTTTCGAGTTATCTAAAAAAAATTCTATGGTTTGTCCTCCTCTACAGCAGCGGTCGGCAACAGGCGGCCCGCGAGCCCCTTCCGTGCGGCCCGCGAGCCTCCCTGGCTTTATTGTTTGTAAAGGTAAAATTTGAAATTCTTAACATCGTGAAAGCGTCTGTATCGCCAACCAAGAATATTTTCACAGTTGGTCAGGACGAGATATGTGTTTGTAAGTATATTTTACAATTAAATCTATCTAAATTTTTTTTCAAAAATTTCGCGCTCGCCGCGTTTGCGTTAGACAGTATGAAGTATTTTCCACACCTGCATCTTAATGTTCAAATAATTAAACGTTTTTAATAAGTCTAAATGTTTATTTTGCCAGTAACTAACAACTGAGACATCTTCAAGTGAATTATGCAATGGCCTTCTCCAATGCCCCAAAGTATTTGTTTTCGGGGTCGTACTTCTTTTTGTAGACTTCGTAGTCAGCTGGGGTCTGCTGCTTTAGGGCTTCAAGGAATTTCCTCAGGATAACTTTCTGTGCTGGCGAGCATTTGGCGCATGCTTCTCGTATCCCCTCAGGCATGTCCGCTAAAAGAACAAAAATATGAATTAAGTACCTACTTTAATACTGGCCTGGTTATACACAAGAACATGGAAATTAATTTTTAAATTTGTGAATTATTCATCCTATAAATTTACTAGAGGTACTGACTTGGCGTGAATTTTCACCTACGAGTTATCCGTCACTTTCTAACAGAACTAATCAAAAACAAAAAAAAGCGTAGCTCGAGATAAGCAGACATACTCGCGAGGCCATCATGTTCTAGGCCTACTGCTGGCCACTGAGGGAGGTTGTCCACCTCTATATCAGTGACTGGCTGCATAGCAGGCCAAACAGGAAAAAAGAAAACCGGCCAAGTGCGTGTCGGATCACGCACAACGAGGGGGCTCCGTACCGACACCTACAAGTCCACATTTCAAAATACTATTTAATACCTTGAATCAAAAAAAAGGTCGTATCTTCATAGAGAAGTCACGGCACTTACGTCCTCTTGTTTGGGCAAGACAGTTTTTCAGTGATAACTCAAAAACCCTTAATCCCATCTTATTCAAACCAATTTTAGTAGAAAGTACCTATTTATTATTGTACACCACCTCAATTTTTTTCAGAATTTTAATCATCATAGTTTGGAAATGAGAGGGGTGGGGGGGACACATTTTGTACGACTTTGGGAGCTAATATCTCACCAACGATTGACTTAAATGGAAAACTTTCTTAGTAACCTCTATATCATTTTTAAAGGCCTATACAAAAATAACCCACACAACATATACAAAAATAACAACACTATGGGGTGCCCCCCTAAAATATTTTTTTTCCTTATTTCACATCACATTTATATAGCGGTTCACTTCCTACCAAATTTCATAATTGTAGTACTTATAGTATCCGAGTAAACCGGCTGTGACATACGGACGGAAAGACAGACAGACAGACATTACGAAACTATAAGGTTTCCGTTTTAGCCATTCTGGCTACGGAACCCTAAACAGGAAAGAAAATAGATGATGTGCCTGTTTTTACACGACTGCCCAAAAAAAGGAGTGTAATGTTTTCAGGTCTTTATCTCTTACCCTTAGCTGGGCCCGTGACTTCGTTGCACGGGCCCAGGTCCACGAAGCAGTTGAACCAGGCCTTCAGGGTCTCGGGCTGGCTTACCACAGCGTCGATGTCCAGGTCGTCTCTCACCGAGGTGTAGCCCCCCACAGCCAGCGTCACCAAAGCCGATAGAACAATGAGGGATTTCATGATAGCAAACTGGGGATAAAAAATTATATTTGTTTATTTTTTGATTCGTTGAAGGAAATAATCGTGAAGAAAATCGTTCTGTTCTGCGAAGAAATTCAAAGGGGTAACTAATGTGAAGTTCTGCGTACGGGCGGGCTAGAGATGGTACTCAGACGATTTTATATTTTACTCGAAAAAAGAATGTAGAAAGCTAAGTTTGTGGAGTCCCGTCTGTTCATGCTTGCAAGGACATACCTAGTAAGTACCTATACTATAGTGTTTTTTTTGGGGTTTGACGAGAGACATCGTCCTGTTCAAGATTAGTTTTTATTGTCATTGACTCTTACAGATCTAATATGACATTTCTAAAAATATTAAATTGTTGTTTTTTTTTCTTCTTAAATCTTGTTACTTTAATTTTTGACTGTTTGAGGCCATGTACGACGCCCAGAGACCACGTACATCTTTGGGATATTATATTAATGTCATATACTCTTTGTTATTCAGAATGAGACCTTATACATCTCTAACCCCTATTTTCAAGTACACCCTTCGTCCTCGTGTAACCCCCCTTTTTGTAATTCCCATGACCAACACAGTAACCTTTAGGCGATATATCGATTGAAAGAGACACCCTTTGTTTTTCGCTCACGACAAAACGGGATGCAACCCTCTCCGAGAACGGCTTTTTAGACAAATCTCGTTAAATATCTGACTGTGTGTGTTGTTTATTAAATTTCCTCTTGTAAGTACCTAGATGAGGTAAAATACCTACCATCATATTTGAATCGTGTCTTTTAATAATGCGTTGTTTTAGTAGTCTGAGGAAAAAAAGGAAAATATAGACTCGACTTTAGATTTATTTTCTATCGAGAAAATTTTAAGCAATCATGTTTCGCTATTATCATTACCACAATCATATAGTCAAGAATCATATATCTGAAAATCAGCCCCTACTGTTTGCTAGTCTGGGCAGGACAGCGTTTCAAAGTATCCAGATTTCTCAGTGTAGCGCCTTATATATGACACTGGACCAAATTAATAAGATACTCCTGCATAAATTCCCTGGCCATATTCTCACAAACGGAGCCAATATTCCTGGCCGCAGCAGCTCGTTACCTGGAGGTGAACTCTACACCCACAACCTTGTTTAGTGTATAACATAGATTAATTTAGAGCAATAATGTAAAGATTAGGTAGAGTAGCTTAATAGTTCATATGTACATTATATGAACTAATGGAAGTTGATGATGTATAGCTCAATATTTAATTTAATACCTAAATATATACCTAGTAATAAGTTTGACATGTACCTAACCTATAACTTGCATGTATGGTATTACCTGTTAATGTAAATTGGTTAAATAAAAAAAAATATATAAAATAAAATAACTTTACTGATATTGTAATATTTGCAATATATAACTTTGCAAGTTTATTTTCACTAATTTGTAATTTTGAAATTAATTTTCTTACTGTCGGACTTTTTAAAACTGTAATAGTACATTACTTAACAAGGGCGATAAAACAAAGAATGTCTCAGATCGCAGGTATTTTACGCCCGAGCCGAAGGCAAGGGCGATAAATATGCGATCTGAGGCTTTCTTTATTATCGCCCGTGGTAAGTACAAAATTTTATGTCACCCCCTGGCCAGGAAGTGGGTTTTTTCGCGCGCGGAGCGTGCGATAATGGCCACTTTATGGCTAGGTGTGACATAAACTAATATTATGAAATGAAAAATGTTTTATATTCTTATTGACACCCATTCTTAAATTGTAATTAATATTTTGGCATCAAAATTCTTATTGTAAGACTTCATTTAGTATTGTAAATTAATATTTTGACATGTACCCCTGGGGCCTATTTGCAGAATAATGCTTGAAATTGATTTTTGATCTTGTCCAAGTAAGGTAGTTAGATTGTAAGCAATTTTGTTAGCCTTTCTAATAGTGCCACGCCACATAGGGCCGTTTATTGGTTCAACTAACTTCTGTATATACGTTCATAAGATAGATACTCCACAAGTTACACTAGCTTGATAAAGACACATTCTTTATAAATAAATCTACGAGTGGTCATTAGGTACTAATTACAATTATTCGAAGAATTTAAAAAAAAACCTTGTCTCACCTGCTGCGCCTTTTGGTAAGTGAAGAGAACCCACATAGTTATAGCCTTTTTATATGTTTGAATTCTTGCATTCGGGCTAGCACAATCAAGTCGCATAATTCCCACGACTCAGGATTCCTGTCTCACTCGTACTGTGCGAAATAGAAAGAGGTCAGATTTTCCTGCACTAGCGTCGCACCGTCGTTGTGCTAGGCCCGCCGGCGACTCCCAAGGTTGTCTGCATTTTACATAGCAACGACATTTTTAATTAAAATATATTAGAAAAATGATGACATAATTTAAATATATAAAAACCGGCCAAGTGCGTGTCGGATCACGCACAACGACGGTTCCGTACCTACTAGTCCACATTTCAAACCACTATTTAATTAATACCTTGAATCAAAAAAGGTCGTATCTTCATAGGGAAGTTACGGCCCTTTTTTTTTATTCCAAATAAAGGTAAATGTTAATAAGCCAAACAAAATGTTTATTGGCGATTGGGTTTATTTTTAATATCATTAATAATTAAACAGCTAAGAGTAACACTATATATAATACATTGAATCCAAAAAGGTCGTATCTTCATAGGGAAGTCACGGCACTTACGTCCTTTAGTTTGGGCAAGACAGTTTTTCAGTGATAACTCAAAAATCTTGTTCAAAACAATTTTCATTGAAAGTATACACCACCTCAATTTTTATCAGAATTTTAATCTTCATACTTTGGAATTATAATTAATAAATTTTTCGTCCCCCGGTTACATGTATGGGGTGCCCCCCCCCCCCCCCCCCCCCCCGAAAATATTTTTTCCCATATTTCACATCACATTTATATAGCGGTTCATAGAATACATCTTCCTGCCAAATTTCATAATTGTAGTACTTATACCTAGTATCCGGTAAACCGGCTGTGACATACGGACGGACAGACAGACAGACAGACATGACGAAACTATAAGGGTTCCGTTTTTGCCATTCTGGCTACGGAACCCTAAAAACTACTACATATTATTTATAAAACGTGACACAATCGCCACCAGATTCAGCACAAAATATATCGGAATAATGATCTTAATTCGCACAAACATCTGAATACGACTCTATTATCAAACCGTTAGAGTGCATGTGTATATATTTTTGGACATCCTGAAGTGAAGATATATTCGATGGCGACTATAGGTACTAAACCTTTGGGAGTATGATGTTGACGGGCCCCGACCCGACATTGTGTCATTTTTAGGGTTCCGTAGTAAACAAGGAACCCTTATAGTTTCGCCATGTCCGTCCGTCCGTCTGTCCCCCGTTTTTCTCAGTAACCGTTAGTACTAGAAAGCTGTAATTTGGCATGAGTATACATATCGATGACGTTGACAAAACGGTAGAATAAAATCTTTAAAAATCTTTTTTAAGGGTACCTCGCCTACATGTAAAGTGGTGGTGCATTTTTTTTTCCAAACCCCATCGTGTGGGTTATCGTTGGATAGCTCTTTCAAAAATATTATAAGGTTTCTAAAAGCATTATTAAAGAATTAGTTGGCGTGATATTAAGCTTTGAATTGATAATTTTTGTTATGGTCAAGTGTCCCCCCCCTGCCAGCTAAACGGTGGCTACTAGGCATGTGAAAAAAATCATGGTAATAGTATATACGATGAATTTAAAAGGAAAACTATCACAGCTAAGTAGACATTATTAGTTAACGAGTAATAGGCGAACTTCAGAAATGTACTTGAATTTAAACTTTTGTGAGACATGTTATAACTTTATTTTACTAAACGGTTAAAACTCACGTATTAATTGTCACTTCGGGCGACATGTTTGTTATGTTTTAATACGTGAGTTTTAACCGTTTAGTAAAATAAAGTTCAGAAATGTACTTTGCAAAAGCAAACTTTCGTACAATTTCCATTGATACCATAGATAATGTTGTTAATTCTGTCAAAAACATAGTAAATAAGAGTTTGCGAACTTTTTAGTCCACACAATGTAACGGGTAGACGACTACGGAACCCTACCTTGCGCGTGGCCCGACACGCACTTGGCCGGTTTTAAGTTTACCCAGGCCACCCGCCAACCGCGTACTCCTATCGCTTTATTGGGCACGGCCTAAAAAGCCACAGTCACGTTAAAAAAAATTAACCTCAACATCAAACACCGACTTCACACAATATGTGGCACTGACTACATTCGATAGTTCAGTGATATCGTCTTAGCATATGGGGCTTATCCAGAAATCACGCGAGGTTTTTTGGGGCACTTTAGACCCCCCCCCTCCGTCATCGCATGTGTATTTATGAGATTTTTCTTTTCCCTATTTAAATTTTAAAGTATAATCTCTGAAAAAATAATTACCTAAATATATGTTATTCTCAGTTTTGTAGGTAAAGAATGAAAATACCCGTGAGACTTGAATTTAAACTTTCGTGAGACATGTTATAACTTTATTTTACTAAACGGTTAAAACTCACGTATTAATTGTCACTTCGGGCGACATGTTTCGAACTCTTCGGGAGTTCTTCATCAGGATGAGTGCGTCTGCGACCCGCGCCAATCCAATGCCAATGGTGTGCAATCGGCGCGGGTCGCAGACGCACTCATCCTGATGAAGAACTCCCGAAGAGTTCGAAACATGTCGCCCGAAGTGACAATTAATACGTGAGTTTTAACCGTTTAGTAAAATAAAGTAATACCCGTGAGGTCATCTTGTATTTTTATTGTATTCAGTAATTATATCATCTTGGGCTTGTTTCCATGGTGTATAGGATTTTTTTATACATTATTTTTATTAGTTTAATTTAGTTATATAGTTAGTTTTGGGTGACATTATGGTAATTGATTTTGTACATGGAAATAATATTTATTATGTTAATTATATTATGTAAATTACCTATATTATACCTGTAGGTATGAAATAAACAATGAATGTCTTGTGAGTTTGACCGTACTTACGAGTAGGTATTATTATTGATTATCGATGTAATTCTCGATGGTCTAGTAGTATTGTTGTTCGAGATAGACTATCCGTCACTTTCTAATGGCACCAATCAAAAAAAGACGCGTAGGTAGTCTATTTCAAGCCGACATACTCTCGCGGCTGTCATGTGCTAGGCCTACCTACAGTAGAAAGCGATACTGACTCGTTGGCAGTTCACAATGACAAAAACTATTAATGTACAACTCATTTAATCACGAAACAAATCACAAAAACGCTTTGACAGCCTTATCCTCAAAAAGACAACTTCAGAATTTTCCCCAGTCAGTTGTTCTAGTCTGATTCAGCGAGGAACTTGGAAAAGCTTTCCTTGTATTTCCCTTCGGGATCGTGCTGCTTTACCAGCTCCAGCCACTCCTCAGGAAGCTGTTTCTGTAAAGCCTTGATGACAGTTCGCACGTTGACCCGTTGCTTGGGGGTGCACTTTCCGCATGTCGTTGCTACGGCCTCTGGGAGGACCTCTGGAATAAATACAGAAACTATATGTGACATATTGGCCAGAGAGAAGGATTGTGCCCGGCAGTGATGGCGATGGCAATTGGAAACCAACAGACTAACATTGGAGCGACCAATAACAACTTCTAACCTGGTTTCAAATAATGAGATACATTACCGACACCCGCCGGTGAGCCCGGTGAGATAGGATCATCAAACCGGCATCAGATCAGACCATGCAAACACCGCCACCAGAACGAACGGAATATTTTGAGAATAATCCTCTCCATGAGAAAAGGACTTTTTATTTAGGCTGGGTTGCACCAAACCGTCTGTAACCGTAAGCGGTGTTCGTCAAATCAGATTGTATGGAAAGTTTTACAAGTTTCTATGGGATGACATCTGCCGGCGCCATATTTGTGGATGACCGATCTGTGTTCGTACGTTGGTGCAACTGGCGCTTAGTCTTATACTAATTGTGAATTGGAAGAAGATGATGGCCAGGGTACAGGAAAATGGGAGCAGAAGACCTGACTAACAAGCCTCCTCGTAAGACAAGATAATCTCTAGGAGGATGACCGGTTAAGTCTAGTAAGAACCTGCGGCGTGACGGCCCCGGGTTCGAATCTCGGTCAGGGCAAATGTTTGTGTGATGAGCATGAATGTTTGTGAGTTTATAATGTTTTGTATGTATTTAAGTATTTATATCTATTTTCGTCGTCTGGTACCCGTAAAAGAAACTTAATTGTGGAGCTAGTTCGATTAGTGTAAGGTTGTCTGGCTAATATTTATTTTATTTAATGACTTACTCTTAAAACTGGCTCCTTCAGCCGTGCAGCTGCCCTTGCCGAGCAGGCACATCGTATACGCCTTCATAAGACGAGGGTTACTGATCAATGTTTGCACGTCAAAGTCGTCGTATTTAGAATCGTAGAAGCCGCCATCGGGCCGTGCGAACGCCACCGCCGCCAACACGGAGAGAACTACGAGCAGTTTCATTGTCTTCTTTGGGTACTGGAAAATAGGAACGGAATGAGGTTACAATACTGGATGTTTAAGATGTGTATGAGACCGTCTCTTTATAGTTTTATGGATAAGATGGTTTATAGGTATTCTCTGTTCTCTCTGCCTGTTATGAATTCTATTTGTCACTGCAACAAACTTTCTGACCACATTTCCCTCTCTTAAGAGATGAATGGTGCTGTAGCCGCACATACCAAGAAGTGAAGACGAAGGCCCAGAATAGAGGGGATTGGAGGGTGCTGCAACGACAGAGGGCAAGGCCCTCTTAATGATGATGATGATGATGAAGAGATGATTATCGAATTCCCGGAAAATATCCTACGTTCTCATTCTAACTCCAGGCCTACCAAATTGGAGCTAATTCACGTCACGTCCATGATAAACTCTATGGTTTCAAATAAAATTTGCCAAGCGGATGCGTCCGCTAACGAAAAAAAAATTAATTATCGCGCTGCGCTTTTATGGTCGGAAAAATATTAGTGAATCATGATTTAATTGTGGATTGAACTGTGCCAGTGCATTGCTAGTCTTTACTGTGACACGTAGTGTTGAGAAAACCATTGGAAGTACAATCCTGGGATTCCGGAGATCATCAGACGCGGTCTTCGCAAGAGCGGTGTGCCGGAGCAGGTATGTGTCTGATTTTGTTTGTATGGAAGCGATTCTGGTGGTTTCTACACGGGGTTTTAGCTTATTAATATGTAACTACGTGCACAAACTAAATATATGGCCTGTGGCACTGAATTTTTCAATTTTTAAATTCTAGGATTTCATTCATAAATGGTCCATAGACTAATTATGAATGAATCCATAGAGTTTACCCGTGACTATGCGTAGACGTGCACATCCACGGTAAAGTATAAAAGCGATCATTACATTTAGTAGTAAACAAGCAGATTTTCAACAAACCTCAAACCAGGTTTGTTAATATAAAATTCAAAATATTTTAGAACACGAACGCTCCTACTCCTACGAAGGGACTCCCCGCAGCGGTTTACCCAAGGAGCCACGTATCACGTTCTTTATGAATAGAATTTACAGATTATTAAAAGATCGACGAGCTTGTGAGCCCACAAGGGTTGAAGATAACCGGCTTACGATCAAACGAACTGCCACTAGTATTAAAAGCACTTACTCAAAACTGTCTCCGCAAATGTTCAGCTTATACTGACTCCATCCAGTTTGTGTAAGCTTTATATATTTATCTGTACTTCTGATCCTTGACTCATGTTCATATAAGCAGTCGAGCACGTCACAACATAGGTAAAGTACGTATACCCTCCGAGTCTCTGACTAACGCTCAAAAGACATAACAATCAGAAGCTCGTATCACTCTTATTCCTGTGATTCAAATTTGATCCTCAAGTGTTGTACAGCAAGGTGTAGTTTGAATCGGAATTATAGACAAAGTAAGAGCATGATTTTATTTAGCGTAATTTTTCGAAAACCTAAAGCAATGAACAATGTATTTTTATCGCTTTAAAATTTATTTGTTGCATGATGTCTTTAGCACGGACAATAGACTATGCAGAATAATGTTTTGTTATTTTAGACATAAAATTAGTTACAATGGAATAATTCTAAGTGCTTGCGGTTCCAAGGCTCAAAACAGGGAGTCAATGTAAGGTTTTCTAATGGCGTCGTTTTATTATTAAGTATTACTAAATATCACTTAAGAGGATTGTGTAGCAGAAATTTCCCATAATAAAAGCGGCAACGTTTTCCACCCCCTATAATCCTGAATCAATTTGCATGATTTTTGTATCATATATCATCAAATACTAGGTTTATACGTTTTGTTTTGTGTTTCTGGAAATATTATTTACAATTGAAAATATAAACCCTTAACAATCCTTTTTTTATTCGAAAACATCCTCCTGTTTTTTTGCTATTATTTCATAAACAACAAAGAATTGCCGAAAAAAACAAAATTTATAAACCTGGTTAAGGATGTAAGGAATCGATCAAGGCCAAGATTGTCTGATTTGATAAAGGTTCAAGGGCTGGAAAACGCAAAGCCGAGTGCCACCGACAACTTAATTTTATGAGAATCTTGATCTTTGCCTACCCCTTTAGCAAATAGACGCGTGAGTCTATGTTATTTTGAGATATAATGCTTAAAATATTCACTGCTTGAGTAATCAATAACATTAGTCCCGGACTTTGGCTGTAGAAACACGTTATTTGCATTCTAAATACCTATTAACTTGACTCGCGTACAAACAGTTTTTGAAGTTAGGTACGTACCTAAGGTTGATAATAACACCGTATTGAGAACAGATCGCCTCGAAATGACTTACCAAAACAGACTTACCTTGATTGCCGGGATTATACCAGTACGAGGCTAGTTTTTCAAGCCAGGATATACCTGTGTATCCCGGGCATAATTAATTGTCTTATAAATGAGTGGTACGTACAGTCGTCATCAAAGATGTGTACCTACACATTTTTCGCCTTATCACAAGGGAATAGGGTCCAAAATGTAATCATATTTTTTAAATGCCGACCGTACTTGCTTAAAACAATTGAGAATGCAGAATTGTAGGATGACGTAAGAGGGTGGCAAAAACAAAAGATAAAGAGTTATGCGACTTCCTGATTTGTCGGTGCGGAGGCGGTACGATATGAGAAAACTATCAAATGTCAGTGTCAACTGTCAGTCGAGTTAGTAGCGCTTTTTACTGCGCCCCTATATGAGTGCTTCCTGACCGGCGCGGGATGCGTGGTAGCGGGACGATACGAAGGCAGTACTGGTCCACTTCTGCGCATGATATTACTACTGCGCAAATGTAATACTGACAGTATTCCGTCAAGTGGGAATCTTTGCGACGTCAGTAAGTTTACGTCAAAGAAGAAAATGTCACATCGATCCCGCCCCGCCAAGTCAGGAAGTCGCCTTAGTGTTAGGTACTTATATGCATACGTAACAACATGCGTAGGTAAGTCACCATGGCCTCCATTTCGTAAATGTTATGATGAATTCATTGTAAGACCAAAACCTTGCTATATTTGTACCTAAAATTTTAATTGATTCCTTTTTTGCGGTCTTCTGGGAATACGGGCTCGATTTTATTTTGTTATTCTAAATGGCCATGAATTGTGTGATATTAATCTGCTAATGGCCATCTCATTTCCATTTTATCCTCTGTGGAATTGTTACTTCCTCATCCTGATAATATCTACTACATGTCCCAAAAAAATCGTGACATGACAGTCCGTTACTAGTAATGTGGGTAGGAAAATTTGCGTCACAAGTGGGGAGCCAAAAGACGTATACTAGTAGCAGTTGTACTCCAAGGACACGGATCAAAATATGATCAGTACTATGATGATGATGTGTAAGGACGCGCGGCCAGAACCGGGCTGACGATCGCTTGTCAGGTCAGAATCATTCAGCCCATTTCCCTGAAGTCGGTGCCTCAGGTTTCTGCCCCGGCGGCATTCCCACATCGGCTTCTTCCATTCTTCCTATTTTCCTGCAGAAGAGATGACATCTTCAAGGTTGACATCCTTCAATTCGCTCTCCTCTAACTTACCTCTACCGAATATCCCAGTGCATTCCACATTCTCTCTTATTGATTTATCTATCACTTTCTCTTAAACCTTTAGGCGACTTCTTGATTTGTCGGTGCGGAGGCAGTACGATATGAGAAAAGTGTCAAATATCAGTGTCAGCTGTCAGTCGACTCGGTACCATTTTTTACTGCGCACCTACATTTAAATGAGTGCTTCCTGACTGGCTCGGGATGCGCGGTAGCGGGACGATGCGAAGGCGGTACTGCTCCGCTTCTGCGCATGATATTACTTACTACTGCGCAAAAGTAATACTGACAGTGTTCCGTCAAAGTAAGAAGAAAATGTCACATATCAATCCCACTCCGCCAAGTCAGGAAATCGCCTTAGTTTGCTGTCCCGGCGACATTCCCACATCGGCTTGTTCCATTCTTCCTATTTTCCTGCAGAAGAGATGACATCTTCAAGGTTGACATCCTTCAATTCGCTCTCCTCTAACATACCTCTACCGAATATGCCACCGCATTCCACATTCTCTCTTATTGATTTATCCATCATTTTCTCTAAAACCTTTAGTATTTATAAATAAACGTATGTTTCTAAAAGTTTTCTCCTCCCGGTAAGTTTTCTTCCCTGGCTTCGCCAAGAATACTATCCTTCCTTCTCTTCGAAGATCATACAGACTAGTACTCTATAATACTATAATATTTGCTTCTCTGTCTTCTCTCCATGCTTTTGATATGTAGCCAAAAGCTAAGTACCTGGGGACCTACTATGTACAGACCAGGCCGTGTATCACAGACGGTAGAAGCTTGCCTTACCTTTAACTTAAATAAATACAGCAGTACCTAGGTAATAAAATCAGTAATCATTGACAATGAACATAATCATTGTTTTCGTAAGACATTAACTAATTGCTGAATTCTGTAAAGTTATGATTATTGATTATGCACATTGAAACACGTGTTATTTAAAAAACCGTTTATTTAATTAAAATAAATTAAAAAACAAAAACAATCACAGCTAATCATTACCAAACAAACAAAAGAATAAAATAATGTACAAACTTAAAAATTAATACATGTGATGTTCATAGTAGCAATTATAACTACTTATTATATACTAAGCAACATAAAACGTATCTCCATATTCTGTACTCGTAATTATAGGGCCTCGTAGGTCAGATTAGCGATTTTGAATTAGGAAATTCCTTTAGAATTCGAAATCCGATTTTACTTGTAGTACCTACTGTGTACCCACGAGCGAAAATAATCCTTACACCATTACCAAGGTTCGAAATAGGAGTATTTCTAATCAGATTCGTTCAGGAACTTGGTAAACGCCTCCTTAAATTCACCATTGGGGTCTTCTTTAGCGGTAAGTTCTTTCCACATCTCGGGCAGCTTATTTTGGAAGCCTTTCACTACGATACGAACCAGGTTCCTCTGCTTCGGCGAGCATTTCTCGCAGCTCGTTCTCAGGGCGTCGGGGATCGTTTCTGCGGAGAGAAAATTGTTAGTTTTCATAGTACATTACTACAGTCTATTTATACTTACGTGTCCTGTCATGTAAACAAACTATTTTTCAAGACGTTAAGCTAAGCATTATCAGTAGGTATTATCACACTTTTCTCTGGGATTACATACTTTGTGAGCTTCTTTAAGTATACAACAACATTTTTAGTGATGATCTTGATTGATTGATTGATTCTTGATCCTATTCAAGAAGAGTTTGTTTGCATGATAGGACAGGTAAAGATGAGAGAGGAAAGTGATTGACTGCGGAGTGAAATACGAGACAGGCAATGCAGAGGTATAATGTATGTGATCTTCCCAAAAAATGCAAAGAAACTTGAAAAGAGCACATCAATGAAATTCAAAACTTGTGTAGGTACTAGTAAACTATCTTTGTATTTGCTATTCGCAACCCACGCCACTCGCATTTTAAGACCCTTGTAATACACCAGTTGCATAAACTATTTACTATAAGGGTGAACTACTTTTCATTTCCTTTTATTGGAAAGATACTTACACAGACCCCGAGTGTAGGTATGTATACATAGTTTTGATTACCTTATAAACACTGTCAGTTTAGTTTCTTCCATTATGACCTGAGGGTCTGTGATGACTTAATAAGGTGACAGAAAACACGCCTGACAATTTATTGGATACAGCAGATTTCTACTCTGCTTGACGCATGAAGGAAAATGCGGTTAGTAGCGGCGCAGTGAGATAACCGTTTCGATCTAAGGCCTTATTTACACACGTACGAGACTCGCATGCGATTTTCACTACATTAGAACCACCCAGGGGTCACGTGTAGGGTAGCGGTGAGTACTTTCCCTATATACGGACGTGGTGCAACTTCGACCCCCCTTTGTCAAGTGAGTGGGCAACTTGACTGTTAAGTGCAACAAAAACTGGCAACCGTACTGTCTTCTCAAAGATCTCACGGTTCGAAATAAATGCCATACGATAAATAAATTCACTACATTACGCGGTTTGATAGATCGATTGAATTATTTATACGTCGGTAGCCCGCAATGTAATGCGACTCGCATACGAGTCTCGTACGTGTGTAAATAAGGCCTAACGCTCTCAAAGGCCGGCGTGACGTCATTCGACGCTGCGAGTGTACTGAAGGATTATACGCCCATGGGATTCAGTGGCGGCCTTAGGAGGTGGTAACCATCCGGGGCCTTGCGTAACGCCGCAAAAACCCAAGTAAGGGCCTCGCAAAGATCTGATCCACCGGGACCGGTGCTGCCCACGCAATGTCTCAAGCCGTCACTGCGAGGAAATTTGCTCTTTTCAAGCCGTGCATCTGTTGCCACTAAGGTATATTATAGATCGGCTATGTTAGCCACATACGGACACACCAAACAACTACGGAAATGATACTTAGTAGTCGCCTTGGCCGAAATCGGCCGTGGAGCTTATTATTATATTATAGAATGACTGACTGTCTTACTCTTAAAGTCGCTCCCCTCAGCAGTGCAAGGCCCCTTGCCCAGGAAGCATTTGCCGTAGCTCTTGAGTAGGCGCTCGTTGTTCACCAACTCTTGCGCATCGAAGTTGTCGTACCGCGTGCTGTAGCCCTCGAATTCTTCGGGCCGAGCGGCTGCCAGCGCGAGCATACACAACACCAGTAGGAACTTCATGGTTATCCTGAAAAACAAAAGAAAGCTTTTCGTATGCGACACTAAGTATTATGTACACTTTTGGATCCATCTTCATGTACGACCCCGCGGGGTGGGAACGGATCGGTGGCACCCCAGAGGCTTGCTCATGGCTAGAAGGGTACGCGGCAATGAGGCTTCGAATCGGGATGTACTCTCTTGCCATTATCGGGAATATTCTCGATTTGAATGGGATTCAATTTCAAGTGCTCTGCCGACCTCTTTTGGGAATACAGGCGTGAGTCTATTTAAATGTATGTATGAATGGGGAACATTCTCAGCTCAGCACATCACTACAGTCTACATACTGACTGCTGAACCCAATAAATTACCTATCAGAAATCAAATGTCAACACACTATTTATAATGATAAAACTAGCTTCAATTAGGAAAATATTTTAATTATAACTATAATAAACATTTACTCACCTGTAATATTTGACTTAACTCCTTCCAGCGCTATTTCACTACTGCCCCAACAACCCACTAAAGATCCTTATATACTAAGCACTAAAGCAAATACCTGGCTGTGTATTAAATTGGTGAGCACACGAAACGTGGGTCGATAAGGTAATTTTCATTAATATCAATGCTGACGCGCGCTAAAACACGGCGATGGGAATACGTGTCAATTAATTCATTATGGATGAACGAGATTCTGCAAGGTTTGCACCGACGACGTGATCAAGATCATTGTTCTTTATGAGAGTTGAAGATCATTATCGTTCGGTAAAGGATGATTCACAGTCGACCGTTCCACATCCTCCATGTTCACGTCCGTAGCATTCGTCCCTCTCGCACTTGAGACGTGACAGTAAGGAACAAATAGTATAATATGTCCGACATAAAAAGCGATAATTTTAGCCCCTCTGGTACATTTTCCAAAAAGTCTCCATACGTGGACTTCCGTACAGGAGCATATAGCCAGGCGCTGGACTACTACTCATATCGAAACCGGACTTTAACAAACACACATCAATAATATTCCTAAAAACTAATAACCTAAAACCCAACAAAGTAAATAAAACTATTAGGTATACCAATTTCGTCAAGTTAGTACTTATCTCACTGCAGTCAACATCTCCTTGTTTCTGAAGAGGAAAAATATGTTGAACAGCATTCGTAAAATGCAAGATTTCATTGAAGTACCTACCTAATCATGGCCGTTTTTATCACGATTGACGATTCCCCAAACTCGTGTTTGTTTTGTTATGGCTACGATAATTGAGTACAAAAATGAGTTTGTTTATGCGTGATACTGATATAAATACGGTACCTAACTTAATTAAGAAGTAAATCCTACTTAAAATTAAAGAGAAAAGAAAGGGTAAAGTTCGTTTTTGATTTCCGTTCAAAGGGTACTCAGGTTTTTGCTCTTGAGCGTATTTAGATTTAGGTACTGAAATAACAACCAATACCAATTTACCCTTTATGGTTCTAAATTAGATAAAAATATGATTAGGATAAAATATCTGATAAATCCAAATGTCTTATTTATAAATACCTACGTTTAATAAATAATACGACTAATCTATTTAAATTTAACTAGAGCCAAAGTGTTATCAAATTATCTACAAACATATTTTAAGTTACATTTCATTTCAGCAGTATGAACAGACTTTGAACAGCAGATGGTGTAGGGTGACCATGATATTTCATCTAAAAATTTTGGCTAAAGTTTTGATACCTAAACAAATAGTATAGACCGTGGGCCAGGCGCTAAAATCGTTAGTCATTTCCTCTCGCACGAAAACTTGTACAGTGGTTAAGAAAGTTGTAGGTATTATGAGGGACATGTGGACATCGGCCACGATTCCGTTGGTGGGTTGAGGAGCAGCAGCCTCCTAAATACGTAAAAAAAATATTCAGTCAGTTCATCTCGACTGAAACTAGTGTTAAATGAAAGCTAAGCCTTTACCTTAAGGAATAAAATTCGTCTTCTAGTGGTATATTGGTGGAAATACCCGTCTGCCAAGCACATGAACATGTAAAAAAACAGTTTTTTTCCTCTCGCATGAAATGTTGACAGATAATAAAAATATAGAGAGAAAGAAAGAGAGTAGATGATAGTTAATAGTCTATTATGAATAAATAAATTCGTCTTCCACTTGTATCGCGGTGAAAAACCCGTCTGCCTAGGCACTTATAATTAACTAAGGAACACAAAATAACAACACAACATGTCATCGGCTAAAGTCGCAAAACCCTTAATTCAAAAAAAGAGTTAGGATGTTTTCAACTTTAGCGGACGATGTAAATTAAGTGTAAGTATACCTAGTTAAAATGTAGTAAAACAACTTGAGTCCATTAATCAAACAATGTTCTCTGCAGTGGTCAGGGGTTATCTGTGTGTATTAAATAAGTAAATATTGGCGTTCATCTCGCTATAAAAGATTTGTGGAGACCTCTTCAGCTATAGATATATCTGTGTTTCCGCGTAATACACATTACTTTTTTAACCATGAACAAAATAACCGTAAGTTATCATGACAGAAACTACTATTAATATTTTTTGAACTACTGTGAACAGTGTGCACACTTGTAACTTTTTATTTCACCTTATGTTCAGTTTCATATAATGTTGCCAACTTAATGTAGAAAACCTTCAGCTTATTTTTGTTATTTGATAATTACGTTAGAATAATTGTCCTTTATTATTGTGAAAATTATTTCAACTAGGTACCTGCTACTAATTATACCTACTTTTATTACTTCCAGTTCGTTTTGCTGCTGGTCGCTTTGTTTGCGATCACGAAGGCGCATCCTCAAGGTAAAAATATTTTTAGTACTTACTTTTATACATTAGTATCTTCGGTAAATCAGACAAACATATTATGCAAAATAGATATAAAGTAATCAAGAGTACGAACTACATTAATTTTAGTAAGTGTACGTCTTTCAAAATTAGAATGACAGAAACTTGAAAGAAAAGCGATATTCTAGAGGCTTGTACCCTTTGTCGGGGATGGGTTTTCCGCACTGCTATTTTATAACAGTTTTGATTACGTAATCATGCCAAACTTTTCCTAGGTTATAGGTAAATCTAAGTATAGTTTTTAGTACGTATCAATTGCAATCGTGCATTGTAGGTACCCTATTGTCAATTGCATTTGATTGAGCTTTTCCGTACCCACTATACGGCAAAGAGCAATCCAATTTTTAATGACAACATTTATCTCATGAGCACGGGTGAGCCAAGTTTGTGTGTTGAGCTATACATGCACATTGTCTATGTTTGCGTTAGCGTAAGTGGTATGCAGTTCGTATGTGTCACAACTACTCGTACAGCAATGGCCAACCCGCGCTGGTGAAATAAAAGTACTATATCTGATGGTCTACTATGTTTTATTAACAAAATATTCTCTCACGGTATCTCATGATTGTTTAACTGTTAAACTTTAACATATAAGTTTCACGAGTATTAACATAAACCTTGCAATCCTTGTATACTTGCATAGTTGGAAAATACTTTATCATTCATTTTTACCGATTGTTTCAGTGGGTGTCGTTGATCAAGCGGGCGGAGGTAAATATATGTCGGACGTAAAGCATTCGTGCTACAATAGCACGTACGATCAACCAATTTGATCTCTGGGCCACTTTGTACCTTGTCACAGTGACATTGATAGATCTCTAGCGGCTTTCATATTGATTTTCACTGTGACAAAGTACGAAGTGGCCCAGAAATCAAATTGTTTGACCGTATGTAAGTGCGAAAGGGATGAAAGCTTACTGACGTGACGTACCTACCTATCTATAGAGGCATCTCGGTCCGGCTGTCCGGTATCTTATCCAGTACCTATCTGAGGAAAGTTACCAGCAGCACCCTCTAGGCGGAGTCCTGGCAGTGAACGTATTAATTGTACACAAATAATAAGCGTACTTATAAACACAGTGAATTGTGGCGACACACTGATGAGGCAGTTGAATATGTACGAGTTAAATTATTAATAGTTTCATCTAAAGAATCTTATAGTTATTACAAAACTAGCTTTTGCCCGCGACTTCGTCTGCGTAGAACTCGGTCATCACGTTAGAATGTTATTTCCCTGGCTAGATGCTGGCCAAGAGCAATCCCATTATTAATAATTAAAAAAAAACTTCTATTTCTTGCGCTTACCTAGTTATCTCTCTTCCATTCTAACTTAAACCCCGTTAAGGGATGATTTCCGGGATAAAAGTATCCTATGTCCTTCCGTAGGACTCATACTATATCCATACCAAATTTCATCTAAATCGGTTGAGCATTTTAATGGGAAACAGGCAGACAGAGTTACTTTCGCATGTATAACCCGCCCCGGTTTCGCACGGGTAGTCCAGTTTTAAGCAACAACAAACAACAACAAATACCTACTCTTTATTGCACACCTCAATTAAAGGACACAGATCAGGATCACAGGGAGAGGATTTTTTATGAATTAAATTTATTTATCTAAGCTTTTTCCCGCGACTTCATTCGCGTGAATATCCATATCAACTTCTACACCGGCTGTCTCGCCAAACATTGCGCACGCCGGCTCAATGCGCCCACATAAAACACATGACAGAGGACAAAATATATATCAAGAAGGAAGTAGATGAAAACGCGCGCGAGCGGAGCGAGCGCGAAATTTTTCGGATATTCTGATACGGGTGTGGAAAATACTTCATACGCATCAAGTAATGAAGATGAAAACGCGAGCGCAGCGAGCGCGAATTCTTTCAAACATTACGATGCAGGTGTGCAAAAGACTTCATACGCACCAAGTAATGTAGATGAAAACGCGAGCGTAGCGAGCGCAAAATGAAAAAAAAGAACATTGTGATGCAGGTGCGGAAAATACTTCATACGCATCAAGTAATGAAGATAAAAACGCAAGCGTCTTGAGTGCGAAATGTTTCGAACATTATGATGCAGGCACGGAAAAGATTTCACACGCATCAACTAATGTAGATGAAAAAGCGAGCGTAGGGCGCGCGAAAATTTTGGAACATTATGATGTAGGTGCGGAAAAAACTTTATACTCATCAAGTAATGTAGTTGAAAACGCGAGCGCAGCGAGCGCGAAATTTTTCGAACATTCTTATGCAGGTGCCGAAAAGACTTCATACGCATCAACCATAATGTAGATGAAAACGCGAGCGTATGGCCCGCAAAAATTTTCGAACATTATGATGTAGGTGCGGAAAATGCTCATCAAGTATTGTAGAAGAAAACGCGAGCGCAGCGAGCGCGAAATTTTTCGAACATTATGATGCAGGTGCGGGAAATACTTCATACTCATCAAGTAATGTGTATGAAAACGCGAGCGTAGCGAGCGCGAAATATTTCGAACATTATGATGCCGGTGCGGAAAATAATTCATACGCATCAAGTCATGCAGATGAAAACGCGAGCGAAGCGAACGCGAAATTTTTACGAACATTATGATGCAGGTGCGGAAAAGACTTCAAACGCATCAAGTAATGTAGATGAAAAAGCGAGCGTAGCGCGCGCTAAAGTTTTTGAACATTATGATGTAGGTGCGGAAAATGCTCATCAAGTAATGTAGAAGAAAACGCGAACGCAGCGAGCGCGAAATTTTTCGAACATTCTTATGCAGGTGCCGAAAAGACTTCATACGCATCAACTATAATGTAGATGAAAACGCGAGCGTACGGCGCGCGAAAATTTTCGAACATTATGATGTAGGTGCGGAAAATGCTCATCAAGTAATGTAGAAGAAAACGCGAGCGCAGCGAGCGCGAAATTTTTCGAACATTATGATGCAGGTGCGGGAAATACTTCATACTCATCAAGTAATGTGTCTGAAAACGCGAGCGTAGCGAGCGCGAAATATTTCGAACATTATGATGCCGGTGCGGAAAATAATTCATACGCATCAAGTCATGCAAATGAAAAAGCGAGCGAAGCGAACGCGAAATTTTTACGAACATTATGATGCAGGTGCGGAAAAGACTTCAAACGCATCAAGTAATGTAGATGAAAAAGCGAGCGTAGCGCGCGCTAAAGTTTTTGAACATTATGATGTAGGTGCGAAAAATGCTCATCAAGTAATGTAGAAGAAAACGCGAACGCAGCGAGCGCGAAATTTTTCGAACATTATGATGCAATTGCGGAAAATACTTCATACTCATCAAGTAATGTGTATGAAAACGCGAGCGTAGTGAGCGCGAAATGTTTCGAACATTATGATGCAGGTGCGGAAAATATTTCATACGCATCAACTATAATGTAGATGAAAACGCGAGTGTAGGGCGCGCGAAAATTATCGAACATTATGATGTAGATGCGAAAAATGCTCATCAAGTAATGTAGAAGAACACGCGAGCGCAGCGAGCGCGAAATTTTTAGAACATTATGATGCAGGTGCGGAAAATACTTCATACTCATCAAGTAATGTGTATGAAAACGCGAGCGTAGCGAGCGCGAAATTTCGAACATTATGATGCCGGTGCGGAAAATAATTCATACGCATCAAGTCATGCAGATGAAAACGCGAGCGTAGCGAACGCGAAATTTTTACAAACATTATGATGCAGGTGCGGAAAAGACTTCAAACGCATCAAGTAATGTAGATGAAAAAGCGAGCGTAGCGCGCGCTAACGTTTTTGAACATTATGATGCAGGTGCGGAAAATAATTCCTACGCGTCAAGTAATGTAGATAAAAAAGCGAGTGCGAAATGATTCGAACATTATGATGCAGGTACGGAAAATACTTCATACGCATCAAGCAATGTAGATGATTGAACAAAAAGAAATTGTTGACCTTTCAAATGGCTTTGTAAAGAGGTGGTTGAATAGATATTTTTTTGTTCATAAATTAGTGGACTACCTTTCAAAGTTCAAAGTGCTTTATTGTAAAACATAGGTATAACTGAATACCTACTTTGGTCTGTTCTTTCACTTTCGAAGATGGAGTAGAGGCCTTGGTTGATAGCGCACCCACCCTGGTTGCTTCTAAGAGGTATGTGATTTTCTGAAAATTGTTTTGTTTGCTTCCTATCCGCCTATAACTTTCGAATTTGGTCATACTTGATGTTTATTGTTACGTAGGTATATTTTACTAACGAATACCAATATACCCTAAATTTATGTCTGTTACGCGCTGAACGTATTTTATACATTTTGCTGACGGAAAACGCAACTAATCAGCACCTCGAAGAACGTCAATGACACCCATTATCGATTATTAAGAAAAGTAAATAAGTAAATGTCCGCCATCTTCGATTTGAAAATGGATATCATTCTTGTAATGAGCACCTCCAAAAACAATATTTTGTACAAAAATGCGCATACCTAATATATAGGTACATGTCGCAAGTGCTACCATGCACCCGAGAGCCCGCCGCTCTGCGTAGGTAAGGTACCCTCCATCGAAAACAAAAAAAAAACCCAGGTTTCGTAAATTCGTAGTAAGGTTTGTGAATATTGATAGAGACTGACTGTCCAACATAATTAGATCTCTCATTTCAAACAGTTAATATGGTTTGAGGGACTTTTGTATTTTTGTCTTTAGCCCTGAGAGGCAGAGGTATTGTTATTTCACCCCCCATTTTTTCAAATACTATCTGTTTATTATAAAATGTTTGAATGGGGTTCTATTTACTTTGCATCCATGTATATACTTACCAATTTTCAAGCCTGTAAATCATGAACTGAAAGACTTCTCATACAAAGTTTGACCCCTCTTTTCACCCCCTTTAATCCCTAACCTGTATGATTTTTATAGCCTATAACCTGGCCGAAGATCCAATAAACATATTAGTGAAGGCTGTATTAAAATCCAATCGCTAGTTTTCGCGTGATAGTTAGACATATAAACAGACAGACAAACAGACAAACAGACAAACAGACAAACAGACAAACAGACAAACAGACACGAATTCTAAAAACAGTTGAAACGTGTTCTGTTATCGATTCTTAGACCCCTCCATCGATTTTTTTACTAATATCTTCCATGTACAGATTTTCGACCCTCTTCTGCTTTATTATATGTATAGATCAGTCGACTGTTTCATACTTTGGTACAAATTACCTGTATTTGGTGAATGTAAAATAAACTTTTTGTTTCAGTTTCAGTCGTCGATAACAATCCAGGTAAATATAAATCTACATGACTAATTAATAAGACGAATGTGGTTTTCTAGCAAAGTACGTCTAAGTTTTTGGCCACGTCTATTGGCCTTTGTACAGTCAAGTCAACATCTTAATAGATATTTTGACACTATCTCTTAATAATAAAATTTAAGGTAGTATAAGTTTATGATGCTGACTGTACAAAATATATAGTGTGCCGAACTATTTGGCCACTTTGGCTCCTACATACTACAATGACGCTGCACCTAGTTCGTTACACCATACAAAATATATGGTGTACATAACTATTTGACTACTTTGGCGCCTACATACTATATGACGCTGACTGTGCCTCAGAGACAATTGTATTTTTTTTAATCTTTAAATCATTGTCACCCTATTAAATTTTTTAACAAGAGCTGCTTGGGGAGGGGGATGACTATTCTTCGTCCGATACAGGGTTACTAAATTCTATTTAAAACTAATATTATATCTGTATGAAACAGCTTTTGCTCACAAACATTGATATAATCGTTAGGTTAATGTTTACTTAATGTTTTGTTAAGGCTGGGTTGCACCAAACCGTCTGTAATCGTAAGCGGTGTTCGTTTAATCTGATTGTATGGAAAGTTTGACAAGTTTCTATGGGATGACAGCTGCCGGCGCCATATTTGACGATGACCGGTCTGTGTTCGTACGTTGGTGCAACTGGCACTTAGGCTGGGTTGCACCAAACCGTCTGTAATCGTAACCGGTGTTCGTCAAATCTGATTGTATGGAAACTTTGACAAGTTTCTATGGGATGACAGCTGCCGGCGCCACATTTGACGATGACCGGTCTGTGTTCGTACGTTGGTGCAACTGACCCTTAGTCTTCATTTACACTCCGAATAAATTTGTAGTGAAAAATTACCTACTAAACTTTGAAAAAGCGAAGTACAATACAATACAAATACTCTTTATAACACATCTCAAAAAAATTAAGTACCTACATGTATCCATCCAAAGTCCGTTTAGATCTTTCTAACTCTCGCGAAGTCTTTTCATTATTGTTGCGTTTCAGAAGTTACCCTTAGGAAATAAACACTTAATTTTGATTGTATTAATATAAAGTATTAATTATAATTAATTAGTATATATATAATGCCCAAGACAGGAATGCGTGGAAGAAAGGGAGGGAGGCCTTTGCCCAGCAGTGGGACACTTGAGGCTCTATATAATAATAATAAATATATAATAGTATATAATCTTATTAATATAAATATTGATTAGGTCTGGTACGAGCCCGAGCGCCTATTTACTTAAGAGAATAACACATTTTTGCTACATTAATAACATATTTTTTTCCAGGACACGTGAATGTAGTAGACGGAGAACACCAAGGTAATGAACTAATTTTATTATTAGACTCCTTCCGTACTTACCAAATTAGGAAACAATAAAGACTAGTTATCAGATATCTACGTCACGTACGATAGATCTACATTGTCGCAAGTCAGCGCGAAATAGGTAACCTAGTTTACCCTTACCCTTACCCTTACCCTTACCCCAAACCCCTTTACCCTTTACCCTTTGACCGCCAAAGCTGTAGTTTATCGTCGTGCCCACCACGCCAAGCACTGTTGAATTGGTGTAATGTCTAAACCTATAAAAACAAATTGAAACAGTTCATAAATTATTTTTTCATGATCAAAGTACACCTTCACTCCGACCTTTTAAGTGGTTGTTGGCGTGATGGGCACGACGCCACACAACCACTTTATAGGTTCTTGGCGGTCAAAGGGTTAATACCTTTGACGTACCTACAATTTTCCAAGTCACTCTCTTGCCACTTGTAGATAATCTTTCATTACTTCTGCAAGTTTAAATATATAACTACATATTTATTTTCCGAAACAGTGCCTATGATAATTAAATAGCAATACAAACTAAAGTGTTATCATGCAATTTTGCTACTATGATTGTTTTGTTTACTTTAAACGATAATTCATGAAAAAAGACCCGTTTTCCCAAATTTATGAGTATAGTAACATTTTAATTTCTGACTGTGAAGTCCCTGTAAGGTAAATGCCCCAGTTGTCAACTATTAGGCAAGGCGTCAAACATTGGGATGTTTGTTTACCTTATCATTTTATAAATCAATACCGATGTGATTTTGAATTGTAGCCTGAGGAGATCATCTGATATTGTATACCATTCTCGCTATGGAAACACAGAAGATATATCTTCCTTATAGGTATAATGTAGGTATCTGTGATCCCATATTCAATCATTGAAATGAATATGATTTTTCTTTGTTCGCAGTTAATGTCGTGGATAACAATGGTGAGTGGACTACGCTCTATACCGACAAATTTCCTAAGTACAAATTAGAAAATGAGGCGTAACCTGTATGTAGTATTTTCTATTTTCCTAAAGGGCATGCGAAAAGCTTTTCAATACAATCATCTAAGTACAAACAAAAATATGTGAGTTAAAACACACAGAAATAAACGGCCAAAGTGGGGGCCAGGTTCACAGAGTTATGTTTAGTTTAGAGAGTGCTATTATATGCCTGGAGTTTCTCTGCGTGATCACATCAGAAATGAGACCAACTTAAGAAGGCTGCTGGGGTGGAAAGGTTCTCGAGTGACGACTGGGACCGGTTGGTCGCGGAAGCGATGGCACACTGAACCGGACATTGTGGCAAATGTGGCACTCTTTGGAGGAAGCCTATGTAAAGCTGTTAACGTCTTTCGGCTAATATGATGATGATGATATTTATGGTATCTAGATTTCGCTGCTTACCGGTAGACCCGGGTACCGGTCCGTATTACATTTGCGCAGTAGTAAGCGCCTCCTTCACCACTCAGGAAGGACTCATTTAAATGTAGGCAAGCAATAAAAAATCTGTAGGTAAGCACTCGGCTGACACTGACAGATGAATGATATCGCACCGACCCCTCACACCCCGCACCACGAAATGCGGGAACATTTTCATATGTATATATTACGTACTATCGAACCAACTAAATCGTGACCCATCGTGGAATCTTGTCACAGAAAGTGTCATAACGATTTTCCTTGTCAGGCAGTACGATGTCACTATGACCTTTTCTGTGACAAGGTTCCACGGTGGGTCACGATTCAGTTGGTTCTATAGTACATATAGATCAACCAAATCACCCTGCTTGTTATTCTGTTATACCTAGTTTATTCAGTTGAATTGACATGAGAAACTTCACTCTGTTCTCATTTGATTTAATATTTATACTGACGCTCAGAGATCTTATACATCTCTGAGAACATTTATTAGACTTTATTATTTTCATAACAAATCTGTATTGTTATTCGCTTCTCAGACTTACATCTCATAATATTCTATGATGATTAGTTATTGTACCTTTTTATTTTTATTATGACGCTTAGAGACCTTATAGTTACATCTCTGAAAAAGCTGGATTGTTATTAGCTTAATCTTATTTATGACATGTAATTAGTTTTATTTTGAACATTGTAATATTTTTTGTTATAAGTACAGATAGATTTTGAATTTTTGAATTTTGTTAAACTTGTCAGTGTGCAAGCCAGGTTCACAAAGCAAGATTATCAATTGTTCCATCTTTTTTCAGGACCTCAGCCTAGAGACGGCGCTGGGGGAAATTGACGTCGAGCAGAAAACATTAAATAATTACCTAACAATACATAATCGTATTTAACAATATTAAAAGTTACTTAAGTTTTGTAATACAAGTTTTTAACTTAATAATGGCTTTATAATCGAAACCACCTTTCCTTTAAAAATAATGTATTGTACACCTTCTAATATTTCTACACTCACAACCTTTTACATAATTACCTAAATACTTACTAGAAGGGAAAAAGTATTATGTTTAAAGTGAACATCCGTACGGTGTATTTCTTTTCTATATTAAATTTTAAAAATGTTTTTACTCTACTAATGAAATCTAGGTACCATGAAGGCTATGAAGTATGTATGATACTCGTACCGTTGATAACAAAATGATAACCATGAAACCAATACAGCATCCAAAAATAAGTACGTGACCCTGTATCAGTTACCGTGTACTTTATTGTATGATGTATTGTACAACCTATTGACCTGTCGCGTTGGTCAATGAGGTCAAGTCCGATCGACCGCGCCCGACAAATTGGAAAATAACACCAGCAAAGGCCGCCAATAATACGTGTTATCTTCTAAACAAGCATCATTATACTAATCCCAAGTCATTCTTTATAATCGCATGCCTTTAAACGGTTTGAAAGGCAATCACTGTCTCTGTTCGATGCTTTGACTGCGACAGAGACATCGAGGTAGTGACGTGTCAGAGTTGGTGGAGGTAACAGCGCAAAATGTTGACAAACACCAAGCCCGCGTTTACGAGATATTTTATTAGATTTAACAATCAGTTTCATTGATCAATGGAGCGTCTTTAATACTCAGTGACATCACGCACTAAAAGAGACCAACTGGCATTAATTGAGTACGGCGAGGACCGTCCGGCGCGGCTGTTTCTAACCAACTCCGTTTGCGACACTCGCCTCGCCGAGTCGAAAAATTATTTACATCTCGTATCGATATTGGAGAAAACATGACACAGTACATCGCTGGCCTGATCTGCGCTTTTGTACTGGTAAGTTTGCACAGTCTTAACTAATATTTGACTTATCGTTGCTCAGAACCTAAAGGTCCGAATGTCGGGTTCATCTGTACTAGATGTACAGTTAAGGGCATAAATATGTATACACTTTTGGACCTTATTTCAATGGAATAAGGTGAAAAAGTGTATACATATTGGTGCCCTTGACTGTACTGCCCACGGCATTTTTAAACGTATTTATTTGTTGATATAAAGGCGTAACTCCTGTTGTAACTTCGATTAACATATGCTCTTTCGGCTCATTCAACTTAATATAAAACCGGTTGGATTACTTATTCGTTTCGTCCACAGGCCGCCCTTTTAGTCATCTGGTTTGCGTGCTGCATGTTTGTGAGAGAACGCCACAAGACCGAAGCCCAGTATAACTTATCGGATATAATAAAGAGGAATCAAGTGCTAGCAGAGCTAGAAGCTAATGAGGAAAACTGTGAGAAGAAGAGTGGTCTCACGGCCGGTGTGTTTATCTTGCCATCGCGCCACAAACAAAAAGATGAATATGACAAGAGGCCGGATTACCCTGAGAGCCCAGTGCCCATACAGCTGAGCAGTACAGAGAAGCTTGTGGAACTGTTAAACGAGAGTGCGAAGGATGATGACTTTTATAAGGACGGCACACTTGAGATAGGCTCGAACGCAACTTATATCAGTGATGTTTAACCCACACGCCACAGTCGTATATATCAGACAAAGTGACAATGTAAATGACAGCTTCTTGATATATTGACAACGTTGTAAATTTCGAGAAATTATTTTGACATTCGGCGGTTAAAATGTTAAAAAGCAATTACCATAGAATATGATGACGAAGGTATCAGCATCCCGTATTGCCAATTTTGAAAATTCAAAACTGATCAACCTGAAATCGCCGGCTTCTATGTTAAAATATCGTGTTAACCACAGTAAAACAGATTGGATTTATCACTTAAAGTGTTGAAATATTGTTATACTAATATATTGACAAGTTGGATATTTTATTTTAATTATGTAGTCTCAGACAAAATGTCGGAGTCGAATAACTAATATTCTAATATATTTAAAAGATTACTTTGTCGTATGTGTCTGAGCTAAATTATGGACTGCTGTTATGGTTAATTATCATTGTATCCATTTGTGTGTCAAAATAAACGTAAGTTATCATTGAAGACATAATGTATAGGTACAGTTGCATGGTGCTCATAAAGTACTTGCGTTGCGTTTGCTTTTTGTAACGTATCATACAACACAGTGTACATATTATCGACATAGGTACCTACATAAAAATGTGTAACAACAACTTTATTTTTAAAATAGCATTAATTTAATCTTTTATACTAACGTTGAGCACGAATTTAAGAAGTCGATGAAGTATTTTATAAAGAATTTTGAAAATAAAAACCAATACTCATATTTTTGCTTACTTTATTTATCACCTTACATAACCCCTGTATTAAATTGATGAAAGAACTTATAACAAACTAACATTTCTTACATTAGTATAGTAAAACCAATATTTAACTGAACGCCCTTCCACTGTGTTTACGCTCGCGACCCACAGAACGTGCAAAGGCGTAATACATAAAAACACTCATATAGAGTAGCATAGCGTGCTTTTTTAAATTTGGTTTTACTCTAACAATGCCAACCTCCGAAAGCAAACTATGGAAAATTGAGCCGATACTGTGTAAGTCCTTTAATAAGAATAAGTTGCATAAACTACTGTAATGATATAATACACCTACGTTTAATGACGACGGGCAGAACAGGAAGTATGGGCATTAACAGTGATTGATGTAACGGTACTACTGGTAAGGCTGCGGCCACACAGACTGGTGACGGGGCAATCCATTTTAATGTTGGATGTAAAAAATCTATTCCCAGCAATACCCGAATAATTAGCCATCATCTCAACCCATCATCTTTTCAAACGTTGAGATGACTATGTAAAAAAATATTTAAATGTTTCTTATTATCTAATCATTTACACTAAGCATAATCGCAAAAGAAATACTCCCCGTGAAAAGATAATAGCAAGTGAATTTCGTTATTATATAAAATTGTTGATAGTTCATACTAATAATGAATTTGACGATGTTCAAGTAGTAAAGTCGCATTTTGAATTGAAAATCTACATATAAAATACTGCAGCCTATCTGGCAGGATCGCGTTTAATGAAAACGCGCTTTATTTTCGTTTATGTTACTCTGTAAGGTATATGTGAATATGGGTCTTGTTGTCTTATACAAATAAATAAAACTGTCGGACATATAGCATTCGTCCCTTACTAGCCAGTATGTAAGTGCAACAAGGACCAATACTATATTTATGTCAGACTCCTTTCATAGGATTCTAGTAAATTAATTTCTATGATTTTGTAACAATCACATACCTAAACAGCTCCTTGCTTTCATAAATTTAACTAGGTATTACAAACACATATTACTTAGTTAAAATGGTTATAAATTCGATTGTCTATGTATCAATTAACAGAAAAAAATGTCGTAGGTTTAACTGAGACAGCGCGGAAAATAGCAGGGGCCGTGGTCCATCCAGCGTTTGTCGTGTCCCCGCGTCCCTGTCACGTCACAGGCGCTGTGTCAGCTAAACGATATGCCTACAATACGGAACGAATAATTAAGAACGGGTTAGTTAGCGAGCTCCTTAACTCCGTCCGCCATTTTGTTGAGCACGCTCCGTTCCGTAGGCTTGAAGACGTGAACGACAGCGTCGCCGGCATCGCTCAGGGTCTTCACCATGTCATTCCAGGCTCCCTTCATGGATTCCATGATGTCTCGCTTTTCGCGGGCCGGCGAGGCTGACACCAGGGCGAAGAGGACCTATGGCAAATCAATACATAAATCATACGATCTTTTGCAAAAAATAGGACCGATTACAAAATTCAGAATGTGACGGGCCGGTATGATATCGTACTTATAAGCAGTTCTGACTTACCAACATTTGACTGAATATTTCCGATTTTTATTTTTGTAATTATGTAATGATTTATTATAGATGATTTATTATGGATGTGGTCAATAATAAAGTTATTAGAGATGACACAAAAACGCATCTTTGTTGGTCTATTTATGAAATTTCCAAGCAAAAATACCTTCTCTGTCGTTGTCAATAGGACCAAAATTTACAATGACACATTCAAATCCATAATTGGTTAGGTATGCTTAAAGTTGGTATATTCTTTGTTTCAGTTTAAATGAATAAAATGCACTTAACGTGAAATTTTACTACTTCTTTTGTTGCTAAATCACAGAATAAGTAATAGTACAAGTGAAAGGAAAAGATAATAAAGAGACGTAAATAAAACTGACCGATCGGCGGCATAGTACATGTTTAAACAATACAATAAAAATGTCGGAAATATAGCATGATTGTTTTAAAACTCTACTTGAAGAGAACCGTTAAACAATAGATGGTGGTAATGGTTGGTTTCAAGAACTGTTCGGCATCTTAAATTAAATAACTTAAGTCCTAAATTAAATCAGAATAAATTGTATCGTAGGTATATAATTGTGGTGGTATAGGAACCTACAAAATTGTCTTTATCTGACATCACACATATATTTAAGCGCGTTTAAAATTGTAATTTGACTTCCTCGCACAACGTATCAGGATTGCGATACAGCGAGGAAATGCCGCCAGCATCCTCGGTACAATGCCTCAAGGGCCTGTTTTAGATTTAATTTAGCTTAGTTTTAAGAAGAAGAAGAAGAAGAAACATTTATTCGTGGCACAAATACAGTACAAATAAACATAACACCACAATACAGAACATACCCACGAAATGGCCCCAAATCAGCATAGTGCTAGCCATTGGCTAGCGCTGGTCTTCCTTTGGGACCACGTGAAGCCACGAAGGACAAAAACAAACAATATAAAAACAGTAAACAGTTTTTTGACCGAGTGAAACGAGTTTTAGCTTCGACAAAAATGCTTTCGTATGTCCGGGTTTCCGGTTGTTCTCCTCTACAGGTCGCATTTCTTAACCGATTCTCGTGAAATTTTGTGAGCAGGTATGAAAATTAAAAGAACGTTTTTTGTCAAGTCACTTTTTGGTAATTTAAAAAAACAAACTTTTTATCAATGATTTCATATTTTTCTGCGGCCGTTTTTTCCTCTACAGGTCGCATTTCACAAGCGATTCTCGTGAAATTTTGTGAGCAGGTTTTACGACTACATTGAATTATTTTTGTTCGAGTAAATTTTCAAAAATGTTCAAAAAAATTGTTTTTGTTAATGGTATGTTCTCCTCTACAGGTGGCATTTCTAAACCGATTCTCGTGAAATTTTGTGGGCAGGTTCGGTAACTCCATAGAATTTTTTATCGAGTCACTTTTTGGATATTTAAAGAAACAATTTTTTTATCAATGATTTTGTGTTTCTCCGGCCGAATTTCGATTTGTTCACCTCTAACGGTCGCATTTCTCAACCGATTCTCGTGAAATTTTGTAAGCAGGTTCGATATCTAACATAGTTTTTAGAAATTTAAAAAAAAAACACTCACGAGGTCTACAGCTCACAGAGCCACTAGTTTAAGTTATTGTTCTAATCATGTACATATTTTCTTTTAAATACAAGATATAATTTTTAGGCACTTACAATGCACATCAAGATCGTTAATCGGTAATCCATGATGAAAAGTTTAAACACTGGCGATTCAGTAAAAACAGAAGACTGTCAAAACGCGTTGTCTTTTATGTACAGTAAGCCTGAGGCTATGGTTGTTACTGATTCTGGACACAATTGATCAACAGGATGCCCCGATTTTGCTCGTACCACGCACGTGTGTTAGTAATCAGCCGACGAAATTGCAGGACAATGGTCAGAGAGGAACACAAACAGTGCTGCGCAAGCGGCGATTTCGCGCGATATAAATACTATCGCACTTTTTATCGATTAACGAAGGATTTAATAGTCTAAGGGCATGTTACACTAACTTACGATTACAGATCGATCAACTTTAGATATTTTTTTTTCACATAGCTTGGGTACGGTGATACTGACATTAAAGGGCCTACTGGGAACCGAAAACGAAGTATCTCTCTCTGTTGACCCAATATGCAAGTGCGACAGAGAGGCAGATATTTCGTTTTCGGTTCGCGGTAGGCCCTCTGTCATTTCAGCTGTCATCCAGTACAAAATATAACCTTAAAAAGTGAAACATGACATAATTTGTGCTATAGGATTTTGATCGTCGCCGCGTTGGTGAGCGCACGTGCCCGGGGCGACGACGAGCAGAATCCAATTACCGTACAAAACCTTATCTACTGTCATGGCGTCGTTACCGAACAACGTCATTGAACACGTGACATTGGCGAAATCATCATAAAATATCTGGGCGGCCGAGCGTTGCTCGGCGTTTTCCCGGGCATGATACCTAGCTAGATCGATTGCTCGTCCCCGAAAACCCCCACATACCAAATTTCATCGAAATCGTTAGAGCCGTTTCCGAGATCCTCGAAATAAATATATAAATAAATAAATATACAAGAATTGCTCGTTTAAAGATATATATGATTTGATGGAAGCCATTTTTATTTAAAGAATTGAATAATTTGTGCTACGATGACAGCTGTTACTGGACACAAGTTATGTAAAAAGGGGAAGTAATTAATATGGCGCCAGCAGCTGTATTCGCAAAATTAAGTTGGTTTTACTATGAAAATAAGGAAACTTCAAATAAAAAATCAGATTTATCAATATATATTATATTTGTTGGTAAAACATACGTAGGTATTCAATACAAGTCTCGCCAAATTTCAAGTTCATAAGTCAATGGGAAGTTAATAAAATTTTCGGAACAAAATTTTGTGACAGACGACGGATGGAAGGACGGATGGTCCGCGTTAGAGTTCCGTTTGGACCCTTCGGGTACGGAACCCTAAAAATCGATACGCCGAGTGTGAAACTCTTATAGTGCTCGCCAATAAAAATTATGACTTCTCAACACACTTCATAATAACATGCCAGTATGAAAGAGACACATTATCGCCACAGCCACCTGTTTGTTTGCCGGTAGAGTAGGTAGTTACCTCCCGTCATTTTAATTTAGGACGGCAAAGTTTTACGATTTCAATTTGAAAGGGTTTCATTTCTTGATTAATGTGATAAAACGTCATAATCTGATTGCGTTTTCATGCATATTTTAGGCGTGAAGTGTGATAGATTGGCAAATTTAAGAGCCCATTTAGGTATACACTTTTGCCAATGTTTATCGACCTAGATCTCAATATCTATAATATCTGTTTAAATATCTGTCCTTCCGGTATATTAATCTTGAACTATTTTCCTCCAGTCTGTTAAAAAAAAAAAAACACGATTTGCAAAAAAAATCGCGATACTTTTATTTTTCAAACATAACCCTTTTATTCGATGTTTTTGGTTTGATCTTTAAAACCCTCCCATCTTTAACAATTATTTTTGGTTTAATAGTTGTAAAATAATAAGTTCTCAAACCTGATAAAAAAGATTATCCTTATAAATGTACACGTTTAGAATAAACATCAATATTTACGAAAAACACGCACTGAGCTTCCGTAGAGAGCGGGATGGTTAATTGAAAACTCACGCGTGTAAGAGCGGGACTTTTGCAATTCCATCTACGCCCTCTTAAGTCTGCTCGCCATTATATATTTCTTATAAACTTATAATACTCATACTACTATTTGTAGAGAACAATAAAAAAAAATCAAAAATTCCAAAATATTTCTCTAAAAAAAAAATTATCATAGAATAGAATATGCTCACAAAATTTCACGAGAATCGGTTGAGAAATGCAACCTGTAGAGGAGAACCACCGGAAATCCGCCGGAAGCCGAGAAGAGAATAGACCATCTTTTCAGACGGGACCCTATTACTAAGACTTATCACTGTCCGTTCGTCTGTCACCAGGCTGTATCTCATGAACCGTAATAGTTAGACAGCTGAAATTTTCACAGATGCTGTATTTTCGGTTGCCGCTATAATAACAAATCTAAAAATCCGGATACAGTAAATATTTAAGGGGGCTCCCATACGACAAACATTTTTTTTGCTGTTTTTATAGTTAATGGTACGGAACCCTTCGTGCGCGAGTCCAACTCGCAGTTAGCCGGTTTTTATTGTATTATGATGCAAACCTTTTGATACTGGCCGTTATGCGGCAGCTAGCCTGCTGAAAAGGAATAAATACAAATGACGACAGTTCAGCTGTCACAATTTGGTATTATGTTAGGGCAGTCCGCAATTTGGTATTTACTTAATTTAGTTTTGTAAAGAAGTTGTATCTAATTTGAAAATAATTATAGAGTTATGCTTTATAAAAACCCGAGTTATAGTTATAGGCAACGAACTTAAGACTATTGTGAACCTATCGTGCGAGCGAGAACAGGCATTCCGGAATATTCTTGCGTGCGATAGAGACAGTAGTAATTTCAAGCAGAATTGGTGCTTTGGACGCCAACGTTTTCCACATGTTTTCCACCCCTTAAACCTTTATTGAGACAATTTTGGCCTTCATCGATTCCTCACATCCTTAACTAGGTTTATACGTTTTGATTTTTAGTAGACGTAATTCTTTATAGTTTATGAAATAATAACAAAAACCTGGGACGAAGTTTTCGTGTCAAAAAATCGAAACTTTAAGGGTTTATGTTTTCAATTGTATGCAATATATCCAAAAAAATTCCAAAAATCATGCAAATCAGTTCAGGTTTAGGGGGTGGAAAACGGAAAACATTGGCGGCCGAAGCACGTTTTTGTATGGAAAAAATTTGCTACACAATCCTATTAAATCAGGGTAGTGCAGCTGTGTCATAAACCGGGCATCCATCCATCACTAGTATCACTACGCCGCATTCGCTACGCACGATGTGGCCACACCTCATTATCGGGTCGTGGGCGAATCGGCCACAACCACAACTTGCGACCGTCATGGCGGAAATCAGAGGAAGTCCATCGTTACGGTGACATTAGTAAACACATTATTTGTTGACACTTGCAGGTTACGCATTGAGTGTTGTAACCCATCTCATATAGGGGGCTTTAGGGCTAACATCACCTTTGTATGATGCTAATGCTGGCTTGCATGACTAATTTTATCTAAACTGGTTAACGTTTACAGACTAGGGACTGTTATCGAATTTACGTAGGTGTTACTGTACTACGACACAATTCTCTAACGTAGTCAACAGAGCTGATCGACAGGATACCTAATTCAATCAGAGTAATTGGTTTGCACCGAGTCTGAATTTGTACTCACAATGCTACTGACCATGTCGTTTATGGCGGACCGCTGTAAATATCATATACCTACTTCTCATAGTCGTCACCAGTCTGAGTGCCAAGTTACACTAGACACGGGCAAATTCATGAGGGATTGTAATATGAAGTGTGCTCGGATCAGCCGTCCCCCTTTTTTTAACGCTGTAAAATGCTTGAATTTGATGCATACCGGCCTTCCTGGGGGTTATAGGCGCGATGATGTGGGACTCCTGTGTCAGGCTACCCACTAAAAACCAGCGGCTTTTCCTCCTCGCCTTTGTGAGACGCCGCAGGATTCGCTTTCGCATGCCACCACGGACGTCTCGGCATATGCCCGCATCGACGCGAGCTCAGGCCCTAGAAGGGTGCTGCCGTGACAGGCGGTACCCTCCGACGGTTGAGCTAGATCAGTGGTAGGGGCCCAGGTCAGCCGTCCTCCAACCAACAACGTGGGAGCTATGGCGGTAACATCAACACTTATCACTGACTTATTTATGATTCTTTATCTACATCCATATCATAAATCCTCTAAAATACGTCAGAAACCGTAGGCAAATGACCAGCATTACCAATGTTTTAATCAAATGAAATTATCAATGAAAGTTTTAAGCACATAATGTCCTCAAGAGTATCTCGGCTTATCTTGAACAATGCGTCTTTTTTTGATAGGTGCTGTTAGAAAGTGACGGATAGCTCGAGATAAGCCGACAAACTGACGTTGCCATCATGTGCTAGCCATACTGTGAACAGGGCGCAGGGGACCGATTTTTGAGTGTCGACCGCTCGAATTTTCATTCGACATCTGTCAAAACTTCATAGTTTTTTGACAGATCTCGAGTGAAAATTCGAGCGTTCGAAACTCAAAAATCGGCCCCCAGTTCCATTGTCAAATGTCCCACTCTAACACGCGTGAGTTTGCAATTAACCATCCCGCTCTCTACGGAAGCTTAGCGCGTACTTTTAAGGATAATCTCTTTTTTCAGGTTTGAGAACTTATATACGTAAACCAAAAATTATTGTTAAAGATAGGATATGGTTTTAAAGATCCAACCAAAAACAACGAAAAGAAGGGTTATGTTTGAAAAATAAAACAATCGAGAATTTTTTTGCAAATTGTGTTTTCACTTTTAGCAAACTGGAGGAAAATAGTTCAAGATTAATATACCGAAAGGACAGATATTTAAACAGAGTCACTAAAGTCCGCTATTTTACAAAATGTGTTCCTAATATTTTTTAAACTTCCCATTGACCTACGAACTTTAGCTAGTCCCAACTTGCTCTTGAATACTCTATTGTATGGGTGACAGTACAAATAAACGTGTAAACTTCGAGGAGGGTTTAGCTGGCTTCATTGGCGTGTTATCGTAAATTGCGATCATCATCATCTTTGTGGCCATTTTCCTCTCAGTTAAGAAGGCAAGCGCTCAGTAGCTCTAGTATAAGTTTTTTCGAAACATTAACTAATTCGAACGCGTTTGCGTTTTGTCTCAAAATGTATGAAAGTGGTATGAAAACGTGAACAGCGCATCTGGTGGTCACTAGTGGAAACTAAAACAGCGAGTATAACATTTGTTGCTAACCGATTAACGCGCGTTTTTCAAACTCGGTGAGAGCGTTTTCATACATTTTGAGACAAAACGCAAACGCGTTCGAATTAGTTAATGTTTCGAAAAAACTTATACTAGAGCTACAGGTTTAAGTCCTTATAGCGCAGATATTGACCGCCGCCGTGCTAATTCATTATAAATAATAAAATACATTTATTTCAAGCTTCATAAGGGCTCGTACAGAGAGATACACACAATTAAAATAATCAAAATAACTAATATACCTAATAAAAAATTAAAAAATAATTGTGATTACATTTAAATTTTTTTGGTTCAATAAATAAAATTACATGCGATTAAAAATTTGTAAAAAATATATTAAAACTAAAAGCTATGTAGAATATGACCAAGTTTTGCAACTTGAACCTTATCACTTAAAACGCAAGGTAGCTATTTCTATGGATTATTTTTTTTCATACTTCCTTTCGTTTTGAACTGCTAACGATAATAATTTTATGACATTTCGGACATCTAGGAAAATTACAACTATACATACAAAGAAATCATTCTTAGGCAAGCGGCGGCGGTCATCCATACAAAGGACATTCCACTTCTTGCTGAACATTCCGAAGCGGCGCGAAAAGAAGCAAAAATACAATTTTTTTTAGATAAAATGGCTAATTTTTTCTTGAAATAAGTCATATGATTTCCAGAATTTTTTTTGCGTGCATAGCCACCAATCTATTATATTTTCACCCAAATGCTCATAACTCAAAACCTGTAACAAATAAATTAATAAATATTTGTGGACAGTGTTACACAATTCTACCTAGTCCCAAACTATAAGCAAAGCTTGTACTATGGGTACTAAGCGACGATATACATACTTATATAGATAAACACATACTTAAATACAAATAAATGCCCTGGCCGGGATTCGAAATTTCGAACCCGGGACCTCCAGCTTCGTATTAGGCAGAGTCACTACCAACTAAGCTAAAGCGGTAGTCAACAAAAAAATATAATATTATGGTTGAAATTCTTTTTGTTAAACGTATTTGTATTAAAATGTTATTGGATTTTGAACCTTATTGTTTGAACGGTAAATCATCTTTTTGAAGGAATTGCTTTGGAGCAATTCGTTCAACTGAAATGATTTTATAAATTATATTCATAGAAATTATTTACGTGCTCACTGTTTAAAAGAGGTTAGGTATGTTTATTTATACAGTGCGTTATCGGCAAGCGGGCATTAATTGAACCTGATATTAATATAGCAAATCATAATTATGTGAATTACCTGAAAAATTAAATTTTCTAATTCCGCACCGCCAATGTACTACGTGCACTACACTGCTCAAGATAACGTCATAGTAAACAAAACACTTAAAACATTCGTGTGACCTTATTATGAAACTCGCCTTCGGCTCGTTTCATAAAACATACTCGTGTTTTAATGCCCCTCATTATGTACCAATTGCATAAACTACTATTGAATAACGGCGGGTCAACGATTAACTCTAACTGATTAGCGTCTAATTTCAATCAGCCGTATAAGCCGTATTCAAACAATCGAGTAATCATTAGCCTGATTTAATACGGAAGTGTCGAGACTTCAAAGAGATCTCGAAGACACTTAAAGACACTACCGGTGCCCGAAGAGCTGGCAGCAAATTAGTTTTTAGCAATTCACTCTATTCAGCGAGGCAATGCCATTTTTAGATTAATTTTAGATTAAATTTTCATTTTATAGTTTATATGATTAAGTAGGTATGTATTAGGGTTGTGTTAGGGTTGTTGTGGGTGGGTGGGGTTGTGTTTGGTTTGTTATTGTATTTTGTTTTCTTTTGTTTATTCCGCAATAAATATAATTCTTTATAAACAAGAACAACATTATTTTAATACTTACTGGGTCCTTCTCGGTTCCTGTGCCTCCTCCACCTCCCGTGCCTCCTCCGCCTCCCGAGCCTGCTCCGCCTGCCGAGCCTCCTCCGCCTCCCGAGCCTCCTCCGCCTCCTGAGCCTCCCCCGCCTCCCGAGCCTCCTCCGCCTCCTAATATGTCTCCTGCACCTCCTGTACCTCCTCCGCCTCCTGAGCCGCCTCCGCCTCCCGAGCCTCCTCCACCGCCCGAGCCTCCTCCGTCTCCCGAGCCTCCTCCGCCTCCTGTGTCTCCTGCACCTCCTGTGCCTCCTCCGCCTCCTGAGCCTCCTCCGCCTCCGGAGCCTCCTCCGCCTCCTGTGTCTCCTGCACCTCCCGTGCCTCCTCCACCTCCCGTTCCTCCTCCGCCTCCCGAGCCTCCTCCGGCTCCCGAGCCTCCTCCGCCTCCTGTGTCTCCTGCTCCTCCCGTGCCTCCACCGCCTCCCGAGCCTCCTCCGCCTCCCGAGCCTCCTCCACCGCCCGAGCCTCCTCCGTCTCCCGTGCCTCCTCCACCTGCCGTGCCTCCTCCGCCTCCTGAGCCTCCTCCGCCTCCTAAGCCTCCTCCGCCTCCTGAGCCTCCTCCGCCTCCTGTGTCTCCTGCACCTCCCGTGCCTCCTCCACCTCCTGTGCCTCCTCCACCTCCCGTGCCTCCTCCGCTTCCCGAGCCTCCTCCGCCTCCTGTGTCTCCTGCACCTCCCGAGCCTCCTCCGCCTCCCGAGCCTCCTCCGCCTCCCGTGCCTCCTCCTCCTCCCGAGCCTCCTCCGCCTCCCGAGCCTCCTCCGCCTCCTGTGCCTCCTCCGCCTCCTGAGCCTCCTCCGCCTCCCGAGCCTCCTCCGCCTCCTGTGTTTCCTGCACCTCCCGTGCCTCCTCCGCCTCCCGAGCCTCCTCCGCCTCCCGAGCCTCCTCCGCTTCCCGTGCCTCCTCCTCCTCCCGAGCCTCCTCCGCCTCCCGAGCCTCCTCCGCCTCCCGTGCCACCTCCGCCTCCTGAGCCTCCTCCGCCTCCTTGAGTTAGCTGTAATCTAGTGTTCGACTGATGTCCACGCCACAAGCAGGTGTCACTCTCTTTCTGCAATGAAATAACCGACGTTATTGAGTTTCACGCCACTTCCGCATCTGAAGTTGTTGAGTCAACTGCCTACGCTACAATGAGTGATTTCTGATTGGCACGGAATGCAGTGATACATGCGTCGCGCCCCACTTTTCTTTCGCGTGCAAGAAAATCCGCATCACTTAATGTAGAAGAAAACGCGAGCGTAGGGCGCGCGAAAATTTTCGAACATTCTGATGCATGTGTGGAAAAGTCTTCATACGCATCAATTACTGTAGATGATGTAGATGATGTTCAACCACACCTGCATCATAATGTTCAGAATATTTCGCGCCCGCTGCGCTCGCGTTTTCATCTACATTATTTGATGCGTTTGAAGTATTTTCCGCACCTGCATCATAATGGTTGGAGCAATTCGCGCTCGCTGCGCTCTCGTTTTCATCTTCATTACTAAAAATAACCTAAATATACCTATTATTATTTAATCATTAATTATTATAATTAATTCATTTTTACAGTTCATTAAAGGCAGTTGAATCTTAGCTGGATATGTTATTTTTGGAATTATTGATTTGATAATATGGACTTTTAGTGTTAGATGAGTTTTTAAGATTTATTGCTTTTACTAATTAAGTGTTATGTTTTTACCCCTCAATGTAATGTTCAACACAATATTTATTGTTCTGAATAAAAATTTATTGATTGTTTGATTGATAACTGGGTAAGTGCCTGAAATAGAAGAATAGAATAACATTCTAACGCGATGACCGAGTTCTACGCAGACTGAAATAAATGTTATTCAGTGATTCATGCATAGCAATGTTATTAAAAAAAGCACCAAAGTTTTATTTAATCTGTATTTATCTGTCGTCTGCACTAACATCCCCGCAGCTATCCCCGTACCGAAGCTTGAAAAGCAATAGGTACCTTACCTAACCTGTACATTTTTCAGTTTAGAATAAGAAGTAGAAAATAGTATCGTGCTGAAATCTTAACACACAATAATTTTTAGGTAGTACTAATGTATTTTTACCTCAGCAGGTTGCAGATTTATAAGTTGCTGATCAGAGGTTCGCTCACTCGCATCGAAGGAATTATTAACGTCCTGATTATTTTGGGTATTTTGAGCAGCACTCTTGAGATCGTCCTCATTCTGAAGTGTCCGTATCAAGCTTTTGTGCTCTGGCTCCTCATAGATGCTGTAATAATCTTTTCCTGGTGCTTTCAATCCCCAGAGGTAAGCTAGCATTTTCATTTTCGTCCATATTTTCTGGAAATCAATAATATGAAATTTTAGTGAAAAGCAGAACTAAGTTACGGTGACGTAATTTCGTTAGAAAAGATTTGATTGGCCATTGCTCTACGTCACGGTTTGAGCGAAGTGAAAAGGAAAGACCTCAAGCGCACCCCGTCGTAAAGGTTCGGCCACACTGCAACTCAAAATACACTGACGCTGAGACATTTTTATGTTAAAAATGTCACGCATGAGACGCGTCAAAAAGGAGGGAGTAATGAATGAAATAATAAAAAAATAAAATAATCGACCGCTAAAAAGCTGCCACTTGCTTCGGAGATCATCCTTTTTTCAATTGTCTACTAACAATATACTGCGTAACTACTAGAAACGTTTGTTTTTTGATCTGTAATAACTAATAAATGATATTCATTCATTCAATCATAGTAATCCAAAAAGCACCAAAGTTTTATTTAGTCTGTTTAAGAACCTGTCGCCTGCACTCTGCGCGGTGCTATCCCCGTACCGAAGCTTGAAAACCTTAATCATACATTTTTCTGTTTAAAAGAAAAAGTAGAAAATAATATCGTGCTGAATTCTTAACACACAATAATTCTCAGGTAGTTAGTTAGTTATAACTGATGTATTTTTTACCTCAGCTGGTTTCAGATTTATAAGTTCCGTAGTTGAGTTTGCCCACAATAATTTCTGGTCAGAGGTTCGTTTACTCGCATCGATGGCATTATTAATATTTTGAATGTTTTGGGTATTCTGAGCAGCACTCTTAAGATCGTCCTGGTTCTGAAGTGTCTGTATTAAGGTTTTGTGCTCTGGCTCCTCGAAGACGCTGTTATAATCTTTTCCTGGTGCTTTCAATCCCCTGAGGTAAGCTAGCATTTTTGGTTTTTCACTCCTGTCGGGTAAAGTATTTTTCGCCCATATTTTCTGGAAATCAATAATGTGAAATTTTAGTAAAAATCAGATCTAAGTTACGGTGACGTAAAGTCGTTATAAAAGATTTGATTGGCCGTTGGTCTGCGTCTAGGTTAGAGCGAAGTGAAAAGAAAAGACCTCAAGGGTCCGTCGTAATGGTTCGGCCACACCGCAACTCAAAATACGCTGCCGCTGAGACATTTTTATGTTAAAAACGTCACGCACGAGTCGCGACAAAAAGTCAGGGGAGAAAAAAATCGCAATGTTTGGCGAGACATCCCGCAGTACCCGGCGCCGGCGAAATACGGTGCAGAAGTTGATATGGATATTCTTAGATAAATAAATTAAAAACTGGACTACCCGTGCGAAACCGGGGCGGGTTATGAATGCGAAAGTAACTCTGTCTGCCTGTTACCCTTTAAACCGCTCAACCGATTTAGATGAAATTTGGCATGGATATAATTTGAGTCCCAGGGAAATAGTATACTTTTTATCCCGGAAATCATCCCTTAACGGGGTTGAAGTTAGAATGGAAGAGAGATAACTAGGTAAGCGCCTGAAATAGAAGAATAGAATAACATTCTAACGCGATGACCGTTCTACGCAGACGAAGTTGCGGGCAAAAGCTAGTTAATTAATAATAATAGCATGGCACATTAACCAGTCGGATTTCGTGTCTCTGTAGGTATATTGCAAACGATTTGCCGTAGCCAGGGTTTAGACCGTTACGGCGCATCACTGACTTTGAGCTGAGTCTGGTTAAGGTGTGGCAAACCCTAAGAAAAAGCGTTAGAGGAGGATGATGATCACGAAACAGCGGTCGTAGCTGCCCCTGATTACCAGAAACCTTACCTGTAAAACACGTCGTACACGCCAGTGGCAAACAAGCGTACGGCCTACCTGATGGTAAGCGGTCACCGCAACACGTTCGCAACCTAACCTACCTTTAGTGAACAGTTGTGATTTGCTCCCCGATAGTTGCATGATAAGAGACGGGGAAAATAGACCAGGGGGTCGAAACACTATGAGGTTTTGACAGATGTCGAGTGATAATTCGAGCGATCGAAACTCAAAAATTGGCCCCCAGCTCTTTACAGCGGTAACAGGCAGGAATAGGCGACGTACTTCGAGTTTAGCAGTAGTGGGCAGTTCTTTAGGCGTTGTCACTGTTGGACTATCCATGCTCAGTAGTCCTCTCAAATACATTTTGGTTTTGTCTTTTTTCTCGGGTGTAGAGAATTTGTCGAAGCTGGATCCCGCATTTAATTGTATGAGTATTGTCTGCAAAATTTTAAAATACCATAGACCTTAGGAAAACTGTAATTCTGCGCTCGTGAAATGGCTCTAACTATCTCGACAAGATTTGTAATACAGTGGTATGGATAACACAAACGCAAAAACGGCGAGACGGGTTATGATGAAACTTTTTTTGTTCTTAGCCTGGATTATCATATAGGATACTTCCTATCCCTTAAATCATCCCTCAAATTGATTCATCGGGGACGGGAGATGAACCTATGAGGTAGACCAGAGTCAAGTAGGTATTTACAATGCCTGCTGCCGCAAAATTCGTAGGTACGTAGATATACGGGGACGAAAAATTAAGTAATCTAGTAAGATCCTTTTTCGTTGTATTCTGATAAACTACAGATTAAATTATTAGTTGTTAGATTAACGAGTACTTGATTAGTTGTCTAAAAACACTACATTTATAATTTATTTATTACCAAAATGACCAAGATTGCTTCTCCTCGGACCATATCTGTATCACTTGTCACAATCAATAACGTCGAAATTTTTACATTCGTCCATCATTCACTGAAATCTCATACACCTACACCTATATTAATTGCTTCAATAAATTATAAATCAGTTTAGTATTCATTATACTGACGACAAAACTAAAATAAATAAGTAAGCTTAATTTCTGCACTTTAAAAATCTAGTCTGAAACCTTTCCGAGCACCGTGTACAATGACACTGGCTACATAGCCGACTGATTTTGTAAACAACGAGAAGTAAACAACATATTTGTTATGAAGTTAAGTATACAAAGACAGTTACAATTAATACTTTGCACGCCTCGTGTTTTAAATCAAAATCTGACCACCAACACCTTACCAACTGTTTCTTATTTGGTCTTCTAGCTTATGATTCCGCTACAGAGTAACTTCCTCTACCTTGAAATTATGGAAAAGAACTTTTATCTCAGGCACTTGACCACAAATATATGATAACAACACAAGAAAGGTGATCTTTAGGTACTTATCTTACTTCTTGTGCAAGTCATAAAAATGTTAATGTTATAAATAATAGGTCAAACATCCACAACAAAATCAGGTACGTAGATACTATTTTACTGCTCATTTTCCTTAATTCTTTTCCGGTTTTCAATTCTTTTCACCTTGGCCCCCTTCCTTGTAGCTCTATAAATAGACATCACTCATCGTATCCTTCCCAATGATGTTCGTTAAACACCTACAGTTAACTTTTAACTCTCTAATCATAAGATCAGCTAAAAATTTAAATTACCCGACATTTTTAGGGTTCCGAACCTCAAAAGGAAAAATACGGAACCCTTATAAGATTACTTTGTTGTCCGTCTGTTTATAAATTTCTTTCTTATTTTAAGTGTTACATTGTAATACCTTTTCTGAATTGTACGGTGACTTGGTGATATTTACTGTAATGCTGTACGAATTTTGTTTGTTTGAATAAATAAAATAAAGACCCATTTTCTCGGGAACGCGTGAAGGTCGCGAGTTGAAATTGAAATGAAACTTAGGTTTGCGGACCCTTGAAGCTGTGAAAGAAGCAAACTTAAAACTTAAGTAAACGTAAAAAAAAGATACGGCCGTTTATGCCGCAAAAAACGTACATTTCGACACTATCAAGAGACTCGGAAATTTATAGAGTATCCCGTTGCCCTAGAACTGAAATTTGGCAAGTAACATCGTCATATACTACAAATACAGGGAACAATCTGAAAACTGGAGATTTGTAATAAAATCGTAGGTAAAAAATATCATACATGATATTTGGTACTTAATCACACAAACGCAAAAACGGCGAAAGGGATTATGATGAAACTTTCTTTGTTCTTAGCCTGGATTATCATATAGGATACTTCCTATCCCTTAAATCATCCCTCAAATTGATACATCGGGGACGGGAGATGAACCTATGTAGACCAGAGTCAAGTAGGTATTTACAATGCCTGCTGCCGCAAAATTCGTCTCGGAAGGACCGAATATGCACATATTTGTGACAAATAATTTGTCACGAATCCCAGGGTCAAGATATATTAAGGACATATGGTGAGGCGAGTGTATAGACAGTTGTAAATATCACGACATTTGACAACGTCATTCTCATTTTATACTGATAACATTCGGTAAAGTTGAATGAAGATAATTTTAAACAATTTACTACTTTGAGTCTTAAGTAGACTAAAATAAAGCAGGATTTCGCATTGCATAACTTTTATTTTTACAATCGTATTGTTATAAATTGAGTGAGTTCGCTACTTAATTATAATTAGATTTTATGTAGATTACTTATATCTCAGAACATTTTTTACAAAAACTAAAAAGAGAGACCTCTACACCCACCCGACACGTTAGCTCCAGCACCACCCCCAACCACCAGTACCATTAATATGTAGTACAAGTTATTATATAAATAAGTCAACTCGTATATGTACCTAGCTATAGTAACTTTGGTAATGCGTATTGTATAAACCTACCCATCATTCTATGTAAAGGAGCCCCTCTGCCAACAAACTGTCCTGCAGTTTGGCAGAAGAAAAAAATTGTTAACCAAGGGTTGTTTCGTAATTTTTTTTTATGAGTGCAATGTTTGCGTTACCTTACTCGCTAGCGACTGCGTAAACGATTTAGCATGGACAATAGTACAGCGCCTCTGGCGGTTACGCAATAGAACTAAGAATCTCCATACTTAATCGTTTACGTAGTCGCTAGCGAGTACGGTAATGCAAACATTGCAAAGTCATGGTAAGGGTACTGTACTTTTAGTGTGTTGTTTATCTTTGCCTACAGCTGTGCCAAAATTTGCTTATAGGTACGCGAAATATTTCCGCCAATTTTATTGTCAGTAACTGGTCTATGCGTACCTTTTGTAATCTAGTCATAAAAAATATAGTCTTTATTTAAAATAGTTATTACCCGCGACTTCGTTCGCGTGAAACTCGTTCAACGCAATAGAATTTAAATAATTGCTATTTTAACTTATATCAGGCGCTTCCCTATAGTCATCGAGTCATCGCTCTTTCATACAAACTTCCACCCCCTTAAGGGATGATTTCCGGAATAAAAAGTATCCTATGTTCTTCCCCGGGACTCAATCTATCTCTACACAAAATTTCATGTAAATCACTTCAGCGTTTAAACCGTGAAGAGGTAACAGACAGGCAGACAGACAGAGAGACAGACACTTTCGCACTTATTAAAATGTGTATATGACTATCTCGTTCGGTAGTGGTATTAATTGATGTCGAGTTTGGTAAGTCCGAGGCTTATAGCTTAATACATACTATACATAGATATTCACTTCTTTACCTCTATAATTTTATTTTTATTAAGGTTACCTTAATAAATTATACTGCGGCTATAAATGATAAGATGGATATTGACATTTCATTCCACGCGTAGTAACGCGTACCTATGGTTAATTAATATGAAAGATTTTTTTATTGGCCGAGGGGTCAATAATTAATATTTAGTAATTTACATTAATTACTCTATTTTTTGACTTACCAACTCTTGCTTAACTAATTTTAATCAAAATTTCATAGCACCACCGCCACTAGATTTTGTACTTACCAAGATATTTTTATACGTACCTAGTGAACATCTAACGATGTACCAATTTCGATACTATTTAAATGCGCAATACGCAGTGGCAAGCACAAAATTTTATTGGTAATTAGCAGTCAATAAATAGAAACAAAATGCCTGATATAAGTTTTGATTTATTATTGTAATCATTGCAAATCTCGTCTCGTGTCGATATACAAGTACCACAGTACCCTTACCATGAGATTGCAATGTTTGCATTACCGTACTCGCTAGCGACTGCGTAAACGATGTAATATGGCGATTCTTAGTTCTATTGCGTAACCGCCAGAGGCGCTGTACTTTTGTGCATACTGAATCGTTTACGCAGTCGCTAGCGAGTACGGTAATGCAAACATTGCAAACTCATGGTAAGGTTACTGACCCACTAGAATTACAAGCTTACAGTTTTAACATGCCTTCATACAGGGTAAAAAGTATGGAACTGGTTAAAATAATATTGAAATTCAACTTTACATACTCGTATATTTAAAATAACTTCGTATGCCTCGTTCCATTTGCCTTGTATGGTCATAAGGGAGCTTTAGATAAACTCCAACATAACTATTTGTAATTTATTAAAGAAACAAAAATACAATAACAAATACCTACATACTAATACTTACACTTAACTAACTTGTGTGCGTGTGTGTGTGTGACGTGTGTGTGCGCGTGTTCTTTGTTCTTGTGATTGTGTGTATGTTTTACGCATAGGGTATTGTTCATTATTGTATTATGTTATGTTAACAATGCTTCAGTTTCTTCATAACTTAACAATTTTAACAAAATTTTTTTTCTTACATTCAATTTGTTTTAACGGGTACATATTAAGTTTTTCATTAACAATATTATACAGTCTAGCTGATTGTATTACAAACTGTCTCTTAGCAAACTTAGATTTACTGGTGGGTATAGGCACTACTTTCTTATTTCTTCTTCTGTTGTGGGGCAGCTCGTACCTACTTTAGGGTCTTGTGGAACTTTAATATGGTGTTACATATATACAGTTTTCTTATAGTTAGCAGGTGACACTGTTTATACAATTCCGACGAAGGAAACCTATAGGGTTTCGAGAACATAAGCTTAAGCAGACATAATTGAGCTTTTTCCACGTCAACGTCACGTTTTATTAGCTCCGCCCCATATTGGGATGCAGTGCAGTATATGTCATTATAGATTGTGTTAGCGCCTCTTTCGCCAAGAAGTGGCTGGTTTTATTTTTCTTGTCAAAAGGAACGTGTTGACATATATGTATTGATTTTTCTATTGTCATTCAACTATATTGGATTAAAATATTTGTCTAAGATTTCAATGTTTATTTCATGTATTAACATGATAGTTTGGTCCTTCGAGCCGGATACAAGTGATCTATGGATAACTAAACAAAGTTAATTAAGTAATATTTCAAACGCGAATCGAATATAATCTACGTAAATAATTCCTTACACGCATCTTCATACAAAGTCTACGGGCATCACGGCAACAATCATTGCCGCGTCGGCAACAACGGATACGACGTGCAAGCAGTGCCTACTCGCCGCCTGGTGCAGGAGCTACGTAAAGGAAACAAGACGCAACGGCAAAACGCAATTTCTAATCGTCAATTTATCATTCGACAGAGTACCCATCTTCGGCCTATACCTACAAGTATACGCCCAAATCAATGCAAATGTGACGGAGAATTCCTGGACCATCGATTGTTTTGCTGGTACATGAGCTGCCAGTTGGTCGAGGAAGTTCTGCGGTGGGGTTGGTGTACGGCTGAAAGAAAGTGAGTCTATTCCATATCATTCGTTGGGTCTGAATTACACGACTTCAATTTCAATTACTAATTTCTCATATTTGTTCGATTTCGAAATTACGTAAATTTAATTTTAAATAAAATTTTGAATTAGATTTTTCGAATGTCACTTTTGTTTTAAACTTCAAACTCAATCATTGATTTTTGCTAAATAATGTCAAATACAAACTTAAAAATGGTAAACAAAGATGAATTTACTAAATTAATTCGGAAGCGTGGTTCTATTAAGGCGAGACTTACCATTTTTCATAAGAATGTTTCTAAATATCCTTCGGGAACTCCGCTACCCGATGCGGAACGCCAGGAATTGGAGCTTAGAGTTGATAAAATGGAAACATTATCGCTAGAATTTGACGAGGTCCAATTGGAAATTGAATGTTTATGCGAGGATCCCGACGAGCAATATATCGAACGAGAAGTTTTTGAATCTACATATCTAAACGCAATGGTACAAGCTAAAGACTTGTTAAAGCGCACTAGGCGTGCACGGCCAGGCTCCCCCGATGGTAGCCAGGGTAGTCAGTTCCAGTCTGTGATGAAATGCAATCAGAGAGACAATAGGGGCTCTGACGTTCATCATAGCGGTTCATCTAATGGTAGGCCGTATCAAATTCGTCTTCCAACGATAACACTTCCAAAATTTGACGGAAACTTTCAAAACTGGCTACACTTTAGAGATACATTCTGCTCTTTGGTGCACAACAATGATTCGCTAGATTCTATAAGTAAATTTCACTATTTACGAGCCAGTTTGGAAAGTAGTGCGTTTAAATTTGATAAGCTTATCGATCGTTTTGACAACAATAGGCTATTAATTAATAATTATGTCAAATCGCTGTTCGACGCTAAGCAACCGCGTGAGACATCAAAGGATTTACGCGAGTTTTTGGACATGTTCAACAAGAACCTTCGCTCTCTTAAAGCAATGGGAGAGGCGACTGAAGGATGGGACACACTCCTTGTTCACAGATTGAGCAAGTGCTGTATATATTTATTTTAATAATAAAGAAGAAACATTTATTCGTGACAAACAAAACACTTACAAACAGGACATTACAAAACCGAATTTTGCCACGAAATGGTCACAACTCAGCGTTATGCTAAAGCCAGCACTGGTCTTCCGTTGTGACCATTTGGTGAAACCACGGCGCAGTGACGAAACAAACACACAAAACAACAAGAAATAATACAAATATACACGAATAAAAAACATTCATAAAAACTAAAAAAAAAAAATTTAAAAGTAAAAAAAAGTTGCTTGTGTTGCAGTCTTTATTTAAAACATCGAGCCGCACTAGCGAGGTAGTGCCGTGTATGCAGTCTGTGGCACCGTCAAGTGTCAATGTAGAATGTAACAACATGATCGAAATTCTCTAAACAAATTCAACATTCTCTAATTCTATTCTATATTACAAAAAAGAAAACATAATAGGTGTGTAGATGCAACGTGTTTCAGTGTCTTGAAGATCCATATAAGTTTCCTTATTCTACCGTTTAGCTTAGCTACTCAACATGGTTATGCCAAGAGAGGCGTTGATCTAGTATTATCCCTAGGTATTTGGTGGATCCAAGAGTGACCCGCGATCTTCCTAATGTCATCGACCCATCTAGCCGGTCTAGACTGGCTCAAGACCGGGACGAGTGGCGTACTCGAAGAGAGGCCTATGCTCAGCAGTGGGCGGTTACAGGCTGAAAATGATGATGATGATGATGATGATTTGGTGGATGATACCTTATTTATAACTGTGCAATTGCAGACCATTTAATCGAACTTGTTGTAGTTGTGGATTTTTAGACTAACATCTTTAGGAGGTTGCGTGTTCTCATATTTCGAAAAGCACATATAGTTGATCTTTGTGCTATTTAAAGTTAGCAGGTTTAGTCTCCGTTATCCGTTGAGGATATGGCACAACGAGAAGAAGAAGGTTTAGTCTGAGCCATGTAGCCATTTTCTGCAGACCCGTTTCTGCTTTCGCGTATACAGCATCCCACGAGGTGTCGTTGAAGACCACTATTGTGTCATCTGCATATGAGAACACGCGACCGCCATCAAGTTGAATACTCAAAAGATCGTTGATGTACGTGAGAAATAATGTGGGACCAAGTAGTCTCCCCTGTGGGACACCAAATGAAACATGCTGTTCGCTGCTTATATAATTACCTATTTTTACCTTTTGCGTACGATCATTTAAGTAGTTCGTGAACAGCTCGAGTGGTTTCCCCGGGTTTATATATTTAAACAAGAATTGCTCGTTTAAAGATATAAGATACTAGGAGATGATTTTGAATTGGTTCAAGACTTTGTGTATTGGTACGAGTACGTTTATAATTTGTTACCTTTTTATTATGTTCCATAAAGCTTTTGGGTCGTTCTTTGCTTTATTGAGTTGTTCTCTGTCATATTTTCTCTTCAATTTTTTAATTAGGTTATTACAGTATTTGCGTTATCTGCGGTATGTCACCTTCAGGATCCCATTTTCAGGGTAGGCCTTCCAAGTTGCATTTTATTTCCGCTCCGTATAGGTACACCTTAGAATGCCGGGAGTGATCCAAGGTTTAAGCACACGTTGACTTTTAGGGACATTTTTTATTGATTCAGCGTCTTCCAAAGGATTCTCTGAGTTTACTTATAAGTTGCCGGATAATATAGTGTGAATCAGAACTCCATACTTATAATCTGAGAAAATTACGCCGAATATGGCCAATCAGGGGAAATAATTCGGATACTTTTGAAAATTGGCACAGTTATACCTTTCAGTATCCAGATACCTTTCAGTATATATTACACCCTTATGTTAAATGTCCGAATACAGAAAATAATTTGAGCGGTATGTAAGGAAAGCCGCTGAAAAATGAAGGGTGATTGTACCTAGGGTTGTTTCGTAAATAAATTTATTATTTATTTATTTATTTTTTATTTATTTTTTCTTATTAGCTGGTATTCAGCGACATCCGCCATTCACTGGGATGACAGTTGAACTAAACTCGTGTCGGGCCTAGTTATTAAGGACCTGCCCCACTTCGGTTAGGGTTAGTTTGCGTTGCGTCAAAACTTAGCAGGCAGAATGCTTCTATGTTTATTTTCGTTCACTGTATAGAACCGATAGTGAAACAAATGAAGATTCACCAGAATACCCGGGGCGACCCGTGATTGGCCCGTAGGGAGACCGTGACCTTTAGCTCATAAGCAACTAAAATACGATGATGGCAAGTGGTAACTCAGTGTAGAGGCAAGCGGCGGTCATCCATACAAAGGACACTCCACTTCTTGCTAAACATTCCGGAGCGGCACGAAATGGAGCAAAGATACAAAAGTAAGTATACTTAAAATACATTGCAAAGCTTTTTTTGAAGTCTGTCATATGATTTCCAGAATTTTCTTGTCGCGCATCCCCACATATCTATTATCTTTTCACCCATATTCTCAAAACTGAATCCCTGTAACAAAAAAAGATATGATAAATTCAATTCATAGAAATTATTTACGTGCTCGCTTGTCGAGGGCCAACTCAGAATAACCTAAAGACATTATGTATATATCGCAGGCGGGTTATAATCCACCGTCTTACATTACGGCTAGCCGTTTTACAACAGTTTTGTCTACTACCTACTTTGAAATGCGTTCAGAAACCGTTGGCAATAGCATTACAACAATCAATTTATTTAGGCAATCAATTTAATAGTAGTTTTAGTCTTGTATTTTCATTGTCTTTGTACGGCTCCTTAGCTCGAAATACGGTCCCATCTGGCAGAAAGCATGAAACTTGGCATGCATGTAGCTTTCATATTTGTGCTTCAAAAATTTTACGGAAACACGTTGACAAACTTTTTTTTTTCACACTTCCCCCATTTTGTGTGCCGAATTACAGTTCTTTTAAATTTTATTGAAAATGGTTGTGCAGGGGGCCGATTTTTGACTTTTTGTCTTTTCACTCGACATCTGTCAAATCATCATAGTTTTTTGACAGATCTCGAGTGAAAAGTCGAGCGTTCGACACTCAAAAATCGCCCCCAGGATTGAGTTCATTTGATTATAAATAATTAAAAAGTATTTAATGAAGTCTAATTACTCCATATGTTTTTGCAATTATTTGTGGCATTATTGTCGGCAGTAAAGTCGGATTGTATATGTATAATTCGCCGTAACATTAGCGTCATTTAATAAGTATTACAACGGGTCAACGATTTTCCGAATTGACTAGAGCTGAATGTAAGTCCGCCGCAAGATATTCAGTTCATTAGTCGCCTCTTTGACAGTTTTTAGTTCCCAATTTTCTTTTCTATTTTACCCCTTAAGTACTTGATTTTTTTGTTAAAAAAACATATGTGATACTTAATAGCGTAATAAATACGAGAATTAAAAAAAACAATGGTGTTATTTTGTGTAATTTTTGCACAAATTAGTTACCACGTTTGCTTTCCCCGCAAAATCAAATACTGGTAGTTCGTAATCGGTTAATATGATAGAATTGAAATCAATAATGCTAGTAATTTGTGGTCCAAGTTTTTAAAATTTTTGCTTGTCATACGTACCTATAATTAATATTCTTGTAAATACACATAAATGTAGTTTAAGGTAACTGGGGCATACTGTAGGTTCTTTCTCATAGTTTTTGTGTTAAGAAATACACCCACGTGCGGAGCGTTATTTCATTGAATACACTGTATTTTAGTTTTGTGCAATCAAACTAAATAAATAAATACGAATAAAGAAAATGCCTACTTTTAAATAAATCTTGAATTCTTTGTTATGCAGGCTTGCTTCCTACAGTATGCTGTATTTACGGGTTAAGGAAATCTGTTAAAAACAGGACGCTATACTAACTCGTTTCCGTGGATAGTGTAGGTACTGCGAGCCTAACATTCAACGCAATGCATTTACAGGATGGCCAATGCAAAAATACGTTAACAAAGAACACAACTGTATATGGAACGATGCGATTGCCGCACAGAACAACCGCGCTCTTTAATATTTTTGTGAATAATCTGTTAACATAATGGTTGACCGGTTGAGAATGCCCGTATGGTTGAAATTCTTTTCGTTGAACGTATGTGTATTAAAATGTTATTGGATTTTGAACCTTATTGTTTGAACGGTAAAGTAGCTTTTTGAAGGAATTGCTTTGGAGCAATTCGTTCAACTGAAATGATTTTAAGTATACCAAAGACCGCCATTTGTACATACCTATTTCTTGAATTGCGCAATAAGATTTCATTCAATTAATTAATAAAGAAGAATGTAATAATTTTAATACTAACTTCCGTTTTGAGCTCTTTCTTTGCGCCTGGAGGTGCAGGTCCAGAGCCTCCTTTGTTTTCTTGAACGAGTTGTGATTTTTGGTCATCCGCGTAGTTCGACTGCTGTCCACGCCAAAAGCAGGTGTCACTTTCACTTTCTTTCTGCAATGAAATAACTCAGGCTGTTGTTGAGGCAGCTGCCTACACTTCAATGAGTATTTTCTGATTGGGACGGCATGCAGTGATGCATGCGTACCGCCCTACTTCCCTTTCACGTGCAAGATAATCGTCGACATCAATAAGCTCTCGGAAAAAATACACCCTATACAAATTTCGTACCTCGAGATACGGAATTAATCCTCAATGTCCTAAGCCCGTATAGATTTCCGACGACATATCTATTCATAAAATATGACCTAATTAGATGACAACTTAGGCATCATTTTTTATGATAGGTAGAATTTATTACTGAAATGCCTAATATTCCGTGTGCATGCGCTATGCTATATAGGGGCTGCATGCCAACTCCGTAGTTTACTTATAAATTGGGGGTTTTTACCAGACCTGTGAACCTGTTTGAACTGGTGCACAGGTATCTCTGTTTCGGTGTTGTTTTAATTTCTTTGGAGATCATCCTTTTTTCAATTGTCTATTCACAATATACTGCGTTACTACTAACAAACACTTTTTGATCTGAAATAAATTAATCTGTTTAAACCTGTCGTCTTCACTAACGTCCCCGCAACCACCGAAGCCACCACCCCGGATTGAAGCTTGAAAAGTAATGGTACCTAACCTAACCTATATATTTTTCTGTTTAGAAGAAAAAGTAAAAATATTATCGTGCTTAGTTCTTAAACGTAAAAGAATTTTCAGGTAGGTATAACTGGTATATCTTTACCTCAGCAGGTTGCAGATTTATAATTTCCGTAGCTGGGTTTGCCCACAGTGCTGAGGTTCGATCATTATTAATGTTTTGATCAACACTCTTGAAATCGTCCTGGTTCTGAAGTGTCTGTATCAAGCCTCGGTGCTCTGGCTCCTCGTACAAGCTGTAAACTTGTCCTGGAGTTTTCAATCCCCTGAGATAAGCTAGCATTTTTGATTTGTCGCTCCTGTCGGGTAAACTATTACTCGCCCATATTTTCTGGAAATCAATAATGTGATATTTTAGTGACAAGTTGAACTATGTTGCGGCGACGTAATGTCATTAGAAAAGATTTGATTGCTCGTTGGTCTGGGTCCAGGCTAGAGCGAAGTGAAAGGAAAAGACTGGAAAAAATTACCTCGCCGTAAAGGTTCGGCCACACCGCAATTCAAAATACGCTGACGCTGAGATATTTTTATTAGGTATAAAAGTAAATAAAACAATGTAATAAATAAATAAAAAATTAACCGCTGTAACCGCAGTCACCCGAATCAATTAGTAATAATAATAGCATGGCACATTAACCAGTCGGATTTTGTGTATCTGTAAATTGCAAACGGTTTGCCGCAGCGGTTTAGTTTAGACCATTACGACATCACTGCCTTTTGAACTGAGGCTGGTTGAAGTGTGGCAAACCCTAAGAAAAAACATAAGTGGAGGGTGATGATGACGACAGCGGTCGTGTCTTAACCCCTATTAGCTCTACGATTTTAAGACATCTCTTTTATCCCATCGCCAAAAAAATTCATTTGAATTTCCCTATACGCGTATTACCAATAAACTTTTGGAGGTGAACTTTACCTTTTACACATGTAGTACACGTCAGTGGCAAACAAGCGTACGGCCGACCTGATGGTAAGCGGTCAACGCAGGCAACGCAGCGTAGGGACGCTCGCAACTCAACATACCTTTAGTGACCAGTTGTGATTTGCTCCCCGATAGTTGCTTGATGACAGACGGGGAAAATAGACGCTGGTCTAAAGAGCTGTCTTTACAACGGTAACAGGCAGGAATATGCGACCTACTTCAAGTTTAGTAGTAGTGGGCAGTTGTTTTGGCGTTGTCACTGTGGGGGTATCCATTTTCAGTAGTCCTCTCAAATACATTAACATTTTGTTTTTGTCCTTTTTCTCTGGTGTAGAGAATTTGTCGAAGACGGATCCCGTATTTAATTGTACGAATATTGTCTGCAAGATATTAAAATACATTAGACATTAGGAAAACTGGAGTTCTGCTCTCGTAAATGGCTCTAAGTAATGGTAGATATACGGGGATGAAAAATTAATCAAACGTCCTTTTTCGTTGTTTTCTGAAAAACTACAGATTAAATTATTATTTAGTTTTAGGAAATATAATTATATGTATGTTAGTCTTTAAAGTATTCGTATTACGGGCCACATATGCCTGAAATAAATGATAAAAAAAAAAATTAACAAGTAATTGATTAGTTGTCATAAACACTATATTTATAATTATATGTATTACCAAAATGACCAAGATTGCATCTCCACGGACCATATTTGAAACACTGCAATGACAATCGATGACGAAATTTTTACATTCGTCAAACATTCACTGAAATTTCATGCACCTCTACACCTATATTAATTTGCTCCAAAAAAAGATTAAATCAGTTTAGTATTTATTATACTGATGATAAAACTAAAATAAAGTCTGAAACCTTTCCGAGCACCGTGAACAATGACACTGGCTACAAATCTGACTGAGTTTGTAAACAACGAGAAGTAAACAACATATTTGTTATGTGAAGTTACGTATACAAAGATATTTATATTTTGCACGCGTTTTTTAAATCAAACCTAACAACCGAAATCTTATGTTTATGATTATGGTTGTGGACTCCTTTTTCCGCTCTTAGTCCGTGTATGTCGGACCATTGTGCGTGATTTGTTCGCTAGCTAAGGGTCTAGCCAGCCTGGTGGCACCACAGGCTTCGCGGAGTGACCTCGGTGGGTTGAGGATTTGAGTCCGATGTGCAGCTACACCTTCGCATTCCATAATGACGTGTGAGGCAGTTTCATCGGCCATAACCGGAATCTTACCACTGTCTTATCACTTCTCATTTTGTCTTCTAGCCTATGGTTCCGCTACAGAGTGATATGCCTCTACCCTTTAAATTATGGAAAAGAATGAGGAAAATAACAACTTTATATGCCTCAATTGTTTAACTAAGCCGTTTCCTGCACGGTGGGCGCTGCAAAATGGGTAACGGTAAAGGGTAACATAGGGGGCGGGACAGGGCTGTTCTGCAAGTTCCCCGTGAGCTACCCTAAGATGTCCCCAACTCACGCGCAGGGTCCGTCTAAGTTACGTTAGAGGTCGGCCTATAGCTGCCCGCGCGAATCTGCCCGCGTTTTATACGAGATATCCTCATAACATGTAAATAGTTATACAAAATCATAAAAACTCTTCATAATATTAACGAGAATGTCGCTACAAACCACTACAAGGTAAAATTAATGGTAAGTAGGACGGAAACAAAACCAGTCTACTAATTCGTCGGTATTATCAGTCCCAAAACGGATACATTACGCGAATTATTTTCACTAATTGTAGCCGTATGGAAACGATTACGCTCATATAAAACGGAAAATTATTTTCACTCAGCCAGGCTCGTCTACGCCCTGTCAAGAAAATGGTTGCCAAGGTATGTATCTGACTACACTGTGCTGCCAAAAAAGAATAGATTCTGAAATGGTGGCCTCTCCCACACCATCTTGCTCTCTGATATACTATTGTCTCTTACCTTATGTTATGTCATAGTCCAAGCCGCTATTTTCGAACTTATTTTTATTAGCATGGGTTATATACTCAGTATAGTTCCTAAATGTTAGAAAAAGCCTGGAAAGTACGTATCGTCTATTGTAATTACCGCGAAAAACAAAGTGGTTTAAGCATGCGGCTATCCAGGGATTGTTGTGGGTTCTAATCCCCACTCGTTACCAATTCGTTCTTCAAACTATTTACCCTCAGCTTTCCGGTAAAGGGAACATCGGCAAATAAATTCAAAAGGTATGTGAAGTCCTCAACCGACACTGGGGGACCACTGCCCGTTCTCTCATCTCTGAAAGGAGGCCGTGCCATTATAGTCCCCATAATAAGTATCCCAATAAGGTCTAGTTTCCCCTCGGGGTTGGAAGGTCAGATGGCAGTCGCTTCCGTAAAAACTAGTGCCTACGCCAAATCTTGGGATTAGGTAGCGGACCCCAGGCATCCTTCAGGATGCAACTGTACTGGGATAACGCTAGGAGGATGATGACGTACTACCGTTCGAAACAGTTACGTGATTAAATACCGCGCCGGACACGGAACGGTCTAGCGTGAATCCTCCTTAAACCGTCATCCACCGCACATTTATTATTATATGTAAGTATCGAAATCAATAAACATAAGCATCGATAGATCGATACGGTGCAAAAACATCCGTTCTCAAATTACTTTAATTAAGATTGTAATTTGTTTCATGTATCAAAACAATTTCTCGTAAGTAACAATTGTAATCAGACTGGACTTGAATAAAAGATGAGGATTGGTAAATTGGTATACAGGATGAAATCACGAACGTAATCAGAAATCACCATTGTCGACTCTATGACTGATAGCCTTTTCAGTGCAATATCACATAAGACTAGTTAGTTTGTGTTTTAAATTTTTATGTGAAAAATAAAGTAAATACGCCCTATTACTTACCTACCTTGGGCATACTGTAGAGGTATGGGGAATGACATAACGTATGGTGTAGCTGTAGGGTGATCAGTGATCAAATACAATACTATGAAAATTATTGTAATTAAAACTTATATCAATATTGCGACTAGGTATATTGAAACCGCTTCTTTAAATCGCTTCTGATCACGTCTCATGGTGGATGTATGTATAGTGACCTAACGTGACATTTATTATCCTTGCTATAGTCAATGAGTCCATCTCATAATTTCTGTCAGCTTGACAGGACTGGCTTCCCAGGAGGCAGTATGACGCAGTGACCTAACTGATATCACGCCATTTATCTTCCAGGTGACGTTATCCCTCCTCGTACTCTGCCTCTGTCTATCTCTGTCCCTCCAAGCCCCCGACCACAATCGCACCCGCCGTGCTGCCGATGAGAAGCCCGCCATCCCTGGAGTCCCAGCACCGCCCTTCAACATAAAGGACTTCCAGGGCTTCCTGAACGTCATCTCCAACTGGATCCCTGGTTCTACGAAAGATAAAGACAAAACCCCTGAGAATCCTCCGGAACCGGCAAAGCCTGCGCCGGCCTAAAAAAAAATGAATGTAAAAAAATTAGAAGCAGGATTAGAGTTTAACTTTTCGACCGTGCGTTAGGGTCTGATATTTCAGACTAACTTAGGCTCGTGCGCCCAAGAAGGGCGTAATTTCCCTTGCGCAGCCTAATTCAGAACACCAAAATGGCTGACGGCTTACCATAAAAAACCTACTTGGGCGGGTAATGATTTGTTTGTCACAAACAATTAGATTATGGCACAAAAATAAATTAACATCTCTGTGGCGCTTATTAACCCTTTGACCGCCAAGAACCTATAAAGTGGTTGTGTGTCGCCGTGTCCACCACGCCAACAACCACTTAAAAGGTGGAAGTGAAGGTGTACTTTGATCATGAAAAAAATCATTTGTGAACTGTTTTAATTTGTTTTTATTGGTTTAGACATTACACCAAAAAAACAGTGCTTGGCGTACTGGGCACGACGATACACTATCGCGTTGGTGGTCAAAGAATTGAAATTTGTATATGACTATCTAAATAGAATAGTGATATTTGATGCCGAGTTTGGTTCGTCAGAGTTCGCCTCTTACAATATATTCACTGGTCATTACAGCCCGCTTCCCGCGTGCGGGGCGATCGTGTTATTCTCTGCTTTCCCCTTAATAAACAACAAGGATAACATGCATGAGCGCCACGCATGCGCCGTGCGGGCTGTTACGACAATTTTTTGATTCATTTTTGATCCCTGTGGTGATGTGAGGTGTATAACAGAGGGGATAAGACGATCGCTTATATATCAGGCATATAGCATTCGTCCCTTGGAGCGCTCGTGGCCCAGCGGCGCCTGCGTACCGCTTGCGGTATCTAAGGTTAAGCAACGTGGGCAGCGGTCAGGACTTGGATGGGTGACCGCTTTGAGTGGTTACTAACTGAGCGCTCCCGTGCTTTGGAAGGCACGTTAAGCCGTTGATCCCGGTTGCTGTCTATGGCAGCAGTCGTTAAGCCAAGTTGGAGGCCTTCGGGCAGCTTGAGAACTTCTAACAGTCAAGTTGCCCACTCACTTGACAAAGCCTAATCCCAATAAGGTCTAGTTTCCCCTCGGGGTTGGAATGTCAGATGGCAGATGGAAACTAGTGCCTACGCCAAATCTTGGGATTAGGTAGCGGACCCCAGGAATCCTTCAGGATGCAACTATACTGGGATAACGCTAGGAGGATGATGTTAGCATTCGTCCCTTGCTGTCAAGTGTACAAGTGCGAGAGGGATGAATGCTATATTTAGGTATGTCCGACATATAAGCGATCATCTTAGCCCCCCAGTTGATTATGCCCTAGAGCTCGTTCGAAAAGTTACGCAATTACATTGCAGGACCCTGTGTGTTTATGATGTGAATAATATTATTGAAATAAACTAGTTTATTACATCTATAATTTTATTTTTATTAAGGTGAAACGTAAATATTATGATACGGCGTATAAATGATAAGATTGTAATGACGTTTCATTCCACGCGTAGTAAAATTGGCGGAAAATATTTTCCATGCTCTAGGTATCGACAATAGGTTATAAACACAATGTGTTACCGGCCATGACGCTTTTTTCTTCAAATCGAATTATTTTTCAGATGGTACAACTAATGGTTTTATATTTATCCGTATGTGGAGCTCATATTGTCGGCAAGCCACACAAGTTTCACATGTGCCCTCACTACTCCGGGAGATCCCATACCGCCAGTTCCCATAACACTTCAGCAGGAAACAGCAACGAGGCAGAATCTACAACACGAGATACTACTATTGCAGTTAGTACTGATACTGCTAATGTTCACATGACAAATACTACGCCAGGAACCGAAGGGCCAACTGCTGGAATTAGTTCAAGTGTGTCTATTAACTTAATACCGAAACCTTTAAAAAAAATTGCACAACGCGTAAAAGAAGCAATTGTCAAGATTAGGAAATAACAATAAAAGACATGATTTCATAAAAAAGATGAGTTTATTTTATAGTTTTTTTTATACTAGGTACCTAGCAATCAAGAGTACCACCTGCCTGATGGTAGATAACTTAGCCAAAGCCTATGAACGCTGGTGATTACAGAACAATGCAACACATTATTTAAAATAATCATCATCCTCTAGCGTTAACCCAGTACAGTTCCATCCTGAAGGATGCCTGGGGTCCGCTACCGAATCCCAAGATTTGATTTGGCATAGGCTCTAGTTTTTACGGACTTTTCAACCCAACAGATTGAATGTAGATGACAATTGAAGAACTATGTAAGTAATAAACGATTTTATGCCATAAATATAGGTATAAGTAGTCTATAGTTTTAAAGCAGGAATATCAACACAAAACTCGTTAAAAATCGATGAATAGTGCTTGAAGTCACTTAAGTTGACATGGTACCGTAATATTCATTTCGTAATCACCAGTGGCGGCGCGACAAAAATATTCTTAGGAAAGCCGGAAATAATTTGCCTTTCTTATACTTCATGAGCCGTAGTAAAAGAACTGCACTGGCTGAAAATTAGATAAGCCGGTGGGAATCGAGTTGTATGGACGCTCCGCCACTGGTAATGACGAAAATCTGATGCAGTATACATTACGCTTACAGTACACCGTAGGTTAATTGCAATTTTTTTTTTGTACGCAGTTAACCTACATTTCCTAGCATTGTGTAACAAAAATTAGTGATCCAATTTATACGAGTAACTTTCGTTACACAATGGAATTAATTAAAATGTAGGTATAATTGATTTCTTAATTAAGTACGAAAAAATAGAAATTCACCCGGGTACTCACAAAATCATGCCGGCAATATTGAAAACTTGTTATATTGCTCACCGATATTACCAGGCATTGTAATAGTATTTTTTAACTTCAACGCAAATTTTAAACAGATATTATATGATATTAGAAAAATAACGTGCTTACTAGCCAGATTTCATTAAGCAGATCATCAGTACCAGATCAGGCTAGGGTGACACCACCAGTAATGGACAAGGCCCAATGATGTACATTAACTCTTATGTAAAAGAAAATAAGAGTCATTCATTTTTTATAGAACAATCAATTTAAAAACGTATGATCTTTGAATAAGGGTAGAAGTGTCCATTATTGGTGATTGTGCTTAAAGTGTCTATAATTGGTGGTGTCGCCCTATAACCTTGCGTATAATCAGTGATCTGCAGAAAATAGGTAACCAAATCTGTAAAAATTCAAATGTTTTAATAAGCACAAACGAAACGCCTTCGCTGCCCATCGATCGTAAATTCCTAAAAGGGATTATTCAATATAAATATTATGTAGTAGGTAATCAGCGTCAAATAAATATTAGCAGCCAAATTTGCCAAATATTTCATAATCGTAACACACACTTGAATTTTTGGCATGATTATTCGATCAACCAGATCGAATTAAAAGTGACAGGTCATAATTATATTCTTGGCAGCCGAAATATGTAGTTTAAGCGCGTAGTACCTATAACAAAGCTGTGCAGACACGTAGGTACATAGCTTCGCTGGGCCGGAACAATATCATACACTGAACGGACATATTCGTCAACGTTTGCTCGTCTATGAACACCACTTTAAATTACTTGAGTCTAATAGGCAGAGTGATCCACCCTGCAGTATTTTGGGGCAAGCGTAGGGCTTGTCCTTAAATTTTGACAGTAAATTTGGTACCATCGGTACGAACGCAAGTTAGAATAGTTTGAATTCAGGATGCTGCCAGACACTGAGCCAAAATATTGCTTGATCCTTTTTAAGGGTCAAAGAGTCATCAAACTCTTCTTGGTTATTGCATAGTATATACAAATACATATGTACTGAACTATGTAATACGAAGTGTCAGCTTTCATTAGCCAGACTCTAGTGATTTGTATACACAGTAACATAATAAGCGGCTGCCGGGTATTTTAGCATTCTAAGTGAAATCAATTAACACGGTGTAATATAATCATTATATGAGCAAATATTTGTCACGGATGTTCATACTTCGGCCGGGAAATTTTAACGACATGCTATGAACGTTCATTCTTCATACCAAGGCTTGGGGTTTTTTGCAAAATGAAGGCAAACGATAAGAGAACACTTCACCTGTCCTACCGATAACACTAATTGGAACCTGTATTTGCGCAAACTTATTTTAAATGTCTGAATACAGAAAATTACTTGAGCTCAGTGTAACGAAAGCCGCTGAAAAATGCAGTGCTTGATTGTATTTTGTTTATTAGTGGCTTGTATTCAGGGATATAGAACCGATAGTGAAACAAATGAAGATTCACCAGAATACCCGTGGCGACCCGTGATTGGTCCGTACGGAGACCGCGCTAAACCTCTGGCTGTTAAGCAACCAAAATACGATGATGGCAAGTTCTACTCACTGATTCAACAGGGCTTCATTGGGAGGCCGTTCGTGCCTTCTCCATATTTGAGCGGGCTATACACGGTCCCGTACTACGCGTTTAGTGCTCCTTTCTACCCTCCATCCGTCAACTACGGAACGTATCCGCACTATCCGCAGAATGCTGAAATAGTTATTCGTAAAGATAACAAAGACAAATCTTTTGCAGGATATTAGACATAGTGCTATATTTTCATTAATAAATCAAAACAATACAAGTTTCATTTCGATTATCCGGTCTTTCATTTTATTTTACACATTCCCTGTCGACTAATTGACTATTATTTTTTAAATTGAGCCTTATATAGACTTAGTCATAATAATAGAGATGTACAATATGTGTCAACTATTGAGTATTAACATTTAACTTATCGAAAATATATTAGAGTTATCTAATTATAGGTGGGTACCTGGATTAAATACTCCGGCTCATAAAGCCGACCTCTCCCGGTGACGGGGATCCCCGGCCACATAGCAAAACAACGTTTGCTCCCTGCGTCACAGAATAAGTAATAGTACTACCACAGTATAAGGACTTAAGTGACTATTAGGACTTAGTGTTTTAAGACTGTATAGTACTACGTACAGAAGCCTCAATGTTAACAAATCCCCGCGAGGCAAGCCAAACGTGCCTACGCTTGGCCATCTCCATCTCCTTCTATCGCACGCGCATCAATCGCTACATCACTTTCTATCGCATTGAAAGTCACCCGACGGGGGACCTTTGAGCGGCGCGATGACGTCACGCGAGTGAGTCGCCCCTGCCTGCGTTTACTTCACCATCAAGACCTCGCCCCAGCATAAATATAAATTTAATTATTTGTGGACAATCTTACACAAATCAGCCTAGTCCCAAACTAAGCAAAGCTTGTACTATCCATGGGTACTATAAGCGACGATATACATACTTATATAGATAAATAGACACTTAAATACATAGAAAACATCCAAGACCCAAGAACAAATATTCATCACACAACACAAATAAATGCCCTGGCCGTGATTCGAACCCGGGACTTCCAGCTTCGTAGGCAGGGTCACTATCAACTAAGCTAAAGCGGTCGTCAGCAGCTTCAGTTTTGTTTGTTTTTCGCTGGGAGAGGACGGGTTAGGTTGTATTTTAATCCATTTTTACCCAAGCTGAAATGGAGACCTTTGCTTACTCGGTCAACTAGGGACTGGCCTAATATTTAACTCATTGATTTATAAATATCTACCACATAAAATAGGAACAAAGCCCAGAATTAAAAAAAAAAAAATTTAACTACCGACCGTTATTGGCAACCTGTTTGTTTCCTGTCAATCTGTGCCACAATTTGATTACTGAGACGAAAACTAAACAAGTTAACAGCAAAGTACATACAAAGATTCGACCTAGTTTAATTTTTTCTTCAATGCATACATTTTTAGAAAACGACGCTGCCCAGTATTCCTTAAACCCTAATGCTAACACCAGATGTGTGAAAAGCGGAAAAAGCTAAAATCTAGGTACGTAATTATTGTCTGGGTTTTCATCGTCTGCCCTTGGCTATTACTCGGAATACAGCACATTTTAGGCAAGGAGGTGTTATGTAAATGTAGCAATTAACGAGCAAGAGACTAGTTCGCACAAAATAACACAACCCATAGAAGATATGTTTACACTTTGCACCTTATTCCTTTGTAATAAGGTGAAAAACGCATATATTTTTGTGACGTTGACTATACACAGCGAAATCAATTCATAGTACGGTGTCAATACTTCTGAATTTTGCTTGTAAATTCAGTGGATCTCAAACTTTTTAGTCTGTGATGGAACAATAATAATATTGTCATATGTATACAAAATATTATAGGACGCTTATTTGCCCCCATCGTTGTATAAAAAAAATACTGCCTAGACATAAGTTTTTTCTTAGTTTTCACAATAAAGTACTTATGTAATAGTTCCCGACTACTTTAACCCAATATTTGACACGTTTAATTTAACTGTAGCACAGAGAAAAAAGTTATTCTTGCCAATAGCGGCGACTAACAGGGCATCAACTAGGTACCTATTGGTATTAGGGTGACAAACATTGGGTCATTAACTTTAAATTGTCAAAGTGGACTAAAATAAATGACCTAATAGTGTAGTACCATTTAGTAGGTACATAATAAATGAAAAGCTACTGTAGCCCAGTGGTTCAAGCGTGCGGCTGTGAAGCGGCGGTCATGGGTTCGAATCCCAGCTCGTAGGTACCAATGAGTTTTTCAGAACTTATGTACGGAATATCATTTGATATTTACCGTTAGCCTTTCGGTAAAGGAAAACATCCTAAGGAAACCTGCATACATCCGCGAAGTAATTCAAAGTTGTATGCGAAGTCCCCAACCCACTCTGGGCTAGCGTGGGGACTACTGTCCAATCCCTCTCATCTATCAGAGGAGGCCTGTGCCCAGCAGTGGGACGTATATAGGCTGATGATGACGATGAAATGATATCTATGAAATTTTCCAGTATAGACATCAGAATAGGACATTGGCTAGAATTTATTTCAATATTCATACAGGGTGGTCATTTTGTATGGAGAACAAAATTATCTTTATGATAGAAACTTAAAACTTCCCGAATAGACTATGCACTAAAATGGAAGAAAAAATTTCAGCTTTTTTCGAAATTCGCCCTTTGAAGGGGTGAAAAAGAGGTTGAAACTTTGAAAGTTTGTAGGGGAACAATTTTTTTAACAAGTGACTTAAAACTTGGTGTATAAGGCCTAGCAATAGATTGTAAGAAAACGAATTTCAGCTTATTAGGAAATTAATCATCTGAAGGGGTGAAATAGGGTTGAAAATTATTATTAGCAACCTGTTTTTTTAAAGAGAGTGAGTAACTCTAAATGTGTAAATGTGAGTCTAAATTAAAACATAAGAAAAGCAATTGCAGCGTTTTTGAAAATTCATTCCTTAAGGGTGTAAAAAGGGAGTTAAATGTTAGTATGGAAAAAGAGTAAGTAATTCATTTGAAGTGAGCGACTAGAAAATTCGGTTTTAGTCCCTAATATACCTACAGTAGATAAATAGATTAAAAACTGCCCTACCCGTGCGAAGTCGTGGCGTGTTATAAATGCGAAAAGATGTTTGTCTGTCTATTACCCTTTCACGCTTAAACTCCTGAATCGATTTGATGAAATTTGGTGTCCCAGGGAAGGACAAAGGATACTTTTATTCCGGAAATCATCCCTTAAAGGGGTGGAAATTTGTATGGAAGAGAGATAACTAGGTAACCGCCTGAAATAAAAGAATAGCAATAACATTCTAATGCCGACCGAGTTCTAAGCAGACGAAGCAGCGGGCAAAAGCTAGTTATATATTAAACTCAATGTTAATTTTGCAAGTACATGTAAAGTTTGAGCATATACAGTATTTTTTGTCAACCGTGCTAAATATTGACAGAAACGAGAGTGAGATAATAGTTAACAAACATAAAAATACAGTCGCCTTAGGAACCACACGGACCAAGCAGTATGAAGTCATTATTTTTGGAACTGCAAAGTGTAACAGTTGGAATATGGTTCATAGCAATCCACAATCTGAGAACAAATCATATTTAAGCCAGAATCCTTCGGTGTAGTGGTTGGTGTACCTACTTAACTAAAGCAAGTGTGTCGATATTAAAAATGTTCAAAGTAAGTTACATACATGTACCTCTCTTAAATTGTAGCTTGCAAATTTGTAAACATATAATTTCGAAACTAAGCGAATATTTAACAGTTATTTATAAGCGTGAAAGTGCTGGTTTATTATATGGAGTAAATATTACAAACCTAATAAATTACAAAACCTAACGTTTATTTTCCAAGCTTAATACTCGTAAAAAAATCTTATTGCTCTGGCTTCTATATTATGACAATAATTACCTATTCCCAAATTAATGAGAGAATAATGTGAAAAGTAATGTTTATCTACTGTATAAATACCTCACTAGTGAAATTGTTATGAGCACTTTTAACACAAATTGACAGTGTCGTGATCTTTTGAAGTACTTGTAAAATAACAATAACGAAGTGTAGGTATCTAGTTTATATTGATAAAAATTAAAAATTCTGTAAAAGTCATGAAATATTATAGTTTTCTCTTTGCGTGTTTGAAAATTCGTCCTTATTAAAATATGTCGCCTACACTAAAATTTTCACAACGACAATGTAAATATTAACTACTTATTCGACAATTATTTCAGTTTACGCTACTTTTGGTGGTTGCCTTGGCCGTCATTATGGCGACGGTGTCTGCCCAATTTGGAGGTGGCTACGGGGGTGGTGGTTACGGCGGTAGGGGAGGCCGTAACGGGGGCTTTGGGGGCCAAGGAGGCTTTGGGAGGGGCCAAGGAGGTTTTGGCGGTAACCAAGGAGGTTTTGGCGGTAACCAAGGAGGTTTTGGCGGTAACCAAGGAGGCTTTGGTCGTGGCCAAGGAGGTTTTGGTGGTGGCCAAGGAGGTTTCGGAGGGGGTCAAGGTGGCCGGGGAGGATTTGGGCGTTAATATATTTCACGTAATTACATGAAATAAATAGACAAAGCGATGAGTGAACTGAACTTTAAAATGATTCGTTATATATTTTTTATAAATTGCTGCAAGTGGAATTAAAGATACCACTAAAACTGTTGTATTTTTTTAATCACCCATGGTTATTTGACATTTGCAACGGCTTTTTGCCCCAAGGTATCCTTGCTTGATTTGATTCGTTACCTATATGAGTTAATTATTTATTCTGATACCCATTTGTTATATATATATATATAACAAATGGGTATCAGAATAAATAGTTACAATGAAACAATTGAACGAGCGAGCGAATCGTCAAAAAGTACGCAATATTTGAAAATAATGGAAAACACATTTTTTTTCGGTTTTACTGTATATATTTTTTTATTTAAACATTAACAACATAGGATAGGATTATGTATGAAATAGACTTTGCTGGCACATACGAATTCTATTGATGAAATTTTCCTTGACCATTTTCCTCAAATGTGGCTGAATTTCGGGAATGCAAGATTGAACCTCTACCTTTCATACGTTAGGACTTTTGGCATAGACCTTTGACTTCAAATAATCCCATAGAAAGAAATCTAATGGTGTGAAATCACATGACATAGGGCGCCAATTCTGCTACCGAAACGAATCAGGGGGCCGATTTTTGAGTGTAACGCTCGACTTTTCACTCGAGATCTGTCAAAAAACTATGACGTTTTGAGAGATGTCGAGTGAAAAGTCGAGCGCTCAAAACTCAAAAATCGGCCCCCAGGACACGAAATTTGTACAAAATTTGCGAGAATTCGTAGCCAAATTTTCATTATATTTTGTTCAAAAATAAAAATGAGTTGTTCTCTCGTGTAGTGGGCAACATTTTTAAAAACCCTAACTAAACTATTAGCTGTCAAATAGCTTTTTTTAGGGTTACCGGAACTAAAATGCATAAATGACGTCAAATTTAAAAGTTGAGTCCTTTTTGGGACACCCTTTATATATAAATGTTTATTCGACTAAAGCTCCAGTATCAATATATCATAAATTCAACTAAAATAAAACTAGGGGCTCTGTGAGCTGTAAACTGTAGAAAGTTTTTATTTTATTTCGAAAAACGATATTATAAAAGTTAAAAAATAATAATAAAAGTCTTCAATTTCAATCAAACCTGCTCACAAAATTTCACGAGAATCGGTTGAAAAATGTGATCTGTAGCAGAGAACAAACCAATGAAAACAATTTTTTTCTTAGTTTCCAAAAAATTGCTCGACTAAAAAGTTCTATATAATATCATAGAACCTGCTCACAAACTTTCACGAGAATCGGTTGAGAAATGCGACCTGTAGAGGAGAGCAAACCGAAATCCGGCGGCAGAAACACGAAATTTCCATAAAGTTACACGACAAGAAATTTCTATATAGTTGCCAAACCTGCTCACGAAATTTCACGAGAATCGGTTAAGAAATGCGACCTGTAGGCCTAGGCCTAGCCCATGATGGCCGCGAGAGATGTCGGCTCGAGATGACTATCCGTCGCTTTCTAACAGCGCCAATCAAAAAACGACGCGTAGTCGGCGTAGTCTATCTCGAGCCGACATACTCTCGCGGCCGTCATGTGCTAGGCCTACTGTAGAGGAGAAAAAGAAAAAACCGTAGAAAAAAAATATTATTGATAATTTCCAAAAAACTACTGGACAAAAAAATCTATGTAATCATAGAGCCTGCTCACAAAATTTCACAAGATTCGGTTGAGAAATATGACCTGTAGAGGAGAACAAACCGAAATTCGACCGCCGAAACATACGAAATCATTGGTTTTTTTTTTCAGGAATTGACTCGAAAAGAAACTTTCTTTTAATTTTTGTACAGGTCACAAAATTTCACGAAAATCAGTTGAGATATGCGACCTGTAGAAGAAAACAAGCGGAATTACATACGAAACCTGAAGCTTCGTTTCACTCGGTCAATAAGTTTAAAATATCTGGGCAACCGAGCTTTGCTCGCCGTTTTCCCGTGCATGAGACCTAGCTAGATTGATTGCTCGTCCCCGAAAACCCCTACTTACCATATTTCATCAAAATTGTTAGAGCCGTTTCCGAGATCCTCGAAATAAATAAATATATATATAAATAAATATACGTAAATACAAGAATTGCTCGTTTAAAGATATAAGATGTTTGGGGTGTTTATTAACTCAATCACAAAAACGGCTGAACGGATCATGATGAAACTTGGTAGGCAATACAACGAGTTTATAGTGTTATTTAACGTATAGATACTTTTTATATCAAAAATCATCCTTCAAGAGATGAAATAGGGAGTTTACATTTACGAGGAAGGAGTCGCGGGCAAAAGATAGTGGAAAAATAGTACATTACTTACCAAGGGCGATAAAACAAAGAATGTCTCAGATCGCAGGTATTTTACGCCCGAGCCGAAGGCAAGGGCGATAAATATGCGATCTGAGGCTTTCTTTATTATAGCCCGTGGTAAGTACAAAATTTTATGTCACCCCCTGGCCAGGAAGTGGGTTTTTTCGCGCGCGGAGCGTGCGATAATAGCCACTTTATGACTAGGTGTGACATAAAAGAAATGTTTAAACTTTAAACTCGTAGCACCACTTGTATAATTATCAACTTGACTTGTGATATCCTTCGGCTAGTTATATAAAAAACAAGTATTTATTTACCATACCTGCCTTACTGGACACGATGACGTGTAAACAAACATTAACAATTCATAAGGAGAGTCTAATTGTATGGGTTTTTCTGCCAGTGATGCTCAAACTCAGCTGATGACTAATGACGTTGGCGCTACACTGAGAAATTTGGAGACTTTGAAACGCTGTCCTGCCCAGACTAGCAAACAGTAGGGGCTGATTTTCAGATATATGATTCTTGACTATATGATTGTGGTACTGACAATAGCGAAACATGATTGCTTAAAATTTTCTGGATAGAAAATAAATCCAAAGTCGAGTCTATATTTTCCTTTTTTTCCTCAGCCTACTAAAACAACGCATTATTAAAAGACACGATTAAGTTAATATGATGGTATTTTACCTCATCTAGGTACTGACAAGAGGAAGTTTAATAAACCTGCACACAGTCAGATATTTAACGAGATTTGTCTTAAAAAGCCATTCTCGGAGAGGGTTGCATCCCGTTTTGTCGTGAGCGAAAAACAAAGGGTGTCTCTTTCAATCGATATATCGCCTTAAACAGTCAATCAGTACCTATAGTTGTCGGCAAACATCTTGAACCTGATTGACCTGCGCAGTAGCGTGATTTGTACGTAAATCCTCTACTGTGCACATAAGGTAAGGTTCAAGATGTTTGCCGGCACAGCTGTAATGTCAGAATCATAGAATACCTGGCCGCATACATGGTGGATCTGCATGTATTTACAACATAATTTATATTTGTTAGCTCAGCTATTTGATTATTTAATGAGTCAAATTTACGCTAGTACCTAATTCGTATTTAGTTTGGAAAATGTAATCTACTTTACGCACGCCCGAAAACGTTACGTAATCATCCCTCAGTTCCTTATTTATTCTCAACATCAGATGACAAAAAATTGTCAAGTTAATGAGTTGTTTATTAACAATGGTCCCAAGCACCTAATCAACATGAAGAAATGTACATCCTTGTCAGGTGACAACAATCAATCATATATCATCATAGCCAGCGATGATTTACGGGCCGTTACGTGTCCGGGCCAGTATGTGGTTAGAGAGAAATATCATATTTAAGCAAGGATTCTCGTGTGTTGCGAACAGTGTGTGATTTGAAGCAAAGTGCGACAATTCTCAAGATGATCAAGGTGCGTGTCGCGTATTTCTGACATTGATACTCGTCGCTTAACTCGTTCTAGGATTAAAATTTAAAATGTTTATTCCGACAACTTTTTTCATTATTGTTGCTGCTTGTTTATTTTATTTTATTTCTATTACTAATTCACACATTCGCATAATTATTTACCTAAGTAGTGAATGTGATTAAATGTGGTTTTGTCGAGTTTTTAACTCGGCGTAGATCACGCACATAATTTATTTTACTTTTCACGAATTATCATCAACATTTTTGAATACCTTTATTCACGCAATTGATAGCTACCAAGCTGGGTAGGTTCATGTTTGTAGTACCTACCAACCAACCTACCTAGTCCTCATTTGAACCTAGTGATTAGTGTTTAATTTTATTCAAACGCTTACAGATTACGCTGGTGTTAGCATTAGTCGTGATGACGACTGTGACCGCCCAATTCGGAGGCAGGGGCGGCAGACAAGGCTTTGGTGGTCAAGGCGGTTTCGGCCGCCCAGGCGGCGGCTTTGGCGGTCAAGGCGGCATTGGCGGTCCAGGCGGCGGCTTTGGCGGCCAAGGCGGCTTCGGTCCAGGCGGCGGATTTGGCGGCCAAGGCGGCTTCGGTCCAGGCGGCGGATTTGGCGGTCAAGGTGGTTTCGGAGGCGGGCCCGGACGCCCCGGTAGCTTTGGCCAGGGCGGATTTGGAGGCAGACCTGGCGGTTTCGGCGGCCAAGGAGGCTTCGGCCAGGGCGGATTCGGCGGACCGGGAGGTTTCGGAAACCAAGGTTTTGGCAACCAAGGAGGCTTCGGCGGACAAGGTGGATTCGGTCGCCCTGGAGGTTTTGGAGGTCAAGGGGGTTTTGGTTTTGGACGATGATCTTAATCAATCTTTTAAGTAAAAGAGTGATACCTAGTGAAATGTAAATTTAATTATTTTCGAATAAACATTTGAGCCTAGCCCATATAAATACATGTATAATACCGTGATCAAATACATCATTTTAGTTTTAGTTTGTAACTTTTTTTTTTTTTTTTTTCTTTTTTCTTTTTTTTTTTTTTATTATTAAAGTTTCAAATAAAATTAATCGCAGAGTTTGGAATGGAATTACTTAACTGCTAAAGCCATAGATGGCTTATTTACAGCTAGAGTTCGGAAAATTACAAAATACAAATTACAATACATATTATATACGTTTCTAAGGCAAACAACAACAGTTATGGTAAGGTCCTTTTCACAAGGCGTAATCATAATTATTACATGACATAAAATATTTGTTTACATCTTTAATTGATCTGGGGTTGGATAAGTATAAATCTTGTATGTGTTTTGGGAGGCTATTTATAATTTTTGGAAGCAAGTAGAGATTAGTCCTCATGCCGTAAACATTTTTAATTTGTGGTAGTAAAAATCTGTGCGTATTGGATAAACTCCTTAGCTTGGTATTACGGTGGTATTCATTTAGTTGAGTTATGCTATTATACTCCTGTTTGAGTATGGACATTTTGACTAGGTTTTGCACGGGAAGTACCTTGCAATAATGGAAAAGTTGTGAGTAGTCATTGCTGTATGTCGTTTTTATATTTTTGGGAACTATATTTTTCAATATTGTTTTTTGCAGATTAAGTATATTGGCTAGATTTGTTTTGTACGTTCGTCCATAGCTACTGAGGCCGTATCTTATAACTGAATCAGCTAGTGCTAGGTATAACATCCTTAGCGTGTTGTATGGTATTTTATATTTCAAGATAGTTAATCTTCCCAGCAAAGATCTAAGTTTATTGCATACATATTCGGTGTGTGGCCGCCAGTTAAATCTACAGTCAATCAGTAAGCCAATGTACATATGTTCCTCTACAAAATCGATGGTAGGACAGTCGCAGTTAATGCGTTGTAGATGGAGGCATGCGTGAGAGTGTGCTTTAATTACTGGATGGTAAGAATGCTTATTTTGCGAGGAACGGATGTGCATAGCTTTCGTTTTATCGGCGTTTAGGATGAGGCCGGAATCATGTGACCACTTGCATAAGGTGTTGAATATATCCTGGATTTTACGTTCGACTATCTTTAGGTCCCTATCTGCTACCACTATGCAGGTGTCGTCGGCAAACTGGTATATATATTCTTCTCCGACTGTATTGCACATATCGTTAACGTACAAAAGGTATTCGGTCGGACCGATTATTGACCCCTGTGCTGTTCCTTTTGTTGTTATAATCATGTCACTATAGCTGTTTCCTATCTTAACTGCGGTATATCTGTTGCTATGATAGCTACCGAGCCATTTTAAAAGGGGGCCCTGGATACCATTATGTTCTAATTTATTATAAAGGGTACTATACACTAGGGTATCGAAAGCTTTACTGAAATCAATGAATATTACTATTACATGTTCTTGATTATTTAAGTATCCATTAATCTCATCACAGAATTGACCTAATAGCTGAGCGGTACTTTTATTCTTTTGGAAGCCGAATTGTTTTTTATTAATAATGTTATTTTGTTGTAAAAATAAATTAATTTTGTCTCCAATGTAGCGCTCAACTATTTTGTCAATGCATGAGAGTATGGTAATGGGTCGGTAGTTATTATAATCACTTTTTGAACCTTTTTTGTATATTGGCCGAATTGTGCCTATTTTCAAAACATCCGGGTAGGTGCATGAGGCTAGAGACGTATTAATTAAATGGGTAATTAAGGGGGTAATCTCATTTGCAACATATTTTAAGTCTGAAGCGCGTACTCCATCGTATCCAGGACTTTCATTTTTGTTGAGTTTTTTAATGATTTTATTTGTCACGCCGTTTGTTATTTTTTTTTTTTTTTTAGTAGTAGTTTCATACGTATGTAGGTTAGGTAGAGTTATTTCTTATATTTTGTACTTATGGCACAATGACGATTGTTGACAAATGGAATGATTTGTCCTAAGTTAGGACTCCTAACGCTCATTCTGTTACGAAATTACCCCTCTATTTTAAAATAAAAAGAAGAAGTAACGATTTAATGTTTTTTATGTCACACCTGGCCAAAAAATCCCACTTCCTGGCCAGGGGGTGACATACAATTTTGTATTTACCTCGGGCGGTAATAAAGAAAGCCTCAGGTCGCATATTTATGGCCCTTTCTTTCGGCTCGGGCGTCAAATGCCTGCGATCTGAGTCATTCTTTGTTTTACCACCCTTGGTAAGTAATATATGTCCTATTAGAAACTTCTATCCTGGCCTAGCATCTCCGGCCATCAATCAGAAAGGGTAGGTAGAATAAGATCTTGAAAAATATCTCCCATACCTACAAGTAAAGTACGAATACAATTTGTCTTTCTGAATCATGGTACCTGGTAGTTTTTATGGTGAATGAATTTAAAATAAAAACTTTCAAAACTACCGTCGTAGGCGTTATATTATTATAGCCATCCAAAGGGGGAACGCAGCCAGCCTTATGGGAACCCTTCCACAGGGCTCCGATCTCGGGGACCTTTTTTAATTTACTTATAATATTATTTTAGTTCTTATGTTTATATATTTTGTGTTGTGCTGAATAAAGACTGAAAACGTATATCTTAAAAAAAAGTAGAAATGAGTACCTACACGAAAGAAAAACAGTAATTAACTTAAATACACATAAACATTAATAGCCGAACTTAAATAGTAGTTTATGTCACACCTGGCCATAAAGCGGCAATTACCGCACGCTCCGCGCGCGAAAAAACCCACTTCCTGGCCAGGGGGTGACATAAAATTTTGTACTTAACACGGGCGGTAATAAAGAAAGCCTCAGATCGCATATTTATCGCCCTTGCCTTCGGCTCGGGCGTCAAATACCTGCGATCTGAGACATTCTTTGTTTTACCGCCCTTGTTAAGTAATGTACTATTATCTACACATACATCTGCTCATACACATATCCCTTATTTTATTTTGCGTTAGTGTAAATATAAAATGAAGCCAAAAAAAATTCAAATTTGGTCTTTTTAATGCAGGTTCTTTATGTAGTGGGCGTAAACACAACGAATTTTTAGTAGCAATGAGACAGCATGAACCAGACATCATGGCTATAAACGAAACTTGGTTAAAACTAGGTCAAGAGGGCCGAGCCCCAGTCGTGCCGGGGTACAAGATGCGACATGTTCCTCGCAATATTGGGACCAAAAAAGGGGGCGGCGGGGTGGGTTTTTATATTAGAAACGGGTTATATACCCGAACTTGCCCGCACCTTTCTCATCCTGACGTGGAGCAAATGTGGGTTAAGACAAAGATTAATACAACTCGAGTCATTATTGGTACTGCCTATCGTCCACCTTGGCTAAACATAGATGTTTTCTTGGACGCCTTAAGTGAATCTATCGCTTTATTTTCTCATTACGATCATATAATTCTTAGTGGTGACTTTAATGTCAATATATTAGATGCAAATGACTATAAAACTAAGCGTTTGGAGCAATTCTTAGTTTGTAATAATTTAAATAATCACATAACTCAGCCAACTCATTTCACAGATCACAGTTCGACTGTTATCGATCTCATTTGCACCGATGCCACGGTTCTTAGCACCGACATTGACCATGTAGTGGAACTGGGAGGGCACGCGTTGGTTTTTATTACATTGGGAGTGAAGATACCCAAATTTCCGCCAAAAATATCAATGTGTAGGGCGTTAAAGAATATTGATTTGTCTTCATTTAATAATTATTTAAACCAATTAGATTGGAGTTCTATTTACCACTTAAAGACTATCGAAGAGAAGTTAACTCTTTTCAATACTTTTATTTTGGATATATTTGATGTCTATGCGCCCGTCAAACGTAAAGTCATAAAAGAAAATTCTAAGCCTTGGCTTACTGACAATGTTCGTTGTATGATGATGCTTCGAAATAACGCTCACAAAAAATATATCCAAAGCAAATCTAACACTGACAAAAATAATTATAAAACATTAAAACACTTGGTAAATACCAGCCTATATTTTGAGCAAAAAGCTTTTTTTCAAGAACATATAAACCTAAACTTAAAAAACCCTAAAACCCTTTGGAAGAATTTAAAACGAAACGTAATCCCTGACTTTAAAAACAAATCTGAGTTGCCACAATCTTTTAAGGATCCCACATCTATGAACAAAAGCTTCCTAAATGTTCCAGGTAACAATCTCGTAAATCCAGCAACTTTAATGTTCTTTGAATGTCATTTATATGGAGTCTCAAGATTTAGCATCGAGACTGTGGACGAGAACGTCGTAGCCAGATTGTTACTTAGCACCAAGTCCAACGCTATGGGTTATGACCAGATAACGTTCGATATGATTTTGATGACACTTCCCCATACCTTGGCAACAATTACACATTTGGTTAATACATCTATTCAGACGTCAGAAGTACCCTCTGCGTGGAAGACAGCTATTGTTCGCCCAATCCCAAAAATAAGTGAACCAAAAGACTTGAGTGATTTACGTCCAATAAGTATATTGCCGTACCTATCTAAAATAATGGAGAAGGTGATTTACGAACAGGTCTCTAAGTATCTGGAACGCAATAATATATTACCAGAAATGCAATCCGGCTTCAGGAAGAAACGAGGTACCACCACTGCCCTTCTTGACGTTATCGATGAGGTATTGGCTGCGCAGGATGCCGGGCGCGGCACGATCATGGTACTTCTCGATTACTCAAGGGCGTTTGACTGTATCAACGTTCCTTTGCTACTGGCTAAACTACATTACTACGGCTTTGACGAGAGATCAATAAGCTGGTTTCATAGTTATTTTCATCATCGCAAACAAATCGTCAAATTATCTCAAAATGATGGCTCTGACCTCATGTCTGATCCAGCTGAGGTTAATAGAGGGGTACCCCAAGGTTCAATCTTGGGCCCTCTTTTGTTTATCTTGTACAGTGCTGACATTATTAACTCCATAAAATTCTGTAAATACCAGTTATACGCCGATGACTTACAGGTATATATTTCTTTTCATCCAGGAGATACAGTTTCAGCAGTTGAGATGTTAAATGAGGACCTAAAACGTATATCCGAATGGTCTGCTTCAAACTGTCTGGTTCTTAATCCTAAGAAGTCCAAATTCATCGTCCTTGGGTCCTTAAAACAGACCAATAATATAATTGCAAAGTGTCCAAACATAGTCATGCAGGATATCAAAGTGGATAGGGTCGATGAAGCACGTAATCTTGGCCTGCTGCTGGACACCAATCTGCGATTCGAAAATCACGTGGCAGAAACGGTTCGTAATTGTTTCTATCGTTTGAAGGTTTTATACAATATTCGGAATTTTCTTAGTGTAGATATTCGAGTGAGACTCTGCGAGTCTCTTATTTTGTCTAAATTAAATTACTGTCTTAATGCATATGGCCCATGCCTTCTCGTACGATCACAGCGTCTCATTCAAAGAGTACAAAATGCGTGTGCCAGGTTTTGTTTTAACATCCCGCCCCGAGGTCACGTAACACCTTTCCTGAATGATGCAAATATTTTAAGGATGTCTGCTCGCCAAGACCTTATGCTTGCATGTTTACTGTTTGATACGATACACACAAAAACCCCGTCTTATTTATACAAGAAGCTCACTTGGTTCTCAAACAGTAAACATCCTGTAAGAGGTTCACGCGCTATCGTGCTGCAGTGTCCCCGACATAGGACGGCTGCTTTTAGGGGAAGTTTTCGGTATCAGGCCACTAAATGTTGGAATAACATACCACCACCAATTCGTGAAATAAGAAATAAAAATAATTTTAGGTTAAAATATCGCCTACATCTTTTAAATTCTCAAAAACAGAATCCCTGACTTCCGCATTCTCCCCTTCGCCCCCCCCCCCCCCCCCCCCTTCATGAATGGAAACAAAACAGGCTTTTTAGACCACAAACATTACCGCACACTCTTGTTATTTTGATCACAATATAAAATGCACACACACATACTCACACACCCACAATCATACACAGACACACTCACACACACACACACACACACACACATACACACACACAGCGTTGCACTGGTCGTGTTTTAATTATTTTTTGTAGGGTCCTGGCAGAATATCAGCGATGTGGCCTCCAGCCGCATCAATTATGCTGAGCCAGCGCCCATTCTCTGCCACAACACATGGCTATATTGTATCACTTTTGGTTAATTTTTTTCTAGTTTAATATTGTCTGTGATTAATAATTATGTTTATCCTTAAGTTGCATGTTTCTCTTCGTCATTTCATGCCATGTAAATTGTGGGAATGAATAAAGTGTTTATCTATCTATCTATCTATCTATCTACACACATATCATAAATCCTCTAAAATGCGTTCGGAAACCGTAGGCAACGACGAGCATTACAACAGTCAATGTATTTAAATTTTCTTATCTGTGGTAGAAGGTTACACCAGCTGAACTCTTCGTACGCGAGTCCGACTCGCACTTGGCAGGTTTTTAATGATTAATGTGAGGTGCTCGCTGCCAGATGATGAATAAGAAATGATCGAATTTGGTTTGAATCGTTTTCGACAGACGAATGAGGAAGACAACTCAAACGGAAACATTCATGAGCAATCATAATAATATTCCTTTTTTAAATTACGTAAACACAATAGTTTACTGTACTCTAGTCACGACATACAGTTATAATTGTAAATTATAGAGATTTTCCTAGAGACGTATTGTAATAAGATGACGTTGATAGGAATATACCCGGTTAGAGTGAAATACCATATTTAAGCAAGGTTTCTCGTGTGTAGCGAACAGTGTGTGTTTTGAAGCAAAGTGCGAGTATTCTCAAGATGTTCAAGGTATGTGTAATACTTTCAGATAACATTCAATAAAATTACTTTTTCATAAATAAACCGCCCCCCGGTGCGTATTCCCAAAAGGGGTAGGCAGATTTTCAGATTTTCAACATGGGGCTAAATGTCTATTTCTATGGCAACTTCTGCTGCTCCCAAGTTAAAATTTAAAATCCGTCAAACCATTTGGACTTGATGGATTTTACTTTGGACGTCGTTAAATTCTTGGAAGTGACATATGCTTTAATATTTGACAAAAATGGTTTTTTTTTCACACTTTTTTCAGTAAATAATACATAGGAATTCGAATATCATTCAATACAATGTCTATATTCGGTTTATTATGATAACTCTTCTTCTTCGACGGTAGGTGACAACTGTATTGTTATGGATTATTATTTTATTTATTTGTTGGATTCAGAACACAATTATGTATACCTTACAACAACAATAAGTTTTTTTTTTTTAATTTCAGTCTAGTAATAATTTTAAACAAAACTAGTTTACTGGTAATAATATTGTGCCCGAGCTAATTTACCTTCCTCTTTTAAGAAGGCGGTTATCTAACAAAAAAAAAGTTATTTAATTATTGTACCTATCATAAAACAAATATTCTGTGATCATTCAAATATTATGTAAGTATATGCTGACTTAGGTATTTTTATATCTACAGATTACGCTGATGTTGTTTATTACATTAATCGCGATGACGGCTGTATCCGCTCAATTTGGGGGCCGGGGCGGGGGCGGCGGACGAGGCTACGGCTTTGGCGGTCAAGGCGGATTCGGGGGCCGTTCTGGTGGATTCGGCCAGGGCGGATACGGCAGCCGAAGTGGTGGCTTCGGCCAAGGTAGATTCGGCAGACCGGGTTTTGGTGGTTAGTAGTTCGATACCGAAGCAAGATTTGTATTTAATCGGTTACCTCCAAAAGGTTTGACCTAAAGTTAAACAACGATAAGTATAGTAAAATAAAAATGTAATTACCTACTTTCGGCTAAACATGTGGAGCTATTTATAAAATATCCAATCGATATGTATGTTAAACGCTCCTGTACACGGCACTGACCTAATACTTTGGCACTTTCAATCTTACGATGACAGAGGTCATTAGGATATGGTATCTATTGGGTGTCGAGCACTGGGCCGTTTACCTTACCGTGTGTTTAAGCAATTAAATTACTCTTAATTATGAAAAGCTATACTTGTTCTTAAATAAATTTAGTAAAAAAACAGTGTCTTTAATTATTTCAAATAAAACTACAAACAACATTAAATTGGCGCTGGCGGAGAATACTGACTTATCGCTGATCTAGCGCTCGAAATGACCTGTGACATTACCTGCAACAAAATATTGCCGAAATACAGCGCCAGTCGAGAACCCTTCACCAACGGGCTCAACTTTTCCTCAGCAACAGGCTTGCGTGGCTCTTCTATACTGTTGCTAACCACTGGTGGCACTGGCTCTACAGGAGGCTCTACAAGAGGCCCTGCAGGAGGTGGAATGATAGCCTGAACTGCTTTCAGATATGCGTTTATCTCATCCACTCTGCCTATGTCCGTAAGTAAGTTTCCTTGGACCAAAGGGCCAACCGGGACTTCACGGGGCAGTGGCGGTGGTGGTAGCGGTGTTTGTGGTGGTGACTCTGGTGGCTCAGGCACTGGTGACTCAGGTACTGGTGGCAAAATAGGAGTCGGCACAATAACAGGTGGCGGTGGCGGTGGGGGCGCAGGAGTTATCACAACCAACTCTTCAAAGGTGCCCACTGGTAATCTTGAGAGATCTTCGCCTGTGTATATAGGCGGGAGTGAATACATTGGCGGTATACTTATTCTTGGACCTGGAGTTACCAATTCCGTAGATGATGGAATAAACATAGGGGGGAGAGGCTTTACGGAAACATCTTCAGGAGGTGGGGGTGGTGGAGGTAGTAGAGGCGGTGCTCCAGCAACAATTGACTTCTCCAAAGCTACCGAAAATGATGGTAGTCCACCATCCACTGGTTCCGAGTCCGGACTTCTCTTCGCTATAGTATGTTTGGTTAGTATATGTCCTAATTTAGTCCTTATTTCTTTGATAAATTCCCCGTGGACCAAAGGTTTAAACTGTGGTGGCTTAAATTCGAAATCGAAGTTTCTATGTATATGTACTTCCTTGAACAGCAACGGTTTGGAGTTTACGATTTGAAAAACGACGAACAAAGCCACAACCTGTAAAGAAAATCATATTATTTCAAACACTGTCAAATAACGGAAATATTCTCAAAAGTCTCCGGAAATTTTGGCGAGAGCTAAAAGCAAGTTTCATTTAAACACTTTCATTTTATTTTGAAAAGAACTGTGAACCCCACAACTTGTCACAGCTCACAAACTCAGAAAACTGTTATGTTTACCACATACACAATTAAACGTTTTAATCATAGTCTACTCTTACTTATTTGTTAAAGATCGAATGACAAGTCGTAAAGAGGTATAGTAAAAAACCCTTTCCCACGGTGAAAATTAGCCTTATGTCAATGCCATAAAAATGGTTAGGGGAAAAGTATCCTCACGTTATGTATACTATTACATACAAGCTACTTAGCGTGCACTTGAAATATCCACGTAAATTTGATGAAAATGATGAAAGTAAGTACCTTGCATCCAGCCATATTGCACAAACTGTTGAGAAATTGTGGCGAAAAAATCAGGACGAACCCTTTAAATAAACTCAATAGAACAATCGAAGATAAAAATGACCTCAAAACACGCTAGGATGTTCATGGCATAACCCTCCGCACTAATCGCTCCATTAAGATAGTTTAAAATTAAATTATAATGACTGTATAAGGTTTATTTTGTGATGACTGGTTTTGCAACGATACGAGCTAGCGAAAGCGATCTCTTCTGTGGAATTATGCCACGATTATGATCAAGGAGACAATATCGTGTCTTTGCTAAAACAAGTGGTAATTAACATGTACTTTGTCTCTCGGTAATAAGATTTATTATTACGTGGCAGAGTTGTGAGCGTTTTGCCATGACCCAGGATCTTAGTCAGATTTTAGTGACGTTGACCTAATTCAGACTAATTGAATCTCGTTCAAACTTATTGAGTGGAAAAGTGGGGAACTTACGAACGCTCTAGTACGGCCGCAAGACTTGTACAGTCACGAGTTTTAATTTCGGACCCACTTATGGTTGACAGTCCTGTCAAAATGTATAGAAATTGAAAGGAAAAGTTTGCGAAATGGGTCATAAATTAAAGCGCGCGACCGTACTATTACTTATTCTGTGCCGCAAGCATTTAATTAATTATATACTGCGCCAGGTATGGCATTTCGGTAGTTGGGTTAGTAGTGTGGGTGACACAAGCTACGTCATCACTGCTATCGAGCCTATGCGGTTGTAAATGTGAGTGTGGCGTCGATAGTGACGTCAGTTTTGTCACGGCCAGGGGGCCGATTTTTGAGAGTCGAACGCTCAATTTTTACTCGAGATCTGTCAAAAAAGTATGATGTTTTGACAGATGTCGATTGAAAATTCGAGCGTTCGACACTCAAAAATCGGCGCCCTGGAGTGGCAGATCACAAATTTGAATTATCACAATTGTGAATTGTTCGTGAAGAAAACAATTTCGTAGACCATGGGCCTACGATTACCTATTTATAAATATGTTAACTGCCATTTTTACTTGACTTTTCTAGTGCCGTTAGAGCGAGTCAAAGTATATTTTTAGAGCCTTGCAGAGTTAAAAAACGATAATTATTTAAACAAATGATGTGTGCATTGTGCACTCTCAAGCCGCTCTTAGGGTCAATGAATAATCAACGATGTGCAGTACTGTTTTTTTCATTCAATTACAGATGGAAATACATCTTCGCACTTTTCTGGTGGATATTTATTATATTGACTGTAAATATATAAACATTCCTTATTCTACTTGTTTCAAATAACATCGATCAGGAAAACTGCGTTCATATAAATACCCTACCCTATAACATTTTAATACATACCTATAGTTAGTACGAGTATACACTGTAGGCTACTTTCTTCGTCAGAAGAAATGGGTCAATATCAAAAAGTTCGCAACTCAGAATAAAGAACTTTTAGGGGGATCGAACATTACATTTTTTGCGTTATGTTTTAATTATGTTTGTGTTTATGTAATATTAAATTATTGGAAAGAAATTATGACACTGCTTGTTTACAGAAACATGATCGTCATAATCAATTTCCCTTCAGAAGCAAAAACTAATATGGGAAATTGAAGACGAAAAACCTGTCCACATAAACTTGATTGAATGGTGTCATATTTCGGTTAAGGTTGGCTGCATAGATTTACCAATGGTGCATTGCATATTATACCAAAATTCGCTTTTTAACAGACTTCAAAAAAAGGATTCAATTCGGTTGTATGTTTTTTTTAATGTGTGTTAGGTACCTCAGAACTTAATCGTTTATGAACCGATTTGGAAAACACTTTCTCTATTTGAAAATATATGCTTCAAGTTGTTACCAGAATCTAGTTTTGTTGATAGAATCCGCGAGACCTAAGATTCGGTTGTAACCGCTCAACCAATCTCACTGGAGCGCAAACTCTCAGAGTATTCTAGTGTTTAAACGGCCCGCGTGATTGTGTCGAAGGTTTCCCTGGATTTTCCCCAGGTAACTCTCCAACCGCGCAGTCCTACCGCTTTATTGGGCCCTGCCTTTAAAGCCACAGTCAGGTAAAACGAACACGCTAGATAGTAATTTTTTCCCGAAAAAAAAAAAGGAATATAATGAGGAGTTTAGGGAACTCCTCAAAAATCCAAGAAAAAGGTATAGTGATTTTAGTATTTTCGGTAGCTAATCAATCAGTTCCTTACTTTTTTACAACTTTGGTGGCAAACAGGAAATTGGCCTGTCTGATGGCGCTGCTGACTCTTTTGACGATATGAAGATTCGTTGTATTGACAGCTAGGTATAAACACAGGTTCACTCTCAACACGCCCACGGTAACTCTTACTTTTATTTCATCTGTAACTATTTTAAACTACATGAGAACAAATTAGGCCCTACAAAATAAACGATTAAATTAGCCGCCAATAGTATCGTATCATAAAAGGGGAGAGACAAACTCCGTAACTCTAGTAAGTGTGAAAGAGATAGTGGTTGTTTAATTGCTTCAAGCATACCATAGCTGCAATGAACGGAGAAATTCATTGTATAATTTTAGAGTCACGTACAATTTAATACTGTCGTAAAAATATTCCGACATAAATGACTAGGTTTATAATTATTTTAACAGGTGCTTTTTAATTAACAGGTCGTGGGATTTACTCACTTATGTATCGGAATAAGATTTAAACTTTCCTTTCTCTTATTGAGATAACGGAACCCTTAAAATTAATGGAACTTATGGAACGTATATATAAAGGCGATAATACAAATAAGAGTGCTAGGGTACAGCAGAATATCATCACGCTAATACTTGGCGCTGCCAAGTTGGGGAAGTACCTACCTCCAGTAGGTACCTCCACCTTACAGGAGTTCGCAGCCATAGCAGGACCAGTGGCTATGCAAGTATGTGTTGTTGCGTTTTTGGTGGTGAGTACTTAAAGTCAAGGTCACCCGAGTCGTCGAGGCTGCGCTGCATTTAGAGTGACCTTCATTTGTTTCTAGCTGTCAACACGAATCCTCAAATTAAGGCCGTGTATTACCACTTTTGAGTTTTTAAAAACAATCTGAGACATAGAATATAGTGTATTGATTTAAACTTACACGATTTTCACACATTATTATTGGGGAACGGGACTTAATCGCGTACAATTATAACTAATTTACCTTTTTTAAGGTTTTTGTCACCCAACCTTAAAAAAGGTAAATTAGTTATAATTGTACGCGATTAAGTCCCGTTCCCCAATAATAATGTGATAGAATATAGTGTCTTAAAATCTAAAAAAAATATATGTGTTACATAAGGATCTTATCTAGTCAAAATCGCAGTCAGTTACATGACCTGATGAATTTCACTCGATAGAAAAAAATCGCGAAGTTACCCCTTTTTGGAATGTTTTTTCAATACTACGGCTATATTACTGATATTTAACATTTAATTTTTGTACTCAATTAAAGATCGTAAATAGTTATAGACAAATTCGCAGGGTTTGCTTTGATAGAATAATTGGCTTAATGACTATAGCTAAATATTTACAAAACTGCGCGGAGAGCTTGCGTAGAGAGCGGGATGGTTAGTTGTAAACTCACGCGTGTTAGAGCGGGACATTTGCGTTGGGGATACCTCCCCTTAATACAGGGTCGGAAACGGTCTTTTAACTCTTCTGGAGTCGCAAGCGTCTAGAGTAGAGAGCCCCCTTTGGTAGTCTCGGCTCGGGCCAACCATGGTCTAAGAAAACAAGGTCTGTAGGCCTAGCACGCGTCTTTTTTTTATTGGCGCTGTTAGAAAGTGACGGATAGCTCGAGATAAGCCGACATATTCTCGCGGCCATCAAATGCTAGGCCTACTGACAATCCAGATCGTGACACAAGTGACGTCACTGTTGACGACACACACACACACACACACAGTAGGTCTGACTGCAACTGCGGCTACTGTATGTCATACCAACGAGCTCAAAAAAAAGGCTGTTACACTCAGTTTTGCTGAATAGGTACCACGTACCACCTACATATACTTGATTAGGTGAATCAAAGGCGGGCGTCTAAAACGCTATACTAAAGTCATAATTCTCTCCGCAATATTAGTACAAATACTGTATTGAGTAATGAAGAATTATGGATTTTTAAGAAAGAACGAAATAAACACCATAAAAAAATGCTGAAATTCATACTCTCAGCTATCGAGCAAAGGTATATAGTACTCGTATATAAGGGTTACATGAAGATAATATCAGGTTTATTAGCCCTTTTGGTACGGACTGCGTCAGCACAGTACTGTTTTCCCGCTCTGAAACGATTACTGCAAGAAATCTTCAAAAATTATTTATGGGTACGATAAATTCAGTATACGAGCAGCCTAAACCTCCCAAATTGGTGGTGTGGTGGTCACGTGGTGGACGCGGGTGCGCGCCGCAACCGGTGACACTCGCGCACGCCGCACGCACCTTCCGCACGCCGTCCTTGCCTCGCGAAAATTAAAAAAAAAAAGTGCCCATGGAACTGTGAAGAACGTTCGAGACCTGTGGGATCGGTGAAACGGGTTATCGAAGCGGTTACTCAAGGTAAGCGGCTTTCTTTGTAGAAATCGAACGTTTTGTTTCATTTGAGTGTGCGTGTTTCGATACGGATTTAAAAAAATGTAGGTAACGTTGTTAAGGTAAACGTCAAAAACAAATCGCTTTAAGGGATCTCTTCCAACTAACCTTTGATTTTATAACAATAGAGGTTTTTACCTCAATTGTGTATCAACTATTAAAGGATGATTCACGCTAGACCGTTCCGTGTCCGGGCCAGCCCGTTTTCTTATACAGCGGGGTGATCAAGTAACGATATGTACTGCCGTTGGTACGTATTTAATGTCAGTTTTAGTATGGGATTTGACATACTAACGGTTGAAAACGTTACGTAATTACCGCGCAGGACGCGCGACGGCCGTCGATTTCTTGTAGAAAACGGACACGGAACGGTCTAGCGTGAATCATCCTTTAATAGTTGATATAACAATAGAGGTTTATCAAAGGTTCACCAGACGAAAAAAATAATAATAGGATTGTTTTGTTATGATCCTTCACTTAGGCGGCACCGCGGGAGGTGTCTTGTTAAGTAGGTACTTACTTGACTTGTGCAATAAAGTTTTTACTACTACTAAATTAAGTATTGAAAGTGTCAGATAATTGGGTCATTGTCACACACTGGGACGTTAACCTTATCGTGTTAATTATGATAATAAATTGTGTTATTATCAAGTTAACATCACGTTGCGTGTTTGTTAAGTGAAAAGTGCGCGATGTCATTGCATATAAACAAAGAACAAACAGCAAGTGATACTTTCGCAACACGGTCTTCACAATATAGTTAACGATATAAATTATTATAATTCTCTTTATCTTTCTTCGTATTACAATATTTTTATGAATTGTTATTAGGTATTATTAGAAGCCTATAGTGTCCTAACAAGTTAATAATTTTTCACTTATCCCTACCTAGGTATATAATTAATGATGGTCATCATCATTATCATCAAATGATGTAAAAAAATATTTTGATACTTACTAAAAGTGTAACGGTAGGTAAATTTTAGTATTTTCCGAATGTCGAAATAAAATAAGTTACGAAACAAAAACAAACGGTACCTAAACTTTTACTAATGAATATTAAAACAACTTCTTTTGTTAGATATTCCTTACAGACACTTGACACATGTACGCAATGACAACTATGTCATGCATACAGCACGTGGGGCTCGAAAGAGTGGGTGAATAATCCGGAGATTATCACCGAATATCACAGGGTGGGAGGGGGTTCAGTGAGATATCGCGTATTTAGGTAATCATTTTTAGTTGAACGCGCGATTTCTATATAAGAAATATGAATATTATTCCTATAGTTATGGATTTTTTTCCATGAAAGGCATTCCCGAATATAGAGTTGCATCTCGTTAACCTAAGCCGTGAGTGACTCTCACATGGGATGCGTGTGGTTTAGGTACCGAATCGAGGCATTCCCTAAATCAGTCAGATCCGAAGTTGCTGGCAGTCTTTATTTTCCGAAGTTTCTGTCAGCATATCACTATTCATAACATAACCAGCTCTAATGCCTTTCCACAATGAATTAGTTCGCACGTGTCTGCAATACTGTTGTCGCCATTGTCATGCGAGTCGCGGTTAACCCGAGACGCTTTAATGACGTGACAGAAAATAGAGCAGCAGTTGCCTCGGTTGCCTGCCTTCAATCTAGATTGTCTATATACGGGTTTCTTTTAGTTTATTAAACCAGAATACTAAAATCTAAGGTACAATTATGTTATAACAAAAAATATGTTATAATAAAAAATAAGTTCGAAAATTATAAACTACCTATAAATAAATAATTATAAATATAAAAAATATCCCAAAACACCTTGTTGGGTAGCGTGCCCAGAAGGCTGGTAGCATTGCCGTGCTGGATGGCAATGCTGATCCTCTATGCCAGATATGATCCAGCCCTCCGGTCACGCGTCACCTCCACAAGGCGTTTGAAGCATTCCTGAAATAAAACATGGGCGCTTTCCCGCACGGACCCATAGTCTCTACCCCAAACAGCGCAAATTGGTAGCCACTGTTTAAGCCTGCATATTTGCATCGCTTGAGGAGTTCGCCTGTAAATAGCTTCAGCAATAAACTAGTTTTGGATTCTAAAGTTAGCTTATTTCTCGGAAAAATCTTATAAAAGAGCTCAAGCCCCAACAAGGCCTAGTTTTCCTACTGTGTTTGAAGGTCAGATGGCATTCGCCCATTCGGTTTCAAAAACATGGTGCCAACGCCAAATCTTGGAAATAAGTGCCTCACCGGACTCCGGCCTTATATAAGTATGCATCCATTAAATTAATAGGAGGATGATAAAAGATCTTAAGCAAGTTTATTTCCTCTAGGAAATGTTATAACTTTCCGGGCAGGTACCTTCTATAAAAACATAAACGAACCTAACCTAACATAACATAACTCAAGTTCAAGTCTGTATACGTAATAAATACTGAAGTACCTACATCTATCAGTATATTTCTATTTAAGTACTCGTAGTTTCCGATTACACAACTTATGTTTTAAATTAGTTACACAACCTTAAGTTACACAACTAATGTGGGCTGGTTCGATACTTTCTTTAGCTAGGTAGTTGTAAAATCACAAACCTAAATATTTAGTTGCCCTAGTTTTTACGTTTCTCACATTTCACTTTCTACACACAAGATATCCTCCAAATGGGGATACCTAATACACAGTCTGAATAAATAATCTAGCGGCACACTACCTACGTCTCACACAACCATTTAACTTTGTATGTACCTTATTCTGTTTATGATTCATACAGTAAGAACATCTACATCCTAAGGCGACTTCCTGATTTCTCGGTGCGGAGCCGGTACGATATGAGAAAACTGTCAAATGTCAGTGTCAACTGTCAGTCAACTCAGTACTACTTTTTACTGCGCTCCTACATTTAAATGAGTGCTTCCTGACTGGCGCGGGATGCGCGGAAGCGGGACGATGCGAAGGCAGTACTGGGGACCGATTTTTGAGTGTCGACCGCTCGAATTTTCATTCGACATCTGTCAAAACTTCATAGTTTTTTGACAGATATCGAGTGAAAATTCGAGCGTTCGAAACTCAAAAATCGCCCCCCGGGTCCGCTTCTGCGCATAATATTACTACTGCGCAAATGTAATTACTGACAGTATTCTTTCAAGTGGGAATCTTTGCGACGTCAGTAAGTTTACGTCAAAGAAAAAAATGTCACAGAACGATCCCGCCCCGCCAAGTCAGGAAGTCGCCTTAAATCATCTTTTCTACTGCTTATGTGCATGAAGTTATGATTTTATTAGATATGTATGTATGTAATAACTTTATTGTAGGTACACAAAAAAAAACACAGGTGAAAATACAGACAACGTAGGCTATTTTGGTACAAAGGCGAACTCATCCCTAAATATATATTTATAGAAACAGTGAAGCCGTTTACCCATGCGCCTTAAGTACGAGTTCAGCCAAAAACTAGGGTTTTAGTCTATATGTAAAGTACCTACATTTTTTTCGCGTTCTTTTTCTATTGTTCCGTAACAAAGATGGCAAAAACGGAACCCTTATTTTTGCATACATTAAGGCGAACTCTCGATTTCTGTATGGCCTTCAAATTAAAAAATTCAAACTCCGTCTTATATAACAGATGAGAGTTTCTACTAAACATTGAAAACGCGTAACATACTTAACATTTATATTCATAAGGTAGGACTAATAATTTGCATTAGTTAGTAGTTACTACGGTCAACAGCCACGGCCAGGCCAAGAACGAGTTATTAACGGTTGCGTGATAAGGTTTACGATCCAAGATCTGGTATGTACCTAGTTCAACGCATCTCACGTAATCATAATCTCATGTTTTATACGCCTGAAATGGGCAAACTGCTGGACTTTTATACTTCATGACAATCGACCTAATTGTATATAGTTTCTGACAATAAAATTAGGTATCCTTTATCTTTATCACTGGCTATCCAGTGCGGGAACGCCGCCAGTGTTTCCTGTTGCCAGGCAAAATGTTAGTATACTCGTATTTAACTTATTCTGGGTGGCCCAAACCTTGACGTCAAATATTTTTTTTTTTAGATTTTTCACGTCGTGGGCTATCAGAATATACCGCATGTATGTAAGCCGATTTTTCGTAGTTTTCAATTAAATAAGTAAATTGCTTCACCTCAGAATTTCTTAGCAAAGAAAAGTTTAAAAAATTCATAACTCGAAAACTACGAAAAATCGGCTAATATACATGGGGTATATTCTAAAAAAATTTTTTTGACGTCATGTTTGGGCCACCCAGTATATCTGTAATGTTTTTATATTCTTTATGTGTTTGTGTTGCGTTGTAAATAAATCGTTAAACATGATATCTCCTGGTGTCGTACAACTCGTACATGTACGAGAGCAGAACAAAACAATGCATTGTTTTATAATTTTTATTTTTTTGCCAGGAGGCAACAGGTTAATATAAAAAATAAATCATGAAAATGTGGTGCTTGTGATTGTTAACCTTTAAGATAACGACATGCGATTCAGGGGTGAACTTGACCGGTGTTTATTTTTCTATTGTTAGCTTCATTTCGGGTACACTTTCACATTTAACACTTATTGACAACGCATAGGTATCTACATGCAAATTGACTGCATTTTATTTCTAAGCAAACTAAAATATTTTCCATCGAGTAAAATTCACTTTCTCGATTACTCCGCTGTCATTTAACCGTGTATTGATAGCTTTCTCTTTGTTTTCAGAAACCGAACGATGGACACATTAACGTTGAAGGAATTAGTGTTTATTGCCATGCTAATAGCGACTTGCAATGGCGGCATCATTGAAGAATGGCCACACCATATCTCCGAGACTCCACAAGCCGAAGCAAGGGGCAGCATGTCAGATGCCCTAATAAACTACTTAGACTACATCTTCCCTAAAGACGATTGGACGTCAACGATCTTAAAGCGGATATTCGCACTCCTTACCGCAGATAATATGATCGAATTTAGCAGTGAATTTGTAGGATTAGGGGAAAACTGGTAGCGTCATGGCAAAAGGAGTACAAATATTATCGTAGTCAGTAAAATAGAGGCTTTAATAAGTTAGGTATTTATTTATTAAACATTTAAAAGTTTTGTGCCTTCTTATTTTTTCCATAATTACGATCGAACTTAATAACCTCTAAAGAAAGTGATACAGACCATGTTATAATTTAAAGTGAATTTAAATAAGGTAGGGAAGTCCCTAGAGATATGTTGGTATGGTCAACCAATTTGATTTCTGGGTCACTTCGTACCCTGTGAAATTGAAAATCTATATAAAAGCCCCTAGAGAAGTGGCCAAACCAAATTGATTGACTGGACGAGTATTTTTCAAAGGTATGAATAATATGATAATGATCTCTATGATTTGTGCTACATTACTTATTCTGTGGTGCTACTAAGGTAAGTGTGAGCTACATCTTAGGCCTTGTCATCGCTTTCCATCAGAGGAAACTTGGGCTGTTCAGTTATCCATAAAATGATGGTAAATGTAATATTAAATTGAAATTTAGAATTCGCTTTTCTTGATGTGGTTTCTGAATACATACCTATTTCATATCGTAGTATGCATTCAAAAAACAAATAACTATGCTACAATAATACAACTTTAGATGCCGTTAGCAAAATAATGACTACTTACTGATTTATCGTTTTCAACTATATACTTAAGTAATGGAAGGTCCAATATTGCAATGGAAGGTCAAGCCATCAACTAAAACAATGAATGAAGCATCGACGTAATGGCCTTAGCGTGAGCTCCAGATTTTGTATTGTGGTAATTATGTTTTTAATCTAGTCACGTCGTAGTTTGACAATAGTTATTTGTTATGCAAGGCTGCAAAGTTGATTTTTGGCGCGAGTGTTTGTATTGAGAGCCGAGCTAGCGAGGGATTGTAAGATTGAACCACGAGCGAAGCGAGTGGTTCAAAAATACAATCCTGAGCGTAGCGAGGCTCTCAAGGCACGAGACGCCGAACAACTTTGCTGCCGAGCGCAACACACAACTTTTCATCTCACCATAGCGAGGAAATACTTTCATGTATAATTCAAGATGTACTCATGTTCTATAAAGGGTTGTTTAAATTTCACCCGTTACAAAGCATTTCGTGGATTATTAACATTTAAATGCATCAAAGAGCCTAATAATTATTGTTGTGTACTGTGGTACGAAATACTCACGGCTAACGGCTAAAACAAATATATTTCACTCATTTCCAAACTTATCAGGAGTTAAAATTGTAATATAAGTATCTTCTGCACTGAAATCAATTAATTAAAATCATAATTTTGATATTATTCTAACTCAACAACAAAACAAAACAATATTTAAATATCTTAATCTATCGGATCGAGTTTTTTTCTTAAAAACTAACTTTTTAAACGGTGCGTTCCGAAATTGCACTGAGCGTAAAATGTTGAAACATATAAACATTTCAAATATGTTTCTTCGTGTTATTTCTTTATAAATAAAACTAAATTATTATTGAATATCATCAAATTAAGCTGGAAAAAGTATTATTAATATCATTATAAAAAACAAAACAATAATGAACTGCACCATTAGGTACATGATATGTATACTTCTAAACGTTTAGGAATGACCTGTCGTTACACTTTATAGAAAAAAGTTGGAACACCTGGAACTGCGTAACGTTCGAATTTCAAAATCACTTTCCACGCTAGCGTGGAAAGTGGACTTTTGCACGCAGATTTGAAACGATAAAGAAAGCCTTTCCGAGCGGGTGAGATGAAAAAGTAATTTTCAAATACGAAGAAAATCATCGATACAGGCTGCGCTGCATTTTCAAATGCGGACTAACATTTTTTGTGAGTTTCAATATTTAAAAATGTTACCTAACAGGTCATTAAAAGCGAACTCTTTCAATGCCAAATTATAATTTTATCAGATCCAAATCAACTAATAGATTTGATAAAAATAGGCTTTTTTACCAGGCTGGAAAGTCATTTACCTACACCTAAATAGCTTCCAAACAAAACATCCTGTATACTACATACAGGGTTTTGTACATACGTTTCACTGAATTTGATAATCCGTCACGTCATTAGAATTGATATCTCTAAATTCTCTAACATTATGATTAACCGATAACTCTTTCACGAGTAGTCCGACAGACGATGCGTGAATGAATTTCCACACATTCCTTATAGATGGTAGTCGGTGCGCCAGTCGTGGTCGTAGACGTCGTGACAGTCGACCGGACGACAAATTTTTTCCCTTTCAACTCCATATGGACGGTACTTTGATCATTGTCGTCAACATATAATCGTGGGTAGATAACTGGCGGTCGGCGTATGCTGCCCGAAGGTTCTTTGTAGCCACACTCGACGCGCCCTTTCTTGAGCCAACAACCGTTGGAAAGATAATTTGCTTTTATTTTACTCTCAACAACTTCTGGGTTCTTATTATATCCACATAGTTCCCTGTCACCGACGTATTCACATATCGTCTCGTTGAATTCGTACGGCGCGCAAATTTTGCCGCGAGGAGTAATTGTCTGGATACTGACTGGGTCACGTCGGCTTGTTGTTGATCCTGCTGTGGTAGTATGGAAGTAATAATAGAATCCCTCATTTCGTCTAGCATTTGCAAGCGCTGGGTCACGCTTTTTGCAGGGGACACTGCTCCCTAGTGCCACGCACATCTAAAAATAAAACAGTGTAACTAATTAGTCATCAGTGTACCCATACAGGTAGTATTAATAGTACATTACTTACCAAGGGCGATAAAACAAAGAATGTCTCAAATCGCAGGTATTTTACGCCCGAGCCGAAGGCAAGGGCGATAAATATGCGATCTGAGGCTTTCTTTATTATCGCCCGTGGTAAGTACAAAATTTTATGTCACCCCCTGGCCAGGAAGTGGGTTTTTTTCGCGCGCGGAGTGTGCGATAATGGCCACTTTATGGCCAGGTGTGACATAAAACTTATTTATATAACTTTTAATAAAATCAAATATTAGGATTAATTTCTGAGGTAAATACTTCCAAAGGGACTTTTGGTCGCGAAAACCAAAAATTGCTTGAATTGCTGTAAAATTGACTACCTATATGAAAATTTCCTCATCCGGATCCCTTTAATCGATTACCCATTCAGGTACCATATTTGTGTTTATCTGCACTAAATGATATGTTTTCAGTCGTCTCGTTCGATGTTAAGCGCAGACTCGTTCGACGTTAAGACTACAAAGAACTTACGTGCAATTTTCAGTGAGTTTTCATTACATTTCAGGGTTTGATTCGTATTCATCTTACATCGATAGCCCGCAGCCACGCAATGTAAGGAAACTTGCATGCAAATTCTTGTTTATGTAAACCGGCCTTTATACGTTACAAAGGTAATCGCAAACAGTCACTACCTATCTGAGTCCGATATCTTACTCAGATGCTGTCAAATAGAGGCCCCATCAAAATAAGTTCTAAGAAGCAACCTTTAACTTACCAGGAATACAGTGACGTACATTGTTGCCTCGATTGTTCAATCTAAGTAATTCAATATTCTAGAAAAGTCATAAAATAAGAACTTAAATTGAATTACAATTAATGAAACGTGTCCTTTTGTAGTAGTAACTGGAATTATTCATTAATTACATTTCCAGGCCGCCATTGCATTGATAAATTGATTCATTTGCTAAAGTAAAGAGTATATATTGGAGATATTTTACTGTATCGATAGATACAAGTCGGAGACAAGAACTATATACCTACTCAAAACTAATGTATCTTCTGACTACTCAACTGTTGCGGAACATTGACTAATCCCCGACCCGCGGCCCTGAAGAACACCAAAATTTCATACTCTTTGACGCTCATCGGGGTATTTAAAATTTGCTAGCAAATTATGACTGCTACTGAAAGGCCTTATCGTTTTTATTGCCCCACAATTAATTTCCACCTTAAGTCCCAATACGCGACACTATCGATCTTATGACGACATAATAGCGATGAACAATAGTTGTCAACTATTGGGTAACTATTACGGTGTCACTCATTGGTACTAGCTATGTAAGAATACTTCAGGAGTTTCGGCTTACGTTTTTATTTACTAGACTAACATTTTGCAAGGCATCTTAGAAATAATGTACCTAATTCAATCGTAATCTAATTCTTCATCGAGAGGTATCACACGACAGGCTTTCTTGGAATGAATCTCAACACATTCCATAGTGGTGCGACGCTGTCGCCGTCGTTTTGTTGTAGACTTCGTTGTTCTAAAGGTTGCAAGAGGTGGTGTGTATGCCGTTTTGGTTTCTTCGGTCGTGGTACTTGTTTCTGCAGTAGTTATAGTTTCATGTATTGGGTTTTCCTTTTGATTTAGTATCTCAATCCTTGATGGTTTAGTTGTTGGCGGTGGATCAGTGTCGACAGATCCTTTACTATATCCACACTCAACTCTTTCGTCTCTTACTTGACAACGCAATCCTTGTTTAGTAAATTCTGTGGTAGCTTCATTATTCTCTGATGTTTTTGGATTTTTATTATAACCACATACCGTTCTGTTGTCCGAGATTTCACATTTACTGTCATCATAATCATAAGGACAGCATTTTTTCGTAGAATTGGACGAACAACAATTCCCTGGTATGTTATTGATGATCGTGGAGGTTTGTTCACTGGCTCCTGTGATTACCTCTGCAGTAGCGGTGGTAGTTTCTGGTATAGGTGTGGTGGTGATATCTTCCGTTGTAGTTTCTGTGGTAGTTTCTATAGTAGTTTTTGTAGTCGTTTCTGTAGTAGTATCGGTAGTAGCTATTTTTGAAGTCGCAGTGTCGGTTATTTCAGTTGTGATAGTCTCTAGCGTAACCGGGTCGGTCTGAGGAGATCCTTTATCGTATCCACACTCTAATCGATCATTTACGGGCCAACAATTGAGCCCATACTTAACTGTCGTCGTTTCTACAACTACAGGTTTTTCTTGATTTTTATTGTAACCACACAATGTCCTGTTATCAGAAATTTCACATTTGTTTCCATCGTAATCGTAAGGACAACACCGCTTAGATAAGTCAGAAGAGCAGCATTTTCCTGGTGTGTTGTCTATTTCATTGCGAAGAATAGGTTTACCTGGCGTAGCTTGCTGAATTAAATCTGAAGCAGTGGAAGTTGCAGTAGAATCAAGGGTATCGGTGAAATTTTCTTCCATGTCATTTCGAAGGATAGGTTTACTCGGTGTAGCCGGCTGCATCAAATCCAAAGCACTAGATGCCGTAGTGCAATTCTGGGCATCGGTGATATTTCCAGTAGGAGCGCTATATGATAGAGTCATGCTCATCTAAAAATTTATTTCAAACTTTTTATTAAAGCACGAATGCCTTTTAAATTAAATGTACAGTCAGTTGCAGAGAAATATGGCCGCCTTGCATAGAAGTTTACGTAAGTATGCAAGAATGTCTCGTTTCTCTCCAGCGGACTGAAAATGCCCTTGAATAGTTTATTTTTCTAATTCTGACCTTTACGTACAGGCGACATTACGTACGTCTGTTGACTATGGAAACGCCGTTGTCACTAGAGGGGCTAAAATGATCGCTTATATTATGCCGGATATATAGCATTCGTCCCTAACTGTCAAGTATATAAGTTCAAGAGGGAGGAATGGAGGAATGCTATATGACATACGCGATCGTCTTAGCCCCTCCGGCAATGTGTGTGCGCCGTACATGCCGCTTATACGAAAAATGGGTCATAGTTCATAGTATTAGCAACACAAACACAGTAGTCCTACCATAAACAATGTACTGACATGGCGACCATTCATGTCTCGCAAAGTCACGATTGAATGGAAGTCCAATTAAATTCAAGAGAACAGAAACTAATAATAGAGTTGCTTTAATCTCAAACCTATCATTATAACTTGTGCAATTATGCATGTCTGTGTCAACAAGCATAATGTAACCTATGACGTCTATAATGCATTTAACTACCTGACAGTGACGCTTCCGCATTTTTGCATGGCACAACGAGTCCTCCTACAATAAAGGTCATTAAATGTATTTGCTTGCCATCAGGTCAATGTTATCAACACAAAATTAAAAAAAAACTAGTAGTACCAAATAATCTATTGATTGTAATGCATCGGAATCAGAAGTGGCAGTTGATCAAATTTCATAGTCCATAGTTGTAGATAGATGAAAACTTTATTGACGGATATGACTCTATATTATATTTTAGTTACATTTTTTAGTTGTATAAGTTTCATGTAATTTTTGTTACATGATTGTCAGTTTTGTATTGTTTATTTGAATTAAAAGTATTATTTAATAAATATCTCTGAGGTGAAAAACAAAATAACGAAGGTCAAAATAAACACAAAACTTTTTATAATTTATTTATTAAATTAACATGTATGAAATTAACATGTATGAAATAGTACATTACTTAACAAGGGCGGTAAAACAAAGAATGTCTCAGATCGCAGGTATTTGACGCCCGAGCCGAAGGCAAGGGCGATAAATATGCGATCTGAGGCTTGCTTTATTACCGCCCGTGTTAAGTACAAAATTTTATGTCACCCCCTGGCCAGGAAGTGGGATTTCCCGCGCGCGAAGCGTTCGGTAATTGCCGCTTTATGGCCAGGTGTGACATAAATTATATTTTATTGACAATAATCATTTTAAATAACCATTTCGGTGTCATAGGCACAGTAAGTAATGCCGGTACATTTATACCACATTTTTTATTATTTTGCCATAACTTTACTGTTCTGTTTCATTCTTCTCTGGGCTACAATATCAGATCGCAGTCACTTGCGCAAAAATAGTGCCTACGCTTCTTGGGGTTAAGTCACACCTGTGACACGCGAAGGAATGTAAGCGCTGTGGGTAAGTATGTGTGCGTGCGCTGTCGGTACACGCGTCAATTGTTTGCGCGGGTGCGTAGCGCGTGGCGCGAACGAATCGCGAGGCGCGACGGCACCCGATCGGCACCAGGCGGGTCTCTCAGGGACGAGGTAACTGACCTCGGTGCGGGAGGTTCGTGGCCATTCTGTATGTAATACTATTATACTGTTCTTGGGGTTAGGTGCCAAAGCCGACCCCGGACTCTTTTAGGATAAGCTAGGAACACGCTAGGATGATGCATCAACTTTCCTATGCAAGATTAGATATAGGCAATCAAATGGCAGACTGTGGCTGTTTGTCTATTCCGTGACTCAAACTCTCTTTAATTCGTTCAGCTACACAGACATAGGAACAAGTAGAATTACTCATAATTGGTAAGGTAAACATCTCAATGCCTGACAACCATCGACCTTAACACCTACGGACTCTTAACTTCTATTTTTACGTCATAATATTGAAAGTGCCACATGTTGACTCAGTTTCGAGCACTGGAAAGTTCTCCTTATGTATAAAGTAAGTAAATCTTTTTTAGGTAAATCGTACCAACACTATGGACTTGCGTTTTGATTGCAGCATTGACAACAGTCTGATTTAGTTTGCTTATTAAGTTTAACTGGCGACACTGATTCAGGGACATGAGGTCCTTTATCGTAACCGCACTCAACGCGTTCCTCAATGACCCTACAATCAAGACCCTGCTTGGTAACGAAAACCGGCTTAATATCTTTTTTCTGATTCTTGTTGTATCCACACAACGTTCTGCTGTCAGTGTTTTCGCATTTTTTATCGTCGAAATCGTAAGGACAACACTTCTTTGAAGGATCGGTGCAGCACTTCCCTGGAGTGTCATCCTGATATCGTAAGATGGGTTTATCTGAAGATGGGATGCTTGAATTGATAGAATTAAGGGGATCCGTGCTGTTTTCAGTGGGGGCACTGCATACTAGAGCCTAAAAAATTAGTTTTATACAAATTATATTATTATCACGTTCTATATAAGTTATATAACCCAGTTAATATGTATCTGAAGGTATCAAAACATGAACTACCTGCACTACTGGCTCTTAAGGTATATGGTGTTGTGTTCCCGGTAGCGAGTAAGATTGCCAGAGCTCCCAGGATGTCATGGACATTGGTCTTGCATGTCTTTGCTGTCATCACGAGTCGATTGAAGTCGCAAGCGTTCACAAGTTACTATGTCTGCTTACCCTCAGGTAGACCATATACTTGTTTCTTACCGTATAAAAAATAATACCTAATAACGAAGATTGAAGACCTTTAAAAAACGCCTTATAGACATCTGTAGGGTACTTACCACACAAATAAAAATAATGCGTAACATAGTGGTCTCTCATGACGATCATATTTTTGTTTGAGTTAAATTTTAATTAATTCCTTACGCAAAGCTATAAAAGTAGCGTCTATTAAAAACCTCATTTTTATTGGTTCTTCAATAGAAGTTACGTAGACATGCAATTTTTGCACATGACAAAACAATTATGTTTTCCCTATGATTGGTTTAACCAATCATACAACAAACACAATATTTTTTTTATCACTGTGAAATATGCCTCTTTCGCTTCGATATTTATCGACAAAGTTATGGACTTCTGCCAACGATTGTTTATAGGTATTTTTGACGAAACTATAGCTCGTATGCAGTTGAGACAAGATTTTTTCTAATAACCCTAGTAGGGATCATAATTATAATCCTAATGTCCTCCTAATTCTAATAATAAAATTATAAACGTGCAAGTTTGTGCGGATGGATGTATGGATGTAGGTACGATGTACGTTTCCGTAATAGACATTCAAATGGAAGAAAACTGTTTACAACGTTTTCCAAACTTCGCCCTCGAAAGGGATGAAAAAAGGGTTTGTATGGAGAGCAATTTTTTTTAACTAGAAACTTGAATTGTCGTTTTTCTTTTTTGGAAATTCACCCCGTGGGGGTGAAAAGGGGGTTGAAACATTGTATAGGTAGGCAACCTTAGTTTTTCAAAGTGAGTGATTGAATACTTCACGGGTAGACTCTCGGTTAAAATATAATAAAAGCAGCGTTTTTGAAAATTCATCCCTTGAGGTTGTAAAAAAGGGGGTTGAATATTTGTATGGAAAACGTGTCATATTCGAATTTCGATAAAAAAACGTTTATAGTAATATGTAGCCTAAAACATTAAAAAAACTGGACTACTAACGAAGATTTCGTATTTATTATACACAATTTATTTATAAATCATTCAATTCATTCATCTAGAAAACATTACCCTCTTTTGCTTGAGCAGTCGGGTAATACATCCCAAGGTGTCAACCCTGAGCTCTATTTGGCGCTGAGCAATGTTAATTCTATATTACATTGCCCACACTTTTTTTTATCTAATGAGCATTTTTAGTTCAGAATGTAACAAAAATGTTTTACATTTTATATTTTACAGCCAGTAATAGGACATAGGGATTTCTTAATAGCTCCCTAGTCATCGTAGTCACGTTGGCAAGGTGGTTCCAGTATGCAGGGCTGGTCATACTGTATATGACACTTCTCTTCTACAGTCACGCATGTTGTAGCCGGGGGGCCCGGTTTCGTCGTTTTAAGGTTTAATTTCTTATAAGAGGTTTTCGTAATTTCTTCAGAGTATTCGGTGGAATCTGTAGTTTCAATTCTAGTTTCTGTAGTTTCGGTTCTGGTTTCCGTAGTTTCGGGGCTAAATTCTGTAGGTTCGGGGATGAATTCTGTAGTTTCTGTAGTTGCGGGGATGAATTTCGTAGTATCGGGGATGAATTCTGTGGTTTCAGTGACGGTTTCTGTAGGTTCGGGGTTAGATGAAGTAGATTCAATGTATTCAGTTGCTGGTTCAGTGGAAGTGACAGTTGTAGCCTCAGTGGTTATTTCTGCTTTGGTAGTTTGAACGTTACAACAGTTGCAGCAACTAGAAGGATTACCAGCATCAGGAGTATTCGGCAGCGGGTCTGTAACATCCGTTATATAGGGTCCATTGTATCCACATTCTACACGGTCGTCATTAATTCGGCAAGGGAGTCCAAACTTGGTGAAGAACAATATGTTTCCATCTGGTTTTTTCCGGTTCTTGTTGTAACCACATAATGTTCTGTTGTTCGTGGTTTCACATCGATCATCGTAGTCGTAGGGACAACACTTCTTTGATGGGTCGGAGCAGCATTTTCCAGGAGTATCGTCAGCTTGACGCAGGTTCGGCTTACTTGGAGTAACCACATGAACCGTGTCATATTCAATAGGAGCACTGTACGCTAATGTTACGGTCATCTAGAAAATAAATACTTATTATTTTTTATGAGAGAAAATTTTGACTAAAAATATAAAGTACCTATATATTAGTAGTATCCTGATTGCAGGCAATAGCCCCTTATCTATCCCAGACTGAAATGAAACAAGTAACAAGCTTACCATGAACATATTGACATAGCGGCTTCTCATGTCCCTTCAATTCACGATTGAATGATATTTCAATTAACTCAGAATGAAACAAAAAGCGATCAATACTTTTAAATTGAAATTAGTAATTATAGTTAACTGAGTTTCGTAACCAATTGCGTAATGTATTATCTAAGCAGCGATAGGGGCTGTATTAGTGATCGTTAGGTATATTCTTATGTTATGTATATTGTTCATTCCACTTACTACCAAGAAAATAAGAAATGTTCATTTTTCTTACGCCTACTATTTTGGAGTGAGCAAAATAAATTATGAATGTAATACACCGGGCGCGTTTCAAAGGCATTTCGGCAATAGATTCCGATAGTTAATTATTAAATTAGGTACTCGTGCAATATAAAAACTAAAAACATTTTTGGTCCGAAGTAATTGTATATCAAAATTCGTTTATTTCATCTTCTCATCTAATTAAGAGCTACTAAACAAATGGCCGCTCACCTAAACAAAATGTTTTTTCACTGACAGGATTGTTTTAGACACTCCATGTTTTGTTTTTGCTTACAGTACTACACTACCTATTATTTTTTTCAATAGCTGCTGGCAGCAGGGCAGATCTGCCCTATGGGCTGATTGTGTACTAGTAGGCCGGGGCAAAGTTTTTGGCTGTAATAAAGGCCACTTCGTACGATTACTAAGTACAAGTTTATCATCATAATCATATTTCTCCTCAGACTCTTGTTTATAATCTTGAATATTTTTTTCACTAAGATCCTGTGTATCGTGTAAGTTGTTTGTGGTATGGGTCGTGCCCGTCTGGTATCTGGGAATGGGACCGTAGATCGGTGGCCGTCGGATGCCTCCATATGGGCCTTCTTGGTATCCACACTCAATCCTGTCGCGGTTGTACCAACACTTGCTAGGGGTAGCTGTCACACGTATCCTTGTATCTGACACGTCACCATGGTTCTCGTTGTAACCGCATACCATTCTGTCGTTCACTATTCGACAGTTTTTGCTGTCGTAATTGTATTGTTTTTGTTGACATTTTTTCTTTGGGTTATCACTTCTGTCTACTATGACGCCGTAAAGTTGTCTCCTTCCAACACCTTTTATTTGTGCGCTATACACTAGAGCAACAATCATCTGGAAAGAATTAAAATATTGTATTGAAAGTTTTCTTATTTCTTTAACTAGAAGTAATAGACTGACCATGATTATGCTGAGATGTCGGCCTTTCATGTCTCTTATCAGAATTACACACACGCAATGCTTTAATTAAATTTACGTAACTGAACTTTATACAGACAGTACCTAAGCCTGGTAGAGAAATATATATATATAAGCTAACGTAGGTACGAGTACATACATTTAAAGTTAGAAAACGTGACATTGCTATTATTCATTTACAATACACTAACTCGACCCATGTCGAGTCCTCCGGGGGAAGAAGTGATAATTATCGTTGGGTTGACATATTAATTTGTCCACCCGGTACAACACAAAAGAAAAATAAGATTATTAAATAAACTGTTTTTTTATAGAATTAACGAATTTTATGATAAGAACGTAGGTATCTAGGAGCTAGGCATCAATCAGCAAAGTAGTTATTGTTCACAGTTAGTGGTAACTGTTAGTGGTATGACCTCTTTGTTTTATTCAATTCCAGGAAAGAAATAGTAATTGAAAGTCTTATTACTTAATAAAATAAAACAATTACCTAATAATATTATACAACTATTTTTTTATTTATAATTTAAATAAAAAGTAGTCACAAAAATGTGGTCAAAACCTGTGTTTCTTAACTTTTTTATTTATTATTTCGTTTATTCGTAAAGTGGACCAAAACTTTTGAGATATTGCGCCTAATACTTTTATATGAGCAAAATGATTTAGTAAAACTTTAGGATTTGGTAGGCACTTCTAACATGTATTTTATGAAATTTACAGATTTAATTCGGATCATTTCACATATATTTCAGGGTAATATATTACATATACTCACGCCCGTATCCGATTGGGGTAGGCAGAGACAAAAGACCGCCAAGGACTACAGTCCTTACATACGTCTTTTGCTTCAAACACATCCATACATCTCCTCATACTATTAGGAATAGAGGCATGGTGCGAAGAAACTATGGAAGAAGGATAAAACGGACTACTGAATGGCCGCGATTCAGCGCTGTAGGCTGTGGGTAGGCCCTCAGGTCCTCGAAACCGTCAGCGGGCTAGCCAGTAGCCACCAGCCCGATAGGCCAATCGGCAAGTAAACCATAGATCAGTGATTTTCAAAGTGATCCATGTCCACCCCCAGGGGTCCATGAGAGACTCCGTGGGGGTCCACGTTGGCGTGAGGAAAAAATGGAACGTGGTAGAAATGTAGCAGAAGGGGGTCCACCGAAACCAGCAAAATTTTGAAAAGGGTCCAACAAGAAAAAAACCTCTGCCATAGATAAAAGGTCGACACAGAACTGAGAAGAGCGTAGGAAGAAAAGACTTATAATTAGCAGTAAGTGGATACGGGCTAGTTAAACAGATGCATTAGGAATATATTATACTGGTATAACTTAAAGTATTAGGAATCGATTTACATGACTTTCATTTCATGGTGATGATAAAATAAGGGAAATTTCTATCGGCTAAGCTATTAATTTATTAAGTATGAGAAATAAGTGAATAAATACTCGTCTGTCAGGTAAGCTGTTTATTAATTTATTTATTATGATAGTACCAAAACTATACATACTTAGACGAATAGTAAGTTAATACATATCACAGGAGCCTTCAGAGCTGGCAAGGATAAGTCTTTTAGTATCTACAGTGTATTACACACTATCTTTTTACGTATCTGTACACAGCTTGGAAGCTTTTTAGTTGTAATTTCGTTTAGAAGCTTTTCTCGTTGGCTATTGTTATTAGTTTTATTGTTATCGTCATTGTCATCATAGTCATTATTATCTGTGTCCAGATCATCTGTTGTTGTTGTTGTCTGTTGATTGTTCGTGGTTACTTTGTTGTCGTACACTGGTGGTCGACGAATGCCTTCATAAGGTCCCTCTTTGTACCCGCATTCGAGCCGTCCGCGACGGAACCAGCACCCGTTACCGACATTCATCGTCTGCACCGCAGGGTTCTCATCCGGACCTCCACTATTCCTGTTGTAGCCGCATACTTTACGGTCATTCACGATTTGACATATCTCGCTATCGAAATCATATGGACAACATCGTTTTCTTGGATGTGTAGTATTAGGGCCTTTGTTATTATTCAAATTATCTATATTTAATCGTCTGAATACTACTCTACCGTCAGCGTCAGTGTGCGTATGTGATCGTAGACCCGGTCTTCGAGTGATGCATTTTCTTTGCGGGGCACTATACGATAGTACAACGCTCATCTGAAAGTAAACATAGTTTAATTTTATTTTACTAAACGGTTAAAACTCACGTATTAATTGTCACTTCGGGCGACATGTTATAACATGTCTCACGAAAGTTTAAATTCAAGTCAAACATAGTTTAATGTTACGCTTTAGTAGGTATTTGTTTGATTCATGACAGATAAGTATGTGGTCTCACCGTGAACATGCCAAGAAGACTGGCTTTCATGTCTCTGCTTATAATTATCGCGATTGGATAGTCTTGTCTATAATTCCAATTAAACTTATCGGAGAATAGTACGGCCGGCAAAAAAATTCAAAGATACTGCATATATTTCCTACAGCTGTTTACATTACCTACTGAGTTTTTTAAAGTCCTATAGTAATAAATGAGCAATTTGTGTATATTATAATAGTACCTGGGAGACCGAGCCTTGCTCGGTGTTTTCCCTTAAACCAGGCAGACTATAGCTCTACAAAGATCTAAATAAAGATATTAAGTAGATAAACAGACCTATATAAAGCTGCAACCCGACACATTTCTATTGACATAATTGGGTCATAAACAGATTTAGGTTCGCGTCTTTCCTGTGGACATATCAAAAGTTAAGGGCTACAAAGCTTAATTTTGGATTGGTCTAGTAACCCGCATAAACGGCGTCTTCCGGTTCTATAAATCCATGTAATAAAATCATAACTCACATGCTCATATGCCGTTAACTATTGACCACAGGAGAGACGACTTTTGTTTTTTGCAAGTGTTTATGACCCAATTGTTCTCCTAGTGAGGTCCCTCAGGTCTAATACGATGTCTGGGAAAAGTGTAGGGGGTGGCTCCGTGACTACCAGAGAAATACCTCTGAAAACCTCTGAATACCTCTTTTATATCTTCTAATGTACACCATGTTTTAATGTAAAATAAATAATTGATTGATTGATTGAAAACCAAAAAGTTGGCCAACGGCCTGGCTAAACGGTAGGTGGGGGGATGCTCGACCAAATGTCATAGAGAACTGCAAGCCATTTGGTGAGGTGACTTTTTTTGGCGATTATTTTTTGGCAAAAATTTCAAAATGGTCCTAGCGCGTTGAGATTTCGCATGCGGGGACTCAGGGGGCAAAACAACTTTTGAGTATTTTTTGCGAGCCCGAAGGGCGAGCTTCAGGCCGCCAGGCTGCAGGCATTCAAGTGGTCAGGTGCCCCCCCCCCCCCCCCCCCCCCTCAAATGTTTGGCGAGGCCGAAGGCCGAGCCGCGGGAGTACCAAACCACCGAAAATCCTATATAATCCTATACAAGGTTTCGCGAGCCCGAAGGGCGAGCTTCAGGCTGCGAGGCCGCAGGCCGAGCTCGGTCGAGGGCCAAAGTCCCGGAACCCCACCCCGAGTGCCCAAGCGCCCCCCCCCCCCCAAGTAATTTTTTCGAGATCGATACAGGAGGAAAGGGTTGCCTAACTATTCATATGACCCATGCATCTTACAAGCGAACCTGAGGGCCGAAGGCCTGAAGGTGAGAGGCAAGGCTTCGCGAGGCCCAAGGCCGAGTGTCCCATCAGAGCGCGCTCTCCATGCGAGCCCGAGAGCCGCTTGCGGCCCGAAGGGCGAGCCCACGCAAACACTCACTATTCCTATTATTGTTACAAGCGAACCTGAGGGCCGAAGGCCTGAAGGTGAGAGGCAAGGCTTCGCGAGGCCCAAGGCCGAGTGTCCCATCAGAGCGCGCTCTCCATGCGAGCCCGAGAGCCGCTTGCGGCCCGAAGGGCGAGCCCACGCAAACACTCACTATTCCTATTATTGTTACAATCGAACCTGAGGGCCGAAGGGCGAGCTTCGGACCGCCAGGCCGCAGGCGTTCAAGTGGTCAGGTGCGTCCCCCCCCCCCCCCACCCTTCTCTCAAATGTTTTGCGAGGCCGAAGGCCGAGCTGCGGGAGTACCAAACAACCGAAAATCCTATATAAATATACAAGGTTTCGCGAGCCCGAAGGGCGAGCTTCAGGCTACAAGGCCGCAGGCCAAGCTCGGCGGAGGGCCGAAGGCCCGGAGCCCCATCCCGAGTGCCCGAGCATCCCCTCCCCCCAGTATTTTTTGCGAGACCGATACGGGAGGAAAGGGTTGCCCAACTATTGATGTGCCCCATTTATGCCTCGAAGGCCCGAAGGCCCGAAGCGTCCCTTAGAGCGCGCTCTCCACGCGAGCCGGAGAGCCGCTTGCGGCCAGAAGGGCGAGCCCACGCAGACACTCACTATTACTATATCGTTGTTACAATCGAACCTGAGGGCCGAATGCCCGAAGGTGAGCGGTAAGGTTTAGCGAGGTCGAAAGCCGGGCTCTCGCGGACATTCGAACCTGAGAGCCGAAGGCCCGAAGGTGAGCGGTAAAGCTAAGCGAGGCCTGAAGGCCAAGCTCACGCGTACACTCGCGTACACGCGGAACCTGAGGGCCGAAGGAGCAAAGGTGAGCGATAAGGCCGACCTCACGCGTACACTCGAAGTTTAGGGCCGAAGTGCAATAAAGGACAACTAAGGACAAATACACAACAACAACACAAATGTTTTTCCTCAGGTCTGCCTTGGATGCGTACATTAAACGTTTTTCTCAAAGGCTTCCTAGGCATTTCAAAGTCCTCACGACACTTGCATATAGGTACACATTTTAAATAAACATTATTATTGAATTCCTGGCTACTCGACTAATTCCTTCTCCGATCTGTTTTAATAACGCATTCAGTAAATAAATGTCAGTGCGAAATAAAATGATAACAATTTCTTCATCGAGATTCAAATATATATTTTTTTTAAACCGCGATCAAAATAAACTAAAAAAATCAAAATAAACATAAATAAACGTGAAACCCGACCACATAATGGGCTATGATGGTGCGAGAAAAGGACGCAGCTATGCGGTGGAACGAGACAAAATTGTAAGCATATAAGAACGATTATAATACTCATTGCAAGAAGCTTAGGGTTGCGTGCCGAACATTCGTTTGAAGCCAGAAAATATGGCTTTGAATGACGTCACGTTATATTGCATCTCTTTCATTCTAATATAAGATGGATCTAATGAAAGAGATGAATTACAACAGTAAAAAGTCATATTTTCTGGCTTCAAACGAATGTTCAGCACGCAACCTCCAGGATGTAGGTATCTAAACTTTTTGATTCATTGAGATTATTTGACACCGCAGAACGTGCCCATAGATATAATATATACTCTGCAGTCATAGATGCGCCAACGAGCGACCAGGGCTATGTCTTTCTCATACTTTTGCTCATATTTCATACAAAATTTGTACTACGCAATTTGGCCGGTTTGCATGTCCAATGCATTGCTTATGGAAATTTGCACTTGCCTGTAACCCGACCACGAAAAAACGTCCGGTCGGTGATAGGGACAAAACATCTCCCCTCTCTCTCTCAGCCTCTTTTCTATTTCCTCTTATAGGAATCGCAATAAGACTATCTTTCTCTAGCAAAGCGTGTCAGCATGGTGTCAGCCCTTTGAACGTGTCTGATAAAAAACCTCGTAAGGCGTTGTCATGTGTCATTCTTTCTAAATGCTAAACAAAACAAGATTTATACTCGCCTCACCATACGTCCTTATATGTCTTGACCCTGAGATTCGTGACAACTATGTGCATATTCGTAGGTCAGGCTTATACTGGTTCTTCTGACACTAATTTTCCGTACGTCAGCAGCCATTGTAAATATCAATCACGAACAAAATTAAAAACATGAAAACTCGAAAACACGCATTTTCTCAAATATAAGACTGAGCTAGATCGATTGCTCGTCCCCGAAAACCCCCACATACCAAATTTCATCAAAATCGTTAGAGCCGTTTCCGAGATCCCCGAAATAAATATATATACATATATATATATAAATAAATAAATAAATATACAAGAATTGCTCGTTTAAAGATATAAGATGTTACGCTTTAGTAGGTATTTGTTTGATTCATGACAGATAAGTATGTGGTCTCACCGTGAACATGCCAAGAAGACTGGCTTTCATGTCTCTGCTTATAATTATCGCGATACTCTTGTCTATAATTCCAATTAAACTTATCGGAGAATAGTACGGCCGGCAAAAAAATTCAAAGATACTGCATATATTTCCTACAGCTGTTTACATTACCTACTGAGTTTTTTAAAGTCCTATAGTAATAAATGAGCAATTTGTGTATATTATAATAATAGTACCTGGGAGACCGAGCCTTGCTCGGTGTTTTCCCTTAAACCAGGCAGACTATAGCTCTACAAAGATCTAAATAAAGATATTAAGTAGATAAACAGACCTATATAAAGCTGCAACCCGACACATTTCTATTGACATAATTGGGTCATAAACAGATTTAGGTTCGCGTCTTTCCTGTGGACATATCAAAAGTTAAGGGCTACAAAGCTTAATTTTGGATTGGTCTAGTAACCCGCATAAACGGCGTCTTCCGGTTCTATAAATCCATGTAATAAAATCATAACTCACATGCTCATATGCCGTTAACTATTGACCACAGGAGAGACGACTTTTGTTTTTTGCAAGTGTTTATGACCCAATTGTTCTCCTAGTGAGGTCCCTCAGGTCTAATACGATGTCTGGGAAAAGTGTAGGGGGTGGCTCCGTGACTACCAGAGAAATACCTCTGAAAACCTCTGAATACCTCTTTTATATCTTCTAATGTACACCATGTTTTAATGTAAAATAAATAATTGATTGATTGATTGAAAACCAAAAAGTTGGCCAACGGCCTGGCTAAACGGTAGGTGGGGGGATGCTCGACCAAATGTCATAGAGAACTGCAAGCCATTTGGTGAGGTGACTTTTTTTGGCGATTATTTTTTGGCAAAAATTTCAAAATGGTCCTAGCGCGTTGAGATTTCGCATGCGGGGACTCAGGGGGCAAAACAACTTTTGAGTATTTTTTGCGAGCCCGAAGGGCGAGCTTCAGGCCGCCAGGCTGCAGGCATTCAAGTGGTCAGGTGCCCCCCCCCCCCCCCCCCCCCTCAAATGTTTGGCGAGGCCGAAGGCCGAGCCGCGGGAGTACCAAACCACCGAAAATCCTATATAATCCTATACAAGGTTTCGCGAGCCCGAAGGGCGAGCTTCAGGCTGCGAGGCCGCAGGCCGAGCTCGGTCGAGGGCCAAAGTCCCGGAACCCCACCCCGAGTGCCCAAGCGCCCCCCCCCCCCCAAGTAATTTTTTCGAGATCGATACAGGAGGAAAGGGTTGCCTAACTATTCATATGACCCATGCATCTTACAAGCGAACCTGAGGGCCGAAGGCCTGAAGGTGAGAGGCAAGGCTTCGCGAGGCCCAAGGCCGAGTGTCCCATCAGAGCGCGCTCTCCATGCGAGCCCGAGAGCCGCTTGCGGCCCGAAGGGCGAGCCCACGCAAACACTCACTATTCCTATTATTGTTACAAGCGAACCTGAGGGCCGAAGGCCTGAAGGTGAGAGGCAAGGCTTCGCGAGGCCCAAGGCCGAGTGTCCCATCAGAGCGCGCTCTCCATGCGAGCCCGAGAGCCGCTTGCGGCCCGAAGGGCGAGCCCACGCAAACACTCACTATTCCTATTATTGTTACAATCGAACCTGAGGGCCGAAGGGCGAGCTTCGGACCGCCAGGCCGCAGGCGTTCAAGTGGTCAGGTGCGTCCCCCCCCCCCCCCACCCTTCTCTCAAATGTTTTGCGAGGCCGAAGGCCGAGCTGCGGGAGTACCAAACAACCGAAAATCCTATATAAATATACAAGGTTTCGCGAGCCCGAAGGGCGAGCTTCAGGCTACAAGGCCGCAGGCCAAGCTCGGCGGAGGGCCGAAGGCCCGGAGCCCCATCCCGAGTGCCCGAGCATCCCCTCCCCCCAGTATTTTTTGCGAGACCGATACGGGAGGAAAGGGTTGCCCAACTATTGATGTGCCCCATTTATGCCTCGAAGGCCCGAAGGCCCGAAGCGTCCCTTAGAGCGCGCTCTCCACGCGAGCCGGAGAGCCGCTTGCGGCCAGAAGGGCGAGCCCACGCAGACACTCACTATTACTATATCGTTGTTACAATCGAACCTGAGGGCCGAATGCCCGAAGGTGAGCGGTAAGGTTTAGCGAGGTCGAAAGCCGGGCTCTCGCGGACATTCGAACCTGAGAGCCGAAGGCCCGAAGGTGAGCGGTAAAGCTAAGCGAGGCCTGAAGGCCAAGCTCACGCGTACACTCGCGTACACGCGGAACCTGAGGGCCGAAGGAGCAAAGGTGAGCGATAAGGCCGACCTCACGCGTACACTCGAAGTTTAGGGCCGAAGTGCAATAAAGGACAACTAAGGACAAATACACAACAACAACACAAATGTTTTTCCTCAGGTCTGCCTTGGATGCGTACATTAAACGTTTTTCTCAAAGGCTTCCTAGGCATTTCAAAGTCCTCACGACACTTGCATATAGGTACACATTTTAAATAAACATTATTATTGAATTCCTGGCTACTCGACTAATTCCTTCTCCGATCTGTTTTAATAACGCATTCAGTAAATAAATGTCAGTGCGAAATAAAATGATAACAATTTCTTCATCGAGATTCAAATATATATTTTTTTTAAACCGCGATCAAAATAAACTAAAAAAATCAAAATAAACATAAATAAACGTGAAACCCGACCACATAATGGGCTATGATGGTGCGAGAAAAGGACGCAGCTATGCGGTGGAACGAGACAAAATTGTAAGCATATAAGAACGATTATAATACTCATTGCAAGAAGCTTAGGGTTGCGTGCCGAACATTCGTTTGAAGCCAGAAAATATGGCTTTGAATGACGTCACGTTATATTGCATCTCTTTCATTCTAATATAAGATGGATCTAATGAAAGAGATGAATTACAACAGTAAAAAGTCATATTTTCTGGCTTCAAACGAATGTTCAGCACGCAACCTCCAGGATGTAGGTATCTAAACTTTTTGATTCATTGAGATTATTTGACACCGCAGAACGTGCCCATAGATATAATATATACTCTGCAGTCATAGATGCGCCAACGAGCGACCAGGGCTATGTCTTTCTCATACTTTTGCTCATATTTCATACAAAATTTGTACTACGCAATTTGGCCGGTTTGCATGTCCAATGCATTGCTTATGGAAATTTGCACTTGCCTGTAACCCGACCACGAAAAAACGTCCGGTCGGTGATAGGGACAAAACATCTCCCCTCTCTCTCTCAGCCTCTTTTCTATTTCCTCTTATAGGAATCGCAATAAGACTATCTTTCTCTAGCAAAGCGTGTCAGCATGGTGTCAGCCCTTTGAACGTGTCTGATAAAAAACCTCGTAAGGCGTTGTCATGTGTCATTCTTTCTAAATGCTAAACAAAACAAGATTTATACTCGCCTCACCATACGTCCTTATATGTCTTGACCCTGAGATTCGTGACAACTATGTGCATATTCGTAGGTCAGGCTTATACTGGTTCTTCTGACACTAATTTTCCGTACGTCAGCAGCCATTGTAAATATCAATCACGAACAAAATTAAAAACATGAAAACTCGAAAACACGCATTTTCTCAAATATAAGACTGAGCTAGATCGATTGCTCGTCCCCGAAAACCCCCACATACCAAATTTCATCAAAATCGTTAGAGCCGTTTCCGAGATCCCCGAAATAAATATATATACATATATATATATAAATAAATAAATAAATATACAAGAATTGCTCGTTTAAAGATATAAGATACACATATATGTTGCTCTATTTCGACTTCGAGATTTGCAATACATTATTCAGATGCGAACTGACCTAATTAGCCCTAATTTCCAAAAAATAGTTTTCTAGGAAAAGAAACGAATTACCTCGAGGTAAGGTCGGTTTTTAAGGTACTTACTACTAAATCAATTTGTAGATTTAATACTTAGTTCGTAAGGTATCCGTCACGTCACATGCAGTGCGATGTCGACCTACATGCATTTCTACATGCAGTTCTACGGTTTGGTACAAACGGTCTGTGTCTATAATAGTAATAATTATTGCAACTGGCCCTTAATTGTAACAAAACATTATCTTTTTTTAACATCCAAATTGTCGTTCAGTGTGTGTTTTGATAATAATGGGGAACTGCAAATTAGCCTTGCGATCACGATAGTGACTTTTACGAGAAGACAAAAACACAAGCGAATGGTTACTAAATATGGATTTTATTGGAAGGAAGGAACAAAGGTATCAAAACCAAAACTGTTGTATGAGTATAAAGCACATCAGGGCACTGTCCTGTTTTGTCCATCGACAGACAGGCTATTCTGAATCACGTTTATGGACATTGGACAACTTCCATACCATATCAGTACAAAAAAGACAACTGCAAAAACTTCAATGACTGCATGCAGTCAAAGATTCAACGATGACGTGCTACTTTCCTTCAGACTTTTTTTTCTTATCGCTATCGTCCCCTTCTTTCTGTTCATCCTTCTTTTCTTTATTTTCCTTTTTTTCTTTCTTTGCCTTATTTTCCTTCTTTTCCTTCTTTTCTTTCTTTTGTTTCTCATACTTGTAAATGACCCTATGGTAGATATAAGGATAGGGAGATGGATATCGGAAGCTAAATAATACCACTTTTGGAACTGGGTCTAGAGAGGTAAGCTTCGTTCGACCTTTTACTAAAAAGGTTTTACTTGCCACGGCAGTTTTATACATCGCTTGAAACTCTTTTGATTTCCTGTACCAGTTTTTATCCGTATTGACACGTACATTTCTTTTACGTTTAAATAAAAATAGTTTAAACTTATCTAGGAACTTTTCCAATGGTGAGAATACCTTTAATATGAATGTAGACAATTGTATTGTCTTTGTGTCATACACTATAGGAGTATGAGGTCTTCCTTCTGTGAAATCGTTTTTGTCATTTTTTGAATTGTCAGCAAGATTAAGATGCGTGCTTGAAATATCGAAACTAGATTTCGCTTTTCTTGCTGTAACCTTTTTTTTATCTGCATTGAATTTAGAAACAAGATTGTTGTCACTTTTACTTTTAGGTATAATTACTTTCTCTTTATTTTTCGCGAACTTCATTTTGCGAATATTTTTGACGAGTTGTAGGTAAGTATGTTTTTCTCAGGATTAGTGTTATGTTACTCATTCAATTCTTGGATGTAAGCTGTCCAATAGTGTCCATATTCATGCTTTTTTTTAACGAAATCTGGGCCATAATTTATACATGATATTTCTGTTGCTGATTTGTGAATTCATACTTGGTGATCACGGATTCGTTTTTGGCATGTCGTCGTTAATTTGCAGATTCTTTTACATGGACTTCGCTGGTCAGCATTTTCATCGCCTTGCCAATGATCTTGCGACAGGGCATACCTATTAGGAAACCACTTTCATGGCGATACTCAATAAAATCTATAGATGAACTTCATTTTTCTGGTCTTCAATTTGCAATTTAGAATTACAATACAATATATTTGGCATGCATTGTCAGTGTCATTTTATTTTTAAATAAAAAGTTTTGCTGTAACTTTTGTGCCTAAATAGGGGTGTTTAAAGTAAGGGCCACGATACACAGGCGGAATTCCACGATAGAATGTCGACTGTCGAAATTCGTCGCTTTATTCCGCTGTGTCCGTCGCATATAAACGGAATAGCATGACTGTTATGTGATCAATGTGATATAGATTCTGTGGCCGTTTCATGCAGCAGTATTTCAAGGGCCAATTAGCCGATGGCCAATGCAAACGAGGAGTATTATAAGTTTAATATGTAAGTAGGTATATCTGTCTATGACATTGTCGATCCCAATGGAATAAACAGAGTCATTTCTAAAATCTTCTTTGGTAAACCATGCATTCTGTAGTAGTAACGTAATCAATAGATAATGAATCAGTACTCAACTGCCCGATTATTTTCACTAAGACCGTCAATCATCTCATTCGGCCGATTTATTACCAAAGGCAATGACAATACCACTGCGGGTGAGTTGCATTCAAACGTTTATCTCATAACATAATACTTACTTATGAACAGTTGGCACAGAATTTCGATTTAAGTATATAATTTGCATAAGTGATCCTTACTTTAGACGCCGATACCTATCAAAGAGGATACTTATATACCCCTAAATGGTTGCTAGCATTCATAGTTTATCAATGGTATCCTATCCCGTTCCCTTCTGTACGTATGCCTGAATGCGACTATTGTGGCTTAACCTATTGACCGCTACAGTCGGCTATACACGTCATAGGAAAATCGTGCCATTGAAGCCAACGACGGCTACAGCCGACAGCCTGGTCAAAGCAGTAGCGATCTATTTATTTCAAGCAACAAGGGCCCATAGATAAAAAAAAACTTATAGCTAACATACATACAATTAGTTAGGTATATACTTAAAACTAAAAACATTATTTAGGCGACAAAACGGCGATCTATGCGCGGCTGCGTAGGTACTTAAGGTTCAATTTCAAGTTGAACAATGTGATGGTGTGGCGTCATCGATGCTTCAATTGTGTGTTAAAGGCTTTGGTAAGAATAAGCCCTCCAGTTGTGAAATAAAGAAATAATAAACAAGAGTTCACTTAATACATTTTTGATAACAGCGCCACCTACGAACAATACAAGGCACTAACTATACAGAACGATGCTGTCGGTTGTAACTTAACACGGTAAGCCTGCACTGTGAGAAACTTCGCTTGTGTGTTCATAGGTGGCGCTGTTACCAATATCCATCTTTTACAGGTCACATGTCCATCTTACGATATTAGGAGGGGTCAACTTAGCTGGTCTGACGATCTTACGGTCACGTGGCCCTGTCGCGAGTTTAACATTTTTCCCCCATCACAAAAAGTGCACAGCGCCGCTAAAGAAGTATTCACTTCAAAAATATTTATTTTTATTGCAGATAATATGTTTGCTCATGAATATTCTATTAATTATACAAGGTGGTCAGATATCCTGTACTAAATTAGGAGCCATACTTTTTGCCGGAGTTGGCAAAGATACAACTGACCCTAATCCAACACAGAACGACATATCCACAAGCTTCCACGATCCCACCGGTAAACATGAGACTATTGAAAATTCAAAAGAAATCCCTGCAATTTTTGAATCCAGCACTAAGACCAAAACAGACAATATATACGGCACCCCAGATATAACACATTCTATTAGCACACGTACCTCCAGGATATCAACTACTAGTATAAATAGTACAAATGTAGTTCCTGACGTCCCCAATACTAATTTAATATCCAAAGAGACTGCGCCAAATATCCTTACTATAAGAGTTATTCCTGGTGTTGCAAATACTCCGGGCCAAGAAAGTAATAGCAAAGATAAAACTTCAAAAGAAGGAGAGTTAACGCCTCGAAAACATCAGAATCTAATATATAAAATAAAGAAATACGAAACAAATAGAAGATACGATCGTGAAGATAAAAAGCAACCAGAGAAATCGGAACTACAACCGGAGGGCTACATTTATGACTTAAATAATTGCCAATACATCGATAATCGAGTTTTGTGTGGTTATGATAAGAATCCCGAACCGCCGAAAAAAAAAGAAGTAGTTGATTTGGATGATCTTTGCAGAAAACACGGAGATAGAATAGAATGTGGTTATGTTACTGGTCCTTTCCCGGACGCTTATAATCCGGATCCCGAAAAGGATAAAATAGCTAAAATCAATTTAGCAAATTACTATAACAATATAGCAAGATCAGGGAACCGCGATGATTTTGACAAGGTATTAAGATCAGGAAATGACCAAATGGTATTACTATTTGAAATATTTAAACTAAGAAGTGACATGTCTAAACTGCTAGCGGCACTCCCATCAAATACGAATTTTACTTCTGTATCGGATAGTACTACTCCTACTCTTGATACTATTTCAGCTACTACCATAACTACGAGTACTTCTGCTCCTACTACAAAAGCTACAAAAGTAATAAACTCACGACCTAATATATCCCTATCTGAAATACTTAGAAGTGAAACTTTTGAACTGAACCTTGGAAGCTTTACGACTCCCCGATCCATAACTATTATTCCAGCCAAAAGCACGAGAGAAAAAGAATGCGTGGAGAAAGCCGGGAGAATATTTTGTCCAACAGTGTAACAATTAAACCTACCAGGGAAGAATATTACAGGAGGAGAATATTTTGTCTAACAGTGCAACAATTAAACCTACTGTTTTAGGAACATACATTACAGAACATTCCGCGCGCGGAAAATCCCACTTCCTGGCCAGAGGGTGACTATTTCATCACACTTGCTCGAAAAGGGCGTCATTGCACGCAGGCGTATAGAGCGGTTATACTCGTAGCTGATTTACCTCCCACGGGAGTTATGAGTTTAGTTTTAAAATATAGAACACACTCGTACGTCATCTCAGACTAAAGCTAATATTTCCGATTTTTAAAACTTGGTCAAAACATATACGGTACATTTAACTGCGTAATATTTATAACTATATTACTATTATTTCAGAGAGATTTGCAATTGTTTTAATAAATTTTATTTTGAAAATCTATTAGACTTTCGTTAGTAATAAAATAACCTACTTACCTCCCTAACTGCCCAATGTACTAGTTCACATAAGGAGAGTCACTTTGTCCGCAGGTATGCATATTTTAACTGTTGAATATAATAAAACCAGAGGTCATTATTTTAGTCTCTTTGTACCTTACTAAAATTTACAAATTTATGAATAAAAAAAATTTGCGTCTGCTGTTCAATTATTTCACTAGCATTCAACCTGGCTAATAGGTGTTTACACAAAATATTTAATAAATACACAAAGTAATATTTTGCGTACCGTGACAGTTAAGTATTAATAAAGTTGATCAGTATTATAGTACGTTTTCAATCAATTTTGTAAATCGTAATCAAATGCTGTATACATGCATATTACATACAATGCCAATAATATTACGGGTGAGTTGACTTTTGTACTACCTTTCAATTTAAAACTGATTTACAGTAGAAATTACTGAGAATATGGTTTACAATTAGGTATTCACTGGAATCAAAGAAAGATATATAAATAAATAAAAATAAATATTTGTGGACAATCTTACACAAATCGATAACATCGATCCGATCGATCGTTTGGGACTATGTATATCGATCGATCGATCGATACATAGTTACAAACTAAGCAAGGCTTGTACTATGGGTACTACGCGACGATTTATACATATTTTTATTGATAAATACAGACTTAAATACATAGAAAACTTTCAAGACTCAGGAACAAATATTAATGTTCATCGCACAAATAAATGTCCTGACAGGGATTCGAACCCGGGACGTCCAGCTTCTAGGCACGGTCACCAGTGTCACTGCAAATAGTACCAACTAGGCTAAAGCGGTCGTCAAGATTTATATGAGTACACTAATGAAAGCGCACAAGGGGTGAACTTTGGTCCTATTAAAGATACGCATTTTTTTTTCATCAGGTTCAGGTTATACGCCCAAAATAATGGCGAAATATTAATATTATTTTAGTTTCAGATAACTTTACTATTACTGACATATTATGACGCCGTGAAAGAAGTTACTGGTGTGCCAATAGAATCTAACGAATCTTCTACTGTCATTCGTACTATTACATCAGCAACAGTAACAAGTAATACTAATATTACTAGCCCTACAGGGAGTATTACTGATCCTACAGAAAATAATACTGATCATACGGGGAATAGTCCTGATCCTACAGGGACTACAGAAGTAACTTCTACAAAAAGCTGTAAAAGAAGATCAGCCAGATCTACTGTAATATTAGAAAACTGTGTGGAGATTGATGACAGAATAGTCTGTTATACCTAATCTGCGTTGATTATAAACGCAAAGCTCATTTAATGTTATCTCTATCGCAAACCGTAGGGAAGAGAGCGAGTCTGTGAAAAATTTAAAAATTACAGCTATTGAAATTAAAGAAACCTGATGTTGCGCGTGAGTGATTGTTGATTACACCTCAATAAAGAACGCAATACAGAACAAATACCATGTAGAGGTAAAGAACAGACGGTTTTATCACTGAAAAGCGACGAACACTCAACACTCTATAGATATACTAATACTATCCCGGTTTTACCCTCCCGTAATAGATAATATGATATGACTACATAACATCAAAGGTTTTTAATCTTCTATTTTAGGACATTATTCAGAACTATTTGTAGTTAGATCCATGAAACACGTTTAAACTCGTGGTTCTGAGAAAAGTACGGTAACCTTACAAAGTTGAACACTACCTACAAACGTTGCCCTTCCAAATACTTATAGCCTATTTGTTTTATATAGAATTTCCTGCAAAATGTTTAGTATAGATATAATATTGCTGCATTCTGAATGTAAAATAAAATAATGATTGGAATCAGATTCAAAGGGCAGAGGTTGAGTAGAACAGTTAAACAAAGCACATAAAAACCTTATCGATATTCCTTGGTCGCATATGAAGTTCTTGGCATTGAATAATATCCACAACGGATGTAAGCGGCCGATCGGAATTTGATATAAAATGTGCCGATCGATATTTCAGAAAGTTCATGTATGTAAATGATACTCGGTTTCAACAAATATGAAACGAACTATTTGCCTTATTTGCGAAGGACATAAATAACTACCGGATTGATGTTAGCATCTTGAAAATCATGTACTTACTACTAAAACATGTAGGTACTTGGCCGACTTTAAAGCACTAAAATAAACAATATTCTTTTATTGCAGATATCATTGCTGTTATCTATGCTTTTCATTATATATGAAGGAAACTGCGCGCCTAAGCTCGGGGGTATAATGTTTGAACAACTATTGCTTGAAAGTTTTATCGACGATGATAATAATACTAACGCAAACAACAACGAAAAACGTGAATTCAAGGTACACGCTTACCGCGCCAACATAAAAAATACTACATCACTATACGCTAAATTGACTGGAAATTCAATGAGGAACTCTGAAATTAGTGCATCGGAATATAAATATAAGGAGTCAAAAGAAAACGACAATACTACGAGTTCACCTTACACAATTGTTAACGGTTCAGGAATTAATTCTCCAGAATTAAGAAAGGCTGTCTCTGCTGATACTAAAGAAAGTTCTATACCAAAATTGGTATCTACGGAACCACCAACAACAACAACTACTTCTGCTACTACCACAACTATTCCTCATGTTTCTGAGCAATATAAGCCTAAAGATAATAAAAATATAAAATCTCAACAAAAAGTAAAGGTAAACTCAGAACCTCACGAAACAAAACCTAAAGAGAATGTAAGAAGCAATGCGCATTCCATAATCGACAAAGTTCGCAGATATGGAGCAATCCTTCAATCAAATGGCTACTCTTACAATGGTGATATGTGTCAGATGAAAGGCGATCGAGTAATATGTGGATATAATAATGAGGAAGTGCCAGTTCCACGTGCTGAAGTAGAACCAGCAACCAATGATTGCCTCATCCGCGGTGATAGAATTGAATGTGGTTATGCAAAACCTATAACTAATAGCAACAGACGCAGTAATAAACAGAAGAGAGATAAGCAAATCAGTTCTGAAAACCCCACTTCTAACGCGCACACAAATTTTACAATCGCTGCGACGATTACATCCGATACGACTTACTCCACCACTATCACTAACCCACCAGTTCCAACTGCCATTACAGGACTTCCTACTGCGAATACTTCTTCTGCGGCTGATCCAAATGATGAGCCAGATTTATCAAAAATAGAAACACAAAAACTTATTGATCATATCGAGAAAATTATTTCCTCTATTATAACGAATTCGAATATAAGCAACGCTTCCCCTAATCTAACTGATACAATCCCAACTATTACAAATACCGATACTCCAGTTTTTACAATCGACAATGAACCAAAAATAACAGAATCTAAAATAACGGAATTGATTAATCGAGTTGAAAAAGTAATCGCATCTTTAGCCAATTCCACTTCTTCTAGCACCATTCCCATAACCGCATTAGAAATAAAACTTTCAAAAGCCCTTGAGATGTTAAGTCGTGTTGAAAAGAAATTACAATCTCTCGCTAGTACTGATGCTGCTAGCCTAACAACTGCTGCGACTATTATTACAACGAACAGTACCCCCATTTCAACCACTACCACTTCGGCTTCTACTATTACCACTACCTCCCCTTCCTCATCTACTGTTACTTCTACTACTAGTACTAGTACTACTTCTTCTACTTCTAGTACTACTTCTTCTACTTCTAGTACTACTTCTTCTACTTCTAGTACTACTTCACCTACTACGTCCACTACTACCTCTACCACTACCACTACCCCTGCTCCATATATCGACGAAAGAGAACTGTGCGTTGAGAAAGACGGCCGAATAGTTTGTTATGATAAATTACAGGAAGAATACGAGGAGGATTATTTAGAAAAGTAACCTCGATTGTCAAACGGCATTTTATATGTAAGATTATCGATTTTTTAATAAAGGGATAATAATATGACATCACGTCACGCTAACCATCATTAGCCCATAATTATACCTAAGTTCCACTGAGCACGGGCCTCCTCTCATAGGTAAGGATGTAGTAAATAACTTCAATAACTCGTGTTTACTTACTTTCTTCTATTTGTGACATCATCAAATCCTACTAATATTAAAAAATGCGAAAGTTTAGGTGGTTGGATAAATTGGATATTAGATGCTTGTTACTCAATCACGCAAAAACGGCTCGACGGATTCTGGTGAAACTTGATATACAATGGGTTTATATAGCCTGGATAACATATAGGATACTTTGTATCCCGAAAATCACCACAGGAAGGGCTGAAATAAGGAGTGGAAATTTACGCAGAAAAAGTCGCGGGAAACAGCTACTTGAAGATAATAATGATGATATATAGTTAACTATGTAACTAATCTGTAAATTCTTAGTATTGAAGCATTATGCGTCAAGATAAATTCAAAATTCAAACGCAGATGCAACTCACTAGGTAGGTATATTGACATCATTAGGCGCAGAATTTAATTTTCTTTAACTTATTATTTAGTAGGTAACTTTACGCTAGGATACTTCGTATAGAACATATGAGCGATAAACCGAAAAAAAAACCAGGAAAAGTCGTCCCGTGATATCTCGTGCTACCATTTTTGATTAGAAATTAAACGAACTTACCTGTAAGTGAAGTTCTATTTTAATTATATGAGCTGCACAGCCTCGAAATGATAATAACTTGTAGTATGCGTAGCATTCTGCATCAGTACTTGCACAATATTTTAGAGCTAAAAACAGATGAAAAATTTCCCGGTATCCGAACCGAACCCAGCCACTGCCATCTGGCGGCACGGCTGCAACCTGTCATTGTGTTCTTTGTGCATCAGTCAAGCAAGACCGAATTTCATATACTTAAATTATTAAAATTAACAATAGACAGTATTTCAGTGATAATTAGTAGTATTCGTTTATTAAAACGATTACGGGAAGAAGTGTTGTGTTCGGTTCGAAGATAAAGTTGCGTTTTTTGTGTTCTTTTACACGTTCGTTTTCAGATAGACACGACGCGACGCCATGGCGGACAGTACTTGTGTATGAACAAGTAAAATCCAATATGTAATGTCGCCGATTCAAATAATCGGTCGAAGATGCTTACATAATAAACGACATATGCATAACGCTACAAGAGGACAATACGAAAGAAGAAAGATTGCAGTCAAATGATGATTCCTGATTGTTGAATGCTGATTTACTTGGCCTTATGCGAATCCTGCTCGGCACTGTGGAGTGTTAAAGATGGACACGTCTCTTTGCCGGCTGCCTATGACGATTGTGGTGTTACTGTTATGGGTACACTCTTTTGTCGCAGCGATCAGTAATTGTGGCGTATTACCATGGATACGCTCTCTTACATACAGCAGTGAGTAAACTGGATATTCGCATTACAACTGCGGTGTGCTAAATATGGGCACACTCTTTTGTACAAGCAAGCAAGCTTTGTCTTTGCTTTGGCAAGTGCGACAAGTAACTCGGATACTTTCTCCGACATACAGCGGTAAGTTTTGCTTGCTGGGCAGTGGGCATTGTGGTATGCTAAGTTGGGTATTCTCCTTGCCCTCTAATTGCCGCCGGCCGCATATTACAAATCTTCTGTTATAGATTTGTATTGGTAAGCAAATATAAGTACACTCTTGCGGCGCAAACATTAATTCAGTAACATGGAGTGTATGTTGACAGATATATTATGTTTTGCACTTCAATACAAATACTGTTTTTTATCTTCAACAACTGGCAGCTGTGTGTATTTCCTGTAAGTACCTGATTTTTGCGAGTTCTGTGATGAGGCTTTCTTGGGCCCATTCTTTACTCATTGCATATTGCACGCTATTGCAGTTTAAATCAACAGCGCCTAAGATTTAGCATTGACATTGCTATAATGATGACAAATGTTGAAAAAGAGAGGGACGCCTTGTTTAAGGGCTGTGGCTACCCTTGGCTTTTGCAACATAGCCCTTGGCGTTGATCCTCTACTGACTGGCGTTTGTATAATGTTAAATTAAAAGAGGTTATGAAGAAGAAACAAATGAAGATTGTGATTTCATATTTTTTTATTTAATATAAGTATCACAGTTTTACAAATTTAGGTAGTTGCATTCACGAATTTCAGTCAAATTTTTCTTAATTATTAACTAATTGGTATGTATTCCGGCCTCCGTTGAAAAGTAAAACATCAGCCTTACCGGCCGTACCAGCCACCTCCCCAGCCCCCGCCGTACCCTCCGCCGTAGCCTCCGCCATAACCTCCGCCGTAGCCTCCGCCGTAACCGCCGCCGTAGCCGCCTCCGTATCCCAAGCCGTCGCCGTGCCCCCAACCGCCTCGATGTCCCCATCCGCGACCCCAGCCCCCGTGCCCCCAGCCCCGGTTCCCCCAGCCCCCGTACCCCCAGCTGCGGCGGTACCGGGATTCCTCGGGCTGCAGAGCTTCATCTTCTGCGCCTGCGACTTCGGAAACCTTCTCTAAAACAACGGGGGCGTCTTGAGCTGGGTCGAGGGAGGGGTACGCTGATGACAGCGCCAAACTGGCGCAAACCACCAAACCGAAGCAAAGTATCTGTAATAAGAGCATTAAATTAAGTTTTGCGTTAATTCCTTTTAACTGAAAATTTAATGGCACAGTTCGTTAAACAACATTCTCCGATTCTCTCGTCTTTTACCATACTAATACTGTCATTTTCTGTGTTATGAATGTATGGGGAAGTCAGACAAATTAATAAAGGAAACTTGTGTGGCATGATAGCTTAGTTTGACCAAAAAGTCGCTTGGCATCGTGCCAAGACTAAAGTAGATGCTCACTAGCACTGTATCCCGAACTATGTACTTTTTTGCATTGTGTGACTGAAAACATAGAATGACTCTGTTTAGTGCTAGCGGCACTCCAAAATATGCTGCAAATGGTGTTAATAGCATGAAAATCGGTACGATTGATCTTAAGGACATATGAATCAATTTGACCCGTTGGACAAAAAAACCCAAAAAGGAGAGGAGTTATGACATCTTTTTTTTGTAAAGAATTTTAAAAATAATGACTTTTGTTTGATACCACACACGATAGGTTTCCGAATTTTTTTTTTATTCCATACAAAAAAAGATGTCGTCATAACTCCTCTCTTTTTCATTTTTTTTTTCGTCCAACGGTTCAAATTGATTCATATGGCCTAAAGATCAAACGTGCCTATGTTCATGCTTTTAACACCATCTGCAGCATTTTCGTGTGCTGCTCTACTAGTGTTAGCCGTACAATTAAAAAAACCGCAAATCGATGTACAGTTTAGCCGTTACACACGCATACTAGAGGTCAAAACAAAATTTTTGACCCGCAGTTCCTAAAAAAATTTCCCTTAGGGGGGGAGTGCCTAGACATTCTTTTTTTTGTATGGGAAAAAAAAAAATTTTTTTTAGAAACCTATCGTGTGTGGTATCGTTTGAAAGGGCTTTTTGAGGCGATTCTAAAAATGTACCACATCTGTACCGTATCTGCACTAAAGTTCCATAAATCACGTAAAATAGGTATTGCAGTAGAACCGTGTCACTTAGTAATATTGAAAAATTAAAAAAAAATACTTAATGAAAATCATTTCAAAATTGCTTTTTTGAGGTTAGATATGAGGGTATAACGTATCATTTTTGGTATATTGAACAAAATAAAAATCAGCCATATCGTGTCTGGAGGACCTCAAACTTGGTATGTTTCGAAAAATATTTTTGATTTTATTAAAAAAAAATAGCTGAAATGTAATGATGTGGTATATTTTTAGAATCGTCTCAAAAAGCCCTTTCATATGATACCACACACGATAGGTTTCTGAAAAAAATATTTTTTTTTTTCCATACAAAAAAAAGAATGTCTCGGCACTCCCCCCCTAAGGGAATTTTTTTTAGGAACTGCGGGTCAAAAATTTTGTTTTGACCTCTAGTATGCGTGTGCCAAATTATGTACGTTGAACGTACATCATGTACATATAATGTTTATGGCTGTACCTGTAGCGGAAAACGAAAATAATGGACATTTATTGTGGCGCCGCTGGGGAGCATACTCTACAGCGGCGCCACTTTGAACTCATACATAGAAATGATATCAGCTGTTTTTTTCTTATTGATATTGATGTACGTATGCTGTTTATTGTGTACATATTGAAAAAAATCATTTATATTCAATGATCTTATTTACTTTAATTAATTCCGCGTTCTAACCTAAAAAGTGCACATGAGCGCGGGGGAGCGAGATGGAGATACCCCGCTTTCCGCGCTCCTGTGCACTTTTTAGGTTAGAATGCAGAATTAATTAAAGTACGTAAAATCATTTAGTAATAATGATTTTTTTCAATACGTACACAATAAAAAGCATACGTACATCAATTTCAAATAGAAAAAAACAGCTAATATAATCTCTAAGTGCCAGTTGCACCAACGTACGAACACAGACCGGTCATCGTCAAATATGACGCCGGCAGCTGTCATCCCATAGAAACTTGTCAAACTTTCCATACAATCAGATTTGACTAACACCGCTTACGATTACAGACGGTTTGGTGCAACCCAGCCTAAGTATGCGTTCTAAGTGGCGCCGCTGCAGAGTATGCTCCCCAGCGGCGCCACAATAAAGGCACATTATTTCGTTCCCCGATACAGGTACAGCGATAAACATTATATGTACATGATGTACGTTCAACGTACATCTGTTCGCCATATAATTAATTGATTTTCATTATGGTGGCGCCGCCGCAGAGCAGCACACGCATTTTCCATATGTAGCCCTTGTGTACCGCCAGCACTAGTTATACTGTCCGGTTAGTCAAGTCAGCCTATAAAATCGGCAGCCTACCAGCGATACGGGCCGTTATATTTAATTACCTAGCGTATACTGTGTTAAAGAAGGTCATCGACCTAGACCGTATAAGGTTGGTTTATTTCACAATTAGACAGCAGTTATCCAGTTCACACTAATTCAAAATGTAATTGGCATTACTGATGATTACTAAATACTCGTATGTCAATACTACAGAAGGTAATGTATAGGTGCGATGTAGGAAATTTTTAAGATACCTCAAAAATACAAAATTCGTATCAGTGCGATTTTGTGATTTCATTTCATTAATAAACCCCCAGAAATTTAAATAATCCGGGATGTTAGGACTTTAAACACAAGTCAGTTGGTTAGGTTACACTAGGCACTAGATCAGTCAGTGGTTCCTAAGAGAGAAGTTTTCATAAATAATGTTCCTTTGATTATTCTTATAAAGTTTGTACAGAAGGTATCTAATATTCCTTTCTTAAAAGGATGCAAAATTAGATGTCATATGGACAATGTGACCCAAAATATAGTAACCTCAACCTCTGCACTAGACCATAGAACGTAAACATTTTGTTCACAATTTTATTATCAACTGTTTCTACACCCCCTGCGCACACACACATATTAGAGAATCATACACTACGTATTTATAATCACAAAAGATAAGTCCTTGGCACTTACCGAGTTCATAGTGTCCTGAACAGTGTGCCGTGGTCAGTGGAGCATCTCTTATATATCCAAAGATGAGTGACTCAGCGTATCGCATACGCAGCGTGGAATTGACCTGTCCTTCCACAACGCCAATGCTAATAAACCAGTACCGCAACTTTATATGACTACACTTTTATATAAACTGTCTCCTGCGTGACGGTGCCCTATTGGATATTTTTCTGCGGCATAGTGCTAGCATTTCGAGTTATAAAGGGCTTTATGCCCAAGTAAATATTCTATGTTCTGAGGCCGCGTTTACGTAAAAGCTATGTGCTGTGCTACACGATGCGCGACCTGTCAGGCAACTATGGCTTGTCAGGCAACAAAAACGCTCAACTAATTACCTACAGGTTTTCAGATTCAGATTCAGATTCATTTAGTCACAATATACGATTACATTATAAATTACATCTGGTTTTTCTGTGTGATTATATTAGAAACGTACTTACTAGAATCATCATCATCATCATTCTTTCCGATTTCGACCACGGCGACTGGAAAGAAGAGTTTCAAACATCACTTCAAATAGACATATCTAAAGTAAAAACCTGTTTTTTCTGTTTAAACTCTACTAAACAATAAGCAAAAAAATGGCTACCTACTTTACTATTTTAAACTGCAATAATTAAGCATCCCAGTTGGAAGTGTCTATTATTTCATGTTAGATCTCGATCTCGAGTCAAGTTACTGATTTCGAACTTATGTAGGTATCCATAGTAAACACGTCCGCTTGAACAACATTTACGTGCGTACGACACCTTCCCCAACACCGTGGCGGTCAGATCCTAATCTTGAAACGTAGTACTATTTAAAATGTAGTAATTATGTCTAATAGACTAGAAAAACTGCTCTGAGGGGTGTGTGTCTTATCTAAGTCTCAGACTTGCAAACAAGATACAGAAATTTCAGAAAATTCTTTCACGAAAATTTAAAATAATTTTCCGTTGCAAAGATTCCGTTTGGAATTTTTCATGGATTTATCTATAACTTACCCCCTTATTCATAAAATTTAGCTCAGCTAACTAAAATATGTTTAGTCTCTTTCTCATAAACACAAATCTCAAATACATCTCAAAGAGACAGATGAGGACAAAATGATTTTGGCGGCTATATTTGACTAAAATATTTGATGACCGCTAACACAGACAAATAAAACAACTGATGATGCATGTATCCAGTGATTACTAAGTTCTGAGAACTTTCCAGAAAATTTCGCAATTATGGAAAAATCTCCTTTGTGGATACACAATTCTACTCAAAGCTCAGACTAACCAGTGACAAAATCATGCCCTTATTGTTAAGGGCATATAAGACTGTACAGATATTTTAAAACTCTTTTCTGGCATGAGAAAATTTTCGCTCACTCCATGAAACAGTCCTGTATTTTTTATTTGAAAAAAAAAACTCTTGCTAGAAGCTCCGTCATTTCATAGTGCGGGTTCTATTCTTTGTATTAAATTCGAGTTTATCCAAAACGTTCGAAAATAACTGAGCCATATACCCTCAGATCTGAGCCTTATGCCCATAAAGTAGTATAGCACAAGCACGGAACAGGACAGCATCGCCTCAGCAGCGCCGCGGTGGCCCGGCGGCGGCGCCGAGCTTGCCGCGAAGTGTCCACTGTTTTGTTTTGTTGTTTGAAGTAGGCTGCTTCACCCGCGAGAGGAGCTCGTGGCTGTGGCCCGAGCTGGGGTGATGTCGTTACGGAGTGGATAGGTATGAAGTTTCTTACAAAGAATACCGGACAACTCGAGTTGAGGCGGTGCCGATCCGAGCGGTTTACGTGTGCGACAACCTGTATTGATCCGTGCACATATTTTTGAACTCGAGTACGCATTCAAAATATTTGAGCTTCATTCGATCTTTTTGTTATGAAAACCCTCTCGCCCCGAGCGCCTCTGCGTTTTAGTGGTTGCGCTGTTTGCTGTAGTCATTTGCTTATAAATTAAATGATATTTGCAATGTTAGTACCTTTATTAAATATTCGCATCACAGTCTAAAGTTACCTATTGTCTTATAAAACCAAATTTCTTATACATCTAAAATATACCAGGGTAGGCGGATGTTAAACATTCGACAAGGGCACTATACATTATTAATTAGCGGCCCCATCCTCCACGGCCCCAGCCTCCTCCATACCCCCAACCGCCCCCGTGCCCCCATCCGTGACCGCGGCCGTAGCCCCCATGCCCCCATCCATGACCCCCGCGGCCCCAGCCGCCGTGGCCCCAGCCGCCGTGGCCCCAGCGGGACTCCTCGGGCTGCAGGGCTTCATGCTCCACCGCTGCGACTTCGGGAGCATCCTCTATTAGGACGGGGGCATCTTGGGCCGCTTCGGAGGCGGGGTAAGCCGAGGTCAACGCCAAACTGACGCAGATCATAAGGCCGATGCAAAGTATCTGTAATAAAAGGAACAGAAGACTTTAATTTACAACTGTTCATTTTTCACCAAAGCATTTTATTTAAGGTGGGACGCTTTCCATACACGTATTTTGACATTCGCAGGCTAACGGCATGATATTTTAAGAAACTTATGTAACAGGCTTCAATAAATTGGCTTTCCATTTCCTAGAATAAACCTGTATAAACTAAAATAATTTGAAAAAATTGATATCACGTGATACTCACGTGACGAACTAAACTCTCAAATTATTCTAGTTTATACAAGTTTATTCTAGGAAAGCCAATTTATGAAAGCCTGTTACATAATTGTCTTAAAATATCACGCCGTTAGCCTGCGAATGTCAAAATACGTTTTGTATGGAAAGCGTCCCACCTTGCACCCAGCAGTATTGTAGCAGTAGGTATTGTTGTTATTGTACCACAATTGTCTGATTGTCACCTTTTTACACGACTGCCCAAAAAAAGGAGTGTAATGTTTTCAGGTTTCATGTATTTACTCAACTTTTTTTTATTCTAATTAGGTTTGCGCTTCACCACAAATCACCTGATGGTAAAGCGATATTGTGGTCTAGGATAGAACTGTAAGATAGTACCGGTTATATTTCGGACGTAGACTTCTTATCCTTTGGGTCTATATATGATAGTATCGTTTATCACGTGATAGACGACAAGATAAAGCATCTGTCATTTTCTGGTACTCTCTCTTGTTGTTTAACTGCGACCATAATACGGGGCCTGAATTCATACTTTTTTAAATCCCGAGAATCCAAAAAGAAAACCGGCCAAGTGCGAGTCGGACTTCGCATATTCAGGGTTAAGAGGCCGTCAAGGTTTGCGCTTTCATCATTTTCACGAAATCTTACTCGATAGATGGCGTTGGCGAGCTATTTACAATAGTCAAGCATCGATCACCTCACCAGTTACTCCTAGTATATCTTGACACTAGGACTCGTAATAACTACACGCAATCGGAGGTCTGACGCATTGGTTCTCCTACGGTGAGGTCAAAGCGTTGCAGAATATTACTTAATTACCTAAGTAACCTACTCCCTGGCGTAAAAATCTTGATCGTTTTGTTTAGGTAGTTAAAAATGAATATTACTTTATATGAAATAAAAGTTGTTGTCAATGTAATTATTAAATAACATTTCAAAGAAGTTCACATATATATACAAGTAAATAAAATGCCCATTTTGATTAAATCATATGCCGTACGTTTTATTTAAAAAAAATGTAGTTTGATTTATTTATATCTGTGATGAATATACAAAAATATTAAAAAAATAATCCCTATAGATAGTTATTTATTAAAATTCATTTTAAAATCTTCATTCCTCATTCATTTGTCATTCATCATCACGGCGTTCAGCTATGAAGAAAACTATAAGCAATAATTGGGATTTGATTTGGCTCGTCGCCGCGTTGGTGTTCGCACGCGCCCGGAGCGACGACGCGACGAGCGGAATCCACTACTGCCACACTGCTACTACTCTACCCAAAGAGTATAATAATATATATCAACTCTACCGCTCTATCTGCTACTGCTCTATCTGCTACTGTCATGGCGTCGTTACCGAGCAACGTCTTTGAACACGTGTTTGGCGAAATCATCATACATTTGGTGGAAAGCCATTTTTTTTAAAGAAGTGAAGTGAAGCAATAATAGATTTTTAATTTGTTAAGACATTCTGCCACTGCGATTATTAAAAAAAATCAATTTCTCAAAAATAAGACGGAACGGAAATGAGACGGAATTTGAATTAAGATTTGATAAACATAACCAAAAGTATTGAAACGTCAAAAAGTTCATGCTTTCCCGCCGTTCTTTTTTTTAACAGAATCGCAAGTATATTTTTCCACCGAAAACCGCAAATTATTTAAAACACATACAAAAACGTAGCGATTTCAATAGAAAAATACTAGTTGAATTGGCTGAATACGACCGGGCCTGTACTCTGAAATTCGAAATCCGTACTTGGTATTAGTGGCTTCCCTTTCACGCGAGAGTGAAAGGGACGGCATGTGCAAAGTATAGATTTCGGAGTAGACACTCTGTGCCTTCTTTTATACGCCTGTTTCTACTTTTAATAAAGTTTAGAAGTCGACAAATAAATAATATATATGTGTAAGTTTCATTTTTTTCTTGTTTCCTGTTTCTTGTTTACTTTCAGTTTCTATAGAAATTAAAGTTTGATTTCTAGGAGCTTTTTTCGATTTATTTCATTGCATGTTTGAGAAAACCTCGGTGTGAAAAGGGGTTGTCAGTCTCGTAACTACCCGGCCTCGCTACGCTCGCTACGTCTATATGTACTCGGCCGGCGACCCCTTACTTCTCGGCCTCTGTAGTAATGTACTATTTCTCAAACGTGTAATGAACTGTCGTCACTACGTGCGTTTTATAACAGGATTCAAAGTATAACGTTTCAGGCGGAATAACCCGAGAGAACTGTAAAGAAATGTCGTACAAAATTGAAGTATAGGGCCGGGAAGTATTTCTTTTTTGACCGAGTGAAACGAAGGTCTCTGTCTTAGCTTCCAGATAAATGCTTTCGTATGTCCGGATTTCCGGTTGTCCGCCTCTACAGGTCGCATTTTTAAACCGATTCTCGTGAAATTTGGTGAACAGGTTCGAAAATAAAAAGAAATTTATTTGCCGAGTCAGTTTTTGTGTTTTTCTGCGCCCGAATTTTGGTGGATAGAATCGTGCGCCTACATTTTGAGCATCTACGTACTTTATCAGATGCTTATTGTAGCATTCTGAGAGACAATATTTCGCAGAACTACATAGTACTAGGTATAGTTCGGACACAACTCTAAGGCTAAATTCTGTCAAACGAACGCAAGCAAAACTCGACTGACTGTTAGGTAGATTTTTGCTTACGTTAATTTGACAGCACTTGGCCTTAGGCCCGTCTCTCACGATACTTCCAAGCGATTTGAGTTTCGTACGCGTATCATACCTACGCGTCGCTTGTGAGTCGCCGCCATACATATTCACTTGGTTGGTCGACGACGCGTTTGACATCAGTCGCACGGGACTGTCTTGTTTGTACAATTATAAAATGTCAGAGTATGTTAAAAAAGATATAACAGAAAAGGCGTGGATTGAGATTGGAAGGAAGTGCAGCACGTGGGGTTATAAAATAGTTGGCAAGATAATTTCTCAGATCAGAGATCGTACGAACGTGTTGTATTCGGGACGGCTTCTCACTCAAATGGAAAATTAGTCTCATTTGGGTAGCGCCGTGTGCGTAAATGTAGCATACCAGTAGGCGACCGAGGTTTGCATCTCAGTCGCGTTGCATTTAAATAGCGCCGTGAGAGACGGGCCTTACAGTTGTGTACGAAATATACTTTGACAAATACCTAGTTGCTAAATGATTACCTTCCAGGTTAAACCACTAGATGCTGATCGCTGACTTTAATCATAATGATCTCATCAAAATAAAGCAATTTTTTAAATATAAAAAAGTCACGAGTAGATAAATAAATTAAATCCACCAAGTATCAAGGACAGTACTAGAAAATCAGTTGACAACTACGTTATCAGCTATGTGATTCATAAGTTGTCTCGATTTAGTTCACAATTACGTTCCTAGTATACTTTGACTGCGACTTTCATAATAAATACACATAAATGGGAGGTCACAATTTGTATTGGTTTGTTTGAGGGAGTTGTGGTAAGCTTTGTAAATAGCCACAAAAAAACGGTATATACATCCTCCTCCGACGGCCGCTCGGCCGGTACTGAGTCACTGTGACCGTGTCAATGAAAATGTCGTGAAAAAGGCATGTTGTAAATCATTTAGAATTAATATATTCCTATCTTAGTTGTTACTTTTTATTATCTCAAGTCATAAAATAGAAGTTATTTTATCATATTCATATGCTCAAAAACCTTTTTATTAGCTTCAATATTACTAAAAGATGCAATGAAGTTTGAAGTTTTTCAGAAAATTTACAAATTTTAATAGTCTTTTTTTATAACATTTTTGTATGAAACTTGTAAAAACCCTTCCACTCATCCCTAAGAAGAGTATCTATTGCATATGTGCATATTTTTTCCAAGCCGGTTTGGCACCAATATAGCGCTTAACTAGGTCGTTTTTAAAGCCTCTTCAAGCGCAAATCGAGAAAACAGCTGTTAGGTTAAGCAAGATTATTCGAAACTAGATAAGAAAATTTAAAAAGTAGCACACTTATTCCATTCAGAATGAAATGATCTTTCATAATCTGTAATAAAATGTATATAAATACTAATAGATTATGAGATACGACCTCATCAATCTTAGCCAAATCGTCAGAATATGTTATACGGAGCCTTAAAAATAAGGAAATTTCAAAGAAAAAAACTAATTTATCAATATATTAGTATTTGTTGGTAAAATATACGTAACAACAAATATTATTACCAAATTTTAAGTTTATAGGTATTTGGGAAGTTAAAAAATTCTTCGGAACAAAATTTCGTAAAAAAAGCTGACTTTGGTGGTTTCTCATTCCTTTGTTCTCCAATATTTTTTAAATTAAAAATATAATAAGTATCTACTCAATAAGCTCTATACAACGATACCCCACTCCGTAGGGTAGGATAAAAAATTTTTTCGCGACCCCCTTGGGAGCCCCCTTTAAAAACATTTAAAAATAAGTTTTGACTATTTGTATGGCTTCGGGCCAACAAGATGCTTATACTGTGTAAATTTGAAGCCTGTAGCTCCAACCGTTTGGCTGTAAAACCTGTGTGACAGACGACGGACGGACGTCTGGGCGTCACCAATAGGGTTCCGTTTTGACCCTTCGGGTACGGAACCCTAAAAAGGGTTCGAACTGATCCGTTGAATAACGTCAAGGCGCAAAATAAGTACCTAAGTATTTCGTGTGTTACCGGCAAGCGGGCTTTTCTTTAAGTTGGGTATTTAAACGTAGTTTCTTAACCTAACCATGCGCTTAATTTTATTATACCTAAGACTAAAATTTCGACTTCATTTTTTTTCTAATAAAATTTTCAATTGCCAGTAATGTCTGCAAAGCAAAATTGACAATTCAGTACAAATGACAGCCCTTAGTGTTTTGTTTACTATGACGATATGTTGAGCAGTGCACGTAGTACATTGAAGGTGCGATGTTTTGCTAATACATGGAAATAATCGCTAATAGAGTAGGCCCATTTTTGAAGAAGTAGAATTCAAGAAGCAAGTCGTGTAACAGTTGGGGTGACAACGCAATCAGAGGGTTTAGACCCTGCAGAATACGGATCTGCCTGTCGCCATCCCCAAATTTGAGCCGGAAGAATGTTATATCGGAAAAGGTGCAGCCCATACAATTTTTTTATTTGTACATTTGGTAAATCGTTGTTCCGGTACTCTATCTATGGTCCGATTGCTATGGATTTTTCATATGCCGTAAAGAACAATATTTGTCATCGTATCACGAAACGTTTGACACTCCAGCTCCACGTCTTTCTCCGCCATCTTGGACAATCTGTCACTTTTTCAGGTTTTTGCTTGTACTGTCGTTATAGTTCATTTTAGTGCTAAACATGGTTTGGCAATGTTGTAAAACACAAAATTTTCTAAAACTTTTGGCTACAAAGATTTTTTCTATGACCCCTAGGGACGAAGATATGACAGGAGATATCATTATAAATTGCCACTTTTTTCTAGTTTTCCTGTCATGTTTACGTTTAAAGTGCATTTTAGCGCTAACTATAGTTCGGCAATATTGTAGATTATAAAATTTTCTACAACTTTTGTATTGAAACATTTTTTTCACGATCATCAGGAAAGAAGGTACGATGTCATCTATGGGGTACTACCGTCATCTTCCCATATTTGCGTTTCAGTGCATTTCTCGGTCAGCAATAGTACAGAAGACAAAATTATCTGCAAATTCAAAGTACCTACGATCTTCTAGGTATCGTGGAAACAGACGACTTTGTCTTCTGAGGGATTGAAGTGGTATAGATGGGAAAGTGACAGATGCTTTATCTTGTAGTCTATCACGCTATCACTCGACCATCATAGATCCCCTACAGATTGCGATTTATTGCATTCAAACCTAAATATGGGAAGAAAACTGGAAAAGTAGCAAATTTCGACGGTTGTACTCCATAGATGACTTCATATCTTCTTTCCTAATGGTCGTGGAAAAACTATTTCAATACAAAAGTTGTAGCTAATTTTGTGATCAACAATATTTCCGAACTATAGTTAGCGCTAAAATGCACTTAAAATGTAAAAATGACAGGAAAACTAGAAAAAAGTGGCAATTTTTAATGATATCTCTTGTCATATCTTCGTCCCTAGGGGTCATGGAAAAAATCTTTGTACCTAAAAGTTTTAGCAAATATTGTATTCTACAATATTGCAGAACTATGTTTAGCACTCGAATGAACTTTGATGACAGTATAAGCAAAAAAACTGAAAAAAGTGACACTATTTCCAAGATGGCGGCCAAATTTATGGCGCTAGAGGGCCGAAAATTTTAGGTTACCATGTAGCGCTGCCATCCGTCCGGGTTTCCCCGGATTTGTCCTAGTTTGGAGGCCGTCCGGGGGCCGTCCGGGCGGGGTGTCAAGAAGTGTCCGGGGAAAACCCGGACACTTTTCATGTAAGGAAGCACCTCATTGAATTTAAAGGTCTTGTTTTTTAAAAATATTATTTTCGGACTCGTCCGGGGGAATAATGCGATTTACGCCAAATGTCCGGGTTTTTTTGAATCGTTGTCCGGGTTTGGCGAAATTCGAGATGGCAGCCCTATTACCATGGCCAATATTGTCCTTTACAACATACCAAAAAACCATATCAATCAGACCTCTTTTAAAGTACCAGAGCAACGATTTACTAAATGTACTACGAAAAATTTCGTATGGGCTGCACCTTTTCCGGTATACCGTACTTCCGGCTCAAATTTCGAGATGGCGACAGGCTGATCCGTATTCTGCAGGGTCCAAACCCTCTGATAACGTTGTCACCCCAACTGTTACATGACTTGCCGCTTGCATTTTTTGGAGACGCCTTTTCCAATTCCGTTCCTGCTCTATAATGGAACATATTAATATCAGTTTCAATTAATGCTTGCTTGCCGGTAACGCACTGTATACACTAATTTGCTAATGTTAGGTAACTAAAAAATATTTAACTAGATTTGTAACTTTGAACGTTCGACATAAGTAATGTGACTTAGAAAACCGATTGTAGAAATGTTATAAGTATATTTGGAATTCCGTACATATAGTAATTTTGTCATTCGAAATTATGCTACAGACTCATTGAATCACATGAAGAGTGTACGAGAGTAGGACTGTCATAGGAGAAGATAATAACTATACTAAATACACTCAAGAGCAAAAAGGGGTAACTTGATATGGGTATATCTTCATATAGAAAGTTACCATTTTTTTGCTCTAAAGTGAAGTTACAAACTAAAATGCTACACACGACTAAGCAAGTTTACAGTGTAGTCAAAACGCCCGTTTACATGATGCAAGAAGTTGCATGCGATTTTCATTACATTGCGGGGTTTGGTCGCACTGTGGTGTTTGCATCATCATCATCATTAGCCTATATATATACGTCCCACTGCTGGGCACAGGCCACCTCTCATAGATGAGGGGGATTGGGCAGTAGTCCCCACGCTGCTGGCCCAGGCCGGGTTGGGGACTTCACATACAACTTTGAATTTCTTCGCGTGTATGCAGCTTTCCTCACGATGTTTTCCTTCACCGAAAAGCTAACGGCTAAGCTAAATCAAAAGATATTCCGTATATAAGTTCCGAAAACTCATTGGTACGAGCTGGAATTCGAACCACGACCGCCGCTTGACAGCCGCATACTTGAACCACTGGGCTACCGTAGCTTCATGCTTCTTGTACAGTGTAATTCGGCCTAAACCCTGATGGATTTAAGGGAGATTATAATGTGACTATTTGTACAGACAGACACCTGCAATATCTGATAAATAACTACCTAGAACATGCTCATAAAAATCTGACTCGCATCGCAAGTGCAGTTCCACCAATAGAGTAGTGTCACATATTTTTGAGGACCTTGCACTATCATTTACTCTTTCAGGTACCGAACAACAAACATAATAAAAACAATTAAATAAATCACTTACCGTGTTCATTGTGTCAACAGCAAAGGAACTGTGTGCAATCATCCGTACAAGGGTCTTATATATCCAGAGATGAGTGAGTCAGCGAAGACGCGCATAAAGTTCACAACACTTAAGCTGTTCATTACATCAATACCTACAAATCAGCAATCCCTAAACGTTTTGTACCCGTCCGTGACCCGTAGATTCGTAACAGCTATGGGTGATCAAGGATCGGACTTAAACTGGACACCACGGTAGCGATGCCGTCGGCAAATGTGAATATTGTCATGTTTAGTTTGTACCACAACTTCTACAAGCGTCAACTACGTCGCACCCTCTCGAGTAACACCACCTCACTTCTGTAGGACATTTATTTCTTCTACAGAAGTGAGGTCATGAACTTTATTATGGTTGAAGAAGGCTGAATTATGGCTGAAGAGGGTTATTTATACAGGTAATTTTCAGGTATGGATAGAATAGAAGATCTTTATCAAGTAGATATGTTATGCTTCTATTGTATGCTTATGAACTACAGCTCATATTTAATTTGTTTGTAGAGAAAATCGATGTAATTGCTTAATAATGGGTATAGTGATGATCGATGGTAAAAAAGATTAGGAGAGAAAGATTACAGATAGATCTCGGGACTGCCAACCCTGAGTCCTACCAGCCGAACTCATTTCTGAGCCAAGTTTCGATACACATTGTGATGTAAATAAATAGAACCACGAGTAGCCTACCGAATACCTACAATTTTTTTATTGTTTTTGTTGTTAAAATCTCGTGACTGGTTTTGCAGTTTTGTTTTTGTGACTTGGCACTTAGGTTTGTACCCTCTTCAAGTCCTAAAATATAGGGATTGCCTGTGGGTATATTGATTGTTATTGTTAGTTTTTTTCTTTTTCAAAGATCAAAAAGTATTTCGGAAGGTAACATTTTAGTAAGTACCTACCTTCCTACCTAAATACAAGTAGGCGTACTTCAATGACAGTGCATTCACCGTGGAAATAGAATATCCTAAAATGCAGACAACACAGTTCCAACATAAACTGTACAATTTGGAAAAATGTGTGTTTATTTCCGTCGTACGACGAATTTATCAAGAAGCATTATCATTAAGCGTGGACACTGCCATGCCTGCCGGTATAAGATGATCACTTTTACCATGCTTTTACCTATGTCGGACACATAGCTTTCGTCCCTTACTGTCAAGTATGTAAGTGCAAGAGGGATGAATGGCTATATGTCCGACATATTCGCGATCATCTTAACCCCTCAGCAGTCAGCACAGCAGCCTGCGAGTCATGCCTGAATGCGTGTCGAGAAAAGTCAGCGGGAGTCTTAATTTTCTTAAATTCTGGCGAAGCTTTGACAGGGAAAAACCTTTCACACTTTGTCTGTAAATGTTATTATTTGCATGACATATCGACGTCGCTCTCATACGGAAGCCGAGCGGAAGTCCTTACAATTGTTACCATGATTAAACAATTGTAAACCGTACAACCGTAACAAGAAGTTTTTAGTTTTTTACCCAATTCGTTACTTCCTGCGAATATACTCAATACTCAATACTTTATTGCTTATCTTGTGTGATTGCGCCTAGTTAGTGATAGTGCGGGACAGGAACGTTTTCGAATTAATTTACCGACGCAAACCATTCTTTGATTCGCTTCATGTGCCGGGTATGACCTTACGGAAATCCGCAGACATAATAATAACGCCCCTACTTGTATTCTAGCTAAGTTAAACTATTCTCTAACTATGTGATTTTGTATTCTAGCTATAGATGGTGAGTATAAGGTTGCCAGAGCTCCCGAGGATGCGCCGTATTGTATCTAGAGTGAAGGAACTGCATAGCCATGTCTCTAGTTGTCAACAAAACGAATCCTCAAGTCCATCAGAGCTGTGCTACGCTCAGCGCCGGCCCTAGCCCTAGATCCGGATGGCGCGATGGCCTTTGGTTTGCTTTGGCTTTGGGCGCCCTTTGGTTGAATTTTTTCGACGTTGCCAGTTTGGCGCCCGTTGCCTTGATATCCCGCGCTTGGCGCCCATTGACATCCCATCCGGCGCCCCACCCTTGGGCCGGCCCTGGCTACGCTAGCTGCTATGGGTGCATTGATATCCACCAATCATATTCATTGGTTCACATAGCATAGCATTGGTGGAAACGGAAAGCTCCTCGCAGCGTAGCTGCATAGCATAGCTCTGGTGTAAAGGCAGCCTAATAGGGCTGCAAAGCGCTTGCGAGTCGTAAGCATCCATAGACTATGGTGTCTGATTAGTGATTACCATTAGGCGGGCCGTAAACTTGAGTAGTATAGTAAAAACACAATGCATTAAATAGCGGATATCCTAAAACGCAGGCAACCTTCAATTGCAATAAAGTATAGACTGTCGACTTTCGCAGCAATGACATTGACACTGACGATAAAGGATGATTCACGCTAGACCGTTCCGAAAACGGGCCGGCCCGGACACGGAACGGTCTACTGTAAATCATTCTTAATCCAGACTTCTTCTTCTTCTTCTATTTAAGCGTTTACTACTCTTGTCGGTGGAGCAATCGCCAGCCGTTTCTGTCCTCTGCTATCTCCTTCACTCTCTGATATGACATGACCTTAACCTTCTCTTTTATTTGCTCAAAGTAGTTTTTTCTTGGCCTTCCTCTTCCTCTCTTTCCTTCAATCGTCCCTTTTATAATGGTCTTAAGGAAAAGATCATTCATCATTATTCCTCTCCTATTCTCTATGGTTGTCAATATTTGTCTCTTTTCTTTAATTCTTTACAACACTTGTTCATTCGTTACTTTTTCCGTCCACTTTATGCCTTCCATTCTACGCCAACACCACATCTCAAAAGCATCCAATCTCTCCCTCTCTCTCTCTCTTTGTGTCAGTGTATCCAGACTACGGTTTATTTGAGGGTAGTCATGACCCCATTGTTTAGCACCGTGTCTAACGGCCCGGCTACAAATTCGAGCGGCGGCACCAGCGGCAGCGGTGTTCCTAATACATTGCGCGTGATTCCAACTGACCGCAGTGCGTTGCGCGTCTCGACCGCGCAATGAACAGATGAAACGCTTGCCGCCCGCGCGGCAATTCGCGCAAAGTCGTGGCCGGACCGTTTAGCCAAGTTAGAGGTCTTCGGGCGGCTTGAGAACTACTGACAGTCAAGTTGCCCACTCACTGACAAGCCTAATTCCAATAAGGTCTAGTTTCCCCTTGGGTTGGAAGGTCAGATGGTTATCACTTACGTAAAAACTATTACCTCGTCAAGTTGCCCACTCACTGACAAGCCTAATAATCCCAATAAGGTATATTTTCCCCTTGGGTTGAAAGGTCAGATGGCAATCGCTAACGTAAAAACTAAGTGCCTACGCCAAATCTTTGGATTACGTAACGGACCCCGGGCATCGTTCAGGATGCAACTGTACCGGGATACCGCTATTATTGAAGATTTGACATTATGAGGTTAAAAATTGTACTGAAATGGCAGCCAAATGCCAGACATCCAGTCCGGCATCCAGGCACAGAAGTCATTCAATTTTCTTCGGGAACAAGTACGCAATAAATGAAGGGGAGAGCTCATGAAGTACTTACAATCTTCTTCTTTTTACATGCTATCCAGTTTTTATAAACAACATTAACTTAAAATTTTATTAAATACAGAATAATAGACGATAGGTAGGTCTACTATTAATATTATTAAACTAGTTAGGTAACTGAGAAAACTATGACTGTACTTATTCTCCATACATCTTACTGCGCGCTTTCCACGTAGCGTAAAAATTTGCAGATTTTATTATTAATCAAATACCGTATTATTCGTATTTTAGGGTTTCGTACCCGAAGGATCCAAACGGAAGGGTCTTGCTTGCTGGTCCAAAGCCCTACAAATAGTCAAAGCTTTATTTTTAAATGTTTTAGGGGGGGCTCCCACTCCCATAAAGGGAGCACGTAAAAAAAACAACTTAATTTTGCGGTTGGTTCCGAACCCTAAATGTGCGAAGTCTAACTCGCACTTGGCCGTTTTTTACATCCGTGTGCATAAAAATGTCTTATGGCTTTATACCCTACGATGTGCGTAAACTACTTAGTACTTAGCCACTTACGTAGTGACGAGCCCACCGCCACACCACTGCCAGGCCCTGAGAAACAAGTTTCGTGAGACTTCCCCGTTTAAATTGTTCGTGTTTACCGGCAATGGGGACAAAATGTAGATTGTGACCTTCTAGCATTCTTTTTGGTTGACCAATTTTTGTTTTGTAGGAAATACAAGCGAATGCGTAAATTATTTAAATGAGTTAGCTAACGGTTGTGTTTATAAGTGGTTTGTATGCGTTAGTAGTAATTTAAATGTTGCCTAGGACTTGTTTAACTTTCGTTATAATGCGTGTCAATGTCATCCACGAATGCGCGCCCCTCCACAGCCCAATCCGTAAAATTGCGCATAGACAAGTTTTGTTTTTTTAAACCCTGATTGTTGCTTTTTCGGCAGGGCCCAATAAAGCGGTAGGAGTGCGCGGTTGGAGAGTGGCCTGGAGAAAGCCGGGAAACCTCCGACACGACCACGCGAGCGGTTTAAACACTGGAATACTGTAAGAGTTTGCGCTCTAGCAAGATTGGTTGAGCGGCTTCAACCGAATCGGAGGTGTCAGTGGAATCGAGCTACTGGGAGTTTTGTCGCGGATTCACTAAACCTAGCCTATAGCTGAGAAGAGTCCAGCAAGAAACTCAGCTAGGCCCGACCTGGGTCGGGCTGACTCTAACCGGTATGTGGCGGTACCGGGACGAATAGGGACTGTATGACATAGAAGTATGAGATTCACTGTGGAGGGGCGCGTCGTCGTTGACGACACGCACATAACGACAGCTAAAGAAGTCCCACCTAACTATAATAAATTACTTACTTCATATTAAATATAATAAATTATTTTCTTTCGACTGTGTATCAAATTTTAATTCTATTATATTATAAGAGGAGCCTAATAATAAATAGTAGATTGTTAACCAAGGGTTGAAAGTGACCCATTCCATCGGAGATATTTTGGCGCTCGAACGAAGTGAGAGCGCCAATAGTTCAAGGGTGAAATGGGTTCTTTAACCCGAGTTAAACACTCTACTTTTCATTTCGACTATGAGGAAAATAATTGAGAAATAAAATTAATAGTAAATGATATTCTAAGCGCCCGCGGCTGGCTGCCCGCGCAGCACCCAAGCGCGGCGGGCGCGCAGCCCGGCGTATGGAAATTTAAAAAAAAATACTTTCCACCCTAGGGTTGAAACTATAAGAACTATGAAAAGTGAAATCACCCGAATCAATCATCATCAAGTATTACCCGGCGGGTTATAATGAGATTCAGTACGATATTACTACCCGGCTTAAGCCAAGGGTTATAATGATTTGCTTTCGGTAAGGTTTGCATGATATATAATTGGTCATTGACGAGCAGGTGGTGTGAAAAGTAGAGTATACTTCTCGGGGATAAAGCTGTTTTTGTCTCGGGAGCGCTTAAATCCCTCACTACACTCAGGACTCAGTCTTAATTCCCTCGCTTCGCTCAGGAATTAAGTAATTACTCCCTCGCTCCGCTCGGGAGTAAGATTTGGAGCCCTTCGTTACGTTCGGGATTCAATATCGCACCCGTGACATAAAACAGTGTTTTATCCCCTTGGTGTATAATCTACTATTATCATAATCCGCAATGTAGGCTTCGTCCGGGGGGTGTTGTAAGTTCATAAATCAATAGGCTATTTAAAAAATCATTGGGACAAAATTTTGTAAAAAAAAGCTGAGTTTGGTGGCTGCTTATTTCTTCGTTTTCCAATATTTTTTAAAACAAAAATTGAATTATTTTTTCAAATTATTCTGTAACCCCCTTAAGCTGTATGGGAACCCTTTGAAACATTTAAAAATAAGTTTTCACTATTTAAATGGCTTTGGGCCATCAAGATGCTTATACTTACTGTGTAAATTTCAAGACCGCCAACCGTTTGGCTGTAAAACCTGTGTGACAGACGACTGACGGACCCTTGAGTGACAGCAACAGGATCCTTCGGGTACACAACTTCTAATATTTAAATTTGTAATAACAAACTCAACTAATCTCGGTAAAAATGCACGCTAGATAAAATAAAAGTAGAGTCGACGTAATAACGTCGTTTTTGTCAGAAATTCTACCTAGATGAGCTTACGTGATTAGAATACGTTGCGTGCGTTGACCTCTAAAAGTTCAACGACCGAAATTGCTTCCCTCATAAAAATTTCCTCATAAAAAGATTGCATCTTAAGAAAGGAGGCGGTGCCTAACTGCCTACAGCAAGTTGGTAATTGTACCTAGACAGAGATATGTACAATTACACCGCGGAAAAGCGGAAGTCTCTTTCTAGTTTAAACGAGACGGCTGCTTGTAATATTATTTACAATTTAGTATGCAATAGGCCCCTGGTGTCTTAGCCTTGGTGTTAAAACAAGGGACGAGGGGACGACGTAATGCGTGCTAAGCACATACCTACCATACATTGTTTAATCTCATTTTAACTGTCAGGGTTTTCTAAAAGTTTATTTAGAATTGTACTTGTACACATACACCCCTGATTTGTAAAAATACAACTGAACTTGATCGCTCTGCCGTGCCCGCCGTAAGAGCGCGCTAGGATCCACTCCGGGGCCGGGGTCAATGGCATTATGAAATTGACCGCTTCAAAGTCACGGCCAAAGTTTATGAATCAAAACGCACTTTTTGCTGAATTATAAACCGTATGGATAATATTTTATAGGAGTTAACGTTTGCGTTCAACTCAAATAATTTCAACACAACAAAGTAGATCTATCGTTAATAATCTTTACCTTTATCTTTGGAACATTTACGACAAATATTTACTGAACATATTATTATGTTTGCGGTTTTTCCGATGAACTGGTGCGTTAGTCATTCCCCCGTAGTTAAAAGCGGTCATATAATTTACTTCTGCGCTGCGGTCAGGCTGTGTTGTTTACACTATTGCGCATTTGCTTGTAATTTAGCTCCAAAAATGCTGATTGATCTTCATACCTTAGGTAGGTGTGTTCATAAAGTTCATTTTCACCGGTCGTTGGAGCTCAGTTTCCGCATGCGAGAAGATCGTGTTAGGTATATCTTGTTTTCTCCTTTAACACAAGACAAGGATAGTACGGGCTCTCTTCATGCGCGGAATACGGCCTCTAACAAGCACTGAAAATTAACTCTAAGGCAGGAAGGTGTGAAGATTAGTTAGCATTTTCGGAGATAGAATACAAATACAAGCAAAGACTAACGCACCGGTTCTTCGATGAACATACGCCCATAGCCAGGGTACAGGGTATACACCTTGCCCTATTTATTCCGCTCCTTGACCCGTATCTAAATAGTTATTGTTATATTTAAAGTTTATTGAATAAAGTCTAAATTACCTATCTCGACCTGTTAAGGTGAAGTTAGAAACCTGTCAATGTTTATTTACTATCGCTGGCTAAATATTTTAGAGTGGAAATGATCACAGTCGCCCCAGATATAAAGTGTTAGATATAAAATTCCTCTACTTAATTTATTTACTGCTTAAAAACTGCCACAGTGAACAAAATAAAGTTATTTTGGGTAACAATTTGTAGATTAGAAAAAAATATCGTTGATCTGGTGTGTTGATTATTATTGGATTTTTATTTGGAATATGATAATGGATAAAATGGTAGTATGTACTCATTAGGTTAAGCATTTGAACTCGGTTATAAAATCCGAGTAATGATCGACTTTCACATTACGTAAGTTGCTACAACGACCGCCCTTGGCCGGCATATAGGTCGTAAAACGTCAAGGTGGGAGAAAGCCTATCCCACCAACAAATACCATCGGAAGCTCATTTGCTTATAGTTCTGTGATGCTGTAACCACGGAATCCATAATCCAGTATTTATTTTTTGATTTTACAAAGACATTTTCGAGTGCAATTAAAAACTAAATGTGACATCGCAACTGGTGAAATGTGTAAGATGCTGGTAAGTTATTTCTGTTTCTACTGATACCCGAAACCATGGTAACCTACAAGACACCATGAAGAAAAAGTGCTTATGCCTCCTTGTGATTGCGTTTCCCCGTACGGCACATACTTACCTATACATATAATGGCATTGTAATTTTAAACCAAGACCTACATATATATATTCGATTGGGACGCCCTCTTATACCTAGAGACGCAGAGAGATTCAGAGAGCGTTATATGAATAACAAAATATGATAGGTTCATATTTTGTTAATGGTATTAAACAGTCAAGTCATGTAGAAATATACTGTTTGCTAGTACATACATAGTGGTCGAGATATTTATTACCTAGGTAGAAGTCTCAAACTCTTAAATAATATGCAAAACAAACATGAATAAACTTGCGATATAATAAAAATCGGTCACGTGCGAGTCTGGCTAGCGCGTCGAGGGATCCGTACAAATTTAATATAAAATGATTTTTGATAAAACATAAAAGTAATACAGATATGGTAATTTTAACTCAAAGTAACGACTTACAAAATGTCGTATGATACCCCACTTGACCTGGTTTTTGGAGACTTAGAATTTTTGCTCTCCTCATATCGGTAATTTATTTAAAAAAGATAAAACTATGTTCATTTTATTCTTTTCCACAATTAGATTAGCTGTCTTTACAAATATTCCATATTAGTACAAGTAGTTCTCGAGATATACCCATAGAGACAAATTGACAGACATATAATCGCATCATATGGGTTTCTTTGCCACCTTTTTGGGTACGGGGCCCTATAAGTGTTGAGTACTCTCACCCACCCAGGGTCGATTTTGACGAACATCGGTAACATGACCTTAGCAGAGGACTAATTCAAATCGATGTTTGTCCCATTCTCGTCTCAATACATACTTGTATGATATACCTAGATAGATGTTTATTCTGACTTAATTCGTATTTTTAAAAACAGATCAATTTAATAGTTCCTACTTACAGAAAAACAACAACCTTAAACACTTTGAAAGGGACAATAAGAATACAGTTTAGGTATCTGTAGTACCTACATCGTGCATCGCATTTAAAGTCAATAATCTGGTATTTATAATGAGTTCAGAAACTACAAAAATATTACGCAGCATTACTATTAATGCAAGTCACGCAAAAACACAAGTTGAACCTAAGTAATTTAAATAGGTAATGCATGATAAATATTAGCAGGTAAAACCATTTTCGATGATTTCATTGATTAATAGTCTTGTTTAATAATTATAGGTTGATGACCATAAGTTTATGGTTTCGTAGGTATAAAGATTTATTCATCTGGGGATCTTAATACAGTGGGAAATCATGGTGTATCGGAAAAATATTATTTGATCACAGCCATATCATAGCTATGATAACATTAGAAATTACTGTAATCCTTTTTGAAGAGTGTAACTATTGATTAGGTAAGTAGGGAATAACACCCCTCTTTTTGCGTCGGGGGTTAAAAATAACGACACTACCTACAATTGCGCGTTGCGCGGGTAAACATTGCGTTCTGCGTTTTGCGATCCCTTTTTAGGGTTCCGTAGTAAACAAGGAACCCTTATAGTTTCGCCATGTCCGTCCGTCCGTCCGTCCGTCCGTCCGTCCGTCCGACCCCCGTTTTTCTCAGTAACCGTTAGTGCTAGAAAGCTGTAATTTGGCATGAGTATACATATCAATGACGCCGACAAAACGGTAGAATAAAATCTTTAAAAAAAATTTTTTTTAGGGTACCTCCCCTACATGTAAAGTGGTGGTGCAATTTTTTTTTCTGCCAAACCCCATCGTGTGGGGTATCGTTGGATAGCTCTTTAAAAAATATTATAAGGTTTCTAAAAGCATTTTTTGATTAACGAATTGGTTAGCGTGATATTAAGCTTTGAAGTGATAATTTTTGCTATGGTCAAGTGTCCCCCCCCCCCTGCCAGCTAAACGGTGGCTACTAGGCATGTGAAAAAAATCATGGTAGTACTATATACCATGAATTTAAAAGGAAAACTATCACAGCTAAGTAGACATTACTAGTTAACGAGTAGTAGTCGAACTTCAGAAATGTACTTTGCAAAAGCAAACGTTCGTACAATTTCCATTGTTACCTTAGATAATGTTGTTAATTCTTTCAAAAACATAGTAAATATAAGTTTTCGAACTTTTTAGTCCACATAATGTAAAGGGTAGACGACTACGGAACCCTACCTTGCGCGTGGTCCGACACGCACTTGGCCGGTTTTTTTACTTAACCTGGCCAAAACAAAATTGTCTACACGATAAAAGGGCTATAGAATTTGCTATCCTGTATGAGAAAAGAAACCGCAATAGCCTCATTTTGTAACCTTTCCACCACCATCATAAATAGTCTTAAAAAGTTCAACGGTACATAGTTCGACCCACAGTTCACACATCACCGCATCGATATCATCAACCTCTATTACTTACATGCATAGAGTCACAAATACATTAGAAATCGTTAATAAATAGGAATGGTGAATTCACCCGCCCGTATCCTTCGCGGGGACTGTTTTCTTATAAAAAGTATTAAAGAAAAAAAAAGACCCATCCTGTAGAATTAAAAGCCTCTGTTATAAGGTATTTCCTCAAATTATTCATAAATAAATTTAAAGCAATACTCGGCTTAAGTATTCTGTCCAAAACATAACAATTTTTTGCTTGTTTTGTGCTGTTCTGTGTCCTTTAATTTAGGTGTGTAATAAAGAGTATTTGTATGGTATAGTATAGCAAATTTAAATACTTTAAATTGTGGTTTCAGGTATATTTAGCGTTATCTGTCCTCTGTGTCTGCCACGCCGCTGTCCTAGACCCGGCCCTGTACCTGTCACCGAGTCCCCCTTTGACCGGCGAGGCGGGAGCAGACAGATGGTCCGACGTAGAGGTTAAGCCTTCGACAGAACCCGCACTGGTTGAAGAACAGGATCACTTAGGTAATTTGTAGGATAATCTAGACGCAACCCTAGACCTTGCTGGAACTCTAAGGCGACTTCCTGACTTGGCGGGGCGGGATCGATATGTGACACTTTCTTCTTTGACGTAAACTTACTGACGTCGCAAAGATTCTCACTTGACGGAATACTGTCAGTATTACATTTGCGCAGTAGTAATATCATGCGCAGAAGCGCACCAGTACTGCCTTCGTATCGCCCCGCTAGCGCGCATCCCGCGCCAGTCAGGAAGCACTCATTTAAATGTAGGGGCGCAGTAAAAAGTAGTACCGAGTTGACTGACAGTTGACACTGACATGTGACAGTTTTCTCATATCGTACCGCCTCCGCACCGACAAATCAGGAAGTCGCCTTAGTGTAAAAGGTTACACAAGTAGAATATGTGGATGCCAAATTGGGCGATTTAGCATTTACCTTTTGTAGGTACTTGAATTGAACAACAAAAATGCAATGATGGAGCAACAAAATAATACTGCGTTAATTCCGCCGCATACCGGGTAGAGAGGCCCGACCTGGGTCAGTCCGACCCTTTTTGTTGGGGCCTTGCTGGACTCTTCTCAGCTAGGCTGGGTTTAGTGAACCAGCGACAAAACTCCCATTAGCTCAATCCCACTGACGCACATCAGTTCGGTTGAAACCGCTCAACCAACCCCACTGGAGAGCAAACTCTTAGAGTATTTCAGTGCTTAAACCGTCCGCGTGGTCGAGTCGGAGGTTTCCCCTGGACTTGCCCCAGGCCACCCTCCAACCGCGCACTCCGCCAATAAAGGTTAAAAAAAACTGCGTAACTTGCCTGAACGACTGTAAATCCATTTCACATAGTTATCACGTAAATGTAATAAATATTATCATATAGGAAAATTTACCCCCTTCTTAAAACGTAACATACTTCTCCGGTAAGATGTACTTTGTGTTTCTCACAAACGTTTATGTTAGTAGGTATAGTAGTCATAGTGGAATAAAAGGAATAAGATTGTAAGATGAACGATGCAAGTATGTAGCTACCGATAAGTACTTATTAAGGATGTCTCGGTTGAAAAACAAATTGATTTAACGCATAGCTCGTACGACATCAAGCGTGTTGATGTGCAATATGATATACATATACCTAGGTATCTGTGTTATGTAGGTACAGACACCTGTAGGACTGCATAAATGCATTCGGGTGCTGTTTGTGGAGTCCGGTCGTTCATGCTTGCAAAGACATAGTAACTACTTTAATACTAGCAGAGACTAGGAATTATATAGACTGCCAATGCCTATACATTGTGGCGTAATTTTAAAATAATGGGCCTGCTGTAGCTAGTTTCATTATGGAGAGATCACTTTACCATTTAATTCGTATGCGACTAAGACCTCTGCGTAAAACATAGCGCCATCTGTTGGGAGCTTCTACGTTGTGTTCATAGATGGCGCTATGTTTTAAGCAGAGGTCTTAGTCGCATACGAATTAAATGGTAAAGTGATCTCTCCATAGTGAAACTAGCTACAGCAGGCCCATTATTTTAAAATTACGCCACAATGTATAGGCATTGGCAGTCTATATAATTCCTAGTCTCTGATACTAGTGTCTTCTCTTGGAGAATGACGAGAGACATCACCCTGTTATGGATTAGTTTTTATTGTCATTAACTCTGAAGAGACACCTCTACTTATATTAAATAACGGTTTTTTTTATATTTATACCTTATTATTATAATTTTATTTTGACGCTTTGAGACCATGTACATCTCTAAGCACGTTAGACTAGTCATTAGGTATTTATTAATATTTTGACGCTCATAGACCATTTACATCTTTGGGATACTATATTAAATTTTGTTATTCAGACTGAGACCTTATACATCTCTAACTATACTGATATTGTAATAATTAGCTATAATTAGTATTTTAACATGAAAAATTTAATATATTCTTATTGTCATTATTTCTTAAATTGTAAATTAATTGTAAAATTAATCTCATGAAAAATGTAGCATATGCTTGTATAGTCAGACTTTATTACGAGTAAATTGTAAATTGACATGTAAAAGTGCCCTTGTGGCCTATTTGCAGAATAAATGTTTGAATTTTGAATTGTATATCTATAAGTATATATTATGTTAATCAAGTGTGATCCCGGAGAACTCTGTCCCCTTTTAAACGCTTTTTTAAAATGTTTGTGGCCAATAAAGTGATAGGATTGCGTGGTTGGAGAGTAGCCTGGGAAAATCCAGGGAAAACCTCCGACACGGCCACGCGGGCGCTTGCTTTTAAACGCAAAATAATGTTCCGCAATAGATAAGGATGTTTTTGGTGCAGAATTATTTTCCCAAATGACTATTGAAAAAATAGCTCTGAGTTTGCATTTATAGAGTTAGTTGATGCATATTTAAAAATGTTTATAAATTTACCATTTCTTCTAATAGCGATATAAGCCAAGACCTCAGCTCTTAAAATTATATTGGAGAAGAGAAAACTAAAATAGTGGCACTGCTGGACTTGAAGAAGAATTACCTACCACAAATAATCGAAAATCTGTAGTCTAGTGGTTCTTGATATAGTGGCAAAGGGGAATACCATATAATGTATGCAAATTCAAATTTCAAAATTATTTATTTATATATACCTCATACAAAAAATATAAATTCAATAACATTTCTGCAACGTCTACCTAATGCAGGTAAACATATAAACCCTACACGTAGCTAAGGAAGATAATTGCCAACCCAACATCATAGGTACCTACTCGTAGCGTAAGTGTAAAATACCTACGGCAGCGGCGACTCACACGCGTGACGTCATCGCGCCGCTCAAAGGTCCCACGTCGGGTGACTTTTAATGCGATAAGTAGAAAGTGATGTAGCGAGTGATGCGCGTGCGATAGAAGGAGATGGCCAAGCGTAGGCACGTTTGGCTTGTCTCGCGCGGATTTGTTCACAGTGAGGCTTCTGTACGTAGTACTATTACTTATTCTGTACCTACGGCACAAATTGAATAGTACTGAACGCCATTTAACGTGTATATGTAGATTGTATAAAAGTCGTTAAAAACTGAATATTTAAAGTCGCCTCTGCATAGCAAAGTCACCCCATTTACGACATTTACCAGCATAGATTTTTTCACTTTACCATAATTATCATACGTTACTTTTTTACCACCTGAATAATTTATTTACCTAATAATAACTACTTAAGACGAGGCACCCGAAAAAAAATCCCACGGTTGCTCCGCCCATCACCCCCACCTGCCCGCCACCGCTAGCGAAACTCGTAGGCCACGCTCGCGCGCCGCGTACTGCTATTATTCTGAAACGTTGCGCTAAGAACAAAGAATGAATAGAGAAAATATATTATTTATTATTTTTGCAAACTGCTGGAAGTAATTAAAATAATAAATCATTAGATTATTTATTGAATAGTGGTAAATAAAAATCTTTGTTGGAGCTTTTATTTAATATAGTATATTATTTATTATACATAATATGACACGCTTGAGAACGACTAAACCGCTTTGACTTTTTTTAATGTTCATAATCAATGTTTACATAATTTTTGACTACCTATATAATGAAACGTTTTATGTATTTAATTTTTGTTAAAATTGATATTTTTTTACCTTTTTGTGGGTTTTAATCAATCAATCAAATCTGTTTTTCCTAATATAAAGTATTATAAAATATAGAATGACACTGGTGTTTCATTTTAACTGGATTTTGATATATCAAAGTACAAGATAATTTACAAATTAAAGTGTTATGAATTAAAGTTACTTTTGTAAGTGGGTATGTCATATCCTGCAACATACTCCTAGTTACGTTTGGTGACCACACTCCCGCCGGGTTAAATAGAAAACTTTCTTAGTAACCTCTATATAATTTTTAAAGGCCTATCCAAAAATACCCCAAACAACTACTTGCATTGAAAAAAAAATTTCGTCCCCCGGTTAATTTTTTTTTTCCTTATTTCACATCACATTCATATACCGCGGCATTTATATATAGCGGTTCATAGAATACATCTTCCTATTAAATTTCATAATTGTAGTACTTATAGTCTCCGAGTAAACCGGCTGTGACATACGGACGGACGGACAGACAGACATGACGAATCTATAAGGTTTCCGTTTTTGCCATTCTGGCTACGGAACCCTAAAAATCACGATATTAAAATAGAAATATTAGAATAAGACGATAAGTTTTAACTTAGGAAAAGTACATACAGTCGAGGTCATTAATATGTATACCCTTGTTTACCTAATCGAATGCGGTCGCCTACAATTTGTAAGCAAACGCAATCGATTAGGTAAAAAAGTGTACTCTAGACAAGCGGCAGCGTGTCAAACCAAGTAAAAAAAAAAGAACTGGTGACGCAGCGGCCGTGTGTTATATTACACTAACCATTTGGTGCCACTTTTGACCCTTACGTAACTCAAAATGTATTGAACGTACACATATGAAATTTGGTACGTTTATTAAGATCCTTAAGGCTAACTAGATTCGAAAATTCATGAATATAGCTCAATCGGTTCTTAAGACACAAACATCTAAAAATAGTTTTTTTTTCGACTAGGATGGATGGGTGAATAATCAAAAACCTAACCCACTTCCAGGTGACCTAGAAAGTTGAAATTTGGTATGGAGCTGGGTAAATGTATGGTTACGAACCTGACAAGACACATTGACAGTGTTTTTTTTACGATTTTAGTTGCGATAATCCATAAAGTTTGAATGCAAATAGGAAGATATACATTCCATCTGCATATTCTCATTCAAACTTTATGGATTATCGCAACTATATTTGAATAAATTCGTTACATATAAGTGCAGCGGGTCAAACGCTCGTGGTCCTTACCCATTAATGACCTCGACTGTACCTTCAAAGGAAATTCGTTTTCTCCTAATTCTTTCTCCGAAGAAAGAATCAGAAACTGTCTAGACCGATCTAGACAGTTTCTGCTTCGACATAATGACACCAGCAGCGGTTGACGAGACTGAAGGTTGATTGTTATGCTCAGTTAAAGAAATCTTTTCTCTTCTTCTAATAAAAAGAGCGGCCAAGTGCGTGTCGAATCGGGCACAATGAAGGGTTCCATACCGACACCTAGCAGTCCACTTTTAAAAACACTATTTAATACCTTGAATCAAAAAAGGTCGTATCTTCATAGGGAAAGTCACGGCACTTACGTCCTTTTGTTTAGGCAAAACAGTTTTTCAGTGATAAACTCAAAAATCCTTAATCCCATCTTGTTCAAACCAAAAATCGTTGAAAGTACTTATTAATGTACACCACCTCAATTTTTTTCAGAATTTTAATCTTCATAGTTTGGAAATTAAAGGGGTGGGGACACAGTTTGTATAAGATAAGATTTTATTGCCATTTGCCAAACAAAGAACAAAAATACAATATCTCACAAACAATTGACTTAAATTTAAAACTTTTTTAGTAACCTCTATAATATTTTTAAAGGCCTGTCCAAAAATACCCCTCACAACTAAGTGCATTGAAAAACAAGTGCGAGTCGAGTCGGACTCGCGCACGAATTATCTTCTAAAAACTGCAAAAAAAATCACGTTTCTTGTATGGGAGCCCCCTTAAATATTTATTTTATTCTGCTTTTGAGTATTTGTTGTTAAAGCAGCAACAGGAATACATTATCTGTGAAAATTTCAACTGACTAAGTATCACGGTTTTTGAGATAAGGTCTGGTGACAGACGGACAGTGGAGTCTTAGTAACAGGGTCCCGTTTTACCCTTTGGGTACGGAACCCTAAAAAAAATGTATCCCCCGGTTACATGTATGGGGTGCCTCCCATAAAATATTTTTTTTTCCTAATTTCACATCACTTTTATGTAGCAATTATTAGAATACATCCTTCTACCAAATTTCATAATTGTAGTACTTATAGACTTTTATGGACAGAATAGTCGACCAAATAAATCTAAAACTGTCAATGGCGACTCCATCAGTTTTTGTTCTACTGTGCTCGGTTCGCTTTCATTTACGAAATTATTAATTTCATCCAATTGTTTGTCTGTTTCATTATCATGGTTCAAATTTGTTACTATAGTATGCAATAAGTCCGATATTATTTTATAATAACGTTGCTCGGTGGGTAATCAACGTAAGCGCAATTTAGACACACATCCGTCGTCGGCAAAAATCCCAGGCGACTGAAGGCGGAGTCTTGATGAGACAGCGTCTATTGCTTCCGCGCGCAAAAAAAGAGACGAAAGACAGTGATGCCGCTCATGAACACAAAGGCGTATGCGGCATAAGTTCCGAAAGTATAAAATAATTCATATAAAATAAACTATATGATGAAATAAAAAGATTTATCCCAGTTCGGTAGAAAGATAGTATTACTGTCGTTTCTGAAAATTTCAAAGGATGAATGCTTATAGTTCCGGAATGATTAGCAAAATAAAATAAAAATGGACACTAGTTTGGAATGAAAATCTATCGAGAAAATTTTCACTGATCTTGTTTTCCTATCCCAGTTCGTTAGAATATATAATGAAATATAACATACTGAAATTTTATTCTCGTAGTTTACCTGGTTTGCTTACAATATCAATTGGAAAACTACCAAAAAATCTAAAGCCTCGTCTTAACCTAATCTAACCTAAACCTAGACAAGGGGTATAGTTGTAGTACTGTTTTGTAACCTAACCTAAGTTAAGAGGCCTTACAAGTTTTAAAATTTTTGATCAAAAATTTTGACAAACGTATTGATAGTACCAATACAGTGATTAAAGCATAGGTACGATGATTTTATAAAAGTTTTAGATATTGCCTTTTTTATTTTATTGTGTGTAGTAGAATTTAAGCGGAAAAAAGCTGTTTTTAGCTCGAAAATCGTCGATTTAGATTTGATTTGGATCAATAATCAATAAGTATTAATGTTTGAATCAATAAGTATTTCTTAATTAAGAACCCAAAAAAAACATTTAATATGTAACTATGTCAATAGGTCGCAATAGTCCTGTGTAACAGTGATAAAATGTCAAGATACTTGTTAATTAAACAGAAAATCGCCTAAATAGATTTTTTTAACTAATAAGGACCCTTAAAAATCTTAATTACCGATAGAAAACAGTGGCTAACTACGACTAGGGAGACAGAGAGCTATCGATACATCAACGCATAGGACAGGTAGGTAGCGAACTTGCTCGTACTAAATCATGATCATGACTACAACAAGTACATACAACACTCTTTACATACTTGCATTGTTTTTAAAAAGTAAAGCTTCAAAAGGTGCCCCGTCTGACATTAAAGTACAACTTAAATGACTCCTCAAGAATTTAAAATGCTCCGAACCTGATCGGTAGCAATGTCGGGGCATACCTATAGGTTAAATACGTCAAGAAAATCGTCTGCCAATATCTACTTTATATTTTGAACAATAAGGTTCATTAAGTAGACCACTTTCTTGGCTAACACATCCGGAATCACGGGAATAACCGGCATCTCATCCGTGCTGTATTAAGAAATATAAACTTTATTTTGTTGTAAAAAAGACCGCTTTTTAAATGGAACAGTTGACTGGCATACGACGTTGCGTCGCCGTTGATGACCGACAGTTATCGTGGGGCAGGTTGATGACAGAAATTACGCATCAAATGTTAAAAGAAGTGATAGGAGGCAATTAAGCACGAGTTTACTTTTATTGTATACTTGAAAATATGGTAAAGTTGGACACGACTGTGCAGTGTTTGAGTAGGTAACTTACCTATACCGAAGTAGGTTTTTTGCTTTAATATCCGCTCCACGCATTTAGGAAGACACCTAGTAGTGGGGTCCTCAAAAAGTTTGAATATAGAATCTAGAATCAAGAATCAAGAATCAAGTGACAATACACAACACACACAGCAAAAAGAAAGAAAAACAAATAAAACAGTAAAACATGGACATGGATGATCTACCTTATTTATGTATTTTATTTTCATTGATAAAAAATTACTCACTTTTTCAATGAGGGTAGTTAGGTGTACTATCAAGTTCCAACACTATTTGACAGATCTACACTATCAGACAACCTGCTTCACAAAGTTATATTATTTTACTCATTACAAAACTATCGTAATTATATGCGTTACGATGATAAGACCGTTCCGTTCCGTGTCGCGCGTCCGTCGATTTCTTGTACTAGAAAACGGGCCGGCCCGGACACGGAACGGTCTAGCGTGAATCATCCTTTACACGTAAATTCTCCAAATTTTTTCTTCCTTCACAGAATCAACCGAAGATGAACCAGAGATTCCCCAAGCGCGGACGTTCTGGCCGCTCCAGCCATCCTACGTAACTAGAGGCGTCCATATCCCACTCACATTCAGTTTAACTGGCTCCTACGGGAATACCGGTATCAGTACCGGTATTATAGGAAGCTCATACAACAGCCCTGGTATCGGTATACCGTCTGGGGTTATAGGGAGTAGTTATGCTAGCGTCTCAGACTACGGCAAATCGGGACTGGCTGGGAGCAGCTACGGTCTATACAGGTCTGGGCCAGGGACGAGGGTCTATGGAGGCGGTGGGGGTGCCGCGTGGAGCGGGTGGGGCAATGGGAAGTGGGGGCATTATGGGAAGGGATAAATAATAAATTATTTTGGATGATTGTCGTTTGTTTCTTTCAAAAAGTTATGTGAATACCTGTTATTTTGAATAAGAAGTTTTTTTTAACCTGACTGGCCTTATTAGCCGGGCCTAATAAAGCGATAGGAGTGTGCCGTTGGAGAGTGGCCTGGGGAAAATCCAAGGGAAAGCGCCGACACGACCACGCGGGCAATTTAATACCTACACTGGAATACTTACTCTAAGAGTTTTCGCTCCAGTAACATTGGTTGAGTTGAGCGGCTTCAACCGATTCTGAGATGTTTTGAAAAGTCATGTATAGTATTATAATCGTGTATAGTAGGTATGTAATTCTTAAGCAAAACCACAGAATAAGTAATAGTACTACGTACAGAAGCCTCACTGTTAACAAATCCGCGCGAGACAAGCCAAACGTGCCTAAGTACTCTTGGCCATCTCCTTCTATCGCACGCGCATCACTCGCTACATCACTTTCTATCGCATTAAAAGTCACCCGACGTGGGACCTTTGAGGGGCGCGATGACGTCACGCGAGTGAGTCGCCTCTGGCAAAAGGGTAACTTTTGGTGGCGATAATATAATAAGGCGCCATTTCCATACCTACTGACGCAATTAGGAATCGTCCTTACGGACATCATGTCTAAGGACCTTTGCTTGAGAGTGACAGAAATTACTTCAACACCGAGTGTGGTTGTACAGTCAGCATCATTAGTAGCATATGAAAGAGGTCAAAAGTTCCTATTCCCTTGTAATAAAGACTTTTGACTAGGGTTGCCAACCGTCCCGCCTCAGGCGGGACGTCCCGTTTCCAGCACCCTAGACGATGCGTCCCGCAAAGGATGCGTGCGGGACGCCAATTGTCCCGTTTTCAGGCCTCTGCAGAATTATAAGAACTGGAGCGAACATTTTGTTTCATTTCAGGAAAGAGCGCACAACTTCGATAAGGCAAATAAGTAATTTATATCCCGCTCGCGAAGGACCGTACTCGTAATAGGTCAATTTTAGCTCAGAAATCATCCACTATAGGAACGTATATCTCCCGGGGAAAAAATAATGTATCCTACATCACAATTATACGTTAACAATATTGATAGAGTGCGCGAGTCCCGCATTTTTTAGCCAAGTCCCGTAATTCTACAACAAATGTCCCGCAAATCGGAGCGCATAAGTTGGCAACCCTACTTTTGACGTTTAAAAGTGATAGTTCTGATGCTAACTGTACTTACGTTTGCTTTTCTAATACTAGTCACTTCGTCAGTCAGCAATAATGCAACGTGTTTCGTTAACTCCCACAATAATAGAAGTCAGAAACCCTTATTCATAAACGCACAACAAAGCTATTTTAGTTAATAAGCCGCTTAAATTTGTTTATAATACTTAGATATCTTTCATTTTGACACATGTGCTAGTGAGACAGTGACAAAAGACATTTTAGTAAGCAGGGGCAAAGATCATGGCTTTGGTTTGTACTGAATTATTTAAATATTTATTTGAAAGTGTCATACCGAGCTTGCCTAACCTATTTCGGATTGATAGTTCAAGAAAAAATGTTTTAAGAAGTCTTTTGCTTTATTATATATTTTGTTCATATTTATATAAACCTAAGTAAGGTTTCATCTAGCATTCTGTGAAGTCAAACAGAAGATAAAATGAATACAACACATGATATTTCGATTTCATGTAGCATTGTTTTTCCTTTCCTTTCAGTGTTTACAGTTATTTTTTTAGCGCCACATAATGAAAAATAAACCAACTACAAAGACACAGATCCGTGTACAAAGATAACATTTAGCGCCATCTAGTGACTAGGAGACTAACTATATAGTTTGACTATTCTCCACTAGATGTCAGTATAATAACTAATTTTAACGCCATCTCTTGAGCAATAAGCTAACTACATAGTTAATTCCTTTCACTGCTAGATGTCAGCACATGATTAATTTTAGCGCCACCTAGTGACCAGTAGATCAACTATTTAGTATGACTTTTAAGCACTAGATGTCAGCAGCACCTCGATTAATTTTAGCGGCATCTAGTGTCAAATAAACTAACTAAATAGTTTGACTTTTCACCACTAGATGTCACGGAGATTCCCGACGACTCTTAAATTACTGCGGCCAACGCGACGGCTCGGCTTATGCCCGATCCACACAATGGGCCACGATGGAGCACTTGACAAGGACGCAGCTATGCGGTGGAATGATATAAATGTGCCTTTCTACCTTTAACGCATAAGTGCGTCCTTGTCCTGCGCCATCGTGGCCCATCGGGCTTTAGATGATTGAAACATTGAAATTGCACATATTACCCAAATATTACCTACAATGTTTCGGAGATACATACATAGGATTTTTGTCGTAGCTTTTTAGCGGAACAGTAATCATGCTCCAGTAATCAAAAATACCGCGTTCTTTGAAACGCCGTTCTGATCAGACGAGGAAACAAAAAACAATAAGGATAGATTTTCAGGGTATATAATACTTGGTTATATAAGTTGTAGTACCTATATTATGATTGTGTAGAGAGCATTAATTAGTAGTGATATGTAAATTACCCCTACTCCCATTCTAGGACAGGTAACTTTCTAAAGGTCAGCAATACATTGTTATCAGCCACATCACTGTCGGCTGCAATGCCGCAAATGCATTTGATCAAATCACCATCAACAATGCCTGACAGTCTGTCAACATGATGACCACTTCCTTTACCGAACCATTTAAATTCCGCTGAATTGGCATTGTGACACACTGAACTTGCAATGTTGGGTGTGTTAACTATCCTCACTCTACCCGTGCTTATCTCATGTAGCGGAGATGGGAACATTCATTTGTTGGAAGAAGAAATAGCGGATGCGCTGCGTTCCTGTATGGTGCCCGATACGAGTACAAGCAAAGAAACTCGGCAGCGGCGTTCAGAAGACGATGAGCAATACGCAGACCGTACGCCACGCATCGGCAATAATTCTAAGCCAGACGCGAACCAATACATACATTAAAGGTGGAATAATTCTATGAATCAGATACACGTTCTGAACGCCACGGAGTTCGATTATGGGGGTTACGGGGCGGGAAATGGGGGTGAGAAGCTGGTGAACAGCGTGCCACGACCGGCAAACGGCGGGGACTATGGGAACGTAACTGCCGCGAACAGGACTAGGCGGAGCGAGCCACTCCTCAACAAGCCTGATTCGGATCTAGTAAGATTATTTATTAGCATATTTTGTAAGACGAAGCTACCTACTTACCCCTTTCCAAGTAGAAGATATCTACCTAAGACTATATTGAACTAGCAAAGTGTGATAAAATCATTTATGTTTTTGTTGCAGTGCCTGAGCCAGTGCGTTTTCGCAAATCTCCAATTGGTAAGCAAACGTTTCGCAATACCTATTATTTCAATAGACAGCACTACAAAATGTATGTGTGTTGATATGTGGTAAACACATTCGTCAACTGTGCATGTTAAAAGGGGTGAAATTTCAACCAATTTTGTCGATAAAACTAATTTATATATTAATTTTGTATTTGCTGGTTGTATTTTCACCCATTTAATATGTACATTTTTATAGAGAACCACTTTATGTGTAAAGTTTGCGAGTGCAATGATGGACCGTCTAGGCGTGCCTTGTAGCTTTGAATGGACTATACTTAGTCTTATTGCCTATCGTCTATTTATGGATGAAACCATAGAGTTGACGAGCATAAAAGCGACCAATGTGTTCAACAGGTGGATTCTAGAGGCATACCCCGAGAGAGCGAGCTATGGGGCCGCATACAGTCTTCTGTGACGTCGCAACAGTCACGCGCCGCGCTACACGATCAGACCAGAGCGTGCTTCCAGGAGCTACAGTCGGGTAAGGACCGCCATGATCTGTACCTCTAGTATAAGTTTTTTCGAAACAAAACACAAACGAACGCGTTTGCATTAGTCTCATTTTGTAAGGCAACGCGAGCAGCGCCTCTGATGGCCTTAGAATGTAACAATTTTTTTTCGACTAAACGCAAACGTTCGTATGTGTTTTGTTTCGAACGTTTCGAACAAAACTTATACTAGAGGTTACCATGGTCATATGATATGACGCGAACCTACAGAATAATAACTATTTACCAATTAGGTATAAAAGCAAGCGTTTATTGCAGAAGCGGAAGACAACGGCTGTTCGTACTCCAACAAATTGGAGCGCTGCCTGATGCTGCGTCTCTCTGACAGAAAGCCAGGCGCCCCAGGGAATCCTCAAACAAACAGACAAAACTAATACGAATTTCACTGATTTTTCAAGATTATTTTCAGTCAGGCACCTACTTACCTACAAAATCTCTTTTGCTGAAGGTTGTGCCTGCCCACCTTCCCAAGAACTAAAAACTTTTCTCCTTGCCAACAATATTCAAGGTATCCACGAGACCCAGCAACGAAGACTTACCATCATTGATGATCACTGAAACCTTGACATTTTAGCCTGATTGATATTTTACGTATACTAGGTACTTACGGTATCCAAAACACTCGAACTTTGTTACGACGTACAGCAAGACCAACGGTTTTCTCGAATATTCGTTTTGTAAATGAGAGCACCTATACATTTATCATATTCTTTATTAAGTAAGTATTTTAAATAGGTAAGTCACCGGTAGACATAGAAGCAAATCAGAGTATATTCTGAATTTCATATTGTTTTATTTCTTAACACGCCATAAAATACCTACCACAATTTTTATCATAAATACAATATAACAGGATAGTTTGGGTAAGAGAACGGATTAGGAAAATATAAGAAAGGTGACGTCAAATTTGTTATTCTTTTGACTTGGTGTGGAAAGATTGGATCTGGAAGCCCTTCTCTTCTCAACGGCGTCGCTGTCTGAAATAGAATCAAACAAACAAACAAATGATTAAGCAGGCACCGGAAGACAGAGCGTGGTGGGAAGCCCTCAACAACAAGTGGACATGAGAACGCGGGTCACCGTTGGATGAGAGTGACTGGCAGGGGGGAGCAATCCTGCATCTCAATTCATTGCCGGGTAGAAATAGTAGGTTGTGTTTCAACGGAGCAAAATGATATATTTATGGCGAGGGCGGTATGTTGAATTTTGAGTGAAGCGAAAGCTTCTACAATAGAATCATGAGCGTAGCGAGGGATTCTAAAGTAGAATCTTGAGCGAAGCGAGTGTTTACGCCCAAGACGGAAATAATTGTGCTACCGTGTGACACATTACACAGACTAAGAGTACAGTACAACAACGCGTTTCGTGCGATGTTGCGGCTACCGTGGCGGTGTAGTGCGTCTGGTATGTTCGATACATACAGAGTGGACGACTTCTACGCTATAATGCGCAAGAGACACTGGTCCTTTGTCGGAAGAGTGAGCGAACCGACGAACAGCATTGTTAACGTATTATACACGACATGTTATATAACGAGTGGGGCCTCAAATATGGCTTATTTATTGTAATTTTAATTTTAGTATCTAAAAACTTACTAATTTATAACTTGTAAACTTATGGGTAAATACCTAAATAAAGAATTGATTTATTTATTATTACTGCTTTTCACACCTTCTACGAGGAAGAGTCATTGTTACCCTGAAATGAGGGAAGATAAGTAAGACTTTGAGCCCTCATTAAAGAGCACAATTACTCTTTTCTGAATAGCAGGTGTGAAGAAGGGTTGATTGCTTTAGTCCACAACATTGTAATATTTTAGTATATCTTGACATCTTACCCCCAAGATCCATTAGAACTATGTGTAATCGGGTCATAAGACTTATAATTAACTAGCTTTCGCGCGCGACTTCATCCGCGTAAATTTTCACTCCCTATTTCATCCTTTCAGAGTATAATTTTCGGCATAAAAGTATCCTATAGGTATGTTAATCCAGGTTCTAGACTCTTTTTATACCAAGTTTCATCATAATCCGTTCAGCCGTACCTGCGTGATTAAGTAACAAACATCCAAACGTCTAAACTTTACTTTACTGTGAACACCAATAGGTATTTTACTTACACAAATTATACAGTATGTTGATAAACACAAGGTGAAAATACAAAATGAGGCTGTACGAAACATTATGATAATAAAACTGCAATAGGTGTGCCCTATGAGCAAAGGCATATATCACCCACTACTGAAATACTGATAAGGAGTTGAAACAAATCGGAACTACCTACTACGGAAAACTTACATAACAAACTTCATCTAAGAAATAATTGCAGATTGATTATCAATTGCCGAATAATTGTATAAGACTTATTTCTTTTTGTTTTCTTCTAAATCAACCTTCAGTTTCGATAAATCTTTACAAACGATTTAATGATAGTTTTAAGACAAAAAATATAGCTTTTTAGAAATAATTTATTTTAAGTACAATCTTACACTTTATTACCTACTAATATGCTAGGTCACTTAACTTTCATGTCGTTTGAATCCCATTCGCGTAGCGCTCGTCGCCAAACGTTATGCCCGCTAATACATGTTGGCCCAACGTCGGCCAATCTACAGGACGCAGCTATACGATAAAGGGAGCACGGTGTATTACCATCCCCTTCTAACGTATAGCTGCGTCCCGCAGATTGGCCGACGTTGGGCCAACATGTACAGCGGGCTTTACAAAGATAACAGGTATATTGAAATTACTGCAATGACACAGAACCCTGCAGCAACACACATTGATATACCTATTATATTTTCACATGATGTTTCATTTCGCATGGAACATACATACGGCCAACCCCGCCATACACGAAAATCAATGGTCTTTTAGCTTAGAGATCATTAAAATAAATAAACACACAAATTAACACAGACTTAAAAGTTAATTGACCGACACATTAAAACAAAGCTTACATATCACACATATAATACTTCAATGCACTGCTGGAGCCAATGTCGTGAGTGTCAGTGTGTTCAATGGTAAGGGAGGTCGGTTTACACAAACTTTTGGCTGGGCCTGGATGTGCTTGGACCATCTGCAGAGGTGCAGCAGGGACTCTCTTTCAGAGATAGACAGACGCTCCTGAAAAATTATTGTGTTAATGAAAATAAGGATGATTTCCAATTATGTCCTAAAGAAATGAGATCTTATTGATGCCTCTGAAAGGTACAAATTTGTTTGAAATTTAGAATATATTTCACTGGTAAAGATTTCGCAGCGCTTCACTTGGAGCATACAGTTTAGCGCCTACAAGAGAAGCACAGCCTGGTAGCTTGTTCTGAATGTGTTAAACAGCTATGTGATAAGCTGCACAAATCAGCAAGACACTGGATATGATATTTTTATAAATTGTAGTAAAAAACCTCAAAAATATCAAAGTGTTATTCAATGGAACTTGCTAACTATGTAAACAAAAGACGTAACTTTGTTTTGTCAGTTTCTCCTTGAATTTTCACACCACCTCATCAAACACCATTGAAACCATACACTATTGAAACGGTAGTTACCGTAAAATACAGAATCATAAAATATATAATCTTGGATATTTCATTAAAAGTTTAAAACGGTTTCATAAGTTAGGTTATTATTTCAATATGGCGGTTTGTTTACATAGTTCACTTCACTCTTTAAAAATGGCTTTCCATCAAATTTATTAATTTAATTTTATCAATACTTTTTTTTTTTCTTCTTCTTTGGCTTTTACTCCTTGCCAATTTCAGCAAGGTGGATTTGCCAATATCAAGTACTTGACTTTAACACGCGAGGAGAATTATCAATACTTGTTCAAAGACGTTGTACAGTAACAACAGCATGACAGTAGGCAACTGGTTATGTACGGTAGTGGATTCAGCCCGTCGTCGCGAAGAGCATGTGTGTTCACCAACATGGCGACATGCAAAATCCGTTTACATAGTTAGCAAGTTCCATTGAATGACACTTTAGTTAAATATTTACCAGTAGAGGGTATAGAACATGGTAGGCAGCAACATCCGCTATGGTTAATAATTGTCCTGTTAGATAAGTGTTTATCTGCAGAGCTCTATTTATATCCTGCAAAAAAACATCATAATTAAGGCAAAATATTCATGAGTCGCATTTTGTGATGTCATTATGGTATTCTTGGGTATTCACATTTCAGTATAACACATTAAATATTTGGAACCTATAACACAATGGTCATTTCACTTGTTCTTACTAATCTTACTTAACAGTACAGAGTAACAACAAGAATTTGCAGGCTGTTCTGTCTACACTTAATTAAGCTGTCATCTCCCGATGCTGGAGATCTACAGGCATAAAACAAAACAATGTTATTGTTCGTTTTTTTTCGCCAGAAGTGAACAGGTTAACGAAAGGTTAAAAATATAACAGTATCTGAGTTTCATACAATAGGAACTCCTAACCAAACATTATTATTAAGTTTTAAAAGTGCCAATAGAATACTCTGACTACTTGATTGACTCACACAACATACAATAATGTCAATAACCAACAGCATGGATTTTTAAAGTTCTTACTTACTTGCAAGAAGCTCTTAGCAAATGCAGGGTTAGCCACAGCCTGGTTGGCATACATGGAGATGTGCTCTAGCCACTGGTAACAGAGTAACATTTGCTCTTGCGTCATATGGACGCCGCTTTGTGACGCTAACTGCATGATTATTGTAGCAAAGCCCTCAACACTCTGCTTATTGAGTACTGTCGTTAAAACCTGTGAAAATTCATGGACAAATTTATGATAAATAGTTAGAGAGCAAAGTTACATATATTATTGAGCATGAGAAAAACAATTTATCACGTGGCAAAAACCTTGATGAAAAATAAGCAGGACCTCACTAAGAACTTTAAAACAGCGTTGTAGAATTTTCCGTATAATAAGTAATCACTGGCCAGTGTTAATATAATGATAACTTTAATATAAAAGTACCTTTTCCGTATTGTAACAAACAGTACCCACCGGTACGTTGAGATACTTTGCAAGAACTTTGACGACCTCCACGGTACAAGCACTCATTTTGCTGTTAATATTCTTTGGAATTAGCTGTTTTTCTTTTCGGATATGGAGGATTTAATCCTCCTATTATTTATTCAATAAAAGAAAATATTTCTGAATAGAATTGCAATGCAAATCCATAAAATGTGCCAACAGCACAGCTGCAAGCCTGTAAGTATAAAGTCAAATCTGACATTGACAGTGCATTGACATTCAATTCTACTGACACACTTTGTTACGTTCAGATATCTTGCTATAGTAGGTAAACAGGAATATAGATATTTTATAAATTTATGTCTACTTTTCCCCTGTGATCCATGGATCACGCTAAATGAAACTGATATATTAAATGATTGTTGAATTGGGCAATGGACAGTCACATAAATAACGTATTCTCGTCATGAAATATGTTGGTCACGTGGTCGTATCCGAACTTATATTAATGATTCGTCGATAGGGTGCGATCAAAATATTCAGTCCTGAGCCTAGGGCTTAAAATCCCTAGCATCCCGAGGCTAGCTCCAAAGCTAGTACATTTTGGTGCACTGAAAGCCGTCCTCTCCCGACGAAAAAAATAAACAATGCCATTCTTTTGTTATCTGCCCTGGGATCCCAGGTTTGTGTAAACCGTGTTAGTAGCAGAGAAACTAAAAAAACGTATAATGGGACTTTATGCAGGAAATTAGAATACCTAGATAGGTATTCCCTCGACTACTGTGAAGCAAAATGGATGAACCCAGGCATCGCGAGTTGGATGTCGCAACATTTCGTAGCGGTTATGTTGATCTTAGTTCTTCAAAGGCTTTTTAATTATATTTAACGCTCTTATAATTATTTTTCATGCCATGGAACTGTTCAATAAAAATGCTTGATATGAAAGCCCATTTTCACGAGAAAATATCCTTTAGTGTAAAGACTACACCAGTAAAATTGTACCTGTGAAATTATAAAAGAAATAACAAGCAATAATTCATTCGAGATGTTATAATTTAATAACTCTAAATATTTTACACAACAGTTACAGAACATAAAATACCTTTGGTATTGCGCCGTAAAGGTGGTAATAATTGCACATAATTAATTTAATCTAACTACCTTATGTACAAAAAATACATTTATATAAAAAATGACTTCGCAAATACTAGGTATAGGTAACATCTTAGTTCACATGAATAAATATCATTGACTGCTATAATATATTTACGAGTATTTTATATTGGAAATACAATATTAGGTATATGGTGTTTATACATGATTGGATTAATTTTATGTTAATTATAATAAAATTAGAATTGTGTTAATCCAGTCCATAATAGTTACAAAATTATATATGGTCAAACATAAAAAATGATAAATAAATAAACATCACAAAATAAAATATCACAGAAATGATTACAATATTACTTTAGTTACAAGTATGGTTCTTATCTTCTTTTTATTTAAAACTTAACTGCAAGATTGTTATTTGGTAATAAAATGCATTCATATAAATAGATAAATAACTAAACTCTACACTCTTACATCGTTGGACCCCATCTCTGATCCATTTTTTTTCTCTTTCGTCTCTTTTCTGACAACATCTAATAAAATGTGAAATTTATGTCGAAACAAAATTCTTTACGTTGGAGGAGGGTTCCTAATTCCTAATTATCTATAAAATGTTTATGCAAAATGGCAGATTGATATCACACTAAAAGAAAAAATGGGTCCGCTATAAAAATGGAACAGTACTTGAATTATATTTTACATAACAATTATATACTTACAAACAAGTTCTACTTAAAATAAATGTATTATTTTAATACTCGAGTCGTACAACATTCGCTGGAAAACAGCGCACCATAATGTCATGTCATCCCATTCCTTGGTCAAACGTGCTAGAATATAAATACAAAGCATTTGTGCACAAATCAATATTTTGCTACAGATCCTATTAATTTCCTCACTTTATCGATATTTTAAACATCCGTTGATTAACAATACGAGTGCGTAAGAGGCGGATGTCTAGAGTACGTTATCATACGTTACAAAGACTGATAAATGATAACATTGACGTTATGCTAGCACCACACTTCGCCTTATTTGCGCAAATATTCGTGCTGCATCTCTTTCTTTAATATTGCAAAAGAAAGGGAGGCGAATACGCAACGCGAACATGCATAGCGAAGTGTAGTAGCGGCCTAACGTTAATAATCTTCTTTTTTGTAGTAGGTATATAACATGTAATTCATTCAAAGACATGGCATTCTTTCGCTTAAAATTACCGTTAATTTTTCATTTATTCTAATTTGTTTTACTGCATGGCTAGCACAAGATGGAGCGCGAGCTATCTCGCCGCGAGTACTATCCGTCTTTTTTAAATTATCTACAGACTTAGGGTCGGTTGCACCAACATACGAACACAGACCGGTCATCGTCAAATATGGCGTCGGCAGCTGTCATCCCATAGAAACTTGTCAAACTTTCCATACAATCAGATTTGACGAACACCGCTTACGATTACAGACGGTTTGGTGCAACCCAGCCTAACAGACGAGACGTAGACTACTATGTTGCGGCGAGATAGTTCGCACGCCATCATGTGCTAGCCGTACTGTAGACCATTAAACCAAGCTATATTACCAACTTGTCTAATTGACAACATTTCATATTTTTAACTACTTTATTTTATGAACTAGTTAGAAAATAGGTAAAAATTTAAGCCACCCGTATTTTTTATTTTTCGATTTAACTCATTATTTCATACAAAAAAAACACGTTGAAAAGTAGGTCATTCCAAAAGGGCGTAAGTATAATATGACGTCATCTTCCCAACAAGAATCCAGAGCCACTGCAGAGCAGCGATTGTCTGTACTCTGTACTAAGGTCTCCCTGAATACAGCGAGGAAGATGACGTCATCTTTCGGTTTACAGTAATTTGCGACTTTTTCCAAAATTAACGGAGAAAAAAATCTAAAAAAATGATTTTTGTGTATTTCACACGTTTTTACCGAAATGGTTTTCGAATTAAGACTTTTGGAAATTATGAAATATTGTCAATTATCAGACCGTCAATTTTTATGTACGAAAATTGGTATTCTATCGACATCCGCCATTTGTTTTCGGCATATCTCTAATAAACATCATCTCGAACGGACAAAGAATTGGCCTCCCGACATATTAGTCTCCCACATACAATTATCATATAGAACAAATAGGTCCCGGAGGTCCGTTGAGTCGTATTGTTCAGTAACAAGTATCATCAAAAACAATACACAATCTAATAGGATATAATGTGCGAACGAAACTCATTTACTAATCATAAAACCTACTCTAAACGGTTCCCATTGACCAGTACGGGTCGGATACGATTGTAATAGATATGAATGTGAAGAGCAGCAGCTCCATTCAAATATAAACTGTATCTACTGTATAGACGGTTAAAATTACTTTGCATTTAGTTAAATGCTTTACGGCCCGACCCGGTCGATGAGAATTCACAGTCACACATAAAAGCATTATCAACAGTGCAAACTTGTACAGGGCGTTGCTTATACATATCACAGGTTGCGTATAATTATATACGCACTTGCACGCCAAACTCATCGCCTATTACCACTAGGATGGGTGACAAGGGTGCGTAGCCTAAAATTTACAGTTAGGTTAGGTATAAATAGCGGCATTACTAAGGCCTAGTTCAGACGGAGAAGAATTGTATAGTGCCCTTACAGCCCGCACACACACGGCGATTGTTTTGCAGCAAAACGTCTTGCGGCTATAGTGAAAAAACTATCATTGTGATACGCATATTTTTGGGAGAAAATGAGTGTCGAGTTTCTTTCGGCGTTTCTTCTCGGCAGTGGTCTTTGAGAAATGCTAGTCGATGACTTGTATAGGTGCCATTGCGGCCTACTTACAGAATAAAGTTTTTTTACTATTTCCACGAGCCAGCTTAGGTCGCGTTTGTATCGGGCATATAATAGATTATTATAAGTACGAGAGGATCGAATATTTTTCCCCCGGTAGTTACCACTGGAAATAGATGAGAAACACATTCCCAGCCGTTACCAGTGGTAACACATTCTTGGTACCAAGTGAGAATAACCCAATTATTTATTGCGATATATAAAGGAAATGTGAAGTCTACCGCGAACAATCGCTGTAGAAACTCGCCGTGTCTCGATTTTACTACTCGAACTTCTATTCGGGTACGGAGTAAAACGATTACTATACTTTAGACACATACAACATTTTTGTAACGAGATCCGTGTATGGCAAGGTTGCGTTATATATATATAAGTGGTCTCTTTAAACCTGCGTTTGACCCGCAACGAAGCGAACCGAACGCTCTCATCTCGAAGCCTTGAAAGTCTCTCAGCCAGTCCTCGTGCTCCTTTACCACTCGATCGGCTCTGAATCCCTGGTATGTACAGATCTTCCAACAATGTAACTGTATCCTGTATCCGATGTCTGCACCTTCCGGGATGTTAAACACTGGCTGTTTTAGACTCTTCGCAAGATTCTGGCAGTAATCTAAAAGGTCCCTTCATAAACCTGCATTCTTCACTGCCCTGGAAGTGCCGCGCTTAGTTTACCGGTCTATTCTCTCTCAAATGCTTCTGAATCCCTGGTACATTATACTGACGGAATGGAATTTTTGATTCCGATGGATCTCCCATTAGGGGATTTTAAGACAAAAATCACTCGAGACGACTAAAGTAGACGCTGGAAAAGATTCCGGCACTAGTCTAAAAGGTCCCTTCGTAAACCTGCGTTCGTCATACGACGCAGCACTCTCGGTCTTCCCTCGATGTCGCAGATTCTCACATTTGGGCATTTTAAGACGAAAAACGGCGTTCGTATTCAGGGATGCAGTAAAACACTGGCTACTGGCACTAATCTAAAAGGTCCCTTCGTAAACCTGCGTTCGTCACACGACGAAGCGGACGCCCGGGCCTCACGCGTGCCCGAAGCCCTGGAAGTCTCCGGGCCAGTTCTCGCGGCGCGCGGCGCGGTCGGAGCCGGTGCAAGCGAAGAAATCGTCGCCCTCGAACGGATCAGACTCGCGCGTGAATATATTCACGGATTCAGATTTTTTGATGTCGCGATGGGAAGATTGTGGCTTGGATCTGTAACGAGGAAATGCAATACAATACATGATACTCTTAATGAGGGCTACCGTTTTTGCGCTCACCAGTTGGCGCCACCGTGCTGTCAGTCCAGCTGTCAAAGTTTGATATTGGTTATTATGGGCGTAAAAACATTGAAATCATATTTTGTACAATAAAACCGCCCTGTAAATATTTTTATCGAACATTCCGCACTCCCGTTTTGTACGGAAAAAAGTATAACATAAGTTTACTGGCGATAATATTATCGCAAAGCACTGAAATTCGTTGACCTCTAACTCATATTTTGCCATTATCAATCTCAGATATTGCAAAATAGTCATCATATTAATCTAATTAGAAATAAACCCGCGTAACCCAACCTCAAAGTATGAAATTTGACATTTCGGAGGACTGACGTCACACTAGCGCCTCTAGCGGCGAATCCATAATAACACAGTACAGCAGATAATGACAATGAGTAGTGGCAAACAACAGGCGGTCCTAACTTATGTTTTCAACTTTTTATTTCATTACGTGGGAGGAGGCTTCGGGCAAATATTTAGGGACCGAGCAAGATAGTTCCGATAGCTCAGTAGGCTAGAGCGATTGGCTGCGTATATCAGGATGTCGCAGGTACGAATCCTGCTCGGAGTCTAAAGTTTTTCACCTTTTCTTTTTAATTTGGAATCTTATAATCTGAAGCGGCGAAGTCGTCCTCGAACATGGAGCAGACTTCTTTGAGCCATGGTTGTGTCACAGAATAAGTAACAGTACAAGTACAGAAGCTTCACTTTCTTACAAAAACGGCGTTTAGGCATAAAAAACATGCCTACTCTGTGCATCTCTGTCTATCGTAAAACTTGTATTCATTCACACGCGGCACGTGTAGCGCTAGAGCTATCGACTCGTCGCTCGTCGCGTTCTAGTCTGCGGCGGCAGCGGTAACGTGCATGTAGCTACGCGCTCGCGCGGCGGCGGGCGGCCCACGACTGACGGCCGGCCCCGGGCCGAGCGAGCGGTAGGCATTTAAAGCGACGCGCGCCGCCCACTGCAAGCCCCTTGGTTGTGTGGTGAGCAATACATGCACATTTTCTACGTGTGCGTCAGCGTAGCGTAGAAGCTATGAGTTCACGCTGTCTATATGTTCGTATATATATGTGTCACAACTAAAACCATGGCCAGCCCGCGCTCGTGCGATAAAAGTAGTATACCTGAGCGGCGGCACGTGCTCGTCCTCCTCGGCGATGGAGGCGGTGCGCGGGCGGGCGGCGGGCGCGGGGGGCGCGGCCGGGGGGGCGGCGAAGTCGTCCTCGAACATGGACCGCGGGGACACCGAGTCGGAGGAGAACCGGAAGCGGCCGGCCGGTGAGGAGTGCGCGCGCGCGCTGCCCACGGACAGCGGAGACGCGGTCTCCTCCGGGTCGAATGCGAACCTGTAACAACATGTTTGCTTTGGAGGCCGACAAAATTATAAGCCCTCGCTTTCAGCTCATGCATGAAGGGAAAAGCTGAATAGCCGAACCAGGGATTGGCACCGGTATTTAAAAAAAAACGAAATAGCCCAATATTTTGTATTAAATTATTTCTTTACGTAGGACCGAATCATGTACTCCCCTATTTAGGTAACAACTTCGTATTATTAGATTTTCCAATTAAAAATGAAATAATAAACCAAATAACGTAATAATTCCAGCATTTTTGTATGGGTAAAATACCGGTAGCTGACCCCTGAGCTGAGCCGAACGTCCCTCCTCGGTAAACAAAAGTATGTATCATCATCATCAGCCTATATACGTCCCACTGCTGGGCACAGGCCTCCTCTCATAGATGAGAGAACATCCGCGAAGAAATTCAAAGTTGTATGTGAAGTCCCCAACCCGCTCTGGGCCAGCGTGGGGACTACTGCCCAATCCCTCTCATCTAAAGTATGTATGTAATAACTTTATTGTACACAAAAAATACGTAAAAAATGCAAACAAATTAAGACATTTTGGTACAAAGGCGAACTTATCCCTAAAAGGGATCTCTTCCAGTTAACCTTTACCTAAAAAGTTAAGAAATGAACCCCTAAATTTGATCGTTAAAAATTTACAATAGAATATTTCACTATAAAACCTTTTCTCAAAAATGGCCCGCAAACTGGACTTTAGTCGCTACATATTGGAAGGTAAAGTGTATAGTTTAAGGTCAGATCCAAATTAAAAAGTAAAAAACATTGCAGGCCCGCCTGCACGCCTGCAATGTCACATATAAATTCCTTTATTTGTCGAGTTATAAACTTTTTAAAAAGTAGAAACTGTCATATAAAAGGAGGCACAGGTCGTATTCTGCCAATTCAGCTCGTATTTTTCTGTTGGAAACGCGACGTTTTTTTATGTGTCTCGAATAATTTGCGTTTTTCAGTGGAAAAATACACTTGCGATCGTGTTAAAACTAAATAAACGGCGGGAAAGCATGATGTTTTTGACTTTTTAAGGTTATGTTTATCAAATCTTGTTCAGAGTTTGTATTATTTTCCCCATTTTTGAGAAAAGCACTATATTAGCCTCGGCCGGAATGGCAATTGCAGGCTTCGTATTATAATTAAACGGACTCGCAAGCTCGTCCGTTTAAACAAATACTCAGCCTGCAATTGCTTCCTTCCCGGCCACGGCAATAATGTACTATTACGAAACATAATGAAACGATTGAAACGTGTGTCAATATTACATACAATCGGCTGAAGACGGTCCGCGCCAGGTACCCTATGGATGACAGAATGTTGAATGAGAACAAAAACAAGGGAAAGATAACATTTTGGAGGTGTCTTTTGAGTGGCGCGGGATGTTTCACTGCACCCTGATCGAGGGATAGGACGGGCGTAGCTCTCTCTCTTGCATACTTGTTAAAAGGTGACGAGTAATTTATCCACGCCGCTTATTCGAGTTATAACCTCCAGGTTCAAAGTGCTGATACTAGAACAAATTAACTTCAATCGAATATGTATCTTTCTAAATTGGAAAAGAGTTGCATTTGTTTGTTTCATTCAATTTCTAATGAAAATAATAGTACATTACTGCAGAGACCAGTAAGTAAGCCATCCTGGACGAGTATGAGTTAGCCGGCCGAGCCGAAGGCGAGGTCCGGCTATAATACGAGGCCAGGATGGCACTTACGGTCCAAGCTTGTATAGTGCTTTTCTCAAAAATAAAACAAGTTGTATGAATAACAGTACTATTTAAATAATATTCGCCAATTCCGCCTCGATTGTTCTAAAATCATAGTCATGCAAAAGAAGCAGCTGTGCGCTGGCGCGCTCGCGGCGCGCGCCGGGCTGGCGCCGGGCGGGCGAGCGGGGGACGCGCGCGCCGCCAGCTCCAAACTTATGATATGTAATGGGATTTACATACTTACTTCCTGGACAGTAGGTGTTACTTCCTGGACACTTCTGGCAACTGTCCAGGATGAGCCACTTTCGGATACTATCTTCACAGATGTTATGAGAACATTACATACTATTTTTGAGAAAACTCTATTTTCTGTTACAAGAGATTAAAATTTTATGTCACACCTGGCCATAAAGCGGCAATTACCGCACGCAACGCGCGCGGGAAATCCCACTACCTGGCCAGGGGGTTACATAAAATTTTGTACTTAAGGTGAAACGTCACGTACGATTTTCATACAATTTTCCGGTCGACTACATACCAAATCTATTGATGTCACGGATTTGAAATTGTAATTTTTAGATAATATACGACCCTCTTCTCCCGCAGTTTGAAAAATAAGACGTAATAACGTCTAATTATTTAAATATAACCGTTTTAAAAATCATTAATTTTCACTCTGTGCCATGTATGTGTGAGTGAGTTTTATACTGTCCTTGTAAAGAAAATGGCCGCGGCTTATGACAGATCGTTGTTCAAAACCTCCAATAGATGGCTCGGATGTCAATTTTAAGCTGTCGTTGACAGTTAGCTATAACAGTAGGTAGTACTTATTGACTTTATAGGTGGCGACGCTTTCTTTGCAAACACTTTTATTTTGTGATGAAAGAGAAGGCATTCATTTTATCATACTGCGCTCTTCATTTTGGTAGTGACGTAACAGCCATGTCATTTGTTTTCTGATAGAACGAATTTCAAACTGTTCATGAAGGTGAAACGAAACTGAACACTTTATTGTTGCTTTATTGGGATTGCCTTATAAGGCACAGTAGTAAGACTCGACGTGAAAGGTAACGCTTTATTACAAAGGAATAAGGTGCACAAAAATTGCGAAAATGTCTATAACAGTCATGTAACAGTAACACACATTATTATTATATTATATTATAGATTACTGAGTTTCTTGTAAGATTATAATTGAGAAGTTTTACGATTTGTGTTCTAATACAGTTTTAAAGAAGTAAGGCGCCTACTCCATACGAGTATACGTACGATTGGATTATATGGATAATTATTATTTTTGAAGTGAATACAAAACCCCGACAACGAAGTACCTATTCACTCATCTCCACCTTTTGCTAGGTAATGTATGGAGTTCTATGGAGGCGAATCTCGTAAAATAAATTTATTACCGACCTGCATAAATGACATGTATTTTTGCTCAAGATGAAACACAACCATTTGTACTCGGACAACTATCTGCCTACATGCAAATTAAAAGCGTCCATGGGCTACGGTTGTCCATTGATAAAAAATAGCTCTACGGTGTCAATCGAATGTTAAGAACGACCATAGGCTACGGTGTTTATTGAAAATCAACAGAGACGATAGGCTACGAAGTTAAACGGAATAGTCTAATGGGCTACGGTGTTAATAGGATGTAACAGGGTCCATAGGCTATGGTGATAATTGGATATAACAACATCAGTAACTACTTTTGTAATCCCGTTATTACTAAGTCTGAAGCTTCTGTGGACGTTAGGTCAACCAATTTGATTTCTGGGCAACTTCGTGCCTTGTCACAGTAACATCAATACGAGATTTCTAGCGGCTTTCATATAGATTTTCACTGTGACAAGGTAAGAAGTGGCCCAGAAATCAAAATTGGTTGTCGGTACATCCCACCCCACCGTGCCATGAGTTGATGAATGAGCATTTTTTCAATACCACGGCGGTGGCAATCAACCTTATGGTTTGTTACCATCGTAAGTAGACAGCATAGCCTATGGACGATTGTGACTCAACAAAATATTCGATAGCGGTTTGTGCGACCTATTTTTTAGATCTACAGAACTCGTCGTGGTGTCCATATAGTGTGTTATACTTTCGAGATCTGAAATCAGTGTCGTCATCCTCATCCAAGCATGCATTTTGGGAATATACAGGGTGGATTTTCTTTATGCGTCAGTTAGGATAGCTATCAGATCCCGTGCCGCTACGCGAAAATGGTCTCAGAAGACCCTCCCTTAATTTTTAATTAATGAAGATTGGCGTTTACAGATTTTGGAAAAAACATACAGGATGCGAGAAAAATGTAACTTTTCACTATTTTTTTTTTATGCCACTCGATCCCCTCGAGTCCTAACCAGGATCAAAGCTTGTATCTTGTATGGGACCAAATCTAGTTTTGCTACCAATTTTTTTTTTTTTTGAAATAAATTATAGCCTATGCCCTATTCTGATGTCTAAGCTACAACACTGGAAAGTTTCATAGAGATCCGTTCAGTAGTTTTTGAGATTAAACGGAACGTACATCCATACATCCGCACAAACTTTCACGTTTATAATATTATTAGGATTAGGATTAGGAAATTAGGAATTAGGAAGGATTAGGATTAGGATATTAGGATAGGATTAGGAGTATTAGGGTTAGGATATTAGGAATTAGGATGTAAATGGATTATGTGAATATGAATATGAATATGAGTATGAATATGAGTATGAATATGAATATGAGTATGAATATGAGTATGATTATGAGTATGAACATGAGTATGAATATGAGTATGAATATGAGTATGAATATGAGTATGAATATGAGTATGAATATGAATATGAATATGAATATGAATATTTAAGTTAATATTAATATGAATATGAATATGAATATGAATATTAATATGAATATGAATACGGATACCGATACGGGTACCGATACCGATACGGATACCGATACAGAAGTGAAAACTTAATAAAGAAAGTAAATAACAAAGATATTCATATCCGAATCCATCGCATCTTGGACTGGAGTAGGCGCTACGGCCTCAAAGTCAACCCGATTAAAACTCAAGTCATAATTGTAGGTAGTCCTAAACTCATAGCTCGGGTTGATTTTGGTAGTCTGCCGCCCATTATCTTTGATGGTGTTGTAATCCCCTATTCACACCAGGTGAAAAATCTTGGCATCATCCTGGATCGCACTTTATCTTGGATACCTCAGGTGAGCGAGGTCAGCAGGAAAATGTTTGCTTCTGTGGGATCACTCCGCCGACTTCGTAACTTCTTACCGCGCGCCACTAAGACTGCGCTTGCTCAATCCCTTCTTTTACCTATTTTAGATTACGCCGACATTTCCTATCTTGATATTTCTGAGGAACAGCTAAATAAACTTGAGCGGCTTCAGAATCTTTGCATCAGGTTCATATTTGGCTTGCGCAAATATGACCACGTCTCCAGCTATCGTTCCCAACTCAAGTGGCTTCCTATTCGTCTTCGTCGTGATTCTCATATCTTAGGTCTTCTGTATAGTGTTCTGTTCAACCCGGCCACCCCCGCGTATCTTAAGGAGCGTTTTAACTATCTATCGTCCATCAGATCGACTAAAAACAGACTTCTTGCTCCTCCTTCTTCCTCTTCAAAATTTTTCAACAAATCTTTTACTTTTCGAGCTGTTCGGTTATGGAATGCTCTGCCGTTAGAAATAAGATGTGCCAAGTCTCTGCCCATTTTCAAAAATCTCTTAAGACGTCATTATTTGTCACTCCCTTAACATGCATTACTTGTCTGTATATGTATATATATATATATATATATATAATATATATATGTGTGTGTATGTATATTTGTATATATTTATTTTTATTTGTGTAATTGTATATATTAGTTTAGATGTGTTATTCTACTCCTTATGCCTTATTCTTGCACTACCTGTTGTTCTTGTTTCTTTTTGTCTTAATCTCCTGCTACCCAAAGGTTGTCTGGAAGAGATCGCTCTATAGCGATAAGACCGCCTGTTGTTACCTACTAGCTTTAAGGATTATTTATGTTAATCACTCATTTATGGTGCAATAAAGAATATTTATTATTATTATTATTATTAATCCGTATCGGTATCGGTATCCGTATCCGTATTCATTTCATATTCATATTCGCATAATCCATTTACATATATATACATAAATGTCCCGAGTATCATTGTGTCTTACGCATCGTGTAACCAGCTGAGTTTAGCTGAGTAGACCCCTCCTAACATCGCAATCACGATACTAGGAGGGGTCAACTAGCTGATCTTACGAATCGTCTCGAGTTTAACAATTTTCTCCTATCACAAAAAGTGCTCAGCGCCGCTAAAGAAGTTTTAACTTCAAAAAAGTTTATCAAAAATTACCCTTTTCTCGTACCCTGTATGTTTTTTCCACAATCTGAAAACGCCAATCTTAATTATTTGAAATCGAGGGAAGGTTTTCTAAGACCAGTTTCACGTAGCAACACGGGATCTAGTAGCTGTGCAGCAACTGCTGAGGGCTCACGTACCCAAAAAAAAACACCCTGTATAATATGATGAATTTAAAAGGAAAATTATCACTACGTAGACACAGACACGCAGACACACTAAGTAGACATTACTAGAACTAGAACGTAACAAATGTACTTTGCAAAAACAAACTTTCGTACAATTTCCATTAATATCTTAGATAATATTGTTAATTCTGTCAAAAACATTGTATGGCAAAAGTTTTCTTTAATTAGTGGCTTTTTAGTACATTTACCTTAAGTTCACCCCTTAGAAATTATTGATACTGGATAGGAATGGAATCGATGGGCATAAAAAAATAGTAAGTGAAAAATAAAAGAAAAATCCACCCTGTATACTAGGTACTTATCATCATCATGATCATACAAACTTTTGATCCTGGATAGAAATGGGATCGACTGGCATAAAAAAAAAGTTTGTCCAAAATGACCTTTTTCTCCCACCCTGTATGTTTTTTTGTTCAAAATCTGAAAGGTCAAACTTCATTAATTCAAAGTAAAAGGAAAGTCTTCGTAGATCATTTTCGCGTAGCAGCACGGGATCTGGTAGCTGCCATTGACATCACTGACCGGAAAATAAAAACCACCCTGTATTTAAATAAATACAATACAATACAAATACTCTTTATTGCACACCTCAATAAATAGAACTATTACAGAGTATGTATATTTAAACCTAGAGGTAAACAACAGGTGGTCTTATCGCTAAAGAGCGATCTCTTCCAGACAACCTTTGGGTAGCGGAAATATAGCGAGAAATGAATTATAATGGGTGGCAAACTAAAACTCCACAAAAATAAACATACACACATAACCACATTTATAAACATACACACACACATACATTATTATATATAAATAAAAAATATAAATAAAAAATATAATATAAATAATATAATATTATAAATATTTGACGCCAATCTTTTAAAATCGACCTAGACCCAAAATAAGCATGTATGTAGGTACTATCGAACCAACTGAATCGTGACCCACCGTGGAACCTTGGCACAGAAAGTGTCATAATGATTTTTGTTGTCAGGCAGTACGATGTCACTATGACATTTTCTGTGACAAGGTTCCACGGTGGGTCACGATTCAGTTGGTTCGAAAGTACCTAAAGCTTGTGCTATAGACGACGGTATTTATATAAATGTAATAAGAAGAACCAACATGGCATAGCGACGTTGCCATACTGTCCCAAGTGCGACCTGACAACGATGCACGAACGCATTCAAGAATTTTCAAGGGCTCACGGGCAAAATACAAAATTTGTTGTGAATATCATTTCATTTTTTGCTTGACGATTCCATGCCACTCTTCTTAGTGAATTTGTACAGATATTATGTGCTTTGATCATATTTATTTTCTACGGAATTTCATAAAATAATTCGGTCACTATAGTATTTCTTAATAAAAGATAGGTACATAATATCTGTACATTTATTTCGTCACCTAGCAAGTACCTATATAAAAATATAAGAAAACGCAAAACGATAGATTAGATTATGTATGATATAAATAAATTGCAGTACAATTTTGCGTCTATAAGAATTTACATCGTGATCTTTAAAAATGTATGATAATTGCAGTACAATTTGCGTCTAATAGAATTTACATCGCGATCTTTAAAAAAAATGGTGTATAACGTAATAACAACTAACTAACTAACTATAACTATATTACAAAAATAATAAATGCTCTTCGAAGAAAAATAAAAATACAAAAAGACTATGGTACCCGACCAAGGCTCGAACGTGGGTCTCTAGCGATACTGCGAATTTCCAAAAGCGTAAACCACAGGACTATCCCATGTCTTCAAGAAGAGTGCGAAAATGTAGTTCTATTTATTTCCGCCTTATTTACGTTCGTCGCACATTTATAATTTTGTAAATGTGAAGTTCTTCCTTGATTTATTATTGCGCCCTCTATATTCAACTTGCGTACTGTTTGACAATGACTGACATTCCCTGTGACATTAGGTACGCACGTGTGCGTGAATGGACGAAATTGCAAATATTTCGCTTTCGGTCGAATACACGTAAAAAATAAGCACTGTTTAGTGCAGGTAGATCTCGATTCATACGTACGATTTTTTGCTTCTTCCGCAGTTTGAAAATCATCTTATGTACTTTAGCAGTTTCGCTGAAAACCTTGAAAAACCCCCTAAATTCCAACGTGCTGCCATCTATTGACAGAACATCGACAGGAACCCGTAACGTTTCACCTTAACACGGGCGGTAATAAAGAAAGCCTCAGATCGCATATTGGTGTGTAATAAATAGTTTTTCTACCTATTGTATTGTATTATGTGTGTATCATTAATATTGTCTAGTTGTTAATTGATTAGATTACCTTTTCTTGGTGTATGTATTGCATAGTTTTTGTTCATATTGTTTGTTTTCTTTCCACGTGTCACTCGTTAGTTTTAAGCCAGGCCCTCACTGAAAATCAGCGTCGCGGCTTGCCGTGGCATTATGCTGAGTGAGGTCCTTTTTAGCGTTGTTTCTTTATTACTTTTCCTGTATTGATGTGTTTTATATGCTAAATAAATGTATTTTCTTTCTTTCTTTCTTTCTTCTTTCATATTTATCGCCCTTGCCTTCGGCTCGGGCGCCAAATACCTGCGATCTGAGACATTCTTTGTTTTGCCGCCCTTGTTAAGTAATGTACTATTACTGCCATTTTTTCTTGTGTGGTGGGCCGCTACATGATAAAATGAGAACCATTATTACCCGTACACTATTCTGCGTTGCTAACTCACCTCGTCCCTTCAAGATTAGCATACGGCGACCGCTTCTTCACATTCGGCGGCGGCTCGACGAAATCATTGTCGAACGGACTCGTCCGGTCTCGCGGCGAAAAGTCGTTCGAGAACCGGTAGTCCCTCCGCCTCGGTTCCTCGCGAGCCTCGCGGCGCGAGCGGCGGCGGGAGTCGCGCGGGTCACGCGGGTCGCGCGGGTCCCGGGGGTCGCGCGGGTCGCGCGGGTCGCGGGGGTCGCGGTCGGAGTCGCGGCGCGAGGAACTGTTTGTGGAGCGCCGCGCGGGCCAGCCGAGCGTTGAGCCGTACCTGAAGACAGTAAATACAGGGTGGGCAAGGCATTCTCCATTCAAACTCTGTGCACGTTTTATTCATAGGTTTTGGTACTAACGAATGTAATAATTTTTTTGGATGTAAATATTAGATATGCGTAGAAATTGATGTGGAAATTTTCGAATATTTCAAAAAAAATTAAAATGAAAAACTTTTAAAAATAATATTAATGAAAAAAAATTACATCACGAAATAGCTAACAGAAAAATAAGCATACTGACCAAAAATCATAACTTTAATGCAAACACAAACGAAGAAAATCCTGCACAAACTTTGTATGGAGAGAGCTTGCCCTACCCTACCTACTTAAGGGCATATTTGGAAATTCGAAAAAAAAATCTTCTGCTTTTTCCTAATCTGAACACGATGCCCAATATGCGCTTAAACGCCTGTTGCTGTAGATAATGTTTATAGAGCGAATGGTTTGAGGTAGCAAGCAGAAATTGAAAGTTTATTTTCTTCTATCTACAAAAATTAGACCTTCTGAAGTATCTGATAGGCCATCATCGCTAAAAGTATCAATTTTGCTGAGAGGTACAGGAACTTTGCTTTCAAAATAAGTCTTGAACTAAGTCATACAAGTTTGTTCATAAGCTTTCCCTGTGGGAAATATCTCGGGATAAAATTTACTAATAATTGCGGGTAACAAAAACTACATATAACCTGATTGACCTGCGCAGTAGCGTAATTTGTACGTAAATCCGCTACTGCGCAGACAAGGTTAGGTTGAAGATGTTTGCCGGCAGTATAGCTGGGGCGGTATAGCTAGGGCGGTTAACCAACAACGCGAGGCAAGCCGGAAATATGTACTTCTCTCTCTCTCACTTACACGCGTACGACGCAACTTAAGAGGAAATTGTGGTAGGTACCCCCAGAAAAGAACGGATAATACTTAAGCACTTAAGGTAAGAGAGGAAAGATCATTTGAAATTTATGGATCTTTATTAAAAGCAAATCACCATACAGAAAAATAACGACGTAGCCACAACTCACCTTCGTTCACTAATTTCGTCCACTGGCCTGGATTCGTTCCGCCGCCGAGATTCACGCCAGCCCAGTGACCCGTAGTTCCGTTCTGAAAACGAAAGCCGTACTTCAAATTTTTGTTATGAACCACAGCTAAACAAGTAGGAAGCTGCATCGTTTGTAAAATCTGCGGAATAATGGCCCGGCCACGACAGCGGTTATACATTGCGCGTGATCGAAACTAAAATTAAGTGCGTTGCGCGTCTCGACCGCGCAATGAAAGGATATGTAAATGACTTGCCGCGCCGCAATTCGCGCAAAGGCGAGGGCCGTAAGTACCCCGCTTCCTGGAGAAAATTAGGCAGTATGGTGTTTCAGCGGTTCTATGTTTATTCAACACTATTTGGATAGGTAAAAATTAAATGCAAACAAACCAAACCAAGTAACTTCGACAATCAGGCAATCAAACTAGCCTACGATTGCTTTGAGTAGAAACTGTAAGGCCAAATGCTGTCACATGAAAGCAAGCAAGAATCTACCTTACACTCGGAGCTCATAGTAGTTTTTTTTGCTTGCATACGTTTGACAGAATTTGGCCTTAGAGCTTAGTACGAATTATACGTAATAAGCCGTGTTTCGAATCACGCTAAAAATGCTCGCAGCGCTTATACAGTGCTGACGGCCGGTCCAAATCAAATAGCGCGCTCAAGGCCGCGTGAGTAGTGTTTTGTTTCGGACCGGTATTCGCTTGAGCGCGCTCACGATCGGACCGATTGACACTCACAGCCCGTGTTTACTGTCATGTTCATATATCAAACGTCAACTTGACGTTTGGCTCAAGGTGCTTACGCCTGGGAGTGTGAGCACCGTGGGCGCCGTCCATGACAAATCATCAGTGACGTCACGACATCTCATGTAAGCGCTATGAGCGTGAATCGGTCCGATGGTAAGCGCGCTTTGAGTGCTGTAAGCGTGATTCGGAACATGCCTATAGAATCTCTATTTAATCCGATCGTTAAAAAGGTACAAACAGGTCAGGTGTTCCCGTCGTGACTGGGGCTATAGGGGGACACTTACCGCTGCTTCGCCACCGCTGCTCGATACCCCACCCTCGTGGAGACGACCTGCCGGACCCACACCCGTCACTATAACTGAACGACAATTGGTGTAAGCCTCGACTCGAACCAAATTGTTAATGTTTTAATAATATAGTGCGCGCCTTCCACAACGACGCGCCGCTCCACAGCGAATCTCATACTAATCTGTGCGCAGGTGTACGGCTTGGGCTGTGGAGAGGCGCGTTGTAGTGGATGGCGCGCAATATACATATACTCGTAATACTTAAAATTATAACAAACAATTATACATCGACCAGCAAACATGCCACTATTATGTAATACATCAATTATTGTCATAATCGTGATGGTAACCAAAAACAAAATATAAGACTTCTTTCAAGACTTTGAAGACGTTAAACATGCAAGAAATTAGTAAACTTAAACTAGATCAGGTAAATTTTTAGACGAAACATTACTTTTTACATCATCAAACATCTTAATTCTTTTTGAAGTTGCTAAGCAGTCTACGTTTATATTGAGATTCCGACATATGAAACATATCTGCTTGCTTCGCTAAATTTATCGTTATATGTTTTACAAACTCTACTGAAAATATATACAATGATACAATAGTACATTACTTACCAAGGGCGATAAAACAAAGAATGTCTCATATCGCAGGTATTTTAATAAATAAATATGCGATCTGAGGCTCTCTTTACTATCGCCCGTGGTAAGTACAAAATTTTATGTCACCCCCTGGCCAGGAAGTGGGTTTTTTCGCGCGCGGAGCGTGCGATAATGACCACTTTACGGCTAGGTGTGACATAAATAAAATTAAAGCTAACTTAAATCTAAAACAGGTTCTTGAGGCATTGCATTGTACCGAGGATGCCGGCGGCATTTCATCGCTGTATCGCAATGCTGATACGTTGTGCAAGGAAGTCGCCAGCTCTTCGGTCAACTCTACTTAGAAAAGGATTTTCTTTATATTTATAACGTGTTATGGGGACATTGAACAGGCAGTTACAGATGTAGTGCAATATGATTTTCCTTCGTACTTTATCGGAAGAGTTCGTATTTATCGTGTTCTCTCAATTAGCTTCAGTACCCATCTTTCACTTTGACATTTGACACTAAACAATAAAGTTCCATAATAATGGATATAAAAACGTCACTCAATTAATACAATCATTGATTGACAGTTCGGGTGCCATCGTATTCCGATTGAGATCCGAGTTTTCCCGAAAGAAAATCATTTTGCAATACATCTGTAAAGTTATTAACAGTGGGACATTCCACGAAGCTATAGGTGTAATGTTAGCTGAGACAAACTTACTATTTTATAAATCAAAATGACTTACTCTTCCTCTTCATCGTACGAATGCCGTGGCTTTCTATGTCTATCCCTCTCCTTTTCCCTATATTCTTTCGGCCGCTCCCTGCTTCGTGAGTCCCTGTAATCTCTGTCTCTACTGTACGTCCTGTCTCGCTCCCACGTGTCGTTTTCCCTATCTGAAAGAGAGATACCAGATATTTGGGTTGATCCACTTTTTTTTGTTGTTATTCAGACAACAATGACAGAATTTCTCAAAAAAAAAAGTATAATATGAATGCTGAGATACCACACCATAAAATGGATTTACCATTGCATTGTCAGGAAAACACATATTAGCCGTGTTCCGAATCACGCCAAAAATGCTCGCAGCGCTTACAGTGCTGACGGCTGCGGGTCCAAATCAAATACCGCGCTCAAGGCCGCGTAAATAGTGTTTTGTTTCGGACCGCTATTTGCTTGAGCGCGCTTACGATCGGACCGATTCACGCTCATAGCCCGTGTTTACTGTCATGTTCATTTATCAAACGTCAACTTGACGTTTGGCTCAAGGTGCTTACGCCTGGAGCCGTGTTCCGAATCACGCTTAAAACGTATAAACGCGTTTACGATCGGACCGAATCACGCTCATAGCGTTTACATGAGATGTCGTGACGTCATTGATGACGTCATGGACGGCGCCATATTGGCGTTTACAGTGCTCACACTCCGAGGCGTCAGCACCGTAAACCAAACGTCAAGTTGACGTTTGATATATGAACATGACAGTAAACACAACATGCCCGGTCCGAATCGAAACACCACTCACGCGGCCTTGAGCGCGCTTACTGATTCGGACCGGCCGTCAGCACTGTAAACGCTGTGATCGTTGTTGGCGTGATTCGGAACACGGCTTGGGAGTGTGAGCACCGTGAGCGCCGACCATGACATCATCAGTGACGTCACGACATCTCATGTAAGCGCTATGAGCGCGATGCGGTCCGATCGTAAGCGCGCTTTGAGCGCTGTGAGCGTGATTCGGAACATGCCTATTGTTAGTGGATCTAGAAGCCCTATGAAACCAGTTTTAAAGCGTCTTCCGGGTGACGTGACCATGAGAGCGACGATAAAAATATTGCAAACATTGAAAAACATTGATAAAATAACGCGATACAATAAATACTGTATTTCTTTTGTCTCTATGAGTAACAGGGCTAGCACAACTTGCTGCCAAGTCGTATCTCGGGTGGCAGCTATTCCTGTCTCGCTCGGACTGTGCGAATTAGAAAGAGGAGTAATATTAAACTAACCTCTACTCCTCCGATCTCTCCTGTCTCTATGATCTCTATGGTCGCGTTCCTTGCTGATGTCACGCCGGTCGCGGCCGCTACCCGAGTCTCTTCTCGACTCCCTTCCTTCTCTGCTGTCTCTATCCCTGTCGCGTGTATCTCTCTTGTCTCGTATTTTCTCCTTCTCCCGCCCGCTACCGGAATCAAGACATTCTCTTGAACCTGATGAATTGTGCCTAGAGACCGAAAAATTGAAGTTGCATTATTTCTGAGGATACTGGCATGCTGTCTAAATGGCCAAACTTGGAAGATGCCGTCTCGTAAGACGAGGCAGGCATTACTTACCATTCATGATACGTGCAGGGTTTTTGTTAATTCAATAAAATAGCTATCAACAATAAAATGGATGTTAGAAATGGGATTGATAAAGACTAAGGCTGGGTTGCACCAAACCGTCTGTAATCGTAAGCGGTGTTCGTCAAATCTGATTGTATGGAAAGTTTGAAAAGTTTCTATGGGATGACAGTTGCCGGCGCCATATTTGACGATGACCGGTCTGTGTTCGTACGTCGGTGCAACTGGCACTTAAACTACTACAAGTCACTACACTAGAAATAATTTGTAATAGAAAATTTAGTACCTGGATTCCCGGTCGCGGTGCGGCGGCCGCTGCAATCGAGTTGGTGGCGGCGGTTCCTCTTCCCACGGCGATACGTCGCGCGATGACGAAGACGTTTGTACTGCAACAATAGTACATACATTAATTTTTTAATCAAAGTGAAAATTGAAAAATTCAACACCACAGGTGGGATTTGAACCCACGATCTCTGGAATCCGTCCATTGCTCTACCAATTGAGCCACCGTGGTATCCCTTGTAATGGTGAATTTTTCAACCTTAACACTTATCTATTAAGCCTTATTAGGGAGGCTCGTAGCGACATCTACCGTGAAGCTATTACAACTTCTGAACCGGCACCAACGTCCCAAGTTGCATTGGGAATCGTTGATAACGACGCGGTGGCTCAATTGGTAGAGCAATGGACGGATTCCAGAGATCGTGGGTTCAAATCCCACCTGTGGTGTTGAATTTTTCAATTTTCACTTTGATTAAAAAATTGAGATTTTTGCTAGCGGACGCATCCGCTTAACAAACATATTAAAGTACATACATTACTGTACTGTCTTACTGTTAAAGGTCGGTAAAGGAAGGGAAAATGGCTGCCGAGTGTTATAAATGGCCGAGCGGAAGCGAGGCAGGCAATCTCCGTTCCGGCAGAGCCATGTATAGTGGTTTTCTCAAAAAATAGTATAGTGTTGTGCGTGTTAGTGTATGTAGCAGTGGTGGAGCGTCCATACAACTCAATTCCCACCGGCTTGCCTAATTTTCAGCCAGTCCAGGTTCTTTTACTACGGCTCATGAAGAATAAGAAAGGTGAATTATTTCTGGATTCCCTAAGAATATTTTTGACGCGCCGCCACTGGTATGTAGTGTGTGTTCTGTTTTGTAAAAATAGTATAGTATTATGAAGTGTGTGTTGTGTAGTATAGTGTTTTCTGTGAGATCCTGTAATTGGTTCTGCTGTTAATATTCATGTTGTTACATTGTTAATTGCTGTTAGTTTTTCTAACATAAATAAATAAATAAAATGCGAGGATAAATAATGCGTGTTGCTGCAGCATGTTTAATAATATTACCCGACTTGGAAATGTAGTCGGAGGAGCACGGCGAAGCTCCCGCGCCCAGCACTGTACCACATCTGTGACACGCGAAGGAACGTAAGCGCTGTGGGTAAGTATGTGTGCGTGCGCTGTCCGTACACGCGTCCACTGTTTGCGCGGGTGCGTAGCGCGGGGCGCGGACGAATCGCGAGGCGCGACGGCACCCGATCGACGCCTGGCTGGTCTCTCAGGGACGAGGTAACTGACCTCGGTGCGGGGGGTTCTTGTCTACTATACGCACCGGTGTCGTTCCTGGCCTGCGGGCTGTGTCGGCGCCGGCGCTCGCGCCAGCCGCGCGGCTCGGAGTCGCGCGAGTCGGAGGACCACGGCGACGCGCCCGCGCCCAGCATCGCCCAACGCCCCGCTCGCCCCGAGCCGCGGGGGACGCACTTTTCTGTACACAAAAACAATAGTACATTACTTACCAAGGGCGGTAAAACAAAGAATGTCTCTGATCACAGGTATTTGACGCCCGAGCCGAAGGCAAGGGCGATAAATATGCGATCTGACGCTTTCTTTATTTCCGCCCGTGTTAAGTACAAAATTTTATGTCACCCCCTAGCCAGGAAGTGTGATTTCCCGCGCGCGGAGCGTGCGTTAATTGCCGGTTTATGGCCAGGTGTGACATAAATTGATTTATGTCACACCTGGCCATAAAGTGGCCATTATCGCACGCTCCGCGCGCGACAAATCCCACTTCCTGGCCAGGGGGTGACATAAAATTTTGTACTTACCACGGGCGATAATAAAGAAAGCCTCAGATCGCATATTTATCGCCCTTGCCTTCGGCTCGGGCGTAAAATACCTGCGATCTGAGACATTCTTTGTTTTATCGCCCTTGGTAAGTAATGTACTATTTCAAAACTACGTTCCCATCCCTCCCCCCTCTGTCGTAACTCGACGATCACTGATTAGGGGCAGCACGGTCCGGCGTCCTAGGCACACGCTCACGGACCAGGACGACGTAATCACAGCGTCTATCGAAAGATGGAACGCTGCGCTTACGGCGTCCAACTCAGACAAGACGCGTACACTTAGGCATTCCCGCTAGCAGGGACGTCTACCGCGTGATCGCGACAACACAGACACATATAGTCCCTATTCGTCCCGATACCGCCATATACCGGGTAGTCAATCCGACCCAGGTCGGGCCTAACTGAGTTTCTTGCTGGACTCTTCTCAGCTAGGCTAGGTTTAGTGAACCAGCGAAAGAACTCCCAGTAGCTCGATTCCACTGTCAAACCTCAGATTCGGATGAAACCACTCAACCAATCTCACTGGAGCGCAAACTCTTATAGTATTCCAGTGTTTAAACCACCCGCGCGGTCCCGACGACTGGATTTTCCCCCAGGCCACTCTCCAACCGCGCACTCCTATCGATTTATTGGGCCCGGCCTATAAAGCCAGCCAGGTTAAAAAAAAAACAAAAATGCAGAAAAGTACATACTCGGAAACATTATCCTTTTATCAACATTCTACAGTATTTTAAACACTGTGAATTTATACAAACTATGGCTAGTAATAGAGCTTTTCTGACCTGGGACGAGAAATAACGTTTGCTTGAATATAGGGTGCAAAGAAACCGGTAGTTAGGTTGCCGATTCGCGAAAATGTCAAACTCGACAAGCAATACTTAAATTCCCAGCTTCAATATTAAGAACATTAACAAAATTTGTAATCAAAAAATTTTAAAACTTGTAAGGCAGTGGTAATAAGTAATAAAGTGATGTAAGGCTACGATGATTTTATTAAAGTTTTAGGTAGTAAAATTGCCCTTTTTTATTTTCTTGCGTGTTTTCCGCTTTTAAGCGGAAAAAAGCCGTTTTTGGCTCGAAAATGGTCGATTTAGAGTGATGTTTGAAACAATATTTCTGAATGAAAAATCCAAAAAATACATTTAAAACTTATGTAATTACATCGCAATTGTAACATTGAGAGAAATGAAATGTTCTAGATAGTAACATTGAGAAAATGACAAAATATGTCTCAATTAAACAGAGAATGGCCTAAATAGACGAGCGTTTTTTACTTTATAAGGACCCTCAATGATTTTTACCTTTAGTATCTGGCGATGATCCGCTAGGCACGTCGCTAATAGACCCCGTAGACAACCTCGCTGGCGGCTGCAGATCCCTCACCGGCGCCAATTCCACTGGTTTCTCTTCTACCTTCACCTCTTCCTTCTCCCTCACCACCGGACTCTTCCTAAACGCTTCCTCTACGTGCGAGAAGGACAAACTGCTGTTGTCAATGCAGTCGAAGAAATCAGAGTTGTCGAAGCCGTCCGATTTCTCATCCGATCTCTTTCTCTCTTTAGGTACTTCTGGCGGTAGCGATTCGAATTCGTCCTGAGGTTCCGTTATAGTTATTTCACGTAACGCCGCGTATCTATCACTAGTATCTTCTGTTTTTACTTCCGTATTGTTATTTTCTCTTGGCGAGACTGATCTTCTGGATTGTTCTAATTGTAAATTCTTCATAACGGATTTAATGTCTTCGATTTTAGCGTCGATCTGCGTGGGTTTCGGACTGACAGATTTCCTAAACATATTGAATGAATCTAGGGTTAGTTCGTCTAATGTTTTTAGCGGACTTCGATTATTTTCCCTGATATCTTCTGTTTCTTGATTTGCTCTCATTACGTCATTAATGGCGGCCAATTCTTCTTTTTCGTCCGAGTCTTGCTTGGGTTCGGATTCTACGCTCTTATCCTCAAGGGGGTCTAATATTGACATGGCTTTAAGTTCTTGTTCTTGAATTTCTCTAAAAGCGGCGTATCGGTCGTAGCCTGGATTGGCTTTTTTGTCGAAATCTTCGAAGTTGGCAACAAATTCGCCTATTTCTTGTGGTGTGAAGTTGTCTTCGAACTGCGGTTTGAATTCTGACGTGACTGACGTGACTGACGCGATGGACGCTATTGAAGGAGCGGTTGGAGGAGGCTTGTCTGATATTGTAGTTGCGATTGTTATAGGAAGGGAAGGTCTGTCTTTGTCTTTATCTGTTTTGGTAGATGGTTCTATGTGAATATGCTGCAAAAGAATAAAAACATGTATGTAGCTTTCACATGCATCAGATGCCAGATAAGAAATGAATATGTATATAGATGCGTTATAATAGCCTGCGTTCGTTATAATATACCATCAACGCTTTCATTTCCGGCATGCCACGGGTTCTTCGGATGTGTAAAATAAATGGTGTTGGTGTAGCACTACAAAATGTGTGCCATTGTTGTAGTTGTGACACATACGAACACATAGACAACGTGAACTCCTTGTACGCTGACGCACACATAGCCAATGTGCATGTATAACTCAACACACACCCATGGCTCATCCGCACTCGTGAGATAAAAGTACTCTTATAATGAACATGTTTAAGTTTTAAGTAATGGTATATTTATGTGAGGTAAATTAAAATTACCGCTCTATCATTGTCGGCCGCTAGGTACGACCGGAGGTAGTCGGTGAGTTGAGGTAGTGTCATGGACGATAACGTCGCGGCAGGTACTCTTAACCTGAAAATAAATCCAGTATTAACTTGGGCATAGTCCCACTTTACAATTTAAGAGTTAGCAGTTGAGAATCTATTCTGAAATCACCATAAACCATTTTATCCTCTAGCGGCTTACCATACAAGGAAATTTGGCAATGAAATTTGTATCTCCTGTCACAGGAAATAGTTTGTTTTGTTTTGGAATTTTGTGAAACAAACCAAATGCAACTCTGTTTCAAGTTCGAAAGGTATAAATTATATTGATGAGTGATGTCGAAGCGGCGCCAGGTACTCGTCCTCGCTGCTCGTCGTCGACGCCGACGACAGATGATGACGACGAGGTACCTGTGAGCCAGCTACTCCATACTGCAGGTGAGCAGCTGGCTGAGCGTGATGTCGAAGCGGCGCGCGGCCGGCAGCGGCGGCGGCGCGGGCGCCAGGTACTCGTCCTCGCTGCTCGTCGTCGCCGCCGACGACAGATGATGACGACGAAGTACCTGTGAGCCAGCTCCTCCATACTGCAGGTGAGCAGCTGGCTGAGCGTGATGTCGAAGCGGCGCGCGGCCGGCAGCGGCGGCGGCGCGGGCGCCAGGTACTCGTCCTCGCTGCTCGTCGTCGCCGCCGACGACAGATGATGACGACGAAGTACCTGTGAGCCAGCTCCTCCATACTGCAGGTGAGCAGCTGGCTGAGCGTGATGTCGAAGCGGCGCGCGGCCGGCAGCGGCGGCGGCGCGGGCGCCAGGTACTCGTCCTCGCTGCTCGTCGTCGCCGCCGACGACAGATGATGACGACGAAGTACCTGTGAGCCAGCTCCTCCATACTGCAGGTGAGCAGCTGGCTGAGCGTGATGTCGAAGCGGCGCGCGGCCGGCAGCGGCGGCGGCGCGGGCGCCAGGTACTCGTCCTCGCTGCTCGTCGTCGCCGCCGACGACAGATGATGACGACGAAGTACCTGTGAGCCAGCTCCTCCATACTGCAGGTGAGCAGCTGGCTGAGCGTGATGTCGAAGCGGCGCGCGGCCGGCAGCGGCGGCGGCGCGGGCGCCAGGTACTCGTCCTCGCTGCTCGTCGTCGCCGCCGACGACAGGCGCGGCTTCATCGTACGATCCGCCTGGACAAATATTCATTTTATTTAGACAGAAACATCGATGTTCTTTTCTTTCTGCATTCAGTTGGCGCACTTTTGTTTGTATTCTATCTTACAATGCTACAGAAGGATGTCTTACCAGAGGCTCTCTCTTCCTTGCCGGCCTCGGTAACGGTGGACCCTCCTCATCGATCTGAGGGGGTCGCGGAGGGGGGCGCGTCACCGTGAGCTCGCCGATCTTCTTCGGAGGCAGAGGCGGCGGCGGTGAAGCGCTTTCCGCGTTTAATTTGGAACTCGGCTGTGGCCGTTGACGAATCGTGCTGGTGTCGGTGTTCTAGAAAGTGAACAAGTTAGATATGAGCGAGAGCGGTGAAGGCCGGCGAAGCAACGGGCTGCTCTGATTGATCGAGCTTAAAAAAAACATACAACATGTAGTCCTGGGAGGGCACGACTTGATTGCTACTAAATAACGTCGCGATTGACGTATGGCTATACCAATTAGAAAGAATAGAATAGGATTTTCTCAGTTTTGAAATCTTTATGGACGAGAAAAACTTATCTTCAAAAAAAACAAAATCTGAGAGAAATGATAACGTACAATGGAAAAGCTGACCATTTTCTTTGATTCGCTGTAATAGCTAAAAGAAACAAAAGATGCAACTAAATTGTGTTACAATGTATTGAAAACAAAAATACAAGCCGTTTTGGAGCTGCAGTTGCAGACTTCACATAAAACGATGTAAGTTATAGAATTGAAAAGAGTACCTGTCTTTGCAGTCTAGGTGATTTAGGAATAGGCTCAGGCGGCAACGTGACCTGTAGCGGCCCGTTAAACACTTTCTTCCCCTCCGACTGCGATAGCGACGGCGTCTGCGATTGCGATTCCCTCTCCTCCCTACCAATCTTCCTCTTTTCCTCCCGCTTCGGAAACTCCTGCATACTCGTAAAAGGATCGTCCTTAAACGAGTCCGAAAACGGATCCGTGTTGTCGAACGGATCATTCTCTTCAAAAGGATCTATGGTCGAGAAAAAGTGGCCAGCGTAAAGCGGCCGGCCGATAGACACAGTCCCCCCAGACTGCCGGCTAAGCGACGTCATCGTGGACGTTTGACCGTAATCTTTCTCCACATCAGTTAGCAGCGACTGTGTGGTCGGTACCAGGTCTTTGAGCACTCTCTTTGGCGGATTTTTGAGCTCCTGAAAGAAGAGTTTTTTGTCAACGTAAGGTTTACTCCGGCCGGTGCCGAGGGGGTCTAGTTCCGTGAATACGTCGTAACCGAGCTCCGTTGTCGGCCGGGGGACCTGTAACACAGGTATCGGGTCGTGAGGGACCGGCGGAAGCGACAGACTCGCGAACATACCGCGACTACAATATTCCACGTCTAGTCTGGCTTTTTCAAAGGCAATTTCCCACGAAAAGTCTGAAACTGGTATTGTATTTTGTTCGTCGTTGTTAAGCGTGGCTTCACTTGCTATATTTTAGTTTAATTATGTATTGGGTCTGGGATACTCTGCAATGATACGAGTGTAACTTGGTCATATCGACGTCAGATTTTATGTCGACTGAACAAGAAATAAATATGTTTGTTAAGCGGATGCGTCCGCTAGCGAAAATCTCAATTTTTAAAAAAAAATTAAGAAATAAATAAATAAATAATTTTTGAATTTACGCCTAACTGCAGTGCAGTTTATTGGCGAATTTGTTTCAATATTCGGCTTTCGGTTAATATAATTTGAACTTTATTCGCTTTGACAATGAATTGCAATTTGAATGGGTAATTTCGTTACTTTTATTAATTTTCTATAATTATAGAGATATGGAGTAAAATAATTGTGAAAAGCAGTATCAAATAAATTCATCATGACAGGTACCATTGCTTTAGACATAGATTCGTGAGAAACGCTTTTGAAAAAAACAACCGATTTTTAGGACATTCTTGACGGCACATGACTAAGACAGACACGGTGCTGGGTTAGCTACTACTTGCTCGGTGTACTCGCTCTATGGAGTATTCGGGAACTCGGCTTACAAGCACATTCGCAGACACAACACTTATTTAGGGACATGCAGGGGCGTAGTGGTTGCTGGGGCGCGTACGTACTGCATACTTTTGTATTGAGAAAGTCGTAATAGAACTAAAAAGGACCAGATAGAGCTACGTTAGTAAAAGGAAGTGCAGGTACACTAAAACATTATCAATTGTCATATGCACCTAATCAAATTGATCAGGCTGGTTGATTGAATGATTTTAGTATTTTAGCACGCTGCGTACTTTCATTCATCTTAGATAGATTAAGTCTGGGTTGCACCAAACCGTCTGTAATCGTAAGCGGTGTTCGTCAAATCTGATTGTATGGAAAGTTTGACAAGTTTCTATGGGATGACAGCTGCCGGCGCCATATTTGACGATGACCGGCCTGTGTTCGTATGCTGGTGCAACTGACCCTAAGTGCCAGTTGCACCAACGTACGAACACAGACCGGTCATCGTCAAATATGGCGCCGGCAGCTGTCACCCCATAGAAACTTGTCAAACTTAGCTTTTTTTTGTTTAGCTTGTGACGAGGTTGATTTGTGTAAGATTGTCCACAAATATTTATTTATTTTATTTACTTTCCATACAATCAGATTTGACGAACACCGCTTACGATTACAGACGGTTTGGTGCAACCCAGCCCCCTATCTATCTCAGTGGTACGTGAGGTACGTCCGATTTTCTGTAGGTAGGTACTATATTACCTAGATTAGTCATCATTTTGGTGAAAGTAACTTTTCACTAAACGATTCGTTACTCAATAGAGGATGGCGTTTATATTTTAGGGGCAATCACTAAGGGCATCAATCTCCGATACAAGACTTTGCAATATTTACGATACTATAATAGTAGTTTATGCAACTGGTACATAATGAGGGGCATTAAAACACGAGTGTGTTTTATGAAACGAGCCGAAGGCGAGTTTCATAATAAGGTCACACGAGTGTTTTAATGCCTAATTATGTACAGTTGCATACATTACTTTATCTACACACATATTATAACTACTCTAAGATGGGTTCAGAAACCGTAGTAAATAAATACAATAATTGTGTTAATACAACCTTTTTTGCACGGTTGCGGAAATACCCAAATCAGAACTGGCAACCGATACCTGAATGTTATTTTAAAAAGTAAAGAGTCCCTATTCTGATGTGATCATGTCGTTATAGCTCAAATTTCGTGCGATATATACTAAAAAAACATCGAGCTGACATTTCGCATCGACTGAATTTGAATTTTCAGTGATACTAGAATAGGGACATGTCAACTTTGACATTTAAATTTTGACAGTTTTGTTTGACGTTTAATATTTTAACATCATATATGAGATTAAAATAAAAAATTATATTACTGCTGTAGCCTTAGCCACAGATAAGAAAAATGCCATAAATTCATTGAATGTTGAAATGAGAGTCATTTTCTACGGTTTCCGAACGCATATTAGAGGATTTATGATATGTGTGTAGATAAAATATATTTTCAATAGGATTTATTTTTCACAGAATTGTGTTGCTACAAAATGAACTTTAATGTAATGTACAATGCATATTATCAATAACGAATATTTGAGGCCGCAGTTCACAAAAAGGATATAAATAAGTATATTCAGACACTTTTAATGGCTCAAATTTAAGACTCCGTGCGTTTTGCAGAAACCTGTCTGTAATCGAGTAGATGAAGTTAAACTTTTTAGTGCTTTTCAAGTTTCAGAGCCGACGATGATAAAATACGGAACTGACTTATGCAAATAACTATTGAAAATTTTGAAACCCTTTTCTATTTCTTAAAAATACATTTTAAAATCCGTTTCTGATGCTTTTTCCTTGCGAAAAACACGAAAGGGACCTTAACATTAACACGGACCCATAAAAAACAAAAAAATATCAAATCTACGAAACGAATCGTAGGTGCCTAAACATCAGTGGCGGAGCGTCCATACAACTCGATTCCCACCGGCTTACCTAATTTTCAGCCAGTGCAGTTCTTTTACTACGGCTCATGAAGTATAAGAAAGGCAAATTATTTCCGGCTTTCCTAAGAATATTTTTGACGCGCCGCCACTGCTAAACATTGAAACAGTTCACAACCAACCTATAATTCGGTATGAAATAATAACAGTGAGTTCTAACTACCGTGCAGATAAATGTGATGCGTTACTAGTGGTCACGGAGCATGGATGGGAGTAGGCTAGCACAACTTGCTGCCAAGCCATATCTCGCGCGACTCAGCGATATATCTGTCTCGCTCGATTTATGCGAATTAGAAAAAGGAAGGTAGATTCCTCTCTACTCGCGGCGCGTCGCAGCGGCAGTTGTGCTAGCCTCGCTGAATGATTAGGGCCAATCGACTATATTTTTTTACCAGTTGCCATGGTTATGCCATCTCTGCTCTTTAAAGCTATGATTTTAGACATTATTCCAATAATAAATCGCGTACAGAAGGTGTCAAAAAGTGAATACATTTAATAGTACACGATCACGATTCCTAATAACGAGGTTTAAGGCGCAGAGGTGGGCAAGGCATTCTCCATACAAACTCTGTTCACGTTTTAATCGTAGGATTTGGCACTAACGAATGTAATATTTTTCTTAGATGTAAATATTAGATATGCGAAGAAAGGCATGTGGAAAATTTAAATATTTCAAAAAAAAATAAACTGAAACAATATAAAGGAAAAAAAATTACATCACGAAATAGCTAACAGAAAAATAAGCATACTGACCAAAACTCATAACTTTAATGCAAACACAAACGAAGAAAATCCTGCACAAAGTTTGTATTGAGAGAGCTTGCCCTACCCCTCCTCTTAATATCGTGCAAGTTAAACTCAATAAATTAATTTAATAATCTAATCTTCTATAAATTATAATTTTATAGAATTGTGCCAATGGTAAACTCATTAGGTAGGGCTTCGAAGCATGCTATGAGTCCATATTACAATCATATTTCTAAAAAACTTTGCCACTATTATCTCCTGGCTTGTCGGGACTGAATAACTAGCGTTATAATTTGTGATTTTGTTCTCGGTATGATGGGGCTTTTGACTAGCGCACGAAAACATGCATAGTAGTTTGATCTCACCAGCGCAGCTGAGCCATGGTTGTGTGTTGATCTATACATACACATTGTCTATGTGTGCGTTAGCCTAGGAGTTATGAGTTCACCTTAGGCATGTCCCGAATCACGCTCACAGCGCTCAAAGCGCGCTTACGATCGGACCGATTCACGCTCATAGCGCTTACATGAGATGTCGTGACGTCACTGATGATGTCATGGACGGCGCTCACGGTGCTCACACTCCCAGGCGTAAGCACCTTGAACCAAACGTCAAGTTGACGTTTGATATGTGAACATGACAGTAAACACGGGTTGTGAGCGTGAATCGGTCGGATCGTGAGCGCGCTCAAGCGAATAGCGGTCCGAAACAAAACACTACTCACGCGGCCTTGAGCGCGCTATTTGATTTGGACCGGCCCGGCCGTCAGCACCGTAAGTCCTGCGAGCATTTTTAGCGTGATTCGGAACACGGCTCTTGTCTATGTGTTATATTATGTCACAACAATAGCCAACCGGCGCTCGTGAGATAAGTACTCGGGATATCAAACTCACCGGAGGCTCAGGCGGATCGAGACGAGCTGGCGGCGGAGCGTCCAACTCAGGCGCTAAGTCAAACGGTAGCTTATTGGGGCTGAACACCGTGCGCGGAGCGGTCGCTGAAGCGGTCGCGGAGGCGGAGGCGGAGGCGGAAGCGGAGGCGGCGGCGGATCGCCGCGCCGCGATCGTGGCGCCTGGCGGAGGTGGAAGCAGGCCCTTCTGCAAACGTAGATGAGGGCTAAGACTGGAACTAATCACAAGGAGACGCTCAGCCCGGCGCAGCAAGCGTTTTCTTTGTTCATTGCGCGGTCGAGACGCGCAACTCACTGCGGATAGTTGGGATCACACGCAATGTATTAGGAAGGTCGGGCCGTAAGAGACATCAGACTACCGCGAACCGAAAACGAAATATCTGCCTCTCTGTCGCACTTGCATATTGGAGCAACAGAGAGGGAGATACTTCGTTTTTGGTTCCCGGTAGGCCCTCTGATCCAAACTAAATGCGGGTTGCAGTAAATACACTTAATGTCGGTAGACAGCAGGCTGTCTTGTCGCTAAAAAGTGATTTCTTACAGGCAACCGTTGGGTAAAGATGGGCATCAACACTGTACTGAGCGACAACCGTTAAATACGACGCCGGAAGCTGTCATACCATGGAAACTGACAAATTATCGTACACACAGATATTAACGGACGAAACTTTCGATTACCGACGGTTTGACTTTGTATTAACTTTAGCCGACATTAAAATAGTACATTACTTAACAAGGGCGGTAAAACAAAGAATGTCTCAGATCGCAGGTATTTGACGCCCGAGCCAAAGGCAAGGGCGATAAATATGCGATCTGAGGCTTTCTTTATTACCGCCCGTGTTAAGTACAAAACTTTATGTCACCCCCTAGCCAGGAAGTGGAATTTCCCGCGCGCGGAGCGTGCGGTAATTGCCGCTTTATGGCCAGGTGTGACATAAAATATTTTTACGACCAATCTTTTAGAATCTCGCTGGAGAGTGTCAGTCACTCTCCTTATGAGTAGGGGTAGGGCAAGCTCTCTCCATACAAACTTTGTGCAGGATTTACTTCGTTTGTGTTTGCATTAAAGTTATGATTTTTGGTCAGTATGCTTATTTTTCTGATAGCTATTTCGTGATGTAAATTGTTTTATATTATTATTATTATTTTAATATTTTTATTTTTAATTTTTTTGAAATATTTGAAAATTTTCACATCACTTTCTTCGCATATCTAATATTTACACCCAAAAAAAAATATTATATTCGTTAGTGCCAAAACCTATAAATAAAACGTGCACAGAGTTTGTATGGAGAGTGCCTTGCCCACCCCTGCGCCTTAAAGACCTAAGCTCTTGCTTTATTTTATTATGATGTCTTAGTAAAATCTATTCCTGTTGCTACTATAATAACTTAAGACGGGGCTAATAAAAAAGCCACCACACTGGTCTTTGGAAGGCGTTATCTTTATTTCCGCCTTTCAAGAGCTGAGCTCTTGTAAATTTGCTGTTGGACTAACCTGAGACGGCACTATAAACGAGTCTCCAAACGGGTCAGTAGACGGCGTTAACCCTTCCACCTGCGTCAGCCCTCTCCTTAAAGAGCTAAGCTCTTGCTCCAGATCGACTAGCTCCGCTACGCCTCCTTCGGCCGTGTCCAGGCTTTTCGGAGTCGATGTGCTCGTCTCGCCGATTGTTGTGATGCTCTAGAATTAATAAAAGGAATTTATCATCATCGCATTTCGGTCGGTCTGGTCACGACTTCGAGCGGCGGCACCAGCGGCAGCGGTTTTCCTAATTCATTGCGCGTCATCCCAACTAACCGCAATGCGTTGCGCTCCTCGACCGCGCAATGAACAGATAAAACGCTTGCCGCGCCGCAATTCGCACAAAGTCGTGGGCTAACTTATGGATGAGAGGGAATGGGATAGGCAGTAGTCCACATGCTATCCCAGTGTGGGTTGGGGATTTCACATTCACGATGTTTTGAATGAATTAAAGTACTAGGATCTTTCGTTTTAAGTATAGTCGGGGAATAAAGAGGTTCGCCAATTTTCGACTTTATTTTAATGTCATTAAGGTCCAAAACTGACGACGATTTGATTTCGCTACCGTCTTAAACTCGTGGTGGGATAACCAAAACTATATAAGTACCTAAGTAGCACCTATTAGTCGAATTGAACTGGGCATTGGATATTGACATTATTGAAAGACTAACTTAACGCCTAACTTAAGCCTAACTTACTATGTCAGATTTTTTACCGTTGCTTATAAAAACTACCTGCGTAATTTATTACTGAAGCTAACACAACATGTTAGGTATTTTTTTATTCGTGTTTAGCATTTAGACTGCGAAAGGTATATCTTTTCATTGAAGGTCTGTTATCTTATGTCCCTACGATAACGAGAACCCTATAAAGTTAATTAAATAATAATCACAAGCAGGTACCGCTTTCTTCTTCTTACACGAAAACTGAAATGGGAGCAGGCTTTTTCTGGACATCACTAAACTACCGATATAGTTAAAAAAACTATTAAAAATGTCACTTTGTGCCCTTGTGCGATACGACTAACTTTCTGGCCGCTGATCGGATAATAAGGAATGTATGAATATGTGTTATTCAGTTTGCGTATTGACAGAGACAATTATGCAGTGTTTGGACACACGCCGGACATTGTGCGCGATTACAAACACATCCTTTTCACTATTTCAAGTGTTATAAATATCAGATAAAATATGACTCAGAATAGGGTAGAATAATAACTTATTCTAGAACCAGTGTAAAGTTTATTATGTATTACAAAAAATATAACAACAAACAGTACATAACTTATGATTTCTTTTTGTTACTCATGATTGTTTATCTTTTTTACACTTTGCATTGCATTTACATTAGCATTCAAAACAGACAACAGTGGGGCTAGCACAACTGCTACTGTGAAGCGACGAGAGTAGACAAAAATGTACCCTCCTCTTTCTAATTCGGACTGTTCGAGCGGGACAGGAATCGCTGAGACGCGCAAGATAAGACTTGGCGGAAAAAACAAAACAGGTATCAATGCTAAAAAAACATTCACTCTTATTACTATTGACTAGAGACTATATACCTTTCGAGAACCATGATTCTCTAGGGAACCGTTGGGTTTGTGCCTACTCTAAAAAGGCAGTGTACCTAACTGGCAATAGTACATTACTTACCAAGGGCGATAAAACAAAGAATGTCTCAGATCGCAGGTATTTTACGCCCGAGCCGAAGGCAAGGGCGATAAATATGCGATCTGAGGCTTTTTTTTTATCGCCCGTGGTAAGTACAACATTTTATGTCACCCCCTGGCCAGGAAGTGGGTTTTTTCGCGCGCGGAGCGTGCGATAATGGTCACTTTATGGCCAGGTGTGACATAAAATATATTTTTTACATCATTTTATTTGCATACATCTTATTGTATTGCACCTATGTCTCGTCTGCAGCAACCTAGCTGCTACCTTATGCAAAACATCGCCAAATCCCTCACGATGTCAAGGGACTCTCGCTTTGTTCGTAACCTGACTGCCCTTCCATAATACCCGTCCGTCGCATACATAATAACATTACTAACTTTTACAAAGGATGATCCGCCATGAACTTAGAGCCGACCTTATTATTTGCACATTAAAGTATAATTTGCATTGTGAAGTAGGTATGCCGAGTCATAATCTGGTTCGAGTTGAATGTACAGCTAACGAGCAGGTTTGCAAGTGGGAAGGAATTTGTATAGGATGAGCCGGGAGATTGACTGGTTCGCGTTGTCTTTAAAGGCTTCAATTGGAATAATTAAGGCCGGGTATTACCACTTTTGAGTTTTTAAAAACCATCTGAGACATAGAATATAGTGTCTTAAAATCTAAAAAATATATATGTGTTACATAAGGATCTTGTCTAGTGAAAATCGCAGTCAGTTACATGACCTGATGAATTTTTGGAATGCATTTTCAATACTACGGCTATATTACTGATATTTAATATTTAATTTTTGTTTTTTAGAGGAATGTTTTTAACTTTTATGATAGTTATTATAAAAAAAGTATTAGTCTGATGATCTGATCAGTTTTATACATTTTCTTTAGCTACCGACATCAGCTGAATATCAACAGCCAAACTATCCAAATATATCGCAACACAGATTTATTATTGTGGATGTGGAATGTACGGAAGGTAGATATATTCAGCTACTTTGGCTGCTACAAATAGGAATGTTGACACCAAATAATAAAATCAATAAATTGGAATTATCGAAAAAGGATCAAATTCTCAATCAAATGGCGAAAAAGTTAACTCTAAAAGAATAAATTAAGGCGCGTGTAGAGGCAACGATGTAAAATCTGTTGTTGTTGTGCAATTTTTATGGCAACAATACACATTGCGGAGTCTTGAACATTAACACATTACGTAAAACATATCTTGAAGTTGATCCTCAAGAAGAAAAACTACTAGTTTTCTTCATAGTTAGTCCAGAAATTGGATTACTGCAAGACCCTTGAAATTATTTTGGACAGATTTTTCTCGGGTGAATCAAATTTGTTAACTACCAAACTCGGTAAGGTTACTTTCATAGTGTTTATCTAGACCCTCAAGCACTTTTTTTTTCAATTAGTAGACAAATAAGGCTTTTAGGCTTACGTACCACTTTCGCCTACGAAAAGTACGTTGATAGGTGTAATCAAATATTTGCCCGCAAATAATGATCAGGCGCTTTTTCCTTTACAAAAAAAATCGTGAACAACAAATACGCGAAAATGCGTAAAATGTAAGAAAAAAAAACAATAAAACAGTACCAAAATTTCAAAAATAAAATAAAAATTGATTTTGCTTTGGATTTGAAATCTATAAGACCATATTTAGACGTCGTCATGTATATGGATTGGAATGTTGGGCCTCAAAGGTGACGGATGAAACGAGAATGCATGTTACAGAGATGAGAATGTTGAGATGGATGTGTGGTGTGAGAAAAATGGACAGGATGAGGAATGAGGAATATAAGCCGAGCCGATTACCGAAAAACTAAGAGGCAATCGCCTGGCATGGTACGGCCATGTACTAAATGAGGAGGGATGAAAGCCATGAAACAAGAAGAGCACTGGAACGAGGTAGGCCAAAGAAAAGGTGGATGGATTGTGTGAGAGATGATATGTATAAGAAGATGACGAGTGACAGAGATGTATGGAAGAAAAATAGGCACTTACATGCTGCGCCGACCCGAAATAAATGGGAAAAAGGTAAGCGAATGATGATTTTGATTATAACTATTATCTTGGACACATGTGAAAAAAACATACAAAAAGTGCACCCGCCGCGGGGATGGAACCCGAATACATTGACTCTGAAGGCAGTATGCTGTACCACAGGCAGGGCCCCGTGTGAGATGACATTAACGATCGAATTTTTGAATACCTTTTTAACGAGCCACATATAGAGCGTCGTCTCAGAACCCGAATACATTTACATGTCACCGAATTGACATAAACTAATAAAGTCCATGAAGTGCGGTATTTTTTGACATAAAACGTCAATTGATAAATAAGATAATTGATGGATGTTGTGACGGGGAAGCCAAGCCACGCTCAAGGTCGTTGCTCAAGGTCGTTCACGTCTCTACGCGCCTTAATTACATAATTCTAAGCCTTCAAAGTTTTAAGAGGTGGCATGGCATATTATGTCCCTTTTCTTCAAAACGCACCTTTGTATTGGAATTATTGTCATTTACTATGGTGGTCGAGGTCAGTGATGTCACGTTCTCAGTCAAGGGAAATTTTGGTAGCGCCCTATGAGTGGCGCGGAATAAATAATGGTGTAATACGCAGATCAAATTTTGGTAACTCACTACATTTTTTGACATAACGTAGTATAATCTTGTTAATATAGGTATCTTTTCAATTCATGAGATCCGATCCAAAGTTTTTGACTATAGTTTTAAATTGCCACTGAGGATGCCACTGCTTCATATGTTTGTTATAATCGTTCCTATTATGAAAACCGCTGCCACATTCGGAACACGTAAATTTCCACACAGGCCCGTGGACCCTCATATGCTGCCGCTATGTCCTCTCGTGCATGTAAGCTTTTTGACATATTGTGCAATAGAAGTTTCTCTCTCCTGTATGTCCCCTCATCTGCATCTTCAGCAACGATCGGGTTCCAAAGCATTTTCCGCATATTTTGCATTGAATTTTCTGAGTGTGCAACTTGGTTGTGTGTTCTGTTAAACTCGCCTCGTGGGGAACACTGCCTTGCAGACCTGGCATTCAAAACTGAATGTGATGCCGTGCGCTTCTTTTAAGTGTGCGGCCCGTTAGCCTTTACTCGCGGTCTCCTTATTCACAATTATGTGGTACCTTTTGTCTGATAGTCACAAATTATTAACACGTGCAGTCCGCGACAATTTTGTTAGCTAATATGTGGCCCTTGGCTGCTAAAAGGTTGCCGGCCCCTGACGTGGAGTAACTGTAGGCCTAGCACGTGTTGCGCTCGAGAGTATCTCGGCGTATCTCGAGCTATCCGTCACTTTCTAACAGCGCCAATCAGAAAAAGACGCGTAGCTCGAGATAAGTCGAGATACTCTCGAGCGCAACATGTGCTACGGGCGCTGGTATGATATAAAATAGGGATGACGACACTATAAAAGAAAATCAATAAATCCAAATTTTCTACATAAAGGCTCAAATTCTCAATCAAATGGCGAAAAAAGTAATTCAAACAAATAAATAATTACGTAATTATAAGTCTTCGAAGTTTTAAGTGGGTATGTTCTGTCCCTTTTCCGCAAAACGCACCTTTGTATTGAACGATCGTCATTTACTATGGCGCTACTTAAAAGTGACGTCACGGTTAGGTAGCACTTTCTCTCTCTAACTACGAACATTCTAACCGTTGTAGCTTCGTTATTTTTTGAGATATTTGAATAGGATTTTCACTATTTGGCATAGTTTTATGTCTTCTTTGTATTGAAGTAATAAAAATTTTTGAGTCGACATCCCTATTAAGATTAATAGACGATTATTACCTTCGACTTAACGTCAGAGATGGTGGACGTGTGCCTCACGAGACCGCTGGTCACTGACTTCCCCTCGAGCTGCTGTTTCGCTAGCTCTATCTCTTTCTTCTTCAGCTCGAATACCACTTGGAACAGGTCTCGCATTGCTATTACTACCTGTGGAAGAGGTTAGTTTATTTCATCTCCATTCTAATTACTATATAATAAAATAATGAGTTTTTTTTAGTTACATAGCTTTAGAGTCATTTCTTTTCTCTATTCGCTAAGAGATTAACGCGGGGCGCTCCGGGACAAAATAAATGAGTACTGTAATAATGTGCTGCCATGTGTGCTGTGCTGTGTGTGCTGTGTGATGTGTGTGTGTGTGTGTGTGTGTGTGTGTGCTGTGTAATGTTATCTGAAAATAAAATGATTTGATTTGACTGTATACTTACTAACGTAATATGGATTTGTTGTGGTCCGAAATAAATGTTTTTTCTTTTTGTAAAATAAACCCAAGTCGCTGTGCTATGTTAGTTAATACTACGACATAGATATTACTCATACTTACTCATACTCATGTTATTGATAAAATATAAAATTTTACAATATACAATACCCTATACAACAATTATATTATTCATACAATATCCTCTAACGTAAACATCATATACATCTAAGAAGGAACATCATTTCCGTATACGAGTATCATTTCCGTGTCTTTTTTTTTTGTTTTAAATAAACACATTAGAGACAAACTTAGTACAATATTCACTATCATAGTTAATATCAACACATATACATTTGAGTTCGCGACAAACTTATTAGAGTTTATATGCGATATACGTAATACTACGAGCAACAGTATTAAAAGAAATTTCATGCATTACAATAAACTACTTTATTATCTAAACGCGTAGAACTATAATCCCGTGAAGAACCCATGTGACTTATAAATTGAAAAACGTATGACTACACAGTTACTTTAGTTGTTCATATCACATGGGTATTTCTAAATTGAGCGCTTCCTAGTACGGGAAGGCAATATCTATATCGGTGCCACTACCTATATCATGTGCATTTTATGACGATCATTAATAACGAGTTTATCTCAAAGGAATAAGGTTTCTTTTTGAACGGTTACTCCTAAAAGTGCCGTTTAATGAGGCCTTATTTTTAATCTCTTTTGATCCGATGATATCATAAAGAACATCACAGAAACACTAAGTAATTATCATACATTAATTAACTTTTGTATAATTTATTGCCTTTGCCTCCATCTTTATTCGATATCTGACACCTCTTAAACATCATCATCCCATTATTTATACATACAGTTGCATCCTGAAGGATGCCCGGGCACTGAGGTCCGCTACCTAATCAAAAGATTTGGCGTAGGCACTAGCTTTTATTTTACTGGTTTCATGTACGTAACATTGTAGGTACCTGGTACATGGCATTCACATGAAACTAAAATTCTCTAAAAACAATTTGGTGTTTCTTTTGTTTGTATTCTAAATCGACCGAAATTGCGTTTTGATTGGTGCCATCATATGCCAGGTGTTTTTTGTTAGAAGAACAAATATTTCACTGCATTAGTCTTCAAGGATATTTAACTTTTGGATACTGCCATGACATGAATCTTTGCAATAATTTCCAATTGATTGTAGGTTTTTTGTCACCTGTCTGTCACTCTTAATTTTACAGTTTTAGTACTTTTAGGCTGGGTTGCACCAAACCGTCTGTAATCGTAAGCGGTGTTCGTCAAATCTGATTGTATGGAAAAACTGACAAGTTTCTATGGGATGACAGCTAGGGCGCCATATTTGACGATGACCGGCCTGTGTTCGTATGTTGGTGCAACTGACCCTTAATGTTTGTTAAACGGATGCGTCCGCTATTTTTTTTTTAAGATTGAAAAATTCACCTTCTCAAGGGATACCCCGGTGGCTCGATTGGTAGAGCACCACTTCGATTAAAAAATTTAGTACTTTTATCTCACGAGCGCCTGTGAGACATAGTTGTTCCACATACGAACACATAGACAAGGTGAACTCATAGCTCCTACGCTGACGCACACATAGACAATGTGCATGTATAACTCAACACACAACCATGGCCCACCCGCGCTCGCGAGACAAAAGTATTCTACTAGCTCCAATCTCGGTGGATGCCAGCGCTGGCAGGTTAGGTTACGAACGACACCTTAATAACATATATTATAGTGCAAATCCAGCGGGACTGTATGCATATAAACATGCTAGTAGTCAGTACCAGACCAGCGCTGGCATCCACCGAAACTAGCGCCAGCGACTGGACAGGTCTCCTCCAGTATTAAAAAGTGCTAGCACAAAAAGATTGAGTCTCTTAGGGCCCGGACACATGTCCACGGTACGGCGCCGGGCACCGTCTACGGCCTTTGTTCTTTGTACGTAGCCGCGCGACATGTGTCCGGGCTCTTAGGCTACCTTTCCACCAGAGCTATGCTATGCAGCTATGCTGCGAGGATGTGATAGCTTTCCGTTGCCACCAGTGCTATCCTATGTGAACCAAAGAATATGATCGGTGGATGTCAACGCATCTATAACAACGTAGCATAGCACAGCTCTGATGGAATGGCACCCTTATCTCTCCCGTGACTTGAAAGGCTGGCTGTTTTTTTTGAACCTGGCTTTGGCTTTATAGGCCAGGCCCAATAAAGCGATAGGAGCGCGCGGTTGGAGAGTAGCCTGGGGAAAATCCAGGGGAAAACTCCGACACGACCACGCGGGCGGTTTAAACACTGGAATACTCTAAGAGTTCGCGCTCGTGTGAGGTTGGCTGAGCGATTTCAATCAAATCTGAGGTGTATCAGTGAAATCGAGCTACTGGAAGTTTTGTCGCTGGTACACTAAACCTAGCCTAGATGAGAAGAGAATGGTTGGCTGTATCACTTACTTGACTAGCAGCTTTATCAGTCTTGATGCCGAAGAACCGGTGTCCTGTGTCGGGCGCGCCGAATATGTACCCAAACGCGCGGGAGTCGGTCATGTCCTGCGCTATGAACGAGATCTTGTGCACGGGGTGGTGGTATAGCGAGTCCTGGGGGGAAATAAACGTTGTCAGTGCATGGATGGGTGACCGCTTTGAGTGGTTACTAACTGAGCGCTCCCGTGCTTTGGAAGGCACGTTAAGCCGTTGATCCCGGCTGCTGTCTATGGCAGCAGTCGTTAAGCCAAGTTGGAGGCCTTCGGGCGGCTTGAAAACATCTAATAGTCAAGTTGCCCACTCACTTGACAAAGGGGGGTCGAAGTTGCACCACGTCCGTAGGGAAAGTACCCACCGCTACCCTACACGTGACCCCTGGGTGGTTCTAAAAGTGCAACAAAAACTGGCAACCGTACTGTCTTCGCGAAGATCTCACGAAATAAATGCCATACGATAAATAAATAAAATATAAACGTTGTCAACGACCATCGGATAGCGTAGGGCCTTATTAGGCTGGTTTTCCACTAGAGCTATGCTATGCTATGTTTTCATACATTTGACATGTAGCTCGAGCTGTGGCTACGTGTCAAATGTATGGAAACATAGCATAGCTCTAGTGGAAAACCAGCCTTACACTGGCGACTTGCGAGCGGTTTCCATGCGAAGTGAATGAACCAATCGAAGCCAGCTTGAGCTTATTGGTTGGCATCGCTTGCAAATCGGTATAAGGCAACGCATGTTAAAAGAGCTCCGGGTGGCTACCTAGAGGCGATGTGATTTGATCCGTATTTCCACAGAACGAGGTATTTCGCTTCACTGCGCAGGTACATGGCCAGCTCTTTTTACGTGCGTTGATTTGTAGTGTGATAAGTTCCGTACCTGCACATGCCATTAGTGCCGCTTAACACTTTCAATGCCAGACTTGACTATAAATCTTTAATATAAACCCCAGAAACCGATGTAGCCTGCATAACGGGTGCAAGTGGACTGTCACCTGAGAAAAATTATGCAGCACCCGCTATGCGAGTTCCTGGCAGTAAAAGTGTTAAGGCCATATTCGTGGACAAGCGACGCGAGCTCTCAGGCGATTTGGAAACGCTGACGCCTGTATATGTCCATCAAGAAAGCGGTTGGCGGAAATTATTTTTTCATTGCCATAAACGCAACTTTATTTGAGTTTGAAACTAAACAGCGATATCAAAGTAGTCAACTAGATTTGACTGTTCAAACACTGGTTTGTTGACAGTGGCATTTGTTAGGTAGTACACCTTACTCCATTGAAATAAGGTCCAAAAATGTATACATATTTATGCCCTTGACTGTACCTACAGTTCATTGTACTTAAAAACTTAGGCATGCCTACGCTATCGTTGCGGCGTGTGAACACCACTTTATCAACTAAACAACTGAGAAAGTGTAAAAAAATCAAGCATTGTGTGTATCAGTAAAATATTTAAGGGTCCTTATAAGGTAAAAATGCTCATTTATTCAGCCCATTTTCCGTTTAATTGTCAATTTTCTTGACATTTTAACAATGTTACTATCTAGAACAGGACTATTTCGACCTAATGACATAAATTTTAAATGTATTTCTTGCATTTTTCATTAAGATATTTTGTTTCAAACATCACTCGAAATCGACCATTTTCGAGCTAAAAACTGCTTTTTCCAGCTTAAATTCTACTACACACAATGAAATCAAAAAAGGGCAATATTACTATCTAAAACTTTAATAAAATCATCGTGTCCTTTACTCACTTTATTGGTATTATCAATACCTTTCTCAAAATTTGAAGTAAAAAAAAAACTTGTAGGCAACTGGTTTTGTTCGGTAGTGGATTCAGCCCGGCGTCGCGAAGAGCACGTGTGTTCACTGTTCACCAACGCGGCGACGGGCAAAATCCACCTTAAAAGTAACAAATAACTTACGCCAGTCTTATCATCGCGCAGCCTCAATCCATCAATGGCGACGTGCACCTGTATCCGCTGCTTATGCTCCCCAGCGGCTCGGATGGCCATCTTCAGGTCAGCCAGCGCCTCTTGGCACATCCTGTCGCCCCGCGCCTCCGGGACTTCCAACACACCGATCAGCTTCGCCCGGAACGAAACACCCTCCCCCAGGAACCGGCCCGGCTCGTTCTTGTCTGCACAACGCGTTTTCCATTTTTGAAATCCGTAACCGCTCCGCATATTGTCTAAAGCGATCGCCATTTTTTTTAAATATACACCGCGACTAGCTGGCTAGCCGAAATGTGGGCAAGCGTTTTTTAAAAAGCGAATTGGCAAAAAACAAGTGAATTCACACGAAAATAAACCGAAGCTCTAGCTCTATTTACGAAATTTTTGAGGTCTACATTTTTAAGCGTATCATTCATTGTTTATTTTAAAAAAAACAAAGCTTATACGCGAGTGGAGTGCAAAATAAAAGTGAGCCGCTTGTCCTATTTCTGTCCCTGTTTACCGTGCATCATTCCGGCTTAATTAAATTTCCTGTTTTTAAATTTAGAATCGGGACTCGCCGGGACCTCTTTCGGTGCAGTTTGCTGGTAATGCGCGTAGGTATGATACCGTTAAGAAAAACTACACCTACGTAAATCTCGGTATCTAGTGATCACTTATAGAAACTGCATACCTACTCGCGTCATAATAGTCTAGCTAGACTCTAGAACTATTTCTAGACTATTATATTATGACGCGAGCAGGTAGGTATGTATTGTATGTAGTTGTTATTTGCGAAACAGCATGCTTTGTTAGCTTGTTATTTACTCCTACGAGTATTTAGTACTAGGTACTAATTAAGCTCGTTGTTGCGATGCCACCCTTAGCAACAACTTGTGAACTACTGGTTACTCTAACTACAGAATTTGTTCGACTGACAACACACTTTGCACTATTTGCGAAAGAAAGAAGCAAACGGTTGATGTCATTTGCATTATCTCCAAGAAAATGCCTGTTGATAACGCTTCTTAGGAAGATAAGGATATCTAAAAATGCCTTCTGTACATACTTGTTATGACAAGAGCATATGTGCTCTACGAGTCCGCTATCTTCAAGTTCGTTAATTGGAACATGTGTGTTAGTGAGCAGCTTGTAGAAGTGAAAACTTGTCCAATAGATTCAGGAAACTAGACTACCTTGATCAGCTGATACAGGGCCCTGACTGGCAAGCAGTTAGACGAAGAGGCAGACGGACAGTAGAACACCATGCGAACACACAACGAGGCATGAAAGTACTTACCGAACTGCCGCAAGAGGTGCTGGAAATGACACACCTGCATATTTCCCTTACTAAACGGAACAATGTTAGTTACTCCCCCGCCGCACCGCTCCTCGCCGCAGGCAAAGACTATCTGTCCAAAACACCAGGGTTCACTAATTATGACAGGGACTAGCACGAGCTTAAGCCTCAGGCTCAAATAGGGTGAATAGCTTAGCTTCCATGCTTTACAACATAAATCGCAAAAAATATAGGAAAGCGTTGATTCTAACGTGATCGGAACACTGAGCCGCTATCTAATAACACCGCCGTAAAAAGAAGATGAAATGTAAGTGATAAACACGGTGCACTCACATTTGCAAGGGCTGGTTTTCTTACGGAGGGTTTGCATCGGAAAGTCGCTCGGTAACTTGTGATTGAACATCGGTAATCGTGTTAGAGCTTTGGTATCACTGAAATGCAAGCACCACTGTAATGCACTCCACGCGGCACGAGTTTTTAGCGAATTCACTTCGTGATTTATTGATTTTTATAGCTGGACGCGTTTTGTATCCGTGCTTTTGGCACGGGCATTCGCTTTTTATCTATCGACGTTTGCGTTCATTATTCTAGTAATTTATAAGGACAGTATAGACGGATTAGTGCATTTAGTGTTTATAAATTTATTGAGAGAGGGCTCGGGTCGCGGCGGCCGGCACATGGGCGAGGGTCACGCACACTATAGTAGCCGTGTCCGTGAGGGGCGCTGCGCACACTAGCGCAGAACAACCCTTAATCAATATTCGTGAAGGAACCCTACACTATGCAACTTTTATGGTTCCCTCCGTTTGACAAGTGATGTTTTGTGTAAAGCTTCGTATTTTAATCGTGTTCTTGGATATGTAATTAAGATTTTGTAACAGGAAAACTCTTAAGGTGAAAGAGAAATGTTATACTAGAATAAAAGAGAGGGCACGGGTATTCTAAACTAAATTAATATTGGATTATCACAATCGAATAAGATTCTTATTATCACGCAATAGAGCACCACACGCACACGCATAGAGAACCGATTTTTTTGCGACATACCAATTTCATTTTTTAAATGCGTTGCGCGCAATCTCATTCTCTACCACGTGCGCCGGGCTAACGCCGCATAACAAGAGCGAGTAGTTAATACAAAATATGACATGACTATTCGTAGAGCTGTGAGAGGGTGTTAAATAATATCGCGGGTTTGAGCGCTTTCAGATATATCGAAGCGAACTAGATGGTCACAAAAATCTGAACTCCACTCTATTTAAATATTTTAAATGCATATGGTTAGATATTTTAGACGACCGCTTTAGCTCAGTTGGTAGTGACCCTGCCTACGAAGCTGGAGGTCCCGGGTTCGAATCCCGGCGGCCGGGGCATTTATTTGTGTGATGAGCACGAATATTTGTTCTTGGGTCTTGGATGTTTTCTATGTATTTAAGTATCTATTTGTATCTATATAAGTATGTATATCGTCGCTTAGTACCCATAGTACAAGCTTTGCTTAGTTTGGGACTAGGTGGATTTGTGTAAAAATGTCCACAAATATCCATTAAAAAAAACCGGCACCCCTAATAGTACCGATATATTTTATGGTGAGTGTACAATAAACCCAATTACGATTCTGCAAAGACCGAGAAAAAGATTTTTTACAAAATCAGTACCAAAACCCAGGCTGTCAGGTATTTTACGATTACTTTCCCACGCCGGATGACCCGATAGTCGAGATCATGGTACTGTAGCGTCTGTAGCTATAGAAAACTAAAGGCCACGCCGGAAGACCCGATATCGGGCATTGTTTTTTAAGAGCAGGGCTGTCGCTATAAGATATAATTCTTTAGTGGGAAAAGAGATATTATATGTAGGTATTGATGAAAATTGTAAATATTACAAATCACGGCAGACTTTACTGCCTAATCGTACCTACCAATTTTCAACAAACATATACTTAAACTTTCTTGTTTCTTGGTATTAGTAGTAAGCATTTACAAAAAAACTGCAAGAAAATAGACGTGTAACTATTCTCTTTTAAACACAATATGAAACGTATAGAGTGAACAGAGGAGGTGAGCTGTGCAACCCCGGGGTTTAGTGCGCCTTGGCGCTAAACGTACCCAACGGTCGCTCGCACAAAGCTGTTGCAGGAGGCACCGCTAACAAGAGGCATTTGCACTATCAACCTGGTTGCGTTGAGGTTGGACGTATTTACATGCCACCTGGGCCTTCACCAGGGCCACTACACTATGTCGATATTGTGTTCTTAGATTGTTTATTTTTAATATTATTTTATGTGTGTCTTGTTATAAAGAACATTGTTTACTGGTCTGTCGCATTAAGTAATCTATGTAATCCCTGTAATGATAGATTTAAGTTGTAGTTGAATAAAATAAAATAAAAAATAAACGTAATAACCAATGTTCGTAACCCTATTGTGTGCCCGACTCTCGGGATCTTGGCGTGTAGCGTCGATTCGATCGACAAGTGTGAAACTGTACCCGACTATCGGGTCTAGTATATTTCTTCCGGCCTAGCGCGGACGGCTTGTTTTTACCGATGGCAATGAATGTGTTAATTGAAAAAAAAAACGTCGCAATGGAAAAAAATATGACTTGTCAAAAGAAAATCGCGTGTACCTATTGCGCGGATAACTGTGACTCAATAGAGAAGATTCTCATTGTGTTCATACTTATAAGAATCTATTACTTTACAATCGTTGAAAAAATACTTGTCTATAATGTCTACACATGGCAGAATACTATAAAACAATATATATAAATCTACCAGTAGGGGTCTATTTGAAAAAACGTATACCGTATACAATTTTAATAGACTTTTCATATGTCGCAAGCGCTCACTTCTACGTGCACCAAAGAATACGTCAGAATACAAAATCAATTCCAATTCAACGCAATTCTCGAATAGAACTTCTATTATATACTTACCATGGTATTTTTTCATATAATTTTTTAGGAAATAATTATAGTTACCTACTAAGTATCCCTTGCCATTAGTCGTTAACTGTAACTGTATCATAATGTATTTTATGTCACACCTGGCCATAAAATAGCCATTACCGCACGCTCCGCGCGCGAAAAAACCCACTTCCTGGCCAGGGGGTGACATAAAATTTTGTACTTACCACGGGCGATAATAAAGAAAGCCTCAGATCGCATATTTATCGCCCTTGCCTTCGGCTCGGGCGTAAAATACCTGCGATCTGAGACATTATTTGTTTTATCGCCCTTGGTAAGTAATGTACTATAATAAAATAATAAAAAAATATTTGTGGACAAATCTTACACAAATCAACCTAGTCCCAAACTAAGCAAAGCTTGTACTATGGGTACTAAGAGACGATATACATACTTATGTAGATATTTAAATACATAAAAAACATCCAAGACCCAAGAACAAATATTCATGCTCATCACACAAATAAATACCCCGGCCCAGATTCGAACCCGGGACCTCCAGCTTTGTAGGCAGGGTCACTACCAACTAAGCTAAAGCGGTCATCTAAAGCGGTATTATAAAAATATTACATAGATAAAAAAAACTATATGTAGGTATAGGCTATTGATGTTAACCTTATTAGTAGTGTATCCACTGAGGTGTAGAAGGGTTTATAAGTAGGGATTGAAAGGTTTCATTGCCAATTCACACATGGATAGGATAACCCCTTTAATATTAAGCAAACCATATTATTATAAGTAAACCAGGAAGTAATAGTACATTACTTAACAAGGGCGGTAAAACAAAGAATGTTAGGCAAGGGCGATAAATATGCGATCTGAGGCTTTCTTTATTACCGCCCGTGTTAAGTACAAAATTTTATGTCACCCCCTGGCCAGGAAGTGGGATTTCCCGCGCGCGGAGCGTGCGGTAATTGCCGCTTTATGGCCAGGTGTGACATAATAGTACATTACTTACCAAGGGCGATTAAACAAAGAATGTCTCAGATCGCAGGTATTTTACGCCCGAGCCGAAGGCAAGGGCGATAAATATGCGATCTGAGGCTTTCTTTATTATCGCCCGTGGTAAGTACAAAATTTTATGTCACCCCCTGGCCAGGAAGTGGATTTTTTCGCGCGCGGAGCGTGCGATAATGGCCACTCTATGGCCAGGTGTGACATAAAGTATATTATAGCCAAGATATACTACAATGAATGAAGAAAATCATTGCACCATAAAAACTGTGATAATGCAATCAAGTAAAATGTTTTTAACAGTAATAAAGTCACCTTTTTTCAAGGTCTCTCTACTATCTTTATGGTTGTATTTATGTTTATGATCATAGTCATAATTAGTGTCAATTTAGTTCATTGAATTTAGTACTTTCATAAATTTATTTTGTAGATGGTGAGGCCATGGTGGGGACTCGCCCACAAGGTGGACTGATGACCTGGTAAAGGTCGCGGTAGTCCGCTGGATGCGGGTGGCGCAGGACCGCTCACTGTGGCATTCTTTGGGGTAGGCCTATGTCCAGCAGTGGACGTCTTTCGGCTGATATGATGGTGAGGACAATGGGAATAGCTCAGTACAGGTAGTATGGTCGCGATTACCAAAAAAAAAAGTGTATCCCTCTCACACTTACATAATATTTGTTCGCATATTTGTTCTTGGGTCTTGGATGTTTTCTATGTATTTAAGTATCTATTTATCTATATAAGTATGTATATTGTCGCTTAGTACCCATAGTACAAGCTTTGCTTAGTTTGGGACTAGGTTGATTTGTGTAAGATTGTCCACAAATATTTATTTATTTATTTATTTATAATTGCTAGATGAGAATTAATGGTCTTCATCTGACTTTTTTTTAAATTAAAAATTGGTTTGCTCTCAGCCAGTAGCCAGGGGGAAAAGATGAGGCCAACTATGAAGCAAAGTTCCTGGCATAGAGACACTATGTCAGCTAGGCAGGTGTCATTATCACTATGCTGTAGGAATATAGGTCTGAAAGCAAATGCTACAAAGTTTAAAGTAGACGTGTGCGCCGCGCCGGCGCGCCGCCGCCGCCGGCCTTTTTGCCACGCCGCCGCCGCCGACTAAATGATCGGCGTGAAATCGGCGTAACCTTGACTGAATGCCAAAGAGTCTTTTTATTAGATAAAAGAGTATAACTAACATTTTTGTTTAACTTTTTTATTGCTTTGTTATTGTTTTAATGTATGTACAGTGGTACACTTGTTATATTAAATTTGTTGTGTGACAATAAATATTTTTCTTAGTTTATATATACTATCAGAGCAGTCCGAACTACATTGAGCGCCTGAGTATGGAAATCCGGCTGAGAAAATCGTATAAGTAGGCATGTATAGCCAAATAATAATAGCAAAAACAAACTCTTATAGCTTCGTCATATCCGTCTGTCTGTACGTATGTCCTGTAATGTCCCAATCCTTTTACTCAGAAACGATTAAGAATTTTTCAGAATTTTTTTTACTTCGGGAATAATCGATTCATAAATCTAATATAATGTCGCCCTCCCCCTCCTCTAGTAGTTGTCTCATTCGGAAACTGACGCCATATGGCGTGCCTGAAGAAGGCCCGGTAAGCTTTGTTTCGTGCTGGGACAACAGAACTAGTGGGTATGGCATAAGACAATGGTAACCATCCTGATGGAGTTACGTTGGAGCCGTGGTAACTAGGGAGGGCTCTGGTGTGAAACACCGCATGTCCGCAATCCCACTTCCACGCAACTCGCTCCCAGGCCAGTGCTGGAGCTGACGAAGCTCTCAAGCACCGCAAACACTCGTCTTTATTGTGTAAGTAACTCTGCGAGTTTGCAATGCTTGCAGTGGACTCTGGACCCTGGCCGGCTGACATGAAGACATTCATGAGAGCTTTGTTGTGGCGACTGGTCGGTACCTCGGGGACCTGACACTTTCCTTCCACAGAGAATTTCTCTGGCAATGCAGAGGGGTAACGCGGCTAGCGTTATGGGGACCATGCGGCGCCCCAGGCGGAGCTTTTAGACTGGATATTTTTGTTAGCTATATCTGTCTCTCTTGAGTCGGTCCCTCATTCCTGAGGATCGTGATCACTTCTGGATTTCGCCGCCCTGAGGACTTGTCTTCAATGTCTCCATCGGTCTCGATCCAACGTAGCCCTCATTGCTTGGTGAAATTTGCTTGAAGATGTGGCTTCCTTAACCTGATGTCCATGTAGTTGATGAGCGTCCCCTAGCCCTCTTGCCTTCCATTCCACCAACCACGACCAGTTTCTCCAGACTATCAGCACCACTGCGCATTACTTGTCCAAAATATGAAAGCAGCCACTGCCGACAAACAGTGGATAACCGTGTCTTGATACCGAGCTGGGTCATTGGTCCGTTTGGCTGTCCAGGGTATCCTCAGCATTCGCCTCCAGTACCGCATATCGAATTCTTTGTCGCTCCCTAACCAGTATTGTCCATGTTTCTACCGCATTTTTGTTATATAGGGATGTGGTTTACTTGTATGAATACAGAATTATTGCATTGATCTCGATTTAAAAAAAAAATACGAATTATTTCGCATTTTTATTTACGTGACCTTCACGCCGATTTCACGCCGAAAGTACGCCGCCGCCGCCGATTTTTTGGCAAACGCCGCCGCCGATCATTTTTAAATCGGCGCACACGTCTAGTTTAAAGTACAGGGTTAAATGGTGATCTTACATGACTGATAAATAAGTCCATTTATAAACATTGACTGTAGTTTGTTTGTATAATGTAGATAAGATAATAAAGGCATATAATATCTTTAAGCATATTACTATTTAACAAAGACTATTTATATAGGCTGTTTGACTCGGACGGTGCCTGCGTGGCGCGCGGCGCAAGAGAGGAGATGTCAAAGAGTAGTGAACAGGATACCCTCACTGCGCAGGACTAATCAATTCAAAATCAAAAATTTTATATCATCCCCTGGCCAGGAAGTGGGATTTCCCGCGCGCGGAGCGTGCGGTAATTGCCACTTTATGGCCAGGTATGGCATAATAGTACATTACTTAACAAGGGCGGTAATACAAAGAATGTCTCAGATAGCAGGTATTTGACGCCCGAGCCGAAGGCAAGGGCGATAAATATGCGATCTGAGGTTTTCTTTATTACCGCCCGTGTTAAGTACAAAATTTTATGTCACCCCCTGGCCTGGAAGTGGGATTTCCCGCGCGCGGAGCGTGCGGTATTAGCCGCTTTATGGCCAGGTGTGACATAAAAACTATTATGCTTGTTTTTTTTTCTCTCTAGGACGAAACCTTTAAGCTATAACTAGAATAGGTAATTGAGTAATAATGTTTTTTGCACAACAGAATTAATTATTAACTATATGTTAATAATTAATTGAATAAGTTATAGCGCTTTTAATAAATTACAAAACAAAAAGACAAAACAAACATTGCTTGATTCCTTACCTTTGGAAGACGTCATTCCAACTTTCGAAGCGTTAATTCAACGTTATTTGTTTAATGTTTTAATTTTTGTATTATTGCTTCTGAAAAATATACTTGTCGAGTTCATAATTTCTTATTTTTTGTACATAAACACTTCGCGTAATAATACAATTACTCCCAATTTTAGTCACAAATTGGTAAATTATTCAACCATGTCATGGCGTAATCAAAATTCATTGATTTTACAAATTTTAATCACTTATTCATGATAATTTAATATAATCGAAAGTATGAATTTTAAATTAAATGTAAAACTTGGACGAAGAAAGACGTCATGCAAACGAAATATTTAAATGACGTGACTAGTGACGTCGTATCAAACGAATTATTACAAGTATCGATACTAAATTGAAACACATGTTAATTTTTAAATTGTTAGTGTTTAGTATTAAATTAATAAATCTTATTTTATGGTTGTAACCATGAAGTTGGCATGGTATATTCGTAATATACGAGGTTTACCTCTTATACTTAGCATTTTATTATTTTCTGTTTAAAATAAATAAAATTCTACTATTTCTCAATTTAGGCATTTTTTCATAAAATAAACAAAAATACATGTAACACGTGATGTACAATACAATACAAATACTCTTTATTGAATACCTTAATAAAAATACAAAACAGTTAAGAAACATAACGTAGCGAGATTACGAGATATAAGCACACAACAGGTGATCTTATCGCTAAAGAGCGATCTCTTCCAGACAACCTTTGGGTAGCGGAGAGAGCTAATCAAACATAACCAAATAGGGTGTTGCAAAAATAAAAACTACTGGAGTATAACATATATAACAAACTTATGAGAAACCCAAAAAATAAACTACAGACCAGTATCAGAAACAAAGTAGGTATTAGTATGGATAAGTACGGTGTTATAAATTTGTTATATGTATTTATGCAAACTTATGTTAACCGCGAAATCGTGCATGCCGCACTTGAATGGAGGTTTTCAATTTGTATTGTATTTATTACGTATTATAATCGATATCATATCAATGGCACAAGCTCTGTACAACACTATCGTCGTGCAAGCTATTTAAGACAAAGTGCAATCGGTATTATGTTATGCATATATTTCAGTGCTTATTAATCTGCCTGAAACAGATTTAGAGCCAAGAGTCCAAAAATAAATAAATTAGATGAGTCGTTCGATATTAAAATATTTTTATTGCGTTAAAATTTTACTCGTAATTACAAATTACTTCGAACATGCTTTCGAACAGCACTTGAACAACAATCTGTCCTGAATCAGGCGTCCTAACTAGTGGAGGGGAGTTGAAGCATCTCGCTCTAACGTATAGGTCGGAACCCTTCTAAGTGTCCTGAGCTGAATCCAGGACAGTGTAATACCCGCTTTACTGAATGCTTACTGACCATAGATATAGTATATACTCTGTTTACTGACTTAATTTGACAGTGACAGAAATTTTGTAAATAAATAGGAAGGCGTATGTGCGTGTGTGAATTTCGCAAATAAAACAAAATACCTATTATCATTACTTTTATCATGAGTATTTTATACCAGAATAGTTGTACAACTTTAATAGACTACTGTAGATATATTAACGAAATCTACAGAGAGGTTCCTTCTGATAGTGAAACTAATTCTTACGAAATAAATAAACGTTTGTTTTGTATAATTATTGATAAACAACCACCTAAAAAAAGGAGAAAACTAGAAAACCAGGATCTAAATGAAGAAGTATGTACTTTTAAAAGTAAATTCTTATACACTTTTATAAATATTGGTGTAAAACTTCTTATTCAATATATTTTTATTGATGGTTTCCGAAAACTTATTTTCAGTGTTCAAGAGTGAAAGAGATGTATGAAGAAGTTTTAAATGAGCTTCCGCCGAATCTGGAGGATAATTTAAAAATGAAGAGCAACACAAGTGAAGTAAGAGGCTTAGCACAAACCTTATTTGAGTCAACTGTGTTTGACCATCAAGGCATAAATGGTGGTAATAACTCAAAATCTGCACTGAAATGTCAAATAAAAGAGGACTGCTTTCTTATGCCTCCAAATTCTAGGTAAATATTGTGGAACCTGGGAGGAAATAAATATTATTATATTTTTGTATTAAAAAGTATGCAAATCAGCGCAATGGTCACCTGCCAGCCATTGAACTTTAGAACTTTACTTAATACTTTAATTAAATTAATCAATAAAATGTTTTCAGATGAATTTTCCACATTTCCAGATAGCTCTCCGTGTCGCAAGCCACAGAAAGCATGCATTAGGGTGTCCCTTATTTTACGATTTTCAGAAATTAATATCGCATACCCCCTAAAAATAATGATACTACCCCAAAACACTCCAAGAAATTTTTTTAGGACATTCCTGTAATGGGAACCCGTACCGACTAGCAACTGAAATTCCCATACAAATTACTATGGAGAAATTTGGTCAGACAGTAATTTGATAATTTTTCAGTGGTTTTCTGTATGTATCGAGATTTTTTTGTTAAATAATGTTTATATATGGCAGTGTTATACAACATTGATATACCTCAAAAAAAAAACAAAAAAAAAGGAAAAAAAATTTGGTCATTTTCATACATTGTATGGGGGAATCGCATGAGTATCGGCAATTTTCAGCTTGTTTTGGGATAAAAGAAACCGATTTAAGGGGTATGCAATATTAATTTCTGACAATCGTAAAATAAGGGACATCCTAGCATGCATATATCACCCTCGTAAACAATGTTCTTTGTAATTAAAAAATATAAACTTTTACAGGTTCTTCTGTGGATGCATAAAGGAGCAATGTGACAAATTGAGTGGTAATAAATTTGACATAGTCATAGCGGATCCTCCTTGGTGGAACAAGTACATAAGGAGGCTGAAGCATGCCAATGACAAACTTAGGTTTGTTAACAGATTATTCTCCATTATATGACGGTGTTAAACAAGCATAAAATCTGTTTTGTCAAATCTGTAAGGTCATGTGCTGTCAAATTAATGCAAGCAAAAATCTAGCGCACGCACACATAACCACAGCGCTTACGTTCCTTCGCGTGTCACAGGTGTGCTTAGAGTTTTGTATGAATATCACTATTTTAATACTTTCAGTTACTCCATGATGTATAATGAAGACATTGCATCCATACCCGTAAAGAAACTGCTGGCCTCAAACTGCCTTGTGGCAGTGTGGTGCACAAATGCCCCAAGCAACATTGCTGCTGTCAAAGACCTAATATTTCCTCAATGGGGTGTGGAGTATGTAACCACTTGGTACTGGTTGAAGGTATGTTGTCTCTTTAGTAATTAATCAATAATTAAGATTAATTAGTTATAAATTCTTTCCTTTTGCTGTCAACAGTGTGAATTCTCAAATTTTATATAGGGTCGGCAACGCGCGCGTTACTCCTTTGGAGTTGCGAGCGTCTATAGGCTGCGGTGTCCGCTTACCATCACCTGATGGCCCACCTGGGCCGTATGCTTGTTTGCCACCGTCATAGTATAAAAAAACTTGATTTTTCAACAGGTGTGACAAGTAAGAAAATGACATTTATGATTAAGTCCGCCTTTTTTATAGCCGTTGGGTTGTGCTTGTATCTAATTCATTGTCCTATTAAGCGGTTCTGCTACCTCATTAAGCTTAAGCCACACACAGAGCGGGCGAGCGGGTGGCGCGCGGGAGCGGGCGTGAGGCGGGCGGTCGTGAGGCGCGCGGGAGCGGGCGTGAGGCGGGCGGGAGCGGGCGGGCCTCACGCCCGCGCGCCTCACGCCCGCCCGCCTCCCGCCCGCCCGCCTCACGCCCGCTCCCGCGCGCTTCATCGTCCGTCATAAAAGATAAGCATACTCCATAAATAAAGAATGCATGTGCATTAACATTTTACCGGACTATCAACTCTAGGGCCTTTGCCAAAAGTTTAAATTGCTTTAATAGAAATGTGGTGTTACACGCATTCTAAATTTTATAGCCCAATCCACCCCTGGCGTTTACTGAACACCCGAGAATGGTAACAAGACAACATTTTTTAACACAAAGGCATCTGGACTGGACCGCCAATTTTCTATTAGTGTATAGTCTTAATCTAATTACTGTACTCTTAATCTATTGGTTATAGCGATAGAGTCGATAATCTTGATAATCAATTGAAATTGAACTTTCTTGATGGCTGTAAAGCGGGTATTACACTGTCCTGAATCAGGCGTCCTAACTAGTGGAGGGGAGTTGAAGCATCTCGCTCTAACGTATAGGTCCGAACCCTTCTAAGTGTCCTGAATTCAGGACAGTGTAATACCCGCTTAACGAAGGGTCATTAATTTTGAGCCCGTTGTCACAACCATGTTGTCACAAATAGGGGGGCTAAAGCCGGGGATACGCCAGCGACGGCAGCGACGTCGGGTGAAGTAGCGCGACGTTGCCGGACTTCACTCGACATGTCAGGCATCATCGCGCGACACGTGTCGCCGGACTTCGCTCGACATGTCTGGCAACATCGCGCGACATGACGTCGCTACGGACATAAGTCACGCGATGTCGCCAGATATGTCAGGCGAAATCGACCGGCTTCGCTTGACATGTCGCCGACACATGTTGTGGGACATTTGTCCCCTAGTGTATCCCTGGCTTAATTAATGAGCATAGGCCACTCTTCCTTCCTTAGTTGTTATCGATTTTTTGCTACTTATAGGTAACTATCGATATGGACCCGCTATGCGACTTCAGTGCTGGATGCAAGAAGCAACCTTACGAGAGGATTATGCTGGGAAAAGTCGGTGACGTCACTATACCAGAAGACCAGCTGATAATCAGTGTTCCCAGCGCTCTGCATTCACATAAACCACCTTTATTGGGTAAGAAGTCATTATTAGACAATTGTAATTAAAAATACTTATTAACAAAAGAATGTTGTTTGTATTTGGAATAATTAGGTAGATTTATTTCATCCTATCTCTATATAATGTTGAACAATGACGCCACCTAAAAGAGCCTAATATAGCGACCTAAAGTCAAGTTCGTTCGTGTATGTCGCACTTGTAAATTCGAGTGACAGAGATCGATATATGTACTTACATGAACGAATTCCGTTTTCTGTAATACGTACAGTCAAGTGCAAAAATATGTATGGAATGCATCCCCTAATAAATATGTACCGAAACCTGTTTTTGAGCAAGTATGCACCAATATTTTTGACATGCGGACTTTCCAATCTGACAGGCGGATTAAATTGAACATATGTGATCCACATTAAAACGGACCTTATGGTGGCAGGCGCTTACGTCGCACCAGTCCACTATTACATATATTTGAACAGCATTAAAAGCGTAAGTGCCGTCTGCCATAAGGTCGCTTTCAACGTGGATTATCAGATATTAGTCACAAGTCGTCGATCCGTTACCATTTAGGAGAGGTAGGGCACAGCAAAATGTCATCTTGCTCGAATTTGGAGCAGCCCAACTGGGGAAGTACCTCCGCCTTGCAGAGGACCACAGCCATAATAACATTATATACTCAGGTATGTAGTGTTGTGTTCCTGGAGGTGAGCAAGGTTGCCAGAGCTCCCGAGGTTGCACTGTGTTGAGAGTGAGGGAGCTAAATTGGTCCCTTCTGCTGTCAACACAGTGCATCCTCAAATTTTATAAAGGGTCGGCAACGCGCACGTGACTCCTTCGGACTTGCGAGCGTCTATAGGCTGCGGTGTCCGCTTACCATCAGGTGGACCGTATGTTTGTTTGCCACCGTCGTAGTATTTAAAAAAAAAGTAAAGTGAACCGTAATGCAACTGGCTCAGGTACTATTTTCCTTTAATTTCAGAGCTGCTATCGCCACTGGTGAAAACGTCCAATCCTCAAACACTGGAGCTATTTGCGCGGTACCTCCTAACGAACACCACCAGCGTTGGTTATGAGCCGTTGAAGTGGCAGCACATATCACTGTACGATAAAGTTAGTTGATGAATAAACACTGAAGGTATTTATTGTTTCATTTTTGTATTCATACCTCCATAACAGAGTGTAAGTAACGTCAAACCGAATTCGTTAAGGCGCAGGGGTGGCAAGCAGCTCTCTCCATACAAACTTTGTGCAAGTTTTTCTTCGCTTGTGCTTGCACTTATGATTTTTGGTCAGTATGCTTATTTTTCTATTAACAATAACCTGGAAAAATGTTAAAAAAAAAAAAAAAAATCTTGAGGTTTTTCGTGTATCAAAAAATATTTACAAGCAAAAAAAAAAACAATATATTCGGGAGTGCCAAAACCGACGAATAAAACGTGCCCAGAGTTTGTATGGAGAAGGCCTTGCCCAATTAATTGCCTTTTGCCTTGCTCCTTAATTGAAATCAAGTGCTAATATTTTCGCGAACTGGTGATAATATCTTCATATTTCAAAACATTGCTAATTTCCTGTAAAATGCAGATTTTTTTTTATTTGTCACGGAAAATTTTCAATGGTTTTCAGCTCGGGAAAGTCAATTAAAGGTTAATTACACTCTGTAAAGTAATTATGATTCTGGCGGAGGTAAGGACTCTACAATTTCACACCGTTCAAGTTTAGAGAAGAACGAAATGCGGAATTGCGACCTGTAATACATGTATTACATGTGTGCTTGCAATTTTCCTTCTACGTGCAACCATTATAGACCCCCCAGCTGAACCGTTTTTGATAACGCAAGGACCCCCGGCACAGAATAAGTAATAGTACTACGTACAGAAGTTGCACTGTTAACAAATCGCCAACTTACAACCCCAAATTATAATAGGAAATAACAAATGTTGACCACACCAAGCGAATGACGAGACGACGTGACCGTCCGGTATAGCAATTCGCGGCCGCCACTGAATGAGTACCACCTGGGGATGTACTTGCAGCGGCGCGGCGAACTGACGGAGTGAAAGCCCCCTGCCCCCAGGTCACACCTATCGGGTGCGTAGCGCGTTTAGATGACACCATTCCAAAAGATCAACACAAAAATGTAGAACGACTTGAATTTGTGGCGTTGTGTTGGTGGTGAGAAAGTAATGAATCTTCTGGACTCTTCAGCTTTCTAAAGCTACGGTGTCTGTTTACCATCAGCACACCTGTGACACGCGAAGGAACGTTAGCGCTGTGGGTAAGTATGTGTGCGTGCGCTGTCGGTACACAAGTCAATTGTTTGCGCGGGTGCATAGCGCGGGGCGCAGACGGATCGCGAGGCGCGACGGCACCCGATCGACACCAGGCGGATCTCTCAGGGACGAGGTAACTGACTTCGGTGCGGGGAGTTCGTGTCCGTTCTGTATGTAATGTACTATTATACTATTCTGTGCCCTGGTGCTCATTACACGGACCCTTTAGGAGTCCATGGACTAGTTTAAAAAACTGCCTTATCTCATTTCTTTTTGTTTGAAATATATTCGCCGCTAGCGCTGTTATTTTGAAAGACTACGAGGAAAGTCAAGTATAGTCTTTAAATAATAATATACTAGTTTATTAATTTTAATGATTAATTATGCATAATAAGAGTCACAGTGGAGGGACTAACTCTTCCCGTTGACGATGACACTGGTTTTGACGTTCTTCTTCGCGTACCCGTCGGGGTTCATTGTCTGCCATCGCCAGAAATCAGTGCCTGGAACATTTCAATTCAGATTTAGCGTGGGTGGTACCCAAGAGTACAGTCAGCATTAAAAGTAGCTTGGCATATGAAAACGTCAAAAGTCTTTATTACAAAGGAATGGGAAAATTTTACCTTTCATATGCCAAGCTACTGAGAACTGCTAAAGAGTCCAGCAAGACACTTTTTGCTGGACTCCTCAGCTAGGTTAGGTTTAGTGAACCAGCGACAAACTCCTAGTAGCTCGATGCCACTGACACTCCAGATTCGATTGAAGCCGCTCAACCAATCTCACTGGAGCACAAACTCTTAGAGTATTCCAGTGTTTAAAACGCCCGCGTGGTCGTGTCGGAGGTTTCCCCTGGATTTTCCCCAAGCCACTCTCCAACCTCGCATTCCTATCGCTTTATTGGGCCTACAAAGTCACAGGTTAAAAAAAGTTACTATTATTATTCTTGTACCTACTTATGCTAATGATGTATGAATACCGAAGGTACTTACACATTTCCTCGATAGTATGTTTCGTGACCCAATTCAACTCGGTCTTGGCCAGTGTGGCATCGGCCCACATCGCCGTGATATCACCCACTCGGCGCGCCTCGTACTTTAGAGGGATTTTCGTGTTGGTCACTTTCTCGAATACGTCTACCAGCTCCTTTACGGAGACGCCTCTACCGGTGCCGAGGTTGTATACCTGCAAAAATAACCATCTTAAAAAACTGCCCGCCTGTCCTCTCCCGAATTCCACTCGTTTTCTCGTTCAGCGAGTAGAATTACTATTAGAGTACTCGCTACTCGCCGGCGGTGGGACCAGTGCCTTACACAAATTGACCTAGTCCCAAACTAAGCAAAGCTTGCACCTACTATAGGTACCAAAGTACCAAGCGACGATATACATACTTATTTAGATAAATACATACTTAAATTAGGTACATGGAAAACATCCAAGACTCGGGAACAAATATTTGTGCTCATCACACAAATGCCCGTCTCATTCGGACTTCCCGAGTGCCCCTTTTTTGTGACAAAGACTTTTCAGAGACTGGCCTTGTTACTACTATAGTATATAGTAGTAACTAGGCACAGGAAAAGTAAGTATAAGTAGTAAATTATACCTTTAGGCCGACATGGTTTTCACTGAGCAGGTTCAAAGCTGCCACGTGTCCGCTGGCCAGATCCATGACGTGTATGTAGTCTCGTACGCCTGACGAACAAAATTAAGTGGTAATCTGAGATTTTGTGCTCATATTCATTTCCATTGGTGCCACTGCATTAAGGTCTATGTCGTATAACGTACCAGTGCCATCAGGAGTCTGATAGTCGTTGCCGAAAACTGTGAGAAACGGTTTCTTGCCCAACGCCACTTGTGCCATGAAGGGCATCAGGTTTGTGAACTCCTTGGTCGGGTCTTCCCCAATCAGGCCCGAGGGATGTGCACCGACAGGGTTGAAATAGCGGAGGGAGATTATATTCCATCTCTGCGAAATTGTAATAGCTGGTAAAATATAGCTTTTGCGAAGCGGACCCCGGCAGGGCGGCCCACTCCGTGATTGCGTCGCGCCGCTACAAGTACACCCTTCGGGTGCCTGTTCATGCGATAGGAAGTGATGTGAGTGCGATAGAAAGAAATGAAATGGCTACGTTTAGGCACGTTTGGCTTACCTAACGGGGATTTGTTAACGGTGGGCCTTCTGTACGTAGGGTAGGACTATTACTTATTCTGTGGCTAAAGCGGAGCCCGGGCTCTTTAGGGCACACTCTGGAAACGCTAGGTGGATGATGTCGTGTCTCTGTTAAACGATCGATCTATATTTATAATTAGTTTTTGCCCCTGACTTCGTCCGCGTGAAACTCGTTCATCGCGTTCATTATTTTATTTCAGGCTCTTATCTAGTTGTCAGTTTTTACAAACTTACGCCGGCTTAAAGGGATGATTTCCGAGATAAAAAGTATCCTATGTGACCTAAGTATATCCTTCCCCAGAACCGTTTAGCGTTTCGGTTCAGCGGTTTCTGCGTGAAGATGTAACAGACAGACAAATAGACACTTTCGCATTTATATTAATATTTGTATGGATAGTAGGATACACAGTAAAGCCAGCGAGGCCACTAGGCCATCCCAATTTCCAGCAGGGGAGAATTCAGGATAAAAAGTTATTCGTTTCCTCTGTAGCGATTTAGGCATTAAAGTTAATATAACAAAAGCACAGACAGAGTTAGGGTAAAGTAAAGCATTACCTTGTATGAAAACACGAATTTTATAGTCGGGGTCATAATGATAACGTTTTTAACTCAAAGTTTAAGGTCGTCACTGCAGTTCAAGTTGAACGAACAACTAACCCCGGTAACACATACATAACAATGTCATTATATGTATCGTGTTCTCACAAGAACCTCTCATTAGCTCTACGAATAACGAGTAACCGTTACAACACTCATTTCGCCCGTAAAGCTGTTTACCAAGTATTAAAATACCTACAAATCACACACATCGCCCACATTGGGGTCAATCGTGGTCAATTAATCATTACGGAGGTTTTAGACATCGACATGAATACGAACTGTCTCAGGTAAACTCGAATATCATGAAATTTACCTCGTGTCCCCGATAATTTGAACTGGAGATTTTCCTGGACTGAAGTTTTGAATAACATTTGAAATTGATCTTACTTACATATTCTTTAGTGCTTATAACGTTGTTAAACTTGTAAAACAGTACCAAAAATGTGTATTTTTGTGCCACCACATCTTTTCACGTAGGTAAATATCATGGACAGGACGAGTTGAATTAAAAAATATTTGTCAAATTTTTCCCATTTAGTTAAATATCGGGACTTAATCTATGTTTAAATGTTAAACTTATGGGTTTGCATGAACACTATCATCAGATGTCTTAAATGGTCTCTATGATTTATAAGCATAAGTATTTTCTTGTCAAAAAAAATATTCAATACAAACCTTATCCGCTATGCTCAGATCCTTAAGCATCTCTTCGATAAAATACTTTGTCCTTCCGTACACATTTGTGATGTTTCCCGTTGGATGGTCTTCTGTGATTGGCAGGGACTTCGGTTCTCCATAAACAGTGCACGACGATGAAAATACCATTTGGAAGCAGTTGTGTGAACGCATAATCTAGAAACATGTCAGATTTTGTACCTCTAGTGTTTGTCAATCAACTTGACCTTAAATCTTGATAATTTCTTCATGGTTAAATTACATCATTGATATTGACATTCTGAATAAACATAAACTTAATTGAATGAGCAATCAATGGATCGATCTTCAAAAGGATGTTAGACACCAGAGCTCTAAAAGCAAATTTCAGTTGGAACTTGAAGGTTTTTGTTACCTCGAGTAAATTGAGCATGCCGAGCAGATTGTTCTGGTAGTAAAGAAGAGGCTGTTGCATCGATTCTCCGACCGCTTTCAACGCCGCGAAGTGGATTACACAGTCTATTGGGTGCTGGAAAAACAAATTTGGTACATTATTGAATTATAAGAGTGAAGGATAATTGGCACCTAATTGAAATGCCTGTGAATATAATATTGCGAAGCTTTTGTAGTGGCAAAACAAAGCCAGATTCTTATCAATTGTGGGCCTAAAAGCAACTGGTTCCCATTGTCTTGTCCGTTATATAACAATGGTTAAAGTGTCCGCCTGCAGAAATACGCTCTAAATCAGCGCTTTCTTAGCTATTGTGGCCCGTCTGCAGTTTCTTTAGGGGTACTACTTGTAGATCGTGACCTGCCCTGTGATCTCCTCCACCTTCATCATCACCCACCGCGTTGGCGAGGTTGTCAATGGCCACGACCTCGTTTACGGCCTGAACTACTACCACAGTGGCTGCCGATGTTATCCAATTTTCTAATGTCTATGACCTAAAGAAAGCCTCACCTTGTCAAAGATGTCCCTGATCTGTGGCTTGTCCAGGAGATCAGCCTTGTAGAATGTGACCTTCTTCCCTGTGATCTCCTCCACCCTCCTGAGCGCCGGAGAGCCATCATCATCGCCTACCGCGTTGGCGAAGTTGTCAATGGCCACGACCTCGTGTCCGGCCTGCACCAGGTCCACGACGCAATGGCTTCCGATGTAGCCGGCACCGCCGGTCACCAATATGGTCTTGAACCCCGGCATTATGCCTTGTTGCTCTGGAAGAATTTTTTTTTTTAAATGAGGTTTTGTGGCGGTGTTCGTTAAAATCTGATTCTATGGAAAGTTTGACAGGTTTCAATTGGATATCAGCTGCTGTCGCCATAGTTAACGTTGATCGGTATGTAATCGTATGTTGGTGCAGTGCAACCTGCCCTTGAAAATTAAGACTTGTGTTTGGGTCATTAAAAATGCTAGTACTTATTGTGAATTGTTAAATCCTAATCATCATTGAATCTTTCTAATGAGACGCAGGAAAATTGTAGTCTTAATAAATATAGGTAAATATTATTATTTGGTCCCCACAAACGATAAGGTGTTTTCTCTACATTCCTAAGATTTTACTTTGCATCTCGCAGGTTGAAATTTCTATTTGGGTCATACTCAGTTGAAAAAAAAAAGTCGTCCATCCTGTGGTCAATAGTTACTTAACGGCTTATGGGCATGTAAGTTAGACTTTTATTACATGGGTTTGGAGACGGAGAAGTGGAGCCACCGTTTATGCGGATTACTAGATCAATCCAAAATTAAGCTTTGTATCCCTTAACTTTTGATATGTCCACAGGAAAAACTCGGACCTTAATCTGTTTATGATAAATATATGTTTGTTTATTTTGAACTGCTTTAATGGGTTACCAGCACACTTATTACACGTAAGTAGGTGCATATGTATACATATATCCCAAGACAAAATAAATATCCTACTTATCTTCCTCTAGAAAGATCCATTCTCTTAAAAATATATCATTAGATATGTGGTAAGGAATTTATTCACGACAATTTTTAATTTCGCTTAGACACTTTTCTTGTTTCTCTTAGAGTTTCGCGGGCAACGGCCGCGCTTGTAAATAGAAAGTTGACGGCAAAATCAAGGGCACACTAGTCATCTAACATCTTTATTGGCGGGCTACCGAAACAGAGTAAATATGAAACATGGGGCCTCAATTTCCATTTCCACTAAATACCTAGCAGTGGCGGCGCGTTAAAAATATTCTAAGGGAAGCCGGAAATAATTTGCTTTCTTATTCTTCATGAGTCGTAGTAAAAGAACTGGCCTGGCTGAAAATAAGGCAAGCCGGTGGGAATCGAGTTCTATGGACCCTCCGCCACTGATACCTAGTACAATTATTTTAAAGTGAATAGGCTATCTTAGGCCCTGCCGTCACTTTCAGCCCTTTCAGTCAAAAACTGGACAGTATTTTATAACATTATTATTGGGGAACGGGACTTAATCGCGTCAGCTCGCGACCACGGATGTTGTGATACATTCGAAACGTCGGGCAAAACCTTAAAAAAGGTAAATTAGTTATAATTGTACGCGATTAAGTCCCGTTCCCCAATAATAATGTGTGAAAATCGTGTAAGTTTAAATCAATATAATATTTTATAAAGTAAAAAAAAGTTTAGTCAGATCAGACTTGAATGTAGTTAATAAACACATCCATAAGTAAGAGTCAAATGCTTTGTGTCGGTCGCACAATTCGCACAAAACGTCATCATGCTAGCCCGAACACAACGCTACATATAGTACGGAGTACTTTAAGAAGTGTTCTCTATTTTAGGATTGAATGCATTAACTACTTATTAATTTAGCCTGTCGATTGCTAACAATATCCCATTAAATTAAATCCACGGAAGTCTGGCCCTGAATCATCTATCAACAATTCAACAATCGTTGAGGAAGATACGATCAGAAAACATGATTTACTACTTAAGATCAATTAATTGATGTTTAGATAATGATCTTTAAAAAAACCTGATACGATAAACGTGGTTTGAGGAGAACCATGGCCATCAAGCAAATATTTTACAAAGAAAACGATGACGTACCTAACTATACCTAATAATTCCAAGATATTGGATAACGAGTTTAGGTATGGATGCAGTGAATTTTATCATTATTGTACTATTAGCGTTTTCCAATTTGTATCCTAAAGGGGTCCGCTAGCACCAAATCCCAAGATTTGACGCAGGCACTACTTTTACGAAAGCGACTGCCATCTGACCTTCCAATTCTGAGCGAAAACTATATTTGCTTGTCGTCTACTTTTCTACTAGCTTAGGTAACCTAATAGACTAGGTAGAGGATAAGCTAAGCACCCCGTAAGTACCTAACGTAGGTACCTAGCCCTATTTTTAAGGGTAATAATCCGTTACGGTTACCTACGCACCGCACCACCTAGTGGCCACAAATATATCTTTTACAACAGTAGCTCTAGTATAAGTTTTTTCGAAACATTAACTAATTCGAACGCGTTTGCGTTTTGTCTCAAAATGTATGAAAACGCTCTCACCGAGTTTGAAATACGCGCGTTCATCGGTTTGTAACAAATGTTATACTCGCTGTTTTAGTTTCCACTAGTGACCACCAGAGGCGCTGTTCACGTTTTCATACCACTTTCATACATTTTGAGACAAAACGCAAACGCGTTCGAACTAGTTAATGTTTCGAAGAAACATACTATAGCTACAGATTCGTTTGAGGAATTACCTCTCTCTTGTACTTTCTGCTAGCTAAAGGCTATAGAGAAGAATATATTTATTTATTTATTTTTGTAGGGGAAAAAACAGACGTGCAGATATAATAAGTAAGACTAAATAGTATAAATGTAAGTAGGTACAGTTTATTTGTAAACACATGTATTTCTATATTTTTTCTTGAGGCATTATTTCTAGTCGGGATTTTACTTTCCTACGCATTTCTATTTTAAGAACAAGCCACCACTCTGATTTTTATGTGTACACGTTTAGTTATTATCGTCTCGCTAAATGGCGTACAACTCCTAAAAGCCAGCAACACTGCTGCAACATCGTTTTATTATGTTTTGTTCTGAAGTGGTCCTACTCGTACTTTCGAACCCTCAAACCACCATGGATTGTGGAAGTTACAAGACTTACAAGACAAGTAGTACACCTTTGGGCTACCTACTCCCTATTTCATCCCTTCAAGGCATTCTTCCAGGCTGTAAACACGTTGTATACTAAGTTTCATCATAATTAGTACAAGCTGTTTTTGCGCGATTGAGTAACAAACATGTAAACACAATTTAACACATTGCATCCAAACTTTCGCTTTTCGTAATATTAGTAGCATGCTGATATTGCTGATAGTTGATAATAGTGAAGTTATAACTAATAAGTTTTATAATTACTAATCTTAGGCAGGTCGTTGATGTAGAGAATGAATAAACTCGGGCCTAAAATACTACCTTGGGGTACCCTTGTGATGATGATTAACGTCGTGCTAAACGAAACTTGCACAATTTTCCAAGTCATTGTTTATAATTTATCCTGCATTGTTGTGGCTAGAAAACGTTGAACTCTGTGCCAGTTCTTAAGCGAAAAACGACAATTTTGTTAAAAGCTAATTTTAATAGTTTTAAATAAATGAATAGAAATACTTTGAAATTGGTACCGTTTTATAATTAAGTCCATAAAAACATATATGCAAGTCCTTAATGTTAACTACTTATTACCACAGAGAAGACGACCCATTTTTGGTTTGAGTTTGACCCCGCCACTTTTTAAAGAAAAAAGTAATTTTCCCCTAAAAACCTAGCTTATAGCTTGCATCTGTTACTTAATATGAACAAGTTAAAAATAGTAATAAATGTAAATATACCTTTATTTGCAAATACTGGCACTCAGCACTCAAAAACGCGCGTCTCACTATTGAAATAAAGAAGAAACGCTGATATTCTCTGACTGATTATTATCTAGCTAAATTATGTTACGTAATGGAATAAAACTGTAGAATTGTATGAGCTTTATTCTATGCTTTGAAGTAACTACATGGCTGGGCCAGGACAGGACAGATAATTTTCGTATGGACTTAAATCACGGCGATAGTAGTGATTAAATTTTGCGATACTTATGACTTATCGGAAGACGATAGTTCGTTAAACGATAAATTTTAGCAAACGTGACACAGACAGATTTACCTACCTATGTTTACATGATGAGTATTAGCACAAAATAAAAAATATACAGAAGGTCCGTTCCCGCCGTTCTTGAAAATACATACCTAAACTACAGGGTTGCTTCTGTATTGATTCTGAATTTTAAAAAGGAGTAGTTAGGTATAATAAAAATTCTTCAACATGACATTTAAATATGAACCAGCGTATCTTGGTAAAAAACCGGCCAAGTGCGAGTCGGACTTCGCACATTTAGGGTTCCGAATCAACCTCAAAAATATGATTTATCAATATATTAGTATTTGTTGTTAAAAAATATACGTAATATTGAAAATTGACACCAAATTTCAAGTTCATAGGTCAATGAGAAGATTGAGAAGTCTAAAAATTCTTCGGAACAAATTTCAAAAAATTGTGACAGACGACGGACGGACGGACGGACGTCTGGGCGACACCAATAGGGTTCCGTTTTGACCCTTCGGGTACGGAACCCTAATAAATTGATGCGTGACCCGCTGCGAGTTGTGACTTGTGACCGGCGGCGGTCGAGAGCGCCAACAAAGAATATAAGTACCTAATTAATTAGGTACCTACTTAACTAAACCATAGTACTTAAATACTGGCGTTTTACCAGCGAACGATAAGATGAATGTGTAATGGTTGATCGTCGTTATCAAAGCGGCTAGTTTCAAAAAATTTCCTACCTACCTATGTATTGTAACTACCAAAATGAGAAAACCGTTTTATTTACCTTTCAATATCGTTTGAAAATTTGAAGAAAGTGTAGGCACAGTTTTTTGTTGTATTTAAACAATAAAATACATTCCAACTGTAATAATATCGGTTATTCCTTTTGACGTACGTGACACAAAGTAGCGGCGGCGACGTCAAGTGATCAACGCGCGCACAACTAGCACTCGCGACGCGACAGTGACAGTCGCGACTAAGCTCGTCCGAAATCAACCGAGAATGCCTGTAAATGTTATGTCTGTGTGCGTGCGGCGAAAATGGCACTTTGTACTGAGCGGACTCTCTGCTCCGGCGCGCGCCGCCGCTATTTACTTTGTGGTATTAGGTAGGTACGCTTCGGGCCCTAACCTAAACCATATAACTATACCTAATCTGTGGCTAAACCAATCATAGATACTAAAATTTATGCTATACGTGTACGAAGTCGCGGGAAGTAGCTAGTTAAATAATTACGAAATTACTGGGTTTTAAAGCTGTAACATTAAGTATAGGTATTGTAAGTTACTAATTATTTCAACTAAACAAATGATCGATAGACACTTTCTTTATGGTCTAACTTAACTACATCTATTACGACGTAGATACTTTTAATTTAATACATCTTTTAACACGTACTTACAAGTTACACTATACTTATCTTTTTTTCTTTCTTTTCCTTTCGCAACTCGATTGTTTTACATTCTAATCATGTAAATGTTACCTCTATCCGGTTCGAAGGACCACATTCAAGTTTATCTGTAATTAATCTCTTAATTACATTTATTCAGTAATTGTTTATATTATTTAAGGTGACAATTAGGTTAATATCATAATATCCGAGAAGAGACACACGTTAAGCATAACGTAATAGTAGAATAAATGGAAATGGTTACCTAAACATTTGAAACGTTCATCAGTTACATTACATGAGAGATTTACCAGTAAGGTAGTAGTAGTAAACACTTTATTGCACAAATCAAGTACATACAAGGAGTATTATTCATCGTAATCGATTATACCCGCACAATTCCTAATTACTTTCACAACCTCATCTTCTAGTAATACCTAGCATTATTGTAAAATAAACTCTATACCTTATACTAGCATAGAGAACACTTTCAACCAAACTCTCCAGGAACTCCAGAAAGATGCGAGCTTCGGAAAGTAAACTGCAACCGCGGCGCCGGCGTAGTTTTTTTTTTAGTTTTTCTGTCTCCTGGCTTGGTTCATTCACCCTGACTGAACGCAGTGTTGTGATTATGACCATAGTAATTACGCGGCAAATATAGTGAGTAATGTGGTAATACCACAACATTGGTATACTCATACGGCATAATATTATTATGTAGTTTTAAAACTACCCTAAAAATAATACCTACGCTACGTGTCATGAGTATTTCATGTTGATGTATAATATATCAACAATCTTCAATAGCAAAGATAACCTAATCAATTTATTAAATTAGAAATATGTTTAAATTGAAGAATTTAAAATTTGTTTTGTGAAGAAAATTAGGAATATGTTTGAATGAAGTGGTTGATCGTTGATCTTGTCGATATTAAAAAAAATGATACTTATCATGAAAGTATCAAGTTTTTAAATATCGACAAGAGATTAGTTTTAACTTAGTGAGACGCGGAAATAGTACCTACACTTCGTTTACCGGTTAGGAAAATTAATAAAAAATAACATAAACAAAATGACCACTCTCAGCTCTAAGCGCGATTCAAGAACTTCCTGTATTACAGTGTAATCTAGCGAGTAAAATAACCAACTTGACTCAAACGATTCTATAAAACTTCTTACAGACATTCTCGTCTAATGACTTTGACATTTAATAAGATGAAACAGCCGCTTATTATATTAAAAGCAGATGTTTCCATCATTATAAAGATGATCTCGTTATGAATGAATGATTCATGTATCCTGAGAAACGAGAAAAGACCGGTTTAAAGCCATTTGGTATGCGGATTACCTATAAGTATAACGATGGGCATGAGGCATGAGACAAATCTATGGAAACTGTTGAAATTAGCCACTGATAGCTAAGATTAAGTAATAAGAATATGATATAAACGACGTCATTAGGCCAATATTGTTCAGATTAAATGCAATTCATTAAAAAAGTTGTAGTGTCCGAATAATGTATTAAAAACGTAGGAAGGGTAAGTATAGTAGACATTTTATAAAACTTGTCATTGGACTTTGAATCTTCGCGCTTGGACAGTAAAGTCGCTTTTTGAACGGCCTAATTTGATACAACTCTGACACTTCAAATAATTTTAAGTATACCAACAATACTTATCTAATATGTTTGTTAAGCGGATGCGTCCGCTAGCGAAAATCTCAATTTTTTAATCAAAGTGAAAATTGAAAAATTCAACACCACAGGTGGGATTTGAACCCACGACCGGTCAGTCGTCGGTCGGTGGTCGGTTTGGTCGTGGGTTCAAATCCCACCTGTGGTGTTGAATTTTTCAATTTTCACTTTGATTAAAAAATTGAATACTTATCTAAGTTCGATTCATGGATGTCTTCGTAGCATGTAGGGTTTGCAATCCGGATATCCGGATATCCGAAATATCCGGATATCCGCCGTTTTTTGGATCCGGATCCTACGGCTCTCAGGATCCGGATATTTCGGATCTAACGGATCTTTAAAAATTGAACTAAAAGAAAGCTTTAATTATCTATTTTTAAATGGTAAATCTGAATAGAAACTATATTATTAAAAAAAAATACAAAATAAATAAGTTTCTGCCTTTATTGGCGACTGTACTTTTTTACCACAGTCATCAACTACTCTTTTTCGTTATAACGAGCCCAAACACGACGTGTGTATCTTGTGTATAGTTTAGGAGTTGCTATGTCCTCCAGCATCAGATCAGCGTAGTCGCCCAGCCAAGACAGATTCGACGATTGATCTCCTCCTCCACCTGCCCAACTGGACTATTTGTCCCAGATACATATATTCATCATAAACGTGTTAACGAGCGTAGTCTCACTAATTTCTTAACTGGAGTTAGTACTAAATGGACGTTAAACATGATCTTCGTTTTGTCCAGTTCATCTTAAGACCTCAGAGGACCTACTCAACTCAGATCATCGAGGCCATCGAGGTTAGTAGGTACTTAAGTTCTCCATGGTCTCAGCCATAACCACTATATCGTCGGCAAACCGAAGGTGAGTGATATACTCGCCATTTATGTTGATGCCGAGCCCCCTTCAGTCCAGAACCTTGAACACTGCTGTATAGTCTATGGTCAACATCTATATAAGGTGAAATAGAAAAATAAATATTCTCTTTGATCCCATCATGGCTGTCTTTCATTGCACGCTCCCATTCTTAATTTAATATAAAATATATTTAGCCTGCCTGCACGCCCAAGTCTAGATCCCAACATTACATGGTGTCAGAAGAAAGAAGAAAAGTCGAAAAAGAAGAAAAACAATGGCAGGTGAGGACGGCAAAACACAAAATGTCATATTGGCTAACGGCCTACGACCGTTAATACTAGCCACTCAAAATGGCTCCGGTACTGAATGTGCCAATTCAGAGAAATGGAAGCGATGGAAGCAGAAATTTGAAATTTATCATGAAGCCAATGATCTTGACAAAATTCCGGACAAAAAACAGATAGCGATATTCTTAAATGCGCTAGGTGACGGTGGTCTTGACATTTTCAACTCGTTCCAAGTGGACCGGAACGAAGAAACGTTAAAATCTATTATAGAAAAATTTGATTCAAAATTTAACGCTTTAAAAAACACAACCGTAGAAAGGTACAATTTCTTCACTCGTTATCAAAGACCAGAGGAAAGTTTCGACGAATACGTAACGTGTCTAAGCAACCTGTCGCTAACATGTGAATTAAAGGACATGAAGGAATCTCTATTGAAGGACATGTTCATCATTGGTATAAGAAACGAGAACATCAAAGAGAAACTCCTACAAAAAGAAGACTTTAAAGATGTCAGCGAAGCAGTCCAAATGGCGAAAACCATCGACCTATCAAGCCAAAGGTCAAGAAAATTGAAACAGGAAGAAACACAACAAGTTCAAGTAGTCAACCGTCAACCAAGACCAAAGTTCAGGAATTCTACACAAAGGAAGAGATCAATCAGCCGGGATCATTCAACTTCATACAGGACTAAAGACTCCAAGACTAGCGACAATCACAAAGCCAACTTCAAGACTACAAACGACATTCGACAAACATGCAACAAATGTGGCCAAATTCATCGAGTAAGGTGTCCAGCTCAAGGCAAGATGTGTGCGATATGTAAGAAACCAAATCATTTCGCCCAATGCTGTTATCACAAAACCAAAAAAGTAAGTTTAATAAATAGTCAATGTAACGAATCTCAGTCTTTATCCAATGTAAACTTTCATCCACAAACACAGTGTGAATCAGATTTTATCATAAGCTCTGTACACAAAAATAATTGGACTATAAATGTTATTTGTCAAAGTTACAAAATAGTCTGTCAGATCGACACGGGAGCTGACACGGATGTCATGTCTCTCAGCACTCTTAAAGATTTGGAAGAGAAATGTAACATGAAATTTCCTATAAAAGAGTCACATAATAAACTGTTTACATTTTCAGGTCACTTGATTGAAAATTTAGGTAGCATTGTTCTGACTTGTACATTCGACAACGGCAACCAGGCAGAGATCCAGTTTATGGTGGTGAAATGTGAATGTTCGACAATTTTAGGTTGGAAAACATGTGAAGACTGTGGCATTGTCAAAAGACTGTTTGAACTGACAAGTCAAAACCAAAGGTCAGTAAATACACTTCTAGATACTTACTCTGATACTTTTGAGGGACTAGGCTGTCTACCATACAAAGCTCATCTAGATATAGACACTAGTGTTACACCTAAAGTTTGTCCAGTTCGTAGAATACCATATGCATTACATTCAAAACTTAAGGATGAATTAGATAGAATGGAAAAGTTGCAAGTTATTGAAAAAGTCGCTACTCCAACAGACTGGGTAAATGCTATTGTTCCCATAGTAAAACCTAATGGTCAATTACGTGTGTGTCTCGACCCTAGAAATTTAAACAAAGCCATTAAAAGACCTTATTTTCCTTATCCAACATTAGACGACTTGCGTTCAAAAGTAGTAGGCGCTACAGTATTTTCTAAATTAGACGCTAACTCTGGATATTGGATGATACAATTGGATGATGAAAGCAGTCAGTTATGCACCTTCAACACCCAATTTGGCAGGTACAAATTTCTTAGATTAGCCTATGGTTTGAAATCTAGCGGAGAAATATTTCATAAAACAATGACAGATTTATTTGGAGACTTACCTGGCGTATTGATATTTGTCGATGATATCTTAATATTTGGGTCAAATCAAGCCGAACATGATCAACGACTAGAAAATGTTCTTAAAAAGGCTCGTGAAGTTAACTTAAAGTTCAATAAGTCGAAATGTTCATTTAGTAAGCCAGAAATTACTTACATAGGTCATATTTTTAATGAAAAGGGCATTTCAGCAGACATGTCAAAGGTCGAAGCAATAATAGACATGCCGAGACCACAAAATGTCAAAGATTTACAAAGATTCTTAGGAATGGTAAATTATTTAGGCCAATATATACACAATTTGTCACAGGAAACCAATTTATTGAGAAGTCTTCTTAAAAAAGAAACTGTTTGGCAATGGACACAAAACCATGAAAAAGAGTTTCTTAAATTAAAAGAACTCATTAGTCAGTCACCAGTCTTAGTTCATTATGATGTAAAAAAGCCAATCAGAATGTCAGTCGATTCTTCAAAAAATGCTGTCGGGGCAGCAATTTTTCATGGTAAAAACCCCATAGCATATGCATCAAAATCATTAGATACTGCACAACAAAACTATGCACAAATTGAAAAAGAGCTATTTGCGATACTCTATGGCTGTAAAAAATTTCATCAATATATTTTTGGAAAGACCACATATGTAGAAACCGATCATCAACCTTTAGTAACTTTATTTAAAAAACCTCTGTCAGATGTCCCAGCTCGTCTACAAAGAATGATGATTGCTTTACAACCATATGACATCATAGTTTCATATACAAAAGGTACGGAAATGTATGTTTCTGATACACTGTCAAGGGCACCCATAGAAAATTCTAAAGTAGAAAACTTTGATTTTAATGAATTAGACAGTAACATTGTATGTCAAGTAAAATCATTAACTTCAAATTTGGCAATAACTGAAAATAAATTGAAACAAATCAAAGATCATACTAAGTCAGATATAACTTTGTTAAAATTACAGGAATATTATATGAATGGTTGGCCCAGTAGTAAATCAAAATGCGACCCTATTACGTTGCCATACTGGCATATTAGAGACGAAATTCATGCCATAGATGACATATTATTTAAAAATCAATCGGTAATAATTCCCAAGTCTATGCGACCGGAAATATTGACAATACTACACGAAGGTCACATGGGATTAGAAAGGACGAAAGGGCTAGCTCGTGGATTAGTTTTTTGGCCGAATATATACAATGACATAGAAATAAAAATAAGACAGTGTGAAACGTGTATGATGTTTAGTCCAAATAAACCAAAGGAAACTTTATTATCACACGAACAACCTTGCCTACCTTGGCAAAAACTGGCAACAGATTTATTTGAGTACAATCATAAAAAATACCTTTTAGTGGTAGATTATTACTCTAATTACATAGAAATAGCACATTTAAATACAGACACCCGAAGTCATACTGTAATTGAACAGTTAAAATCCATTTTTGCAAGGCATGGAATCCCATTGCAATTAGTCAGCGATGGTGGTCCTCCATACAATTCCCAAGAATTCCAGGCATTCTTAAATGATTGGGATATTGAGCATATTGTGTCAAGTCCGCACTTCCCAAGGTCTAACGGTCTTGCTGAAGTCTCTGTAAAAATAATAAAAAACATATTAAGAAAATGTCAACAATCAGGTACAGATTTTCATCAGGGTTTGTTATACTATCGAACAACACCCAGAGGAAATCTGAAGTCACCTGCAGAATTGCTCATGTCAAGAAAGTTGAGAACCAGATTACCTATACATAATGATAGTCTAAAACCTAAAGTGGTTAAGTTCACAGATCATATGCAAAACAAGTCTGAATTAATACAAAAACGAAAGTCATACTATGATCAACATGCTAGTCGAACTGAGGAATTTTATCCTAATGATCAAGTCTTTTTCAAGAAAAATCCAAGTGATATTTCATGGTCAAAGGGTACAATTGTGTCTAAAACCAAATTTCCTAGATCTTACTTAGTGAAAAGTACTGACAATGTAGTCTATAGGCGAAGCACACAACATATAAAGTTGTTTAAGTCTTGTTTGTCTCAGTCACAGTCGAACAAAGTTCAGAATAAGTCAGATCAAGTCAGCAGTCAGACAAACAGATACAGTCAGAGTCAGTCAAAGCCTCAGTCAACACAGTCAAGTCAAACATACACAAATAAACACTACAGGTCAAAGTCTGTGTCCGATGGTAGAGTGTCAAGTCAAAGCAATGAATCTAGGTCAAGTCAATGTAATAACGATGTTGAAAGGGAGGATAAACATGTTTATTATTATATACCTGAATATTTAATTGAATGTCGTAAGTCTAATCCTAGTAATAACCTAAATATAAGTTTAGATAGTAATAAGACAAATTCTGTGAATGAAAGCTTTAAATCTATGCAGTCAAATGAAAGTATTGTAGAAAATAGTATGTCTAGTCAGTCAAGTCCTAATTTAAGCCTAAACAGTGATAATCTTAGCCAGTCATCTCCAATTAGTAATGAAACTGAAAACTTACCTGTTGTGAGAGATTTGTCACCAGTGGGAGACATTCCTGTACCTCGCTATAGTTCTAGAGGGAGATTGTTAAAGGAAACAAAAAGACTAGATTTGTAAATTATTTATTTAATAAATTCATGACATGTTATTAATATTTCTTATTCACAGTTTGACGATGTACCACTGAAAATTATTCACTTCACTGTTTATATTGTATGTTCATCCACTGACATTATTTATTCATGATGTAATTATGTGTCTTGTTCAATTTATGTTTTTATAATGAAATGACTAACTAAATAATTATAATAATACTGACATATAAATGTAATTAAAATGTTTCAGAGGCTCCATGTTTGCTAAGTGCAAATATAGGTTAGCTGCCAATGTCATAACGTCAATGTCAATGTCAGGTGTCATGTGTCAAATTTATTTTAATTAAAAAGGGGCATGCTGTATAGTCTATGGTCAACATCTATATAAGGTGAAATAGAAAAATAAATATTCTCTTTGATCCCATCATGGCTGTCTTTCATTGCACGCTCCCATTCTTAATTTAATATAAAATATATTTAGCCTGCCTGCACGCCCAAGTCTAGATCCCAACATTACAAACACATCTTCAAGTGCAATGGTATTGATTTAGAGTTTTGTTCCTGGAGACAGGCTGACATAGTGGCATTCTCGTATCTCGTACACTTTAGCACTTCGATATACCGGTAGGTAGCCTTGGGGTGTAATGGAGGTTCCAAGCTTATTAACCTCTGTAATCTCTTCTTTAGTGGCTCCAAGAAGCTGTAGTCACAGCGGCCACACCCCGGGTAACCACGTCGCGACGCGTCGTTGGGCTAAACCTAAAGAAGGGGACTACATCTACGAACACCTGTAGAGTAGTTAACGGATGATTCCCGTAAACAAAAAGTCTGCACCGATTCTCGTAACAATCGATGCAGCAAGGTAAAGCAGAAAACCATAAGGGCGCTTGTCAGAATCCACTTAGTGACCTGCGGCCTTTCTGATGCATCCCGGCCTCTGCCAATCGTACCGGTTACCCGGTCCATTGGGCCACAGAGGCAGGGACGAGTGAAGTGGACTTGCACCCGCGCAACCGCTTGACCACTATAAATAAATTCACGCGCAGATGACCCTGGCTTATAATTTTGGATTTCGAGCTATTAAAAAGTCCTGTGGCGATGGGGGGTCGGTGGTGGGGCTGAGGTATCGATGTGCCAAAGCTTTAGCTGACTCCCTGCACGTAGGCGGTCAGGAGAGAGTGGTCGCTCTCGGAGTCGATCGAGGCGGGACTCTGAGTTCGGCAGCACGACTGACGACAAAGCAGCCCTATTTAGGATCGCTCTGCTTTCCTCTGCATAGAGGAGGGGCCTAGAAAAGGTGGCCCAAACATAGTCCGTCTCATATAACACCTAAGTGCCTAACCGCGGGCGCTTAGGCATCGACAAATGCGGTCGAAAGATACACAATAATAAGCAAAAGATAGGAATCAAACAACGACTTTGCATTGCTACCTGGAACGTTCGAACTCTATTGGACAATGATCGTAATTTATGCCCCGAGAGAAAGACTGCACTCATTGCAAGAGAATTGGGTAGATACAAGATAGATATTGCCGCAATAAGCGAGACCCACTTGAGCGACTGTGGAGAGTTATGTGAACAACTTGGCGGCTACACATACTACTGGAGCGGACGTCCCGCTGGCGAAAGGGCGGGTAATGGCGTAGGCTTTGCTATTCGTAACGGCTTGGTGAGAGATCTGAGTGATCTACCGAAAGGTATCAATGACCGCCTCATGACTCTGCGCCTGCCAATCACACACAACAAATACGTCCATCTGATAAGTGCCTATGCACCTACTCTGCCATCGCCGGATGAGGATAAGGAGACTTTCTACCAACAACTTCGCGCTATACTTGAAGGTGTTCCAACACATGATAAGGTCATTTTGATGGGGGATTTTAACGCTCGTGTTGGCACTGATTATGACCTCTGGAACGGTGCTCTTGGCAAGCATGGTGTAGGAAAGTGTAACGATAATGGATCGCGACTCTTGTCGCTGTGTGCTGAATTCGATCTTGGCATCACTAACACATTCTTTCGCCTTGCCGACAAACATAAAACCTCGTGGATGCACCCTAGATCTAAGCATTGGCATCTTCTCGATTACGTTATCGTTCGCCGTAGGGACCTACGTGATGTTCTCATAACGAGAGCAATGCGTGGGGCCCTGGGCTGGACTGACCACCGTCTCATCCGATCGAAGATCCAATTAAAGCTTAAAGCTCCGCGACGTGCACATCACATAGTCCCATCAAACATTGCATTTTCTACACTTATCACCTCTCCAGAGTTAGGTAAGACTCTGGATTCAGCCTTTGCTAAGCAAGTTCCGCAGACGGAGTTATCTTCAACAGATGAAGAGTGGCGGTCTTTTGCAAAGACTCTTCATGTCTGTGCTCTGAATACAATTGGCAAACCGCAGAAAAGAAACCAGGACTGGTTTGACGCATCAGATCACAGCGTAAGGATTCTAGTTGAAAGGCACAGACGTGAACTTAACTCTAAGACGACAGATGCCCGTGGCAAAAGGGAAGCTCATCACGATCTCAGAGCCAAGGTCCGCGAACTGAAGGATAAGTGGTGGAAGGAGAAAGCTGCTGAACTACAGCATTGTGCAGATACTCATCAGACTGGTAGGTTTTTCGAGGGCATCCAAGCCATTTTTGGTCCACGAGTGAGGAAAACAGCTCCACTGTACTCGAAAGATAGGCAAAACCGAGTTACGGATAAGAATGCCGTATTAAAGCGATGGGCGGAACATTTTAATGATGTTTTGAATCCCAACGCGCTCAGTGCTAATCTGTCTTACATTGAATCACTCGAACAACTGCCAGTCTGTCAACACCTGGATGAGCCACCAACTTTTGAAGAGTTCGTGGGGGCGATTAAGCGTCTTAAAAACTCAAAGACACCGGGAATGGACCAACTTCCGGCTGAATTATATAAATACAGTGGGCAAAACATTACTAACACGCTATACCATCTTGTTTTAAGAGTGTGGAATACTGAAGAAGTGCCTCAGGGCTGGAGGGATGCGGTCATTTGTAAGCTGTACAAAGGGAAGGGAGATGTCTCCGATTGCAGCTCTTACCGAGGCATATCGCTTCTCTCCAGTGCCGGCAAAATCCTCGCGCACATCATTAACACCCGCCTAAGTAAACTAGCTGAACAACACCTCCCAGAGAGTCAATGTGGATTCCGCCCTAACAGAGGAACCATTGACGCTATCGCAGTTGTAAGGCAATTACAGGAAAAAAGCCTCGAACACCAACGGCCTCTCTTCATGTGCTTTGTGGACTTGGAAAAAGCATTTGATAGGGTCCCGCGTGAGGCACTCTGGCTAGTTCTTGAAAAATCAGGTTATCCAAAGAAGTTCGTAAACCTGATCCGCCAATTTCATGTTGGTATGAAAGCACAGGTTCGGCATGAAAACGAACTTTCTGAGGAGATCCAGATCACAAGCGGAGTCAAACAAGGATGTGTTATGGCACCCACACTCTTTGCCATATATTTTTCAGTTGTCATGAGAGACGCTCTAAAGTGTTGTAGCAGTCCAATTCAGCTAAATGTCAGAACTGACAGAGGTGTGTTCGACATTTCAAGGTTTAGAGCGAAGTCTAAAGTTCAGAGGATATCCATCATGGAAATACTCTATGCTGACGACGTGTGCCTTATGTCCGATAGTATGACTCAACTCCAAAGCTACGTTGACGCCTTAAATCGCTCTTGTCAACAGTTCGGGCTGGTTATAAGTGCTTCCAAAACTCAAATCCTCAAGCAACCGCCAAGGGGACAAGAAACTGACTCGACAGCACTAAGTCTGGGTGGAAAACCTCTAGAAGAAGTCTGTCATTTTAAGTACCTTGGGAGTGCTATCCGGCATGATAACACCCTGGCTTCGGAAATACCATTGCGTATCGCCAACGCCGCTACCAATTTCGGACGGCTCAATGATCGTGTCTGGAAGTCCCATGATCTCAAGCTAGAGACGAAGATTAGCGTTTACAAGGCGCTAATCATCCCGGTCCTTTTATATGGCGCAGAGACATGGTGCCTCTATAAATCAGACATAAAAAGACTGGACACTTACCACCTAAGATGCCTGCGACGTATACTAAAGATCAAGTGGCAAGACCGCGTTCCAAATTCCGAAGTTCTGCGTCGCTCCGGGATGTTCGGCATGGAGGCCCTCTTAATGCAGCGTCAGCTCAGGTGGAGTGGGCATGTCCTCCGTATGGATGACCGCCGCTTGCCTAAGGCTGTCTTCTACTCAGAGTTAGCTGAGGGTAAGCGGAAGCACGGCGGTCAGCATCTGCGCTACAAGGACGTACTCAAACGACACCTGAGCGCTTGCGCTATTAATCCTGAGCGCTGGGAGGCGTTAGCCGCAAACAGACCATCTTGGCGGTCTACCATCTTTCGCGCTATCAAGTCGTATGAGGAGAATCGCCTAGTAACCTTGGATCGAAAGCGCCAATTAAGAAAAGAGATGCCTAAACCCATCTACGTGTACACGTATAACACGTCTGGCCAACTCTACTGTCACGCATGCAATAGAGTATTCAAGAGCAAGTTTGGCCTAGCCAGCCATATCAGAGCTCACGATAGGGCAAATACATAGTTTGTCAGGGTCGCCGTCATCGAAATCGATGAGGAGGACTATATATAGGTAGCCTAATTGGTACCGCTGGAGAGCTAGTAACATAGCACAGCCCGTCACGATCGAATCAAAGGCTCTATGTTGATGCCGAGCCCCCTTAAGTCCAGAACCTTGAACACATCTTCCAGTGCAGCAGTGAATAGTTTCGGAGAGATGATTATCTCCTGACCTAACTCCCCGCTGCAATGGTATTGATTTAGAGTTTTTTTCCTGGAGACAGGCTGACATAGTGGCGTTCTCGTATCTCGTACACTTTAGCACTTCGATATACCGGTAGGTAGCCTAATTGGTACCGCTGGAGAGCTAGTAACATAGCACAGCCCGTCACGATCGAATCAAAGGCTCTTTCGTAGTCCACATACGCTAAGCAGAGGGGAAGAGTATACTCCTCAATCTAATCCCCCTCCCTTGGGGTTGCAAGCGTCCATAGGCTGCGGTGACCGCTTACCATCAGGCGGGCCACACGCTTGTTTGCCACCGACGTGGTATAATGTATAATCAATCTGACGAAGCGTATGTATGTGGTCTACGATACTTCCTGAAACCGCCTTGTTCGGAAGGATGGAAATCGTCAAACCTGCCTGTGAGATGGGTCGTAATGACTCGAAAACAACTTGTAGACATGGCTCAGAAGTGAGATGGGCGTATAATTCTTCAGCATGGTGTTATCTCTCTTTTTGAAGAACAACGCCACCACACTCCTGTTCTATGCTTTTGGCTTTCTGCCTAGTATGGCGGAATCGAAAAGCTTTTGAAGCTACTTAAGGATTAGCTTTCCGCCCGCCTTCAGGAGTCAGTTCCTGCGTGCGTGATTGTTATTTGACTGATTGATTGATGATTGTTATTTCGATTGATATGATTATTTCGTAAATAGGACAATTATTTAAATTGTAACTACTAGTTTCACTTTTTAAAGTAAAGTAAAGTAACGTTTATTTGCTAGAATAAGTACGTACAATAGTTGTTAACATTATATGGTGAGTCACAGTATTCAGCCTTAAATGGCATGCAAATATTATAAGTATAGCCTATTAATTACAATATTATTTACACATTTCAAATAACAAAATTAATTATATTATAAAAAGAAGAATATTATAAGAAGAACATTTAAAATCCATTAATAATTATAATAAAATAACAAATAAAAAGAAGTAATAAATTATTTTCGTGCAAATTATTATATACTAAAATGCAGGAGTAGTAGGCATTACGTTTATATATGTCAGCACAACATCGAGGTTGATACAACTTGACAATGATACAACTCAACGAGGTTGAACTTTAAGCAAGTATACAGCAGCTACTTACTTAAAAAAGCAGTTGTTAATCGATAAGGTGTTAATATTGAAATGGATCCGTTTTATCCGAAATATCCGGATATCCGGATCCTACGAATTTTAAGATCCGAATTATCCGGATCCTTAAAATCAACGGATCTTGCAAACCCTAGTAGCATGTGATATATATGAGCTAGAGTGCTATTGGCGCTTTCTAAAAAGGAATAAGTAAGAGAATTTCTGGTAGAATATGGTCAGAGGAATTTTATAGCAATCTAGTTACTTAACGCTCCTACGCACTTAATTACTTAGATTAGATCCATTTATAAAAAAATAGTTTTCCGAGAATTACCAGCTACAGTAGGTAACTATAGTTGCGTTTGTGATGGAATTTTTCTATGAAAATATATATATTTTATATATAACAACTTTAAACAGTGGGTACTTACCTCGATTCCTAATGCCCATCAACTGAACTTCACTGCACGCACTGGCAAGTTACTAAAACGGTTTGATAAAGTTTAAATTTTCAATTGGAACGCGTTCGCGCCGGCTCCACGCGCGCGCGCATCTAACGTGCTGGCGCACACGTCACTGTTCATTGCAAACCTGGTCCTCTGTTACACGGGCGTGATGGGAATCTTGATGTTACAACGCCATCACCATATAATTGTTTTCAGAATTGTTATACTTCTGTGAGATATTGGTTATTACCCCTATTTTTAGTAGGTAACCCGTTAAATCAACTGTTACAACTATGTTCAAGGGCTAGGGGTAGGGGGGGGGGGGGGGGGGGTATCACACTCGTATTAACTACCTACTATAACGATGATGGTGAAACTTTACATGTAAGTGTAACACACGAAAAACTTAAGCATTGAACTCTCGTTTAATATTAACTTACCTTGATTAAAAGGAACTCCGTACCTACTATAGAGAAAATCTAGATACCATGCGATCCAAAATTCGCGTCGGTGTAATAGCAGCTGAGTCCAGTCTCCGACAGTGACCTCGCCGCCATTGAAGCTTCAAACCCACCACATTAACAATACCATGATTCAAGCAAAAACACTCTTTATTTCGACGCGATAAGAGCTATGGCGAATCGAAGTTAAGCTGGCAGCGGAATACCGTAACCATAACTTCGGATGGGCTAGTTTGGACCATAGTCCCGTTAACTCTCTGTCCTTGTCTGGTTATCTTCACTTTCGGCAATATGTCATTATGGGGATTGCCGGTAAGTAGGTATTTAGCAACAACCTACTGATGAAGGCAATTTGTTACGTATATACCTATGTTAAATTAAATCTAACGAATCTTCGTGGATTTAGTAGCTAGGCTAAGCTAAGTATTCCTAATAGCGGAAGTAGATGTGATGACGAAGTGCTCATATGCGACTCTATCATCAAGAGAATAAGGATCCTATGAGTTACTTCAGCAGCTTACTGTACCTACCTATCGTTTATTCATTTAACTAACACTAACATAATACGAAGATAACATTCATAAGAACAGAAACGCCAAACTTAATAGGGCGTGACGGCGCCAAACTCGGAGGGTTGACTTAACCACAGTTTCTTGCCGCTGATTCAATTGATACTGGACCTTTTTGTTAGTAGAATAAGAACTTTCATGTGTTAGTAGGAACTCCATTAATTGCCAGTGCGCATTAGTTTTAATTGTGTAGGTATCTTATGGTTGATCGACAGGTTTCTTAGCTAAAATAGCATACCTAATTCACAACTTATGTAGGTAGTGTACTAACTAACTGACTGACCTCTTCATTACAGGAGGACCTTTAAGTCTGACCTCCGGTTTTATAGTACGGTCGACCAAAAAAGTGGTCTACCACTTTTCTACTCTATTATGTGTATGTTAAAGTCCAAAAGTGATAGAGCACTTCCTTTGCTGACTTTACCTTCTTAAAAGTAAAAAGTAAGGGTGCCTCTCCCCCCGCCTGCATCGAATCAATGTGTCTGAGAGGGAGAGGAACGAATGCTTTATATCAGGTTTTGAATGATGAGTTTTTTTTTGTTTATTCGCTTAACTCCGGTACTAGGAAATTCTGAGAGCGCCATATATGCTATAGGGTAGCCACATATTGTCTGCACTAGTTCTTATTTAACTTGCAGTGTACGTTCAACCAATTTAATTTTTAGGCCACTTAGCTTGTCACAGCGACATTTATATGTGGTCTGTAGCGGCTTTCATATTGATCTTCATTGTGACAAGGTACTTAAGTGGCACAGAAATGAAATTGGTAGACTGTACTTTATGCAAGTATGTTCATTTGTTTAGGCCAAACCTTGGGAATCAAGGACCAACTTACTGAAGTCCAATGGAGTTTGCACACTTGTGCTAAACCAAGGGCCACTGCGCCAGCCTAGGATACAGCGTATGGAGCGACCGCTCTAAGCGCCAGGTTACTTATTAGTTTATTAGGGACGCCTAAATGCCTAATGAGAAGAAAAATCATAGGGAATATAACATTTTGGAGTCGCCTTTTAAGGCGCAGGGTAGGGCAAGGCCTTTCCCATACAAACTTTGTGCACGTTTTATTCGTCGGTTTTGGCACTAACAAATATAATTTTTTTTTGGTTGTAAATATTAGATATATATGCGAAGATCGTGATGTGAAAATTTTCCAATATTTCAAAAATATTCAAATTTAAAAAAAAAATACATCACGAAATAGCTATCAGAAAAATATGCATACTGACCAAAAATCAAAACTTTAATGCAAACACAAACGAAGTAAATCCTGCACAAAGTTTGTATGGAGAGAGCTTGCCCTACCCCTCCTCTTAAGTGACGAAGTATAAATCGCTCCTCGTTGGCTATAACAATTCCTAAATTGCATAAAATAAAAACTAGCAAATAAATAAAACAATTTAATACTTCCTTTTACAGTACAATAACAAATGTTATATAATAATGTCCATAGTTCATTCTTACGAAACGCATGTCTCTTATCGCTTGCACCCTGCGACTCGATCAGGCGTTTCGTGTCAAATAATTTTAATTTTTTAATATCAGTTAAATATATTCAATACTGTTGATATGAGGCTTATTATAACTCAGGCGTTTGAACCAACGTTGGCAAATTCAAAAATATTTAGCGTTTTGATAGTCGTGTCAAAAAGAGCTCCTTTTGTACCTTTTTGGTACGGATCCCTAGAAAAGTTATATTATTTATGCATCATCTTTTCATCACATTATTTGGTTCAAACGCCTGTAGCTGGCGTAAATCTGTGTACAATATTTTAAAAAGGAAGTCGATCTCTTTTTCGTTCGATTCTAAACTAAACTTAATTATAGGTAATACAAATTACAATGCTCGATATTGTTTTGTTTTTTTTCTCACACATACGTGTAACAGGAATACATTTATGTACTTATAGTTTGACTCTTACTTTGCTTTTTATTCTTCTCAAAATCTCAGAAGCTTGTACATTTGTTCTCGCAATGTAAGAGTTGTACAATCAACAACAAAAGTACGAGTATCTACTTGTTATAGCAATATTTTTATAATAATTCAAACAAGCCTTTTTAATACTGGTCTGTGTATAATTTGTAGCGTTCTGTACGTGTAGTTATCTAAGTTACCTACTTTTGTTGTTGTATATAAATTTTTAATCAATTTTGTTGGTACCTAAGTAGGTATGTCAAAGAACAGTAATGGTCAAGAAATTATATAAATAGGTGCCATTAGGTCAACCATGGGTCACAGCACATTAAAATTATGTAACTTAATTTTTGGTAATTCATAGGAAATAGGAATACTCCAAACAATACTTCACTACATACGTACCTACAACTAAGGATTTAAATTGTAACTTAAATGACTAGTCAAACAATAAAAAAAGAAATAAAAAAACTTTGGTCGTTGTGCCATTTTTTTAGGATTTACAGGTATTTTACTATTTTTTTAAGATTTTCTTTTTTTTATGTGATACTTAAGTACCTTTGCGACCGTTGTGTTAGGTACATTGTCGGTGTCAGTTGATAACTTAGCGCAGGTTGTATATTTCCCCTGAAAAACAAAATAAATTAGGTACAACTTGATTTTGAAAACATCAGGTCCCTAAGCACACCTGTGACACGCGAAGGAACGTAAGCGCTGTGGGTAGTGTGGGTAAGTACTAGTATGTGTGCGTGCGCTGTCGGTACACGCGTCAATTGTTTGCGCGGGTGCGTAGCGCGTGGCGCGGACGAATCGCGAGGCGCGACGGCACCCGCTCGACACCAGGCGGGTCTCTCAGGGACGAGAGGTAACTGACCTCGGTGCGGGGGGTTCGTGGCCATTCTGTATATATGTAATACTATTATACTATTCTGTGCCCTAAGTGCTCGCTCGACGCGGAGCGGGCGGCGGAGGCGGAGCGTGCATTTAGGCTGTTGTCACACTGATGCGGTTTCCGCACCACGGTGCGGTGTGCAATCGGGAAGTTGTTATAAACATGGATAGCGCTGTCCCGCTCGCACACCGCATCGTCTTGCGAAAACCGCATCAGTGTGACAACCTTAAAACAATGCGGGCTACCGCGTATGAATTCGGCACTAGAGGCGCTAGTGTTAAAGGCGCGACACGGGTCTATCGGTGTGAACCGAGTGTCGGTGACCTTGGAACGCTACGATTCTATACTTTGCCCGTCCGAGGAGTGATTTCCACACACCGCGCCACCCTCGCGCGCCCCCGCTCGCGTCCGGACACACGCACACATAGCCGCGAGACGGGTTTACAGCACACATGCTTCGGTGTCGCTTCTTGTTATGTTAGTATATATCTTCTTTACTAGTGTGATGCGTGGTCTTCGATATGTGGCGTGGCACCCACAAATAGTAAACTGCATAAACTAACTGGATGTTTGTAAACTGCAGCAAAAACGACTTCACTATTTTAAAACGACAGTGAACCATTTTTGCAGTTGACTGTACTAAACTCAAACCACTTTTCGTAACAACGGTTTGGATGTCAGGCTTTTAGACCATGGCTGGGTGATTGGACTATAGTTGGGAGTTGGGAGGCTTTAGGGTGCCCAAGGGCGGTCTAGGTTTTTCTTTCTGAGAGGAGCAACTGGGCACAAGGGGCACGTGCCCCTGTGCCTTTCCACCAGACATGTGCTATGCTATGCTGCGAGGATGTGACAGCTTTCCGTTTCCACCAGTGCTATGCTATTTGGACCAATAAATATGATTGGTGGATACCAACGCAACCATAGCTTACGTAGCATAACACATAGTACCTGGTGGAAAGGCACCCTTACGGTAACATAGTTTCTGAAGTTGTAATAACTGCGCGGTAGACGTCGCTACGACCCTCTCTATGATTGAAAGATTCACCGCCTCAAGGGACCACGGTAGCTCAGTTGGTTAAGAGCAATGGACGGATTCCAGAGGTCGTGGGTTCAAATCCCACCAATGTGGCGTTTAGGTTTTAATTCTTTTAATCTATTTATGTATATAAGTATGTATATTTATCGTTAGTACCCATAGTACAAGCTTTGCTTAGTTTGGGATTTATTTGTGTAAGGCCGCTACATGCGCTTCGCTATGCGAGTTCGCGTTGCGTATTCACCTCCCTTTCTTTTGCAATATTAAAGAAATAGATGCAGCACGAATATTTGCACAAATATGGCGAAGTGTGGTGTGGTAAGATTGTCAACAAATATTTATTTATTTTATTTTAATTATTCACTTTGATTCAAAATTATCTTTAGTAAGTACTTACGTGTCGCTTTAATTAGTCTTCTTAACGTCCTTAGTTTCGTCCTTAGGCAGGCCCTTGCCCAGCAGCTTCGCGAGCGAGTCCCAGATACCTCCCAGGAACAGCGCGCAGAACAGGTTCTCGAATGGCACGAACGGATCGTGGATGCCCAGCAGGATTGAGGACAACTGGAATACAAACAAGGGTGTAAGAAGTACATTACTCAACAAGGGCGGTAAAACAAAGAATGTCTCAGATCACGGATATTTGAAGCCCGAGCCGAAGGCAAAAGGGCGATAAATATGTGATCTAAGGCTTTCTTTATAACCGCCCGTGGTAAGTATGTACAAAATTTTATGTCTTCCCCTGGACAGGAAGTGGGATTTTCCGCGCGTGGAGCGTGCGATAATTGCCACTTTATGGCTAGGTGTGACATAAAATCGTATACTGAGATCTTACTGATCTTAGATATAGTAGGTAATATAATATACAACAAGTCTAGATGCGCCTCAGAGCGACCGGGGGTAAGAGAAAGAATATTCATATAAAAAATTACTACGCAATTTGACCGGCTTGCATGTCCAAGCTTTTAGGAAGTGTGCCTGTGCCGTGAAAAAATGCTCGGTCGGTGATAGAGACAAAACATGGCACTCTTTTCCATTTCCTCTTGTAGGAACTGCAACAAGGCTGTCTTTCTCTATCAAAGCGTGTCAGGCCCAGGATTCAGATTTGAGATCGACTGTCTTAATGAGTTCTCGAAAAACAAAATAACCTAATTACCATTTCCATCTCATTTGCTTGTAAAGAGGGCTTCATAGCTAATCCCAAAGCATACACTGCTACAATAACCTATATTACGGCCAAGGGCGTAGGTAGGTAGGTTTAGTAGCGCCACCTAGTGCCCGTAAAAACAATTATGTATATAGTACGGCTTTTCATCGCTAGATGTCAGGTCTTATACATCAATTTTAGCGCCATCTAGTGACCAAGTAACACACTAAATAGTTTGGCTTTTCACCGCTAGATGTCAGGTCTTGTACATAAATTTTAGCGCCATCTAGCGATCAGGTTACACACCAAATAGTTTGGCTTTTCACCGCTAGATGTCCAGGTCTTATACATTAATTTTAGCGCCATCTAGCGATCAAGTTACACACTAAATAGTTTGGCTTTTCACCGCTAGATGTCCAGGTCTTATGCATTAATTTTAGCGCCATCTAGTGATTAAGTAACACACTAAATAGTTTGGCTTTTCCGCACTAGATGTCGCATAATTAGAGTAGCTCGTTCTCACACCACTAGATGTTTTAAATGGGGGACTGTATTCTTTGCATTCTACTCAAATTCAAAGAGAATATAACCACTACGTCCTAAGAGACGGGGCTTAGAACAAGGTTTTTGATGACAGTGACATTGTCAATATTGTCATCACATGACATTGATGTACAGCTACCCTATCCTCAACCCACCAACCCACTAACGGAATCGTGGCAGACGTCCATGACAGTATTTTTTTATACATCTTTTTTAATCACTGTACGAGTTTTCATGCGAGAGGACGTTGGTAATCGTAATCTGTTGTTGGCTTACGGTCTAATAGCCTCAACTCATGAGCTAGTTAGAGGTAAGGCGTCTAATATATTTATTTGGTCTGAGCTTCTTAGTGGATGATTTCCGAGCTAAAATTATCTTATACGAGTTAGGTACGGTCCTCCGGGAGCGGGATATAAATTACATATTTTTCATTCATTGAATTTGTTCGCTCTTTGCTCAAATGAAACAAAATGTTCGCTTCAGTTCTTATAAAAATTATAAATCTGGCAAGGCCTGAAAACGGGACAATCGGTGTCCCGCACGCATCCTTTGCGGGACGCATCCTCTAGGGTACTGGAAACGGGACGTCCCACCTGAGGCGGGACGGTTGGCAACCCTACCTCTGAGGCTCGTTCGAGCTCATAGCATAATATATAGCAACGGTACCTATTGATTATAATTCTATTTCTCTTTGGCCGTGATTAGTGAGCATATAAAAATGGTTCTTATCTCCATAGTACAAGGGTTTGTTACTCCGCTCTATACAATGTATTGCATAAACCATGAAAACGAGGTGATTATTTACAAGGCCAAGTGCAAGCTATCATTACGAAGCATTATAGTATCTATTACAATTGCAAGTAGGTATAATACGTTCAAATGCTGTCGAATTAACGCAAGCAAAAATCTACCTTACAGTCAGAGCTCTTAGTCGTTTTTTGCTTGCGTTGCGTTCGTTTGATAGAAGTTGGCCTTAGAGTTTTGTACGAACAGTTATCATGTTTGTTTTCTTTTTGTCCAGCTCGAAAATCACCGATTTGTGAACCTTATTTCAAACGAATAAGGTCCACTATTGATTATCTTGAACTAGACGAGCGCGCGTGGCGCGGATCTATCTTATTTTGTCCAGCTCGAAAATCACCGATTTGTGAACCTCATTTCAAACGGATAAGGTCTACTATTGATTACCTTGAAGTAGACGAAGAAGATGACGATGCCGAAGTAGACGAGCGCGTGCGGCGCGGAGATGAGGTCCGTCTTCTTGTCAAGTACGAAGATCACTGACGCCACCAGCGAAGCCTTCGTGTAGCTGAAAATAAACGAATTATCGAAACGAACTCGAGAAAATCATTCTTCGGTACTTAATCGAAATATTTTCGTATTTATGTACTCCCAGACCCAACTCTAGAGGATAATAGGACATATATATATTATGTATAAGATTGATTGACTTTATTGTTTTGCATACATAGGACGCTTTTATACTTTATCTCTACGGTTTCATTCATAAATAGACCATAAAAGCGACCATTGTGTCAATAACTAGAGACCCCCCTTATCCATAAACGTTTGTCAAATATAAGAAGTAGCTGCGTATTTGAACAGTCCAGGTCTATACTATATGCAACAGGAACCATTACTACTTCACTCCCCTATGCACAGAAGAAGACGTCGAAAGTTTTTAATTCATGAGAACGAGAGCTTTAGACCTCTTCAATCAATCAATCAATCAATAATAATTTATTTCGGAAATGTCCATATCTTATTAGTAACAATGGAACTTAAAAACTATGTTAGTATTACATGTAACTTATCCTATGTGACAAATGTAAGCCATTCCAAGCTTGCAGGAAGGCCCCATCCACTCTCTCTCTCTCTCTCTCTCTTCATATAGCTACTTTTGTTGCTGATTGTACTAGAACTATTGGGCAGATCAGTTCATGGAATACTCACAAGCTAGGCTGCATGGTTTCCATGGCGGTCGGGGTCCAAGCTCCGCGGATCAGCCTCTCCACCAGCTTGGTGAAGCCCGCTCCGTTACCCTTCAGGGTACCTGCAAGATAATACGTCCTTTGATTAGTATTAAGATGTAATGAAATCGTGTTTGCATTGTGTTATGAGAAGAGTGTTTTACAAGCCGACGCAACAACCATTTGTTCCTCATTTCCCACTCTACAAGGTCTAAGTCTGATGGATTCGCGCATTGTGACCTTGCTTTGGATAGGTCCTTTTCACTACTGTAAGTGATCCGGTGAGTCGATGACCTTAACCCGGGTAAGTCTCCCTCCACGTAGATACCAAGAGAGAAGTCACAGTTCAGCTGTTTCGTGTCTTGTATCGAATATCGAGTCAAAAAATTGAGCACTTTTCTATTTCGCAATCTAAACTCCAACTCAGTCATGCAAGTAACCGTGTTTACGAGCCCTACAATGTAAAGGCATATCACAAAGTTCCAATGATACTTCCTTCGTCCTACTCTCTGAAAACTCCGATGATACTCAGTGGTTGATTAGCCACATAGCAAATGCTATGTGCCCTGCTCATTTGGTGGCCCCACGCACCTAAAAATCTGAATACCATAAACTTCATAACATAACCTAAACCAATCCAAGGTCCCCTTGATAGAATTTGCTACAGGCCCCGCACTGGCTTAATCCGGTACTGATGGTACTTGTAGACGAGGCAAGGCAAAGCTTGACCTCGCCTTGGTCGAAGATGTCCACTCACCAATAATGATCATAATGAGGTACGCGTTGGGGTACAATTTGCCGGCGTGGCTGACTCCGTCGTACACCTTCTTCGCGCGGTAGATCTCCTTCATGGCCGACGCGACGATCTTCACGGGCAGGAACTTGGCAACCTTATAGCCGACGTCGAAGGGCGTGTAGAATACTATGTACCTGAAAGATATGGTAAGGGACAATTCAATATTACTCTTACTCTTTGTTGATAGCCTTTTGAGGAAGTAATAAGGGGTGATTGATGGTAGTGATTATGTGGAGTGAAAAAGCTCGTTACTTATGACAGTAAGTAGTTGTTTTTATAAGTTTTTCGCAGACGCAGCATTAACTTACGATTGAAAAGACCTACTTGACGAAACAGTACCGATGAGGAGTTTTGGCGTGTTTTTTAGCGGCGCCAGTATGGGCTCGCCCGCAGTCCGTTGACCACCATGCTGCCCGATAGATGACCAGCATGGTGGACAGAATAACTCACCAGGTAACAGTACCGATGAGGAGTTGTGGCGTGTTTTTAAGCGGCGCCAGTATGGGCTCGCCCAGCAGTCCGTTGACCACCATGCCACCCGCGAAGATGACCAGCATGGTGGACAGCCAGCACGCCAGCGGGTGCTTACGCGAGAACGACTGAGCACCTGGAGTAGGTATATCAACTATTATAAGTACGTAAAGTAGTAGGTCACGGACGCTTTCTACCATCACACCGCTTGACCGCTCGCCGTCCGCTAGGGCAATAATCCACACACCTTAGAACCTTAGAATTTCCTCCCTCGGACACTTCGGTTGTGGAATGAGCTCCCTGCCATGGTTATCCCGAGGGACTACAATCTACATACAGTATCGCGCTCTTCAAGAAAGGAGTGTATACATTTTTAAATGGTCGGCAATGCGCAAGGGACACCCCTGGAGTTACAAGCGTGCATAGGCTGCGGTGACCGCTTACCATCAGGCGGGTCGCACACTTGCTTTCCACCGACACCGACGTGGTATTAAAAAAAGGTATTAAAATTCGGGAATCATAAATGAACGCAGCAAAACAAACCAAACTTAGGTATCGGCTTTACCTAGAGGGAAACAAGTGAACAACTTGCTGTGAAAATTCGTAAAATTTCGGGACAAGTATGTTATGTAGATATATCGTGTAGTACTGAAAGTATAGCCAAGCCATTGGTCTACCATTTTTCGACTCTTTTTAAAAAGCTGATAATGTTGAGAGATTGCTATCGTCACTATCTATAGTGCAATCGTAAGCGGAATCCAATGTACAGTCTAACTTTTTTATTTGTTATTCGATTGTATACTCTGGAACATGCGCTATAGAGTCCGTTTTGTAATTAACTATTTTTGTTGAATGAAAAGGGTGCTTGTGAAATGAACACACTTCATTTATTTACACCCCGAATGCATATGAGGGGAGCGGCGACGTATTACCGCTCTCAATCTCAAGCATGCACAGTTGACTGCAATTTTAGTTCGAGAATTAGACATTATTCGCCTCTTTCGAGCGTATAAAATATGTACCTAATATTAATATCTATTATAAAAATCGGTTAGACAATATCTTAAATAGACGACGGTAGGTATCGGGTATTTTATCATTTATCGGTGTAGTAAATATTTCATTACTGCATCGAAAGCTATAACTAGAAAACTGTATAAAACAAACCCACGTAAATCGCTACTAACAGTTGAGTGATGACGTAGTAGTTAGTAGATTTGATTCAGTAATTTCGCGCAAGGTAGATATGGCTCGTTGGTCTAGGGGTATGATTCTCGCTTCGGGTGCGAGAGGTCCCGGGTTCAAATCCCGGACGAGCCCAGCTGAATGCTTTTTTTGTAAATTTTAATAGCATTTTCTACAATAATTAGCTGTTATTTCTTTACAGAGTTCATTATTAGTTTATTACTATTTATTTACAAAACAATAAAGCTATAGGAACAATTAATTATTGAATTTATTTTTGCGCCATCTGTAGGATGCAGCTGAAATAATTTCGCCCTTTTGCTGAAAATATTCTGCAGGATAAAACGTTCCTTCCATATCATAAACATAACCTATTTTTTTTCTTCAAAACAAATAAGAATTTTATCGACTGCTATCTTTTGTTTTATTTATCTTTTTTAGGAATATGCAGTCTTTCTCGAGTATTTGATAACATTGATCATGAATTTATCATATTCATTTATTTGCGAAATCAGTATTATCTCCGAAATTAGTGTAATTAGGTACGTAAATATTCACCGGCAAAGTTTATTATTTCATACAAAATAGAACTTTAAAATTAACCACCTGGTTAGTATTAGATATATGTGTGTGATCCGCAGGGAACCAATCTATTTTTAAAGCGGGGTATAGTATTTATTTATAGTTCAGCCTATACATTACGTTTACGGGCAAAATAGCGCAAAGGATGCGGAAGCGATACATTACGAAATTGGCGGTTGTTTTAAATATAGAACAACTTACCTGTACCCAAATCCTCTCTTACGGAAAGCGCGCATAACAAAGAATGCGCGATGTCAAAATACGGGAACATTTTCAGTTTTATAACCTGGTTGGCCAGGTCTAAGAAGGCTTCGGGATCCATGGTGGAATATTTTTGATGACTATAATTAAGTTTGAGTGTATGGGCACAACTAAACACCGACAATAGTGCGGGTCGGCCGCGACTAGTCGCGGGCAGGTTGGCCGCGAGACTGCCGGAGACCGCGAGCGAGATGTGGACGAAGCTGATTGAGCGCTTTTATTATTGCTGCCAAACCGCGTCGTCGATGAATTCACAGATAAGATTAGCAGGCACGGTATTGGTGAACTCTACTTTTTTCCTGCAACTTTTTAAATTATATTTGTGACTACATTTGTACTGCTGTGGAAACAATACAGTATTTTCACCAATATTGTCATCGTTTCCGTAGTGTAGCGGTTATCACGTGTGCTTCACACGCACAAGGTCCCCGGTTCGATCCCGGGCGGAAACAGTTTTTGTTTTTTTTAACTATGATCATTTTGCAAAAAATATCACTAGTGGACGAAATTATTATGCAATTTCCAGTGGAAATATAATTTTTGAAACATGCAGTAATAGTAATTTATGCAACTGCTACAATCAGGGCCCTATTGTATAATGACATGTATAAACATCGTCCTAGACACATACAATGAAACAAATAAATCAATTCATTATGAAATATATTTATAACAATATCGTTCACAATTGATAAAACATTGCAAAAATCCATTAGGCTTACAAAGAAAAGATTAAAATAAGATTTATAATTTACGTGACAACATACAAAAGAAAAGAAGTAATTTTAACGTCAGTCTTTTCTTATCAGATATTTCGCTACACAGCCAAATCTTTGGAATAAAAATTTTGATTATCAATAAATAAAATTTTGTATTTTAATAATCTCTATCAGATTGTAACAATTTCAATATAATAATTAAATAATTGCACAAATGAAGTTATATTAAATTAAAAAATTACACACTACAAACTTGTGATTGCTATATAATAATAACCTAAAAACTGAATGTATAAAACTAAGTAACTAGATGTTAGGAACAAAATTAGCTTCATCTACGACTGGAATGGACTAAAAATGCAACGGGGCTAACTAGAGGGCCATGAGGACCACTTGTAAAATAACATGGAACTATCACTAGCATTGGGGTGTTCACTGTTCATACAATTACTCGTATTACAGAAAAGGGAACTATCTTGAGCACCAATGCTTTTCCTAACAAAACCGCTCTCACCTTCTATTATCAAAATCCAATACAACGGTTCTTGAATTGAATGTCCACCAGAGATGTGCGAAGCTGCATTTTTATGTTTTTGAACTTTTTGAGACGTTGCGTGCTTGACAGCGAAGTTTCAGATGTTGAAACATACCTTCGCTCATCTCTGGATGCTCACCCTAAGCAGCGTACGAACTGGGTCTATAAATAAGGACGCAGCGCAGATAGAACGAGATGATAGCATACATCTCGAATTCTAACAGCAATGTGGCTTTACGCTACACACCATACTTACAACATATAGGACGCTGCTAAATAATAAAAAGCGTTGTTGAACGTATGTACGTGCCGTCAATAGAAAATGGAAATTATGTAAACAAATATGTCTGACTGACAATTCATTTGTCGTCTATGGATTTGTTGTAAAATAGTGATGAGGAAAGTCTATAACAATAATTAAGCAATCCACTTGACACTCGAGAAATTAATTTATTGAATATTCATTGCGAGTATATTTGTGGCTCTTAACTTCATGGCAGCAAATAAAAATAAATGGGCAATGAAAATTCAAACAAAGTAGATGGCAAATTAACAAGCTATTGACAAGCTATTGTCACATAACTAATCATTGTATACGAAAATTGTTTTTATCAAAATATGAATAATTAAAAGATATTATAGCTTAAAATGAATGCAAATACAAGGATTATGTCTATAAAATGTTGGTAAGACTGTGTTCGTTCTTTAAAAGTGCGTGATTACGAAGTAATTAAGGTAAATTGGTCTGTTTACATCATTTCCATTTTCCATTGACGGCACGTTTTATTGTAGTGCAGTATATATAACTGACAATATCATTTATGAATTAAATAATTTATGATTATGACATTTATGACTGTTACTTCAATGTTTTACCGTGAAACAGGTTGACAGCTGTTTAATGCCCATGCGTTTAGATTAATTGGAAACTATTTATCGATAATAATTGTCAGCGTATTTACTTAATATGAATGCAATTCCGACCAAAGATAAACATTTCTCAGATTTGATTAAACGTAACAAAACATTATCAGATTAATTGTTAGTCATGATAAATAAGGGGAATAACCTGTGAAATACATTTTTTTTTAAATTTATCCACTTTCTAGTAAAATTATTTTAGAAAACAACAAGGTATGGACTTCGATAAATTAGCCCAATTAAGGCACCAATAGTGTTATACACCTATTGTCAGTAACTACATATCAGTATCACTCTAACAATCGACTCGAACAGTACTTCGATTTCTCCACCACAACACCCCCCTGTACTTAGTTATCATTAAAAAAAACCTTAGCTTAAACGACTTCAACTTCATAGTCGGTTGCTATAAATTGCTCAAAACGGAGCTATAAATAAATTCCTTAATGTACACTTTATATATATTCTAACGATTATAATATTCAAAGGGATTCTAGCCTCGTAAGTCCTCGCGTAATTGTACAAGTACAAATACAAATCGAGTTTCAAACTCTAACAAAATAAATGAAGGTTCCAAATTAAAAATCACAAAAATCTGACAGGGACTTACGAGGCTAGGCAAAATTAGGTAATATAAAAGTTTAAACATTAACCACAAAAAGCGAAAAATATTGAGATTTAAATCGGGGACGGGCATATTAATTGTATAATAAAAAAAAGATATTTATCATTATCATTAATTCGTTACGCACCTAGTGTTCCAGTTACCTAACTTGCCTTAATTTATGTTCGAAATTGTATCCAGTATAACGCTTAAATCTAAAATATGTAACAAAATGTATCGCTTAGCATAGTTGTCAGTGTTGCCAGGTCTCCTGTTTTTACAGGAGATCTACTGTTTTCGGGGTGTGTCTACTGTTCTACTGTTTTTCCCGAAAAATCTACTGTATTTTAGAAAAGTCTACTGTTTTTTCTAAAAAATCTACTGGATTTTAGAATTTTACTTGTCCAAATTCAATTATCAAGAAAAAAACAATAACCTACGAGGAGGACTATAGCTATACATGACCAAGCAGACAGCAGCCATGGTCTCCACGACAATGGTCATTGTTTGATGGGCCATCATGACTCTTGGTGTGGATCCGACCGGTATTACTTGGTTATGGTTAGTTGAAGTTGAAGAGACAAATGAAATGAGATTTTTTTAAGTAATTATGAAACTTCTCGGAGTGTGGCAGTTAGTACTTATTTTTATATTATCACTTAAAACACTATGAAACACGCATTTACGTAAATTTTATGGAATAAATTTTATCTACTGTTTTTTGTTCAAATCTCCTGTTTTTTAGAGCATGTATCTACTGTTTTTTTCAGATTGGACCTGGCAACACTGATAGTTGTTGACGCGAGATGAGCAAAAACAATAACCCCCTTATTCATAAAATTTAACAAACCTCTGCTAACTAAAATGTTGTTTGTCCCTTTCTCACAAACGTAAATGTCAAAGTGACAGATAAGGACAAACAACTTTTAGCGGCATGTTAACTAATATAGGTTTGATGGACGTTTATGAATAAGGGGGTAGGTCTCCGGTACTGTTCTACAGGTGCTGTAGGATGCGCCGCGCTTACGGTGTCTGCCTTAAGTTTTCTGAAAAAAAAAACATATTCATGAGGGATGTTCCGAATCACGCTCACAGCGCTCAAAGCGCGCTTACGATCGGACCGATTCACGCTCATAGCGCTTACATGAGATGTCGTGACGTCACTGATGATGTCTCACGCGGTGCTCACACTCCCAGGCGTAAGCACCTTGAGCCAAACGTCAAGTTGACGTTTGATATATGGACATGACAGTAAACACGATCTATGAGCGTGAATCGGTCCGATCGTGAGCGCGCTCAAGTGAATAGCGGTCCGAAACAAAACACTACTCACGCGGCCTTGAGCGCGCTATTTGATTTGGACCGGCCGTCAGCACTGTAAGCGCTGCGAGCATTTTTAGCGTGATTCGGAACACGACTATGGTAAACAGACGGAATGGGAAAACATGTAGGTTCTATAGGTATCTGTTGGTGCAGTACTTTTATCTCTCGAGCGCGGGTGAGCCGTGGTTGTGTGTTGAGCTTACTACATGGACATTATCTGTGTGTGCGTCAGCGTAGGAGCTAGAGTGTGCGTCAGCGTAGGAGCTAGAGTTCACGTTGTCTGTGTTCGTATGTATCACAACTACGACGTCTACAATTTTGGCTAACCGGCGCTCGTGAGATAAAAGTACCTACTGTAAAAGAAGTTTAATAAGATAAAAATACGTTTATGTTACACCTGGCCATAAAGCGGCAATTACCGCACGCTCCGCGCGCGGGAATTCCCACTTCCTGGCCAGGAGGTGACATAAAATTTTGTACTTAACACGGGCGGTAATAAAGAAAGCCTCAGTTCGCATATTTATCGCCCTTGCCTTCGGCTCGGGCGTCAAATACCTGCGATCTGAGACATTCTTTGTTTTACCGCCCTTGTTAAGTAATGTACTATTTTTGGTTTGGATATATCTTCGATAGGCCGATAATAGTTGGTTTTTGTAGGATTTACGGGAATTTAATAGTTATTAGGAAGGTTATGTCTTAATCTTGCCTAACGGGCTTGAAATAAACATTGGTTACTTAAGAGACAAGAATAGGAGAGACAAATTAGAACTTAATTATAAATAGGGCCCAATTAAACTAACAAATGAGTACTTTTTTATTTATTCCCCGAAGAAAATAATAATTTTCTAATGAAGTAATCTTCTCAGAAATAAGTCCTTGAAAGACTTGGAGGATAATATATAGTGCAAGGTGAGAACGGTTTATCAAAACACTCGCATAATATATTTAATAATGGTTCAACTTCAACATCTCAAAAATAGTACATTACTTACCAAGGGCGAAAAAACAAAGAATCTCTCAGATCGCAGGTATTTTACGCCCGAGCCGAAGGCAAGGGCGATAAATATGCGATTTGAGGCTTTCTTTATTATCGCCCGTGGTAAGTACAAAATTTTATGACACCCCCTAGCCAGAAAGTGGGTTTTTTCGCGCGCGGAGCGTGCGATAATGACCACTTTATGGCCAGGTGTGACATAAAAGAATTTTATAGTGAGGACTAATTTTAGCAATCTTCATCATTCTCATCATTATCGGCTTAAAGTTTCACTGCTGGGAACAGGCATTCTCACAAGAGAGGATTTTTTACATAATATTGCGCCGTATTGATTGCTCAACACAAACTTGAACGACTTGAATTTGTAGTGTTTATTCTTGGTGGTGAGAAAGGAATAAGTCTTCTGGAGTCTTCTGCTTTCAAAAGCTTACGGTGTCTGCTTACCAGTGGCGGAGCGTCCATAAAACTCGATTCCCACCGGCTTGCCTAATTTTTAGCCAGTCCAGTTCTTTTACTACAGCTCTTGAAGTTTTGAATATTTGAATATTTTTAACGCGCCGCCACTGCTGCTTACCATCAGGCTGGTCGTAAGTATGTTTGCCGCCGTCGTATTATTAAAAAAAAATGTCTTACCCTTCCTCCCACGAGAGACGTCCGCAGACGCCGCCCTCGCCACTGCCGCCTCCCGCCTGTCGCCTCCTAAGGCCAAAAACACCGCTATAGCCACAACCAAGCCACATAGCAACCCCACAAAGCTCAACATGCAATCCATGCAATAATACCTATGTTTCTCTCGGAGGTACTCTTTACCGTCCGGCCGTTGGCTGAAATTAAAAAAAAAATCATATCTTCTATTCATAGTTCGGGTTGATCTTGTTGAAGTTTCTTTACGGGGCTGGGCTTAGGGAGGAAGAAAGCTAAGACTTTGTTACCGATTTTTTGTTTTTTCTTTGGCGACCGAGGTTGTCTTTCGCTTTGGAGGAACGCTTGCGAGTCGAGCATAGGGGAGCGGCGTTGGGGTACTGCGTTTAGAGCCGTTTCTTCTGAATTCTGAGTTTGGTTGGTTCCTATGGCCTCTTTGGTTGGGGTCTGGTTATCAATGTCATGGTTGTCAGGTGTTGCGTGTTGTGGGTCATGCTGTGTTGCATTTTGTGGCTCAGCCGCAGATGTTTCGTTGTGATCCGATTTAACTGAGGGCGCCGGAGCGGGTTCTTTGTTCAGGGTAGGTTTTTCGTTCGGAGTAGGTTCTTCGTTCGGGGTAGGTTCTTGGTTCGGGGTAGGTTCTTCGTTCGGGGTAGGTTCTTCGTTCGGGGTAGGTTCTTGGTCAGATTCAACAGTTTCAGACCTGTCGCTTTTCACACTTGTGGCGTTTGTGAGCTGAAAATAGAAAAATATACTTTAAATCGCTGTTCCAATTTTTCTTTTACAAATACTAAACGAACATACACGTCACGACCTACGCACAAGGTCTCAAATCAAAAATAAAGCGAAAGTTTACCAGGAAAGGAACGTATAGGAAATAAAAGTTCATGATCTCTACCTCTGGAAAAACAGGCGTGATGTTATATATATGGAATAGGCTAGCCTTCCAGCAGCTCCAGCCGAACATTTCTACTCATATCGACCATCACCTTCCCTGTGACTCGCTACAGACACGCGCCACTGAGGAATGCCGTTGGGCAGTCAAGTTTCCGGGGCGCTTGCTTCGAAACGTAGCCTTGTTCCAACTCACCGTTTAGCTGGACTCAACAAAAGGCCATCTTCTCTATTAGTAGCTCGATGCAAGCCACGCTAGTGGTAGCTGTCGGGCTCTAAGTAGCCTTGGTCTAACTCAAAGTATAACTCAAGAGAGCATATAAGTCGACCATCACCTTCTCTATGAACCGCTACTTCCCAGCCTGGCTAGTTAAGTGGTCGCTATTGGTCTTTCTGCTTCGCTCGAGAGTCGCTCCATGCAAGCCTCGCTAGTGGACGCGGTTGATCTATCTGATTGCAAAGAACGCTGGGTTCGAATCGAAGCCTTGTTCCAACTCACCGTATAGCTGGAGTCGTCATCAGACCATCATCTTCTCAATGAGTCGCCCCATGCAAGCCTCGCTAGTGGACGCGGTTGATCTATCTGATTGCAAAGGACGCTGGTTTCGAATCGAAGCCTTGTTCCAACTCACCGTATAGCTGGAGTCGTCATCAGACCATCATCTTCTCAATGAGTCGCTGCATGCAAACCTCGCTAGTGGACGCGGTTGATCTATCTGGTTGCAAAGGACGCTGGGTTCGAATCGAAGCCTTGTGCCAACTAACCGTATAGCTGGAGTCGTCATCAGACTCCGCATCTAAGTCGACCATCATCTTCTCAATGAGTCGCTCCATGCAAGCCTCGCTAGTGGACGTTGTCGGGCTCGCAGGTTGCCGGGTACGCTTGCTACGCTTCACTACCTAAGAGACAAATCAGTTTAACTTTTAACCTACTTCAAAAAATGAGGAGTTTCTATATTCGAATTGTTGTTTTTACTATGTATGAACACCGATTTCTCTGTCTGTTGTGAACCAATGTTTAAAATTATTTTTTGTTCTCGTATCACTACATAGTATAAACAAAGTCGCTTCCTGCTGTCTGTCCCGTTGTATGCTTAGATCTTTAAAACTACTTGTTTTTCTTAATAGATAGAGTGATTCAAGAGGAAGGTTTATATGTATTATTTGCACCCGGGGGAAGCCGGGGCGGGTCGCTATAATAAAATAATTCTGAGAAAGAGTATACTCCTGAGGTGGGACCAATCTCACCACTCATCAAGTCAGGATCTGATTATGCGATCCCTGGGCAAAACGCTAAAATTGAATAGGCACATCCTAGGTTTCATATATTTTCTAATAGTAGTTTATGCAACTGGTACATAATGAGGGGCATTAAAACACGAGTGTGTTTTATGAAACGAGCCGAAGGCGAGTTTCATAATAAGGTCACACGAGTGTTTTAATGCCTAATTATGTACAGTTGCATACATTACTTTATCTACACACATATTATAATTACTCTAAGATGGGTTCAGAAACCGTAGTAAATAAATACAATAATTGTGTTAATACAACCTTTTTTGCACGGTTGCGGAAATATCGAAATCAGAACTGGCAACAGATACCTGAATGTTATTTAAAAAAGTAAAGAGTCCTTATTCTGATGTGATCATGTCGTTCTAGCTCAAATTTCGTGCGATATATACTAAAAAAACATCGAGCTGACATTTCGCATCGACTGAATTTGAATTTTCAGTGATACTAGAATAGGGACATGTCAACTTTGACATTTAAATTTTGACAGTTTTGTTTGACGTAATATTTTAACATCATATATGAGATTAAAATGAAATATTTTATTACTGCTGTAGCCTTAGCCACAGATAAGAAAATTGCCATAAATTCATTGAATGTTGAAATGAGAGTCATTTTCTACGGTTTCCGAACGCATATTAGAGGATTTATGATATGTGTGTAGATAAAGCAATTTAAGTACAAAAACAGACATCAAAAATTCAACCTTCTTCAAAAACATCAAGCAAAAAGTACGTTCTTTGAATATTCAAATTATATAAGAAAGAAAGAAAAAAAAAATCCTGTTTATTTATTATTTAAACAAGATGGCAGCCATTTATTTATGCATGGTTACTCAAATGCATGCATGCCGAAAGTGATTCAGTCCCGCTAGACGTCTCAATAGAGGTTATCAATCCGATGTGTATTAATAACACCGTATGTAACCAAGTGTGAACTAGTTTAATGGTTCTTATCACTTAAAAAACGCCCATTGACTTGGGCTATTTTCTGTATGAATTAAAATTGACATTTTGTCAACATTACATATCTATTGCGGCCTAACAGTTTAAATTTAACAGTACCTAGTTTATGCAACTGTTACATAATGAGAGGCATTAACACACGGGTATGGTTTTATGAAACGAGCCAAAGGAGAGTTTCATAATAAGATCACACGAGTATTTTAATGCCTATGCCTTTTAGAAAAATAACACAAATTTTAGAAAATTGAAATTATACGAGTAATTAGTAAGTAAAACCCATAAAATTTTCATTAAGAAAATATTGTTTCAAACATCACTCAGAAACTCACAATCGTCAATTACAAGCTAAAATAAACAAATTTACTGGGTTCTTTTTTCCGCTTAATTTCCACTACACAAAACAAAATAAAAAGTGCCTCCGTCAATATTTATTTATTTATCGTATGGCATTCTAGTCACTGGATTCAATGTAGATTAAATTAAATTCACAATAAAAATACACATAAGATTAAATTAAAGATTGAGATGAATACGTCAATATCTAAAACTTGAATAAAACATCGTATCCAATTAATAAGTTGTCTTAAATAATGATAAGAACAAAAATAGGACCTCGCCCAGAGTTCAAGTCCAGGGCCACATCGATCATTTACGATTAGAATTGACGGCCGATGTCTGGCTCAGTTTTTAAATAAGTACTGACACATAATGCGAATCCTGACTCAAAACAAATAAGTATATTGAATTATATAGGACTTTGTATCTCAGGGCCATTGTTGTGTGTTGAGCTATACATGCACATTGTCTATGTTATGTGTGTGTCAGCGTAGGAGGTATGCGGTAAGGTCCGACCGAGAACACCTTTTTTGTCTCGGCCGAGACCGAGACCGAGAATAAATTAAATTCTCGGCCGAGACGGAGAATTTAAAATGTGAGAAAAAATCTGCAATTTGTTTTTTTATTTATTTAGTAATAAAAATTAAATAAATTGATGTTATAAGATAAAAATATAATTTTTTCAGCATTGTGCCAGTGGTATGTATCTGCACCGTGGGAACCGAGAATTATACCTACACCTCGCCAGCCGCGCGCGGTAGGCTCAGTCAGTTGGCTGCCACACGCGCTCACGGCCGGACGCTGCTACGCGTAATAAAGTCGTACCGAATCAAAAATTACTTCGATGCAAAAGGATTTGCAAGTTTACTCCGCAACTGCCATTATATCCAAATAATTTAGTTGTTTGTATTGAATTTTGTTTATATTATTTACTTACTATGATTTCCGAATCATGTTTTGCGGTGGCATTGTACGGCCTCAGAAAGGGCGTAAGCATTTCCATTACTATAGGGACTTGTGACCTTTTGGAAGGGCGGGAATTCAGCCTCAAATGTGAGACGCTTAATCAGAATATTTTATATTAAAATATTTTTTGCATACTGCTACTTTTACACTATTATTACGTTAAACACGTTGTTACGTTATACACGTTATAAATAAATAACGAAGACAGGTGACCACTTTAGTGCTTTCGTCGGAATATAGGTAGTTAGGTACCTACTTATCTAAACAAAGTGTTTCGTTTTGTAATATGTTTGTGATAGATTAAATTAATTAAGTACTTTCTGCTGTATGTCGTAAACCATTAGGTACAGGGTTAAAAATATACTTGGCATTGAATTTTAGAAAAGCTCTTATTTAACTTGCTGCGTTGATATGCCTGTACCTGTGTATGTAAATGCAGATCGGATACTGGAAGGATCTCTGAAAATCCCAGAGAACCAACACTAAAGTTTATTTCTAAGTGGTGACAACCCTAGCGTCGCACGCTCGGCGCGTGAAGCCAATGACCGGAGCGTTCAAGGTCGCTCCATTGTTAAATTTAGTAGGCATTTAAAACGGTAGGTATGAGCTTTTTTATTAGAACATACGTATCTGGTCGAGGAACTATTATATAATCTGTGATTGTGCCCACTGAGATTGTGTTCTCTTCGTTTGCAATTGCGGCAAAGTGTCATAATTGGTTTGCAAAGTTCATACGTCACCAATCAACATCGCGAAAATCAATGGAAAACAAAACTACCAGCCAATAGATCACCCCGTGCGGCTACACAGGCGCGTGGCAAATTCAAATTTACCAATCTTAGATCGTTGTATAGTCTCGGCCACGGCCGATAATCTCGGCTCGTTTTGGCCGAGACCGAGACTTTCGAGTTCTCGGTTCGAATTTTGGCCGATAATAGCCGAGACCGAGACCGAGATCTCGGCCGGACCTCTTAGTATGCGGTATGCGTTCTCGTTATCTACTTATGTGTTCGTATGTGTCACTACTACAACCATGGCCTACCCGCGCTCGTAAGATAAAACTACGCGATTCAAAATGGTTGGCTCAAATGGCTTCGGCTGGGAAGAGTTTGGAAGAAGCCGCGCAAGACCGTGACAAATAGAGAACTGATGATGAACGCCTGACTGAACTGAGGATGTATATCCTAATCCCCTGGCAACACAGCTTCTACAGCCTGTTCTCAATGAAAAGAGACTAAAAAGGAAGAATGTTTTGTGAAAGGACAGTAGAGGTGCTGGCCTCTTCGCCTACAAGTCACTATGCCACTTCCCGCCTACAATTCAGCTTATAGTCTACAGACTGATCGCCGATTAACCAATAAAAATATATAGAGAACTCTAGAGATCATCATACGCGATTAAGTCCCGTTTACTGGTCACTCTTTATAATACGTATTTTTATACCATTCCTCATTAACCAGTTTCCTTGGCTAAATAATCGGATATGCTCTAATAATTTGTGTTGTGTAAATATACGTTCGATAAGATCTCATTGTGATTCAATCTGGTGGTATAAGTACTTAAGATTATTTAAGTTGGTCGTTTTGTGTCACAGTACAGCGCACTAAAAGCGACTTAATTTTTCAAGCTAGAAGATTCAAAATTCAATAACAGGCTTTTACAATATCGGCCAGCACCAAAGATCTCAACTATAATCATGTCAATTTAAAGTCGTATCGTAGGCGCAGTCGACGTCAAATATATGTATACATTTGTGGCCTTAATACAATGGAATAAGGTGCATAGTATATGTATTGACATACGTATCTTTGTTGTCGACTGTACAGTGGTCCATGGTTCAAGAAAGTGGTGGTGAACCTGAACCTTAATTATACATGTGTAATTCTCAACGAGAAGGAACTATAGCAAGGCCGGCCTTAAGGCCATTATTATTACGCAGTGAGTCAACGCACTTATAAGCGCGTCAATAATAATGAACGAGTATGGTACAATTGAATTTTAATACAGCAGTTTTTAATACAGGACTTCATGCATACTATTGTTGTTAATTATTATACCTCTAAAGAGAGTTCCAAAAGGGATATCTTTAAAACATTAAAATACTATGTGTTTTGAAAACGTACCTTACCAGACTTTATAATCTTTCTGACCTTCGTCGTATTGTCGCCACGCGTTTTAAGAGGTGAAAATGATTAACAGATGTCTTTAGTTATAGTTCGTACAAAACTCTAAGGCCAAATTCTGTCAAATGAACGCAAGCAAAACTCGACTTAGAGCTCTGACTGTTAGGTACATTTTTGCGTGCGTTAATTTGACAGTTCTGTACGAACTTATACTATAAGATTTATAAGGCAATGAGAGATATTTATTATATACTTTTGAGTGATTCATTCGTGTAGATATATCTGCAGCTGACTGTATCAGTGTGTTTTGTAAACGCACTTACCAGGACCTCATCATTGTTGCTGACGCTCGTCGTGTTATTGTTCCCATAGTGCACCGACTGCCGTTTAAAGCACATGGTGAACTCGAAGAGCGACCTCAGCCCGGTGTACCACGGCTCGCGTGTCGTGCCAATACGCGCTCTCATTGTTCTGTTGCCCTGGTACTTGAGGGTGCGTAGATAGCGGCGTTTGCCTTGTATGTATGTCACCTGAAATCGGGTTAGTTGGGTGTAAACTGGATAATAAAGTACCTGTTGCACGGGTATAGTATTAAGGGCCTTTCCACTGGAGATGTGATATGCTACGTTGCTATGGATGCGTTTGATATCCACCATCATTTGACGGCCGCTTTAGCTTAGTTGGTAGTGACCCTGCCTACGAAGCTGGAGGCCCCGGGTTCGAATCCCGGCCGGGGCATTTATTTGTGTGATGAGCACGAATATTTGTTCTTGAGTCTTGGATGTTTTTTTATGTATTTAAGTATCTATTTATCTATATAAGTATGTATATCGTCGCTTAGTACCCACAGTACAATCTTTGCTTAGTTTGGGACTAGGTTGATTTGTGTAAGATTGTCCATAAATATTTAATATATATATATATATATATATATATATATATATATATATATATATATATATATATAATTCATTGGTCCACATAGCCCTGGCGGAAACGGTTTCAACTAAGCTATGTTTTATATGGCGCTCTGGATAGTGGATGCGTGCTGTGGATGCGCGCTATGGATGGTCGCGACTCGCGAGTGCTCGAGCTGCGCATTTTCTTCTTTTATTTTATTTTATTTAAAAGGCACACAAAACAGGTAACATTAATTATGTAGCAACAATAACATGATTGAAAGGTTCTGGAATGGAACGCCACCCAAAACATGCATGCACAGCATGATTACAAATAATAACGAAACCTATCCTAAGTAATTTACACCAAAGTATGAAACAAAAGCAATGTATATGAGCAACTTAACTATATTTTGTTACAAATAAATGATATGACAAAATGCAAATTTGGAGTTTATGATGACTGAGCACTTTGACATCGAACTTTACTTCGCGCAGCTACATAGCTTAGCATCAGTGGAAACGGTCACATAGTTTCGTAGCTTTCACATCCTCGCAGCATAGCTGCATAGCACATCTCTAATGGAAATGCAACCTTATGAGTATACGGCTTTGTTACCGGGAATTTATTTTTTATTTTTCGTGGCGTACTAAGGTAAAATGTATGGCAAACTCACTAATAAGACTTGTATGGCACATTAAAAAACAAATACGTACCTTGGCACGCTGATGAAATGATTGCCGTGAAGGATGTTACGAAAGTATGTAGAATAAATTATAATATTAAGACAAGCGAAAATTATCGCAGAAGAGAAATGGGTGCCTAATGCCTCCCCTTAGTGAAATAGATAAATGTCGCAAGTTATTTCAGTTATTTGTCATCAGATCAGCGCAACGATCAATTCTTCAAACATTTTACTCCTTTTCGTTGTATTTACTTATATTAAGTAGTCTTGGGTACAACAGAACACAAATATATGTAAGGTTTAAATTGTTATTCCTTATTGCACGAGATAGGGTACAAAATTATAGGTAAGTATGACCTTTGTACTCGCAACAAAGATTGTAATATCCGTGTTTTATTTGTTAAGATTAATTGTTTATGTACATTTTACATACTCAGGTCACGTGTTGAGATAATTGTTTTTAGTTCAAAGATTAATTTACCTACTTAATTAAAATGCAAAAATCATCAAAGCTTTACACCGAACTGATTAACAAAACAACCTTCGGTTCATCATCATCTTCAGCCCACTTTCGTCCACTGCTTGACATAGGCCTCTCCCATGGCATGCCACTTAACTCTGTCTTGAGAGTTTTTTGTTTCCAACCGGAGGCGGTGACAAACTCTGCGATCGCCAACCCGCCTGCCCAGCGTGGCGATTATGGGCAAAACCTCAAATGGCAAGTACACAGAAACCTACGGTTGATTAACCTAAATGTGCCTAACATAATATATTGGCTATGCGAGGACGTAAGTACCTAGGCAAATATATAAACAAAATTAGTTATCTCTTCACTTGATATTGATATTCAATTACTTTTGAAGTCGTAAAATTAACAATTTATACTCTTAATTATTGCGTGTGTATTAATATTCCTTTAATAGCTTTTTTATCTCAAGAAGATAGGTCATCCATACTTAACTATTTACCTACTACCTACCTACCTATTGTGTTGGCACAGAACATTTTGTTTTAAATTGTACACGTTGATATAATGTTTCTATAAGTCTCCAATTTTTAGAATTCCGTACACAAAGGGTCCAAACGGAGCCCTATATTATATGTATCACTCACGCGTCTATCTGTCTGTTCGTCGTCTGTCACACAGGTTTTACGGTCAAATGTTTGGAACTAGCCTTCAAATAATGTTCACAGTTGTGTGTTCATCTTGTTGACCCAAAGCTATACAAATTGCCAAAAAATATTTTTAAATGTTCTAAGTATGCTCGTGTAAGTTTTTTTTGTAGACGCTCATCCCACCGGCGGAGGGGTACACATCATATAACCTTTTTTAGTTCCTATCAACTAATCTTCAAATACCAATAGGCCCTAACGACGCTTCAGTAAATCCATATCCACATTTAGCATCGTGGCCTCCCCTACTACAAAGTTAAGGGTCATACACATCAGATTTAAGTTCGCGTTTTACCTTAGGTAATATCAATATAGTAAAAGGCTAGAAAGCATAATTTTTGGTTGGTAACAGGGGTCTCCGCATATAAATCCATATACATACATACATGTATCTTATGTAAAAACAAAGTAATTACAATGCTCATAAGCCATAACTATCGATCACATGATTTTAGTTTATTTCAACTGTCTATGATAAATAACTTTTCACTAGACTTGCAGTTATTCAAACTTTTTTTTTTATTCAAAATAGGTTTGCACTTGACCACAAATCACCTGATGGTAAGCGATATTGCGGTCTAGGATGGAACGCGCTTACCAAGTATATACCGATTCACTCTCGCCTTGAAGACCGAAAGGTTAAACTGCTATCAAAACTTACCACATCAGCAGACCGAAGAGGAGGCTTGCCCAAAACCAAGTTCACGAGAGATATGGACTCCCGCGTGACTCTGAGAGTAACTAGCATCATGAGGAAGAACACCCAGGGCAGTGGACGGACGAGCTCCGGTTGAGGCCTTTCTTCAGGATCCACTATGGAAGAAAATACAAAAATCGATATTGTATAAGTTGGCCAGTACCTAAGGATTAATTTCGCTCGTATTTGGAGCAGACCTTCATTTATTTTATTTATTTTTATTTCAGAAATTCCCTTATTTCCCCTCCTTGCATTAGTCCCTTACTAGCTGTCGACACAACGAATCCTCAAATCAATAAAGTATCGGCAACATACTTGTGCATGGCCATCAATCCGTTAGTATTTTTGTCCATCTGCCATCACTTTGCCTGGCAATATGTCCTGCACAACTCTTCAGTTTTGAAATGACTTCTCCGACGTCACGCATCTTAGTGCGACGTTGGATTTTATCCTTCCTCACTGGGTCTCGTAGCCATAAAACGGGGCATAAGCCGAGCGTGGCGTGCTCCATGGCTCTGTGCTAGCCGTTTTTATGCACAGCCTCATTGGTGAGCGTCCATGTCTCGGCACCATACGTCATGGTTCACCGTGAGTCATCTGTCATCTGAATTTGCATCATCGCAAGCGCCCATAGCCATAGGTGTCTGCTCAGCATCACGTAGGCCGTACACACATTTGCCACCGATATGTTATAAAAAAACGAACACGTAAACGGCACGTTAAGCCACTGATCCCGGCTGCTGTCTATGTTAGCAGTCGTTAAGCCAGAGGAGGCCTTAGCTTACAGAGCTTAGAGGCCTTCGGGCGGCTTGAGAACTTCTAACAGTCAAGTTACTCACTCACTTGACATGCCTCGGGTTGGAAGGTCAGATGACAGTCGCTTCCGAAAAACTAGTGCCTAGCCTATGCCAAATCTTGGGATTAGGTAGCGGTCAGCGGACCCCAGGCAACCTTCAGGATGCAACTGTACTGAGATAACGCTAAGAGGATGATGATGGTGGTATAGTTCGTAAACAACTGTAAGGCCAAAATTGCTGTCAAATTAACGCAAGCAAAAATCTAATCTAACAGTCAGAGCTCTAAGTCGAGTTTTGCTTGCGTTCGTTTGACAGAATTTGGCCTTACAGTTTTAATAATAATAACCATTCTTTATTCAGACAACAGTGATCCATGATTTGTTAGTAGTTTGCTTAATCCTATAAATTTTAGTTAATATATGTGGCTAAAGACAAGGTATTTTTAATCAAATGTTGCATAATTGACCACTCACTTCTTACTCGTATGGCTACAGTCTTCAGGAGGCTGTTTCAGCTGCCACGTATTCTGGTTAAGAGCGATGCCATCTTTTTCCGTAACACAGCCGCAAAGCTGTCCACTCGCGCCTCAGCGAACATGGCGAACGCGCAGCAGAACCGTGGCAACCCCAACAGCGCCCTGAAGGCGTTGTTGTACTGGACGCGCAGAGAGCTGAGCGATCGCTGCGAACTGTTCACCCACGGGGCACCCGAGTACAGTGAAGTGCAGTATGCTCTAAAAAGCGTTATTTTGACTGCAGCTGTACACCGGGCGAACCTGCGGGCCAACATGTTTTGTCCGAACTATATATAAAAAACATCTTACACGGTGGAGGCACGGCCCAGCGCGCACATTTCTCCACGACCCACAGCGCCTTGTCGACGTGTCGGAGCACCGACTGCCCGAACTTGTAGCTGGCCGCATGTTCCGCGACACTCTGGAAACCCTCCTTCACCAGCGCTATCACATCCATGGCTGGAAATAATACAACATTTTAGGTATAGACAGCCAAAGAAAGAAAAGTATAGACAGAAGTGAGTGGGGTAGTGGGTAAGAGAAGGTAAAGGTATAGACAGTAAAAGGTAAAGGTAACCCTTTGACCGCCAAGAACCTATAAAGTGGTTGTGTGTCGTCGTGCCCACGACGCCAACAACCACTTAAAAGATCGGAGTGAACGTGTACTTTGATCATGAAAAAAATCATTTATGAACTGTTCTAATTTGTTTTTATTGGTTTAGACATTACTATGTAATACTATTATACTATTCTGTGACATCACACCAAAAAAACAGTGCTTGGCGTACTGGGCACGACGGCACACTATCGCTTTGGCGGTCAAAGAAGGTATATATGATATTTTGTATAGTTTCTGGTTTTTGAGTGCCGAGTCTAATTGTCAAATACGTTCGGTATTTACTTTATTTTATGTAAAACATCATATCTAACTACTGTCTTCTTTCGCTAACAGATATGTCATGCTAAACCTCCCAGCCAGTGCGCCTTGCGTTAAATGCTGCAATAATGTCTAATAATGCCTAATTTTTTGTGAACTAACAAATTTTCTGGGTTTTCTGGTTCTTATTTTATCCATTAAGAGGGAAGAATACTAGAAATCGCCAAAACCGTTTAGTAAAAAATCTCAGTTTTACCTCACCCCAAAAAATCCAAAATATATTAATATGATTTTCTGCCCAGCATATATACAGGGTGGAAAAAATCTATGGGCCCTGGAGGGAAACTGCCTTAAATCATAAAGTTAGCATGTTTAACTTAAAGGAAACATTATTTTATTTTTAAAAGAAATAAAACTGCATTTAAGGATTTTCTTAAATTCGTCTGTTTCACCCGGGAATCGAACCAGATGAAAATCTAAAAAAAAAACATTCGCTATTTTATTTCACTAGTCGATACAATGTGAAAGATAATATGTCTCTAAGAAACATTAGGCCTCACACTCGTCTTTCGTACAAGATATCCATAAAAGCGAATATTGAGTTGAAATTTCTTAAAAATCCTTAGAAAAATTAAGAAAGTATTTAAATGTAGTTTAGTTTCTTTTTAAAAATAAAAGAATGTTTCCTTTAAGTAAAATGAGTTCAATGAGCTACCTCAAGTATTTAAGGTAGTTTCCTTCCAGGGCCCATAATGTTTTTCCACCCTGTATATAAACTTAGTGTTAAAGGGCACTACAGAAACATTTTAATTGCCACAATTATTAACCATCAAACGACGATTACTATCAGGATTATTAAACAGATCTTGGATGTTAATTTGAAGTGAGCATGTTGGGGCAAGGGTCATAATGTGGGTCAGAGTATAAGATTCATTCGCGGAAAATTGAAGCCATTTCATAACTTATCCAGTGTTAATTTGCTTTCCATTTCAATGTCTGTCTTAATAATAAAAATAAATAAAATAAATATTTTTGGACATTTTTACACAAATCAACCAACAATAAATCAATATCATCAATATTACATATATTTATTATATTTAGTAATCAGTAAAAAATACCTATTAAATAAAATAAAACTGACCACTATTAAATAGGCCAGTAGCGAAATGGTCAAAATATAGTGTATATAAAATACATACAAACAATGACTACAAAAAAAGGTGTGGATACAGGGGGAAGGGGGCAACAGGCGCAATTTTACCACCCTAAAACAGGTATTATTCATATAAAGTGCCCGCTAATCAGATGGTGCCAGCTCCTCCCCTCATGCCTCTGCCCTCTCCTCCCCAATAACTAAATCCTGGATCCGCACCTGATAAGTTTTTTATTTACATTCAGCAGATAACATTAAGGCAATAACATTTAAAAAATGTAAAAACCCCACTGAATTAAGACCCCTGGTTGACTGGGCATAAAAAGAATGAGCTCTAGATAACCCCTTTCAAGAAATACCTCCTAAATTATGTCCTATGTTATTAATAAAATATTTCATTTCATTTCATTTTTACCAATAAAATATGCCTGTATTTTTTTTTGTTTTTTTTTTTAATAATAATAGATGTTCTACCATGTAAGACCCATTGTCATTTTTAACACAACAAATGTACTCAGTGTCTACAACAAAAATCTTAAAAAAATTTTACTCACTTAATGGGGGTTATCCATAGAATATTTCATTTTTTTCCTAATTGAATTGTATTTTTATAATAATAATATGATATAGGTAACTATTTATGTATGTTTCGTAAAACCCCTAATCTATGAATGGAAATAAAGGACTTAAGAAAGAAAAGGTAATATTAAAAATGTATATTGAACAATTTAACTCCTGAAATGTTATGACGAAAATGCAACCTGAGGAGTATGTACATATGTTCCAGTACCATGTAAAAAAACTTATTAAACAATTACAGGAAATGCTACTTGACAGGTAAAAAGTACAAGTAATTAGTAACAATTTAATACTACCTTCAACAAAATCCAAATTCAACACCACACACTAAAAACTTATATTTCACTCATACTGTTTGCATAGAAAAGCTTAGTACAGCTATCACATATGTAATATGTAACAATATGCTGCTTGCTACATACTTATTAAGAAATTAACTATTAAGATCTATTTTTATTTGTCCGGGTAATTATTCTAAAGCAAAGCCCACCAGATGTGAAATATCATATAACTTCATCCTTGTCTGATACATAATTATTAGTATATCACCTTTTCTTTCATGCCATAATTTATCTTGTCTCATTGGCCTTACATTACACTATACATATGGAGTGCAGCAAACATAAATACATCATTTTGACTTCTTTATACCTTATAGATAATGTGGGCAGCATAAGGTGCAGAGGTCAGTGCAATCATAGGCTGATATGAGGGCCACGGCGCTGACAAATATCCAATCCACACCAATATAATTGATAGGTGATTTGTTTGTCTCCGTTGTTGAGACAGATTAGAAAACTTTCTAACATTATTATGTTGTATATTGTTTAAATGTTGGCATAAGTTGAGTAATATATATAACAAATAATAATTTGCGGTAGGTATTAGATAAAAATTAAAGAGGTAAAAATTGTATTGCAAGGAATAATCATTCCTTTAAAAAAAGCTATAATATGAATTATTAGTGCTACTACTACTCAACTTAAATATGTAGAATCAAAGTATGTTCGGCCGGTTCGGATGTTAGTTAATACTTACCTACAAAGATTTGTTGATAGTGCTTTGTACCTTTCCTCAGAAAGTGAGAGAGGGTAATTTTTATACCAATCAGTAGCAATGGTTATCGGTTATATAAATACCCAACTAAAAAAAATATGAAGATATAGACTTACCCACTCTCGAATATATTAACACCGCTCCCAATTGCAAGGCAATACACAATAGAATATAAATACGGAATCCGGTTCAATTGCTAAGCTCATACAACTAGAAATTCACATCTGCGGACTGTTGTGGTATGCGCATACGCAGCCCTGTTTGATAATTAATATATTTAAAAATGTGAGGCGTGAAATAATTTGTAAATGTCTAGTATTTACGCGAAGTACCGAATATGCCGACGAAGCACGCACATTAAAACCACCCAACGCACGAAACGAAAACGAATAATACCATATCACAAATATGAAACGCAAGATTTGACAGCCGTCAATCTAATAAAACCCGTGCCAGACGGTCGAAGACAAGCCCGGGGCTGCTAGTGCTGGCTACCGCGAACGGCATTCGAAATTTTCCCTCTCTGTCGCACTTGCGTATGCACATAAAGGTAAGACCGCACTAGGCGACGCGACGCGACGGTACGCGACACGGCTCTAAATCAGTATACCGCACTGAAACTGCAGCGACACATTTTGCCCGTCAGTTGTTATGTCGCGTCGCTTACTATACCGCTCTACGCGACGCGACACTACGCGACGCGCCACGGCGCGACAAAGTTGGTCGATTGGTCAACTCTGTCGCGTCGCGTAGTGCGGTTTACCTCGTACATTTACATACAACAAAGAATATTAGAGCCGTGTCGCGTAGCATCGCGTCGCGTAGTGTCGGGTCGCCTAGTGCGGTCTTACCTTAAATGCGACAGAGAGGGAAAACTTCGTTTGTGGTTCGCGGTAGCACTCCAGAGACCGGGCGAACTTGGTCTGCAAAGCCCGCTAATCAAAGGAGGTCTTCCTGGAAACAGCTGTCTACATGGTCCGTGCGGGCTAAGGTCGCCCGGTCTTTGCGTTTTCTTTTTCGACCGTCTGGCACGGGCTTAAGATTTTTCGCACGCAGAAACGCATCAGCGAAAAAAAATTACCTTTATTATTTATGGTGCGGCTGGAGGGATGGCGGGTTTGTTGCTTCTGCATTTTCGATAGCATAATATCTGATTAGGTTCTGAAATAAAGTGAACAGTAATTGATATCTCAATTTACGTTAAATACAAAACATAATGAAAGTGTAAATCCACATTTTTACCACATCAATTGTGGAAAAATGCTGTGGTAATGGAATCCTTGGAAGACTCAAATTGCCGTTCTATGAGTGATAGTTTTTCTTTGTACGAGCGTTACATGAGAAGTTTTAATGTAGTGGATACTTTCCGTCAGCAAATCGAACCGGATCCAGTTTCATTATCCAGTAATTGTGACGACGAAAACCCGAGCATTGGAGGTAACATAGACTTGTCAGCTGCTGTCCAAACGAGAATTCAAGAGCATAGTAAACATTACGAAAGTGTAAAAGTTGACTGTGTTTCCTTGGGTATCAGTGAAAATACTGCAGATAAGTGTAGTTTGATAACAGATATTATTAAAATCGGTTCTCCTTGCACATCTCTCACGCCGTCCCTGCACGAAAGTTCGTCTCTGACGGTGGACCACAATCTAACAGACAAGTCCGACCCGACCGACGTTCCTGTGTCTTCGGATGAATCAAAATCCAGCTGTTTCAAACAGCCTATATTTATAACCTCTACTATGGAAAACAGTAACAATGCAGTCGACATGCTTCGTGACGTAAGACATTCTGAAAGCGTCTTCAAACTGCCGATCAGTGAATTATCCTTCAATGGCACTATAAAGCACGTGCAAAAGCTGAAGCCTATTGTGGATCCCATCACTGCCCTGACTGCTAATGCTGGGCTAGTTTTGGATGAGAAATCCCAGGAACCTGATTGTTTTTCGAATGAGAACAGCATTGCTTTTGAAGACAAGAGCTGCCATACCCCTACAGCTAGTGACATATCTGATGAAAGAAGTTATGAAAGGGACAAATGCACTGAGAGCACTGGAGATTCACAAAATGAAGACTTCTCCAGAAAAAACAGTTTGTTCTTGAGGCCAGAGGAGAAGAGTACAAAATGGAGTAATGACCAAAGTTACTCTTCCCTAGAAGCCTCATTTGACAGTGGTGTGCGCTCCCCAGACATGTTCTGTTCGGACGATGATGCTGAAGCTAACCCGGAACATGAGCCTTTTTGGAGTTTTCTGAAGAACTTTGAACAATATGATAAGAAGAAGGTTAAGAAAATGGAGGTGAGCACTTTGGTCAAAAACCTTTTTCTGTAGAATTTTAAGAACAAATTATTTTCTGTTGCTCATTGCATCAGTAAACTATCATTGCTTATTGAAAAGGTAACATGCCCACTAAAAACAAGTTTTTGTTATTACAATTAGGAACTCATGTTTTTACACAAATGCCAGAAAAAGGAGTGTAATGTTTTTTTACTTCATGTTCTTTTCCCTATCTCCTGAGGTTTGGTTTGATTCAGAATAACTACAATTTTATATGATGATAAATTGGGCATTTTCACTTTAAAGTGCACCCCCTACTTTTTTTTCGGATCTCGGTGATTTTGGGTATTCTGACTCAGAATCATGAGTACTATTGATTCAGATGAAGAAAAAAAATGCCCTTGATTTTTCATACAAATTTTCTGTGTCAGTTTTGTGATGAGCCATATAAACTGTATGAAAAAAGCGTCACAAAACTGACTTTTTTTGGCGGGACACTTTTTTTCTTTGCAGAAATGGATAGTACTTGTGATTCTGAGTCAGAATACCCAAAATCACCGAGATCCGAAAAAAAAAGTAGGGGGTGCACTTTAAAGTGAAAATGCCCTATTACCACAATTGCTGCATCTTTGTACACCCATTTTTTGCAAAAGATTCCAAGTTTAATTCCGTATTGTTATTAGTTTCTTAGTCAAATTTATGTGACAGACACTACATTTAATTAAGGTTATTTTGAATTATGTATTATTTTTAATTGATATGGACTGACTCCTGAAAGTGCCCTGTAGGCGTATTTGCGAAATCAATGTTTGAATTTTTTAAATGTATATGATCAAAATCTGTACAATTCTCATGTCCTTGTAATGCTTTGTTTTGAACAGGAAAAGCTCCAAGGGATCCTACCGCCTCCATCAGTCACAACATTACGCACAGATGTAACAGAGATGCTGAAGAAGTACTATTGCTTCCTACCAGCATTTAACAATGAGGTTAAGATTGAGGTCCCCGAAATAAATCCTGTAACTCCCACTAAAAGAGTCTCGTTTGTTGAAATACCGGTAGCACCTCAGTTAACTAGAGAGGAAACTGCGGAGCCTTCTGGGATAGAGGTTGAGAAACAAGAGCATGCACTGGATACAAGTGCGAATGATAAAAGTGTTGTGCTTGATATGTGTACTGAAGCTGAGGCTAAGGGAAATGCTTGGCCTGACCTCTTGAAGTGCAGGCACTATGATGTGTAGTAAGTATTGTTTGATGAATTAGGAACTCATGTTTTTACACAAATGCCAGAAAAAGGAGTGTAATGTTTGATTGTTTGATTGTTTCTTATCTACCTATGTATTGTCTTTAACATGCCTGGATGAAGAAAGTGTACAGGAAAATATTTAACCTTTATTTGACTTATTTTTTACAAATCATAAGTGTATAAGGCGCTTGTATGTCTTATGCGTCAAATGCATGCGTTTATATATAAATACGTTGCGTCAAACGCAATGCGTTGAATGGATTTATATGGAAACGCATGCGTTTGACGCATAAGACAAACAAGCGCCTTAGAGATAAGCAATTCTTATTAGATTAGATGTTCTGTATACTAAATAGGTTACGAGTTCATGTCTCAGATTATTTAAAGTTTTATTAGGTATCTACCTAAATTGGGCCATTATTATCATGTTTGTGTATTTAAATACTTGTATATACATCTTGGAAACCGACCCCGTTAAAACCTGTCGTCTACCAGTCCCTGCGATCCCAGAGCACATAACAAAACAATGCTATTATTTTTTTTTTCTGTAGAGGAACCTTAATCTTGTTAACTTATGAATGCTTGTAACATTGAATGGATATAGAAATAGTCTCTCTTTCCTAAATATTGCAGAGCAAAATATGCATCACTCACTAACATTTTACAGATCAGTCAGCTGGATATAATAAAAGACCATGGCAAAAAAATTGCTTTGCATAATATGATAAAAATATATACTACTTAACTCATTGGGACATTAGTTGCAAACAATGTATCTTCTTGTTTTAGTTACAATGTGACAACCTATTCTGAAAAGATGGAAATGCTGGCATTGCGCTATGGAGAGAGATATGTAGGCGCAGAGACGGAAACCAGTGTCAATGTCTACTCTGGAGGTCTTCAGTCACCTAGCAGCGCTCACAAAAAGAAGGCACTTCGACTTAAGTAAGAAATGACCTTGCTACCTTACTAAAACATACAACGCAATTATGGCACCGAAACACAGTGCAGAACATAATATTTAGTGCCCATCCGGATCCTTTTTTTGACGAAACCGCAACCGAAGGTTCGATTTTGTCTCTAGTTTCGACCGAAACCGAAACTGACAGTGAGCCCTTCTTTCTAGACATATGAAAAATTAAAAATCAATTATTTGTGTAAGTCATATAAAACAATTTTAATAACAAGGTACAAAGCAAGTGATATTTTTGCCTAAGCTAAAACGGAGACGCTTCGTTCGCTGGGTCAATAATATCAGTTTCGACGTTGCCAAAAGGTTCGGCAGGTTTTTGACCGAAACCGAACCTTCGGCCGAAACATTATTTTTATGCCGAAACCAAAACCGAAACTTCGGTTGGACACTAATAATAATACAAGTAGAGGCAAACGACAGACACTCTTTTGCCTAAAGACTAAGGGTTGGTGTCCACCAAACGGCTCGCATCGGCTCCCATCGGATCGACTCGCATCGGATACGAACGGATGCGTCGACATCCGATCGGCTCCGATCGCATGCCGACGCATACGATCGGCTCCGTACGGCCGCTTGCGAACGTAGGTATCCGTCTGCGCCTAGTCAAATAGTTTAATTACTATCGTGTACTACGTAACCGTATGCTTTTGAATGAATGAATGAATGAATGAATCCGTTCCGATGCGATCCATTTGGTGGAACCCGACCCTAACTTGGGATTAGTAAAAAAATATTGTTGGTATTGAATAGTATTTCTTTTCTTTTAAATTAATTAGTTTACAACTAACGTGTTGGTTATTATTTCGTCTATTCATGAAGTTATATTTTCAGGATGGCTCAAGCTAAATCTCCAGGTAGGCGATTGTCGCATTTGGCTCGCCGACGCCAGGCATTCTGTTCTGCTGCTACTATCAACGAAAAGGCCCAGGCGAGCACTGCCAAAATGGTCCTCATTGATAAAAAGTAAGTAAATAACCCAAATACAACTGAAGAGTCTAGGGAAACTTTATACTTTGTAACAAATGTAAACTGTCACTTATAGTACAAACTTACTATAGTACTAATATTAGTTTTAATTCTTAAGGCGAGGGGTGGGGCAAGGCATTTTCCATACAACCATTGTGCACGTTTTATTAGTCGGTTTTGGTACTCCCGAATATATTTGGTTGTAAATATTTGATACTTGTATATGAATAACATGAAGAAGACATTTTCAAAAATTTCCAAAAAAATACAAGCAATAAATCTACAGGTTATGGCTAACAGAAAAATGACTATAATGACCAAAAATCAGACTGTAGTGCAAACACAAACAAAGAAAAACTTGCACAAAGTTTGTATGGAGAGATCTCAACATTATTTCCATGGACTCTTCAGTTGCAATAAACCATTCATTCTTCAGTGATGAAATTTCTAACCCAAGCAATCAGTTATTTCCCTCACAGAAAACTCATCAATTCAGCCGAAAGAAAAAGCCCCCGCCTCGCTGTCAGACGCACACCAGGCAAGAAAACCCCTATCCGCAAAACCCCAGGTAAAAAGACTCCAGCGAAAACCCCAAAGACGAAAAGCGGAGGCTCCAGCCGAAAGAAGATCATGAGAAGACTGCTTATGGATTCTGAAAGTATGACCAGGTCACAGCCAACTCGAGAGACATTGAGAAGGGCCTTATTTGTCAGTCCGGAAAATAGGAAATCTATACCTAGTAACGCTAGCACATCAGTGCCGCTGCAAGCGATGAAGTCCAAGCGAGCTCTATTCTCATCACCTGATAAGTCGGCTGAGACGAAAAGTGCTGACGGGACACGAAGTGATCACTTCTTGAAGCGGAAACTGGATGCTTGGGATGAGCAACCAGAAAGCACTAGGAGTAAAATTGCGAAGAGCCTCTCGTTCGGTGGAGATACGATAGGGGGCATGCCGCACCATGTTATGAACCGTCGGGCGTCTGAAGTATTCTCTAGAAGAAATTCGGTTGAGTTGAATGAAACTCACAAGAAGGTGAGAATTTTTGCATTACATACCAATTCAGTACTAATTAGTTAATTATAGTGATCATTTAATGATCATGTGCGACTTGTTGGTATGAAGTCTTCACTTCAACTGCCATTTAGTCTAGTACTTCTACTATTACAGGACCAAAATCGGGTTGTAATCATTTGGTTGGACCTCTCGCTCGCATATACGTGCATCCCTAAAGTGTAAACGAGAGGTCATGTATGGCTCCATTGACTAATTCATTATCAACGAATATTAAAGCTTCATCGCGGAACATGCACATGCCCGACGGCAATATTACTGTACGCGTGCGAAGGAGCCAATTTGTTCTTCGACAGCACTTTAGTTACTGCGCTAATATCATTAATTATTTATTTCAGAAACTCCTCTGGGCCGTATCCGAAGCGCTCCGCGTGCATGGCTGGCGCATGTCATCAGCAGGGTTCCGCGAGAAGGCGGAAGCCCTGGCTCGACTCACGCGGCGGCTGCTGACACTCCCACAGCACGCAGCCAGACTGGCCTCGCCCAAGCTGTCGACCTCCGAAACCATGCTCAAGTAAGTATAGTATACTGTTGTTGGGGCCCGCACATGGGATTGTACGATACAATCTTCACTATTTACACGACTGCCTAAAAAAAGGAGTGTAACCCAAGAACATATTGTTAATGAAATAAATTTGTCTTCAGACTCGCTCGCCAGTACGTGTTCGCGATTATCCAAGGGCGCAGCATCGAGGATTGTTTCCAAGAGGAACAAATGAAACTAGCCAATGACGGCAATAATAAACTCTCCGGCTATATATCCGCCAACGCTTATCAACAGTTCAAGGCCAGGCAAGCCGCCCCTAGCACACTAACATCACAAATCAAAGAGAACTGCAATGGTTCCTTTAAACAGGATCAACCTAGAAGCGGCTCCAAAAACGTCCTACAAGACAAACTTATCAACGTCGACTCTAGCTCTAACAGTAGCAGTGGCTTTAGCATGCTTGACAAGTCAGGCCTCTACAAGTCAAATTCAATGCCTTCATTCGAAGAAGCGGCTAAAATGAGGGCCCGGAGACAAATTAGTTTTGACAATCTCGATTTCCCTAAAAGGTGATGTGTTTGTTAGGAAATTATTAATAAGATAATCTGACTGATTTCGGAAAAATGTTTGAGATATTTTTATGATTTAAGTAGACAAATGACTGTAAAGGAATATCATATCTGGTTTGTGATAAGTATGATTTCGCTTGTACGTGGTAGCATCATTAGGTAAACACTAAACGAGCTGCTCGTTTGCTTTGTAGTTATTAGTCATAATTGCCACACTGTATGGCAGATTCCCCAGTTCTGGCCGCTGGCCCGGTTTTCGCCATTTTCGACTTTAAATTAAGTTTACTAAGGTACAGACGTTTGAATAGACAATCTTAAAGTGGCCAGAACTGGGGCATCTGCCCTACATTCTGTCCGTCGTTATATCAGTGGGAGCTGTTTAGCTTAATGAACATGAGGGGCTGCTTTCCCACTGGTAAACTAAGCTATGATTTTCACACATGTCGCAAATAGCTTCGAAGCCTATTTTTAGCAACTGGTTTGAGAACGTAACAGAATTGTTCAGGTGGCCTATTAAAATAACTAATTAAATATCAACTAAATGGTTGCTTGTGGGTTACGAAGGCCTTCAATGCAATTGTATCCTGTCTGAAAGGGTTATCACATATATAATTTATGTAACTATAACGCAAAAGAGGACAGACATATTATGTGGCTAATCGAATGTAGTATTAAGTACAATTTAGATAACGCTTATAAAATGGCTATTGTAGACCAGATAAATAATATATTGAAGTTACAATATGGCATTATGGTGTCGCCATATTTCTGGTTCTGTAAGCAATTTCAACCGTTTCATACAATTGTCATAGTATATTTGTGACAGCGCATTGTGTGTAATGAAGTTTTAAATTCTCGAGGTGCACTGCACCTTTCTAGATTTATTTACCCCCGCCATGCTATGGTGTCGAACACAAAATCTTGTAAATATACCCAGATAGCCATTTCATGAAATACATGTATTCTCTCTGCGTTAGGTGCAGGCACCTCAGTCAAGTTTGCTTGCGGAAACCTATCGGTCGCTTTACTAATTTACCGTGGACGTTCACGGCACGGTAAAACTATGGTTTCGTTCATAATTATTCATTAGTCTAAATTCTATGGTCTTTTTATGAATGAACCCATAGTTTTACCCTGCTGTGGCCGACGACGATATCGTATACAAGCGTCCTTTTAGTAGTGATTCTTTATTTCGTTTATAAGCTCAGTGTTATTTTACTATTGACAGTGTTTGCGTCATATTAGTCAAGATGTACTTACACATATAGCTACATATTTGTAGACAATGAGTAGGATGATTGGCTTTTTTACTTGCATGTGACCATAGATTACAGAAGACTATAACATGTTGCTGTTCGTTTTGTGCTTCCCGTTTCATAGTTTTACTGCTATTAACTCCTTTTATTTCGCAATAAGTACTTTAACACATTGTTAAATCATCCCGCTCTATTTATCAGGAAATATATCAATGATTTTAGTGAAAAGTGCTACAAGTGCTTTACAAAGGACTTGTACCATAACATTACACTAGAACCACAACTGTTTCCTTTTCTAGCAAGGTTAACGCCATTTGTGTTTTGTTACTATTACTGAGTCCGATCTCACGATATTTAGAGTAATAAATTATTTTTCTCTTACACATAGTTTCATTCCTAGTCAATTAAGAGTACTAAGTCCTTATCTATATCGTCAATTAACAACGCGATGCGTATGATAAGATAATCCTGCGTGAAAACAGTCGTGTTGATACAAGTGGATGAAAACTAGTATTTGTGCATTGTGTTGAGAAAATAAGATGGGTAGCTCGCAGTCCTACCCTGGACTAACGCAAGATGTTTTAGAAGATTACACAACTTTAACATATTTACAGAAAGGAGAAATACTGTAGTAAGTTACACTATACGTTTTTGTTTTGATGATGTATTCAATTTAGGCTGTTAAATTTCACTACTTTCATTTTTTTTAGCCTAATGAAAAAAGTGTATTCAATTGATCCGGAGAAGATCACTGCCAACTATCATCACAGATTCACCAAAGATGAAATACTGAAAAAGTTCGATGTGCTAAGGGTGAGTTGAGTTACTAAAAATGGGCTTTTTTTACCCCCCTCTGTTGCTCCAATATGCAAGTGCGACAGAGAGGCAGATATTTCGGTTCGCGGTAGGCCCTCTGGGCCTGTCCTCCGAACGTCGAAATCCGAACTTCGTATAGTGCCGTCCCTTCCACCTTCCACTCATATGGTGAAGCACACACAAGAGTGAAGGGGACGACACGATACGAATTTCGATGTTCGGAGTACTTTAGTATATAAGTACATTGTAGTCTTTGGTTCGGAGTAAACTGCGCCCGGCGGGCAGTTTAGTATGAAATACCTAGGAAGAAGTGTAGCGGAGTACAGTTTTATTTGTATGATGGATTTTCACTTATTTCAGAATAACCCGTTCCAAGACCGTATCTTCAGCGTATTTTCCTCGCTCAAGGACGAATGCTTCTCCTTCGAAGACCTACTGGACCTATATTCGGCGATGAGCTCTGAATGTCCCACAGAGGTTAAAGCAGAGTGGGCTTTTAGGATCTTTGGTATGGTTTGATCGTCTTTCATCTCGAATAATGGTTATGAGTCTAGATGGATTGATTCGACGATCAGTCAATTTATGTGATCCTTAACCCTGCGAACCCGAAGAGCGTCTAAAGAAGACGCGCCCCTTCACAGCGAATCTCATACTAATCTGTGCGCAGTTGTATGGCTTGGGCTGTGGAGGGGCGCGGCTTCGTGGATGGCGCGCACTATAACAATGTGGCTTTCATGGTTTTAAATATGCAAAGTCTTGCTTGAAGTATTATAGTTATTAGCTGTATGCGCAAGCAACAGGACACGTTAGGCGAACTTGGCGTTCAAAGGGTTACAGTAAGTTTATTATGTCTAGATTTGGATGAAGACGGCCAAATCTCAGCAAGAGACATCAGCGGAATCATCGACAGGTTGACTGACGATCCCAATAACAAAAGTAACTATATCGAAATCAGCAACAAGAAGAAAATCGCTGATATTGTAAGTATTGCCTTTATAAGTTTTATATAGCATGCATGCATCCCCTATTATATTAGGTACTCTCACAGATAGCACACGGAGAAAAAAACTTTACTTATTATCACTAAAGTTTAGTTAGGGTTACAAAATTTTACTTAACGGCACGACAACAACTTTTTAGTAATAGCTACAAACTGGATAACTAAAAAAATGTAGGGATAACAACAGGTATTACTAGGGTTGTGTAAAACATTGCTTTTGCTAGTAATGCCTGCTAAACTTTAGTATTAATTACTAAAATTTAATATTTTGGACAGTAACAAAACGACTGTAAAATCTAGTAGTTTTTTTCTCATCTAGTCATACTACTCTTGACTAATTATGAATGAAACCATGGAGTTTACCGTGGACGAACGTCAACGATAAAGTATAAAAGCAACCATTGGCGTGTGGGGCAAGTCAGTGGCGGTGAAAAGGTTAAACGAATTGGCGAATAAACATAAAGAAAGTAGATACTATGATGGTTACCATTGTGACATTAGGTGTCTTGAAGGTAGTTTTATTTTTACTTATTTTCAGATACTAAGCGAGATGAAACTAGATAACACAGGGGGCATGGGATTGAGCGAATTCAAAATAGTTATTTCAAGGATGGCAGAGTTTCACACATCGTTCTATTTTAGGATATAATTAATCTAATAATGTAATAATCCACCTGTGTTACATACAACAATAAAACGTAATTTACAGAGTTTATTACCAGTTTATGTTATAAAGATTGGCGTAGAAGTGGATCGGTCATAATAAGTACCTAAATTAGATTGTAGTAAGTAGTACTTTCAACTTAAAAAGTTGGAATAAAATTTCTTCAAGAGATATAGAAAATATTTATGCGTCATACTTATTTGAACTGAAATATCATAATGTTGAAGTGTTCCATTTGTTGTGAGAACGTGCATTCGTGTTCAAATATTCGCGCTCGTTATGCTGTCATTAAGGCCGATTTACATGATGCGAAAAATTGCATGCGGTTTTCATTACGTACATTACAGGGTTTGATCGAATACGTTGTAACTGCTGGGTGGACCGGACCGCAGCTCGCAATGTAACGAAAATCGCACGCAAGTTCTCGCATCGTGTTAATGGGGCTTTAGCTCGGCGCGAGAGGAAGATTTCGCGCGAAACAGCGAAATACGAATACAATGAGGGTTGTACCTCGTATCTAAAACTAGTGTTGGACCAACAGTAGTTTTAGGTACGAGGTGCAACAGTGTTGGTCAACAAGTGCTAGACGGGTTATTCTGGCAATGAGAGCAAAGTCCGCGAGGATGCTCGTAGGTACCATCTTAGACTGTAAGCCACGCCACAGCCACAGAAACTCTGTGGTCGGGGTGATTCGGCTTTTCGAAGGTATAGTATATATCTTGAAAAGGGATGAAGATTATCTGATGAAGGCCTTGCAAGCCGCCTTGTTGTATCTGGCGCCGAGCGTTCGGCCTGGTAATGGAGGGAAACCGCTGGTGCGGCCCGCACTGCTGCCTAGGACCGCCGGCTGCTTGTACTTTACGTGGAATGAGGGGAAACTGAGGTACGTTCTGCGGGGAAGAAAAAAAAACTAATTATAGGACTTCTATTTTACATTAACAGAGAGCGTTCCGCGTTCCTTCATTGTACATTGTACCGAGTCCCTTGCGGTCATGCACACAGCAGGCAGTCAGAACGCCACTTGAATACTTACATACAACTTTGAACACAGAACGCTCTCTAAGTGCGCTTTGCTCTAAAAGCCTTATCACACTACCCTATCGGTAGGGCCCTAACTCGGGGAGGGGAGTAAAAGCATCTCACTCATTAGAGCGAGATAGTTTAACTCGCCTCCCCGAGTTAGGGCCCTACCGATAGGGTAGTGTGACAAGGCTTTAAGGGCGAATTCTGTAAAACGAATGCAAGCAAAAAACGACCTAGAGCTCAGACCATAAATAGGTTTCTTGCGTTCATTTTTCAGAATTTGGCCTTACAGGCGAATTCTGTAAAACGAATGCAAGCAAAAAACGACCTAGAGCTCAGACCATACATAGGTTTCTTGCGTTCATTTTTCAAAATTTGGCCTTACAGTTTCAGACGTATTAAAGCTGTAAAAACTACTTACGGATTCAGGTCCGGTGGGCATTGCCACATGAAATCTGCATCCAAGAAGTAGGTCAGCGGGTGGTACGCCTTGGGATAGCCCCTGTAGTAGTTCCTGTGGCTCTGGCATGCCTTCAGTAAAGAAATCACTTTTACTTATATAGGCATTTCTAGTGGCTTTGATTATAAGTAATGATTACATCATCTAACGAATGTATTCTCAAAACGACTGGGTATAGTGCTCATGGAGCGTAATACTGAGTCCACTAGGAATTATGGTAAACACCCAAAACTAGAAGAAATAGGCTGTTTCTGTTGTTATGCTTGAGAGTTTCAAAAGTAAACGGCAAAATATAGGTATTAACAGCTATCAATTTAAAAAATTAACTTACTTCATAGAACAGTTCAATTTCATCTTGCCGCCTATTATCAATGAACAAAACGTCCGTCATTTCTATTTAGTACTACCGAGAACCTACTGGGGGGAATATAATAACGGTTAGAACAGAAATTTATTTATTGCTACATGTAATTTTTCATATTTAGCGCCATTTAAAAAAAATTGACGTTTGGTCATAGACAAGACAGAAAAGGAGTTTACGTGGTTCGAGTAACACAATATATTTCTTGAGTTCGAGTAGACTGGGTGTATACCTAAGGAGTCTTTAGCCTAGCTAGCATTTAGCGTTATGCGGGTATTACACTATCCTGAATTCAGAACACTGACTAGTGGAGGGGAGTTGAAGCATCTCGCTCTAACGTATAGGTCCAAACCCTTCTAAACGTTCTGAATTCAGGACAGTCTAATACCCGCTTTATATCAACATCGGCATTTAGCGTTCGTCCCTCTCGCACTTATATGTTTGCTAGTAAGGGACTAACAGTGGATGTCTGAGATAAACGTCGTGCACGTCCACGGTAAAATATCAAGCGACCATTTGGTTGTATGTGAAGTAAATCATCGTATGGAGAGCAGTCTAATAGTCTAATCCCAACAAGATCCTTTTATCTCTGGATTGGAAGGTGTGGTCTGGTCAGTCAGATGGAAGTATAGTTGACGAAATATAAGCTGCACCGATTACTCGCGAACAACTTGTATAGCGAATCGGTGCAGCTTATATTTCGTCGACCATACATTTTGTAAGTCACGTTACTAAAGCCGAGTATTGTTGGTACTAGTAAATTTAATTAGCCACAAAGATATAGATACACAGTCATCAATGGGTATCCGTGTTCTGTAGCTACCGCACATGCAACTCTATCGACTGAACCTTTTGCAAGGAGCTTTATTGTATCGAGCAGCTAGACTGCGTCCAGGCAAAGGCGGGAAACCTGATGTACGGCCAACCTCTTGATTCAAAACCGCCGGTTCCTTATATTTGATATGGTAAGCAGGGTAGCTCAGGTAAACACTGCAATAAAAGGAATAGGCGTAAATACACTGGTCAATGGTTAAACGTATTAGAAAAATCATGAAATTGAAACTTACTGAGACATTTCTGGAGGACATTGATAGGCATATTCTCCATCGCTGAAGTAGCTCAATGGATGATACGCTTTAGGGTACCCTCTGTAATAATTCCTGTGTAACTGGCATGCCTGTAATAACATTTTAATAATTATTATTTGTACAGTCAGCTGCAGAGAAAAGGTACCCCCCTGCATAAAAGTTTTGCATGCACGGGGGTCTGGTTTCTCTGCATCTAACCGTACCGCGTAATCGTAATATTTTTAAGGAGAACTGTGTGTATATTTGATTAACGGGTTACAATGAGAGATGACAATATATACTTTGTAGAAATTATTTATTTCCTCTTCCCGCACAGGATCCAAGAACAACATAAATTTAACCATATTCAAAGAAACTGAAATCTAAGGAGTATATTAAATATAATATTTTTATTTGAAATCGTTGCTATATTGTTAAAATTTACAAATTTTACGTCAAATATATGTCAATTATTTATAAATTTCGCAAAGAAACAAAGAGAACGTAAATCATAAGCGCACACAGAGAGCGTTCCGGCGTTTTGCGTTCCGCGTTCAGCGTTCTGTGTTCTTGTTCCGATTCCGAGGCCCTTAGCCTAGGCGCACACCAAGCGCACACAGAGAGAGAGCGTTCTGCGTTCTCTGTATTGTACCGAGTCCCTTACGACAATGCACACAGCAGGCGGGCAGAACGCTCCTTGAATTCATACAACTGTGCACGCAGAACGCGGAACGCTAAACGAAGAACGCTCTCTGTGTGCGCTTTAGGCTTAAAGTAGGCGCCCACAGAGAGCGTTCTGCGTTCTCTGTATTGTACCGAGTCCCTTACGACAATGCACACAGCAGGCAGTCAGAACGATCCTTGAATTTATACAACTCTGCACGCAGAACGCAGAACGCAGAACGCGGAACGCTGAACGCAGAACGCTCTCTGTATGCGCTTAGCCTTATAGACCGCGGGCCAGGCGATAAAATCGTCAGTAATTTTTCCTCTGGTATGGGATGAAAAAAAAAACAATGCACATCGGCGTGTGGGGTTAGTGTGGGGTATCCATGGATAGGCCTTTAAAAACAAAAAAAACTTTTTCATTTCAGTCAACCGTTGGTGAGATATTAGCGTTGAAAGTCTAAAAAAGTGCATCCCCCTCTCTTATTTCCAAACTATGATGTCAAAAATTATGAAAAAAATTGAGAGGGTGTTCCATGGATACCCCACACGCCGGTGTGCATTGACTTTTTTTTCATCCCATACAATGTGGCCTTGGCAGACGGGTTTTCCACCGCGATACAAATGGAAGACGATTTTTTTCGTTAAGGTATTTTCTAAACTATCATTTAAATCGGAATGGTGGCAGACGTCCACAGTAATTTTATAAACATCTTTCTTAACCACTGTACAAGTTTTCATGCGAGAGGAAGTTGGTCATCGTGACCTGTTGCTGGCCCGCGGTCTATGTCTGTTGTATGTCTACACGGTCTGTGTGGTGTGGAGCAAGGTCGCCCAGCGTCGCCCAGTTTTGGGGCTTCTTTGCACTGCACCGTCTGGCACGGGTTTTATAGAACAGAATCATAGACAAGAGATACTGAAATAAAAATGGCATCCCACAAAAATGTCACCTGGAAACGTCAAAACAAAATCGTAATTTTGTTAGAACACATATTGTATTATTAATTTCTTATGAATTATAAAGTTTTATCTGGTTTTAATAATACTTATGCTTAGAATGAGTTGCTTAAATACTTGTTGGCTAGTAACATAAGTGAAGCTGGCAGCAGCCTTTGTTATTTTTGGTGAACTATTTTTGTCCGCTCCACATTCAGTGCATTGGAATAATTTTGACATCCAGGAAAAGAATGTTCTTCCTATATGGTGAGTACATTTCGGCGTAAGCTGTAATGAGTGTTATTAGCTCGTGGTTATCTAAGTAATGAACGGCTGCTGCTATTTTGCGTTGCATACGTCGCATGAGGATCATCATTAACATATTTTTTTACTGCACGAAACGTCAGTTTAGTGCTGCATAGTTCTGCGGTATGAGTTCTTCGTACATAATGCGGCAAGATATTGTTTTAGAGTTGGAGACCAGTTGCCACTAAAATAATAATTTCAGTTTCAAATTGAGTGATTTGTGGGCTTGTGTGTGGGTGGTACTTCTATTTACCCAAGTTAGTGCTGTCATTCTTTTAAAATAGAATCAAACACAAAACTCTTAATTCTTATTAGAATTTGTAAATGCATGACATTTGTATTCAGTCCTCTTATTTAAAACTAATTCAGAATTTTTATGTTTGTATTAAGTGTACTTTACATGTGTGAAAGCTATCTTGTAATAAAATTAATTATATAATTTTTAATTAATATGGCATAGGTACATAATCACATGTATTTATTGAACAGGCTTTATTGCAATCATTACCTTATCTTACTACTTTTAACAACAGTAATATAAACCCCTTATTTATAATTGTACAACAAACCTGGTTTAGCTTACGGCTAAGATTTGTTTGTCCTTATCCATCACTGACATTTATGTTTGTAAGAAAGACAGAACACATTTTAGTTATGAGACATTTTGTGAATAAGCGGCTTAGGATATATGTTAGTCCTGACACCTGGTCATAGCTTTTTGGCAGCACTTTTACAAATTGCACTGCTAAGGTTTAAATCCTGTATTTCTGAGTTCATCTAACTTGGACCTCTTTAAGGCATTTGGAATAGGCATCATCATCTGGGTGAGCTCGCTTCACCATCTGCCTCATCTTTGTCCCCTGGCTAGATGATGGGCAAGAGCAATTCCATTTTTAATTAAAATAAAGCACAGGACCAAGGCATCGATCAGGGTGCAGTAATTCGTTGACACAAAAGGACCCTGTAAAATTGTATCTTTTTCTTAAAATTAGGCGCCTAGTGCATAGAGTTGTTGCTCCATTCATTGAGACTGGTACTCTTGATAGCATTAAATAGGCAATATAGGTTAGGGGTGTTCGAATATAAATTACCTATTGTAACAAAACAATTGAAACAGTTTGTGCAACATGCATGAGGGGGTGGACTCAAGTTATTCACCTATAAAACTTGTGAGTCATCCTATATTAAATTGATTATTGGTTTTTGATAAGTGCCCTGCAATTATCATGTTATTTAATCTTATCTCTTCCAGCTTAGCTGATTTCTGTATTAAATCTTTTTTATAAATCTTTATTTATTAAAGAGGGTTTTACAAATGCCACCCTCATAGTGGCTCTCTTATATACTAATCAAACACCTCTTTATTATTATTATTATTATTAATTATCCTACCGAGACTATTAAACCTTAGTAACATGTCAAATAGATATGTTGTTATACTGGTTAAATAAAGTACCCAGTATAAAAATTAACCAGAGCTTGCCGACATACTCTCGAGCGCAACATGTGCTAGGCATACTGAAATTGTACATGTCGAACAAATAGCCTGGAATTTAACGATAGGTTTTAAATGGCTTGCAACAGTTTAATGACCTCACCTAACCTCATGATTCATTGATTCACAATCACATTGTGGCGGTTTCGCTTCACTGATTGATATCCTTTGCATTGTTGTTTACACAACATCAATAGTATACTTTTTAGAGTTTTTAGGCATCCATGCCCAAACGATGTTGGGTCAATTTTTTTCTTTTTACTAGTTTGTTTCTTTGAGGGACTGACCGATCAACTTTCACACCAGATATGAGGTTGTTAATTCGTTAGAAGAATGATTTTCGTGTTCCACAAAATTAAATACCTAGGTACAGTGAAGGTCATTAATATGTATACACTTTTTTATCCAATCGAATGTGGTTGCCTGCAATTTGTAAGCAAACACATTCGATTAGGTTAAAAAGTGTATACATATTAATGACCCCGACTGTACTACTAAAGAATCAGAAGAATCTTTTTTGAGAAGTTATGTCTCTTATTTCTCATATGTCCTTGTTAAATATTTACAGAATGCGAAATCGATAAAAAAAGGGATTTTTTGTCGAGTCAGTTTTTGGAAACTTTTAAAAAACATTTTTTTTTTCAATGATTTAGTATTGTTCCTGCGGTAAAGGTCGGTTTGTTCTCCTCTACAGGTCTCTGGATTCTCGCGAAATTTTTTGAGCACTTTCGATAATTTTATAGAAATCTCTTGGCGAATCAGTTTTTAGAAATAAAATAAAAAAACTGCCGTGGTTACAAACCCACTAATGCCCCGTGTATACTTCGTTCCAGTATAGTTCGTTAGTATGAGCTCTTTTGGTGGACTGATGACCTGGTAAAGGTCGCGGGAGTCCGCTGGATGCGGGTGGCGCAAGATCGGTCATTGTGGCACTCTTTGGGGGAGGCCTATGTCCAGCAGTGGACGTCTTTCGGCTGATATGATGATGATGATGAGATCTTTTCGTCATATAATCTGCAACGAAGTATACCCTACGTATACTGTGTTGTCATGGTTACGCGTTGAGTCACGCTGTGACGTCACCGTTGTTTACATACCAGCATTCTGTTTGATTTCGTACCATTATTGAGTGAGTAATATTTGTTTTCATAATACAGGTCGGTAAGATATACATTACGTTTGTTATAAAACTGTTCCAACGTAAAATATGGAAACAATATGGGTCATTAAACAGATTTAGGTTCGCGTCTTTCCTGTGGACATTTCAAAAGTTAAGGGCTACAAAGCTTAATTTTGGATTGGTCTTGTAACCCGCATAAACGGCGTCTCCGGTTCTATAAATCCATGTAATAAAATCATAACTCACATGCTCATAAGCCGTTAACTATTGACCACAGGAGAGACGACTTTTGTTTTTGCAAGTGTTTATGACCCATTTAGGTCAACATATATATATTAGAACCACGGAGCGCTCGTGGCTTAGCGGCGCCCGTGTGCCGCGTGCTATATGCGAGGTTGCACCACGTGTGCCATGGTCAGTTCTTGGATGGGTGACCGCTCTGAGTGGTTACTAACTGAGCGCTCCCGTGTTTACTTAAAGATTACTAAAATATTTCCTTTCTCATATCTTTATGTCAGTGACTAGTTGTGACTGACAAAAGGAGTGCTCGTGGCCCAGCGGCGCCTGCGTACCGCAAGCGGTATGCAAGGTTAAGCAATGTCGGGCGGGGTCAGTCCATGGATGGGTGACCGCTTTGAGTGGTTACTAACTGAGCGCTCCCGTGCTTTGGAAGGCACGTTAAGCCGTTGATCTCGGCTGCTGTCTATCACAGCGGTCGTTAAGCCAAGTTGGAGGCCTTAGGGCGGCTTGAGAACTTCTAACAATCAAGTTGCCCACTCACTTGACAAAGGGGGGGGGGGGGGGGGGGGTTGCACCACGTCCGTAGGGAAAGTACCCACCGCTAGCCTACACGTGATCCCTGGCTGGGTGGTTCTAAAAGTGCAACAAAAACTGGCAACCGTACTGTCTTCTCGAAGATCTCACGGTTCGAAATATGTAAATGCCATACGATAAATAAATAACTGACAAAAGACCGGTATTTCATGCAGTAATGCCAGGATCACAATCATCATTACTCGGTACGTGTGACCAAGGCACAACTATACGTACTCACTAACACTCCAGACCCAGTAACTCATTAAACAGCATTTAGGTAACTGGGTTACAACCACACAATAACCTCTTAGCTAAAAATAGTTCCAGCATATTCATGGCTGACACGTTGTTTGTTGCATTTGTAGTTGAGAACTATTGGCAGCTGATTGACACCCTCTAAAGTCTTAAGATTGGTATTCTTGTTGAGTTTTGAATGTTATACTTTTTTACGTTTCCGTAATTGAACGATCCAAACTGAAACCTATTCCTGTTATGCAATGCAGGCGTCCGTCCGTTTGTCACATAGGTTTCAGTGGCGGAGCGTCCATACAACTCGATTCCCACCGGCTTGCCTAATTTTCAGCCAGTCCAGTTCTTTTACTACGGCTAATGAAGAATAATAAAAGCAAATTATTTCCGGCTTCGCTAGGAATATTTTTGACGCGCCGCCACTGATAGGTTTTACAGCCTTAAGCGGCAATTACACTTCGTCGTTCGCCGCATGCTGCATGCGGCGACCGCAAGTGTAAAGAACACGTTAGTCGGCCGCATTCGGCGATCGACAGCTGCCAAGTCGCCATAGTAGGCGGACAGACTAATGTAAAGACGACGTTTGTTGGCCTAGGTAGTTTAAAATGAATTCGGCGACCGCATTAGGTGAACGACGCAGTGTAATTGCCGCTTTAGTGGGAGCTAGTCTTCAAATTTTCTTCAGATTCGAGTCGTGGTAGTTGGCTATGCGAAAGAATGATCGCGCTCTCAAAGCAAAGCAATGTTAATCAATAGCAGCGAAAATAGGTTTCAAGATGTTGAGGTTTTTCGAATAAGAGTTATAGCTATGACTATATAGCACACTAGAGTTAGAAGCTTACTCCGAAATTGGTTAGATCGACCGTCTTAAGAGGAGGGGTAGGGCAAGCTCTCTCCATACCAACTTTGTGCAGGATTTACTTCATTTGTGTTTGCATTAAAGTTACGATTTTTGGTCAGTATGCTTATTTTTCTGATATTCGTAATGTATTTATGTATGATTTTATTTTATTGTTTTTTTTAAATCTTATTTTTAATTTTTTTGAAATTTTGAAAATTTTCACATCACTATCTTCGCATATCTAATATTTACAACCAAAAAAAAATATTATATTCGTTAGTGCCAAAACCAACGAATAAAACGTGCACAGAGTTTGTATGGAGAATGCCTTGCCCACCCCTGCGCCTTAATGAGTTCTCGACACAGGACAGGGGCAGGGGTAAGATCCCTCTTACACAAACTTTAAACGGTAGCAAACGGGTAGTGGGCGGTGGGTCCCTACTTCTCGCTACCCACCCTTCCGCGTGGTCTCACTTAAGTGGTCGACCTATAGCCAGGAGGTCTCACTCCGTCAGTTCGCCGCGCCGCTGCAAGTACATCCGTAGGTGGTATAGTTCTTACAAAACAGTAAGGCCAAGTGCTGTCAAATTAACGCAAGCAAAAATCTACCTTACAGTCAGAGCTCTAAGTCTAGTTTTGCTTGCGTTCGTTTGACAGAATTTAGCCTTAGAGTTGTGTCCGAACTGTACCGTTCAGTGGCTGCCGCACAAAGCTACCGGCCGGTGGCGTCGTCACGTCATTCGCTTAGTATGATCCAAGCTTTTTTTTCCACCTAGTATAATTTGGGGTTGTAAATTGGGGATTTGTTAACAGTGGGACTTCTGTTATCACCATCATCCTCCTAGCGTTATCCCAGTATATACAGTTAGGATGCCTGGGGTCCGCTACCTAATCACAAGATTTGGCGTACCTACGCAGATCAGGAGGTCAGATGGCAGTCGCTTCCGTAAACACTAGTACCTACTAGTGTTTACGGAAGCGACTGCCATCTGACCTTCCACCCCGAGGGGAAACTAGACCTTATTGCGATTAGGCTTTGTCAAGTGAGTGGGCAACTTAACTGTTAGAAGTTCTCAAGCCGCCCGAAGGCCTCCAACTTGGCTTAACGACTGCTGCCATAGACAGCAACCGGGATTAACGGCTTAACGTGCCTTCCAAAGCACGGGAGCGCTCAGTTAGTAACCACTCAAAGCGGTCACCCATCCAAGTCCTGACTGCTGCCCAAGTTGCTTAACCTTTAGATACCGCAAGCGGTACGCAGGCGCCGCTGGGCCACGAGCGCTCGTAACAGTGGGACTTCTGTACGTCGTACTATTACTTCCAGAAATCACGCGAGGTTTTTTGGGCCACTTTTAGACCCCCCTTGGTGATCTTTGTTGAGGTTCTAGACGACCCCCCCTCCCCGACGAAACCTCACGTGTATTTTTTGAATTTATCACCACCTATTACATTTTTTAAGCAAATGAAGTATATTAGTTGATCTTGTGCTTATTTTGGTAGGTATGCGTTATGCAAACGTGATTGTGCAATGTCTCTTATCTTTTAAGAAAATGCTACATGAGTAGATATTATTTCTCGGTATTTTAGGTGCAGTAAAAAATAAACGTGAGGTTTCCTTGTACCCCCCCCTCCCCCAATGTGATCAGTAGTGAGGTTTTCGTAACAACCTCCCCCCCTTTGGAACCTCTTCTGGATAATCCCTTATTCTGACGTTTAATGATTTTACACCACACCTTGCCAAAAAGCGCGTTTTTCTGCACGCTGCGCGATCAGAAAACCCCACTTTTTGGCCAAGTGGTGACGTAAAATTGTGTACAAAACACGGGTCGTAAAACAGAAAGCCCTCTCTCGCATATTTGAGACCCTCGCCTGCGGCTCGGGCCCCAAACATCTGCGATATCGGCCTTTCTTTGTTTTACAACCCTTGTATCGCAAATAACTATTTCCAGGTGTATAGCAAGTGGCGTGTGATATGGTGATGGCGGCGGGCGGCATGGGCGACGCGCGCGAGCGGCTGCCGGCGCTGTGGCGGCGCATCGAGGACGCGCACTACAGCTACCTGGAGACCGACGACAGCCCCGAGAAACTGCAGCAGAGGAAGAAGCTAGAGGGTGAGTTATATAATCCCTTAAGCCGTGGTCCGAGTTGACGCCATACGCCGCGTACAGCGTCTCGTTCTATAGAAGTGTAGGTATCTGCACTTTAGTAAAGCCCTGGTCTCCTATAAACGCCATCGGCCGCTTACAGCGTCACGCCGTACGCTGCGTCACAATAGATGTACTGTTATGTTCTCACAGGTCTGTCAGGGCCTAACAGTACATCTCTATAGTAAGCATTGTGACGCAGCGTACCTACGGCGTTGTCGCCCGTTTATAGCCGAGCTTATGACAACTAACGCACCGGGTTCACACATTATACATCAGTCCTCATAGATATTCATAATCTGATCAGCATACGTTGAGGGGTGCTGTATCCTTAGCAACATTCTTTAATCTAATCAGGTGAGAGCCGTGAAGAACACTATAAATCGAATCGAGAGCCACTTATGTGGTAGGATCCTCTCTATCGTGATTCGATTCATTCCTCCACGGAACTCTTCTCTCACCTCGCTCTGAGGAACCCGAAGGTTCCAGGATCGCCCTCCACCTTCCCCATAGGCGTTCCGCTTCCACCAATCTTACTCTTATTCTTAGTTAACCTCTCAACGTATCCTTCTCAGTACTATAGTGAAATAAAACACTCACCAGTTAATCTTCTTAGTACCTCCTTTCTTACTCCTTTGCATTACCTCATGCACTCTTCTCCTTCACTTTAAACTCATTGGGAACATCGTGCCTCGTTCCCGCCAATTACTCATAACTGCCAAATCAAAACGTCAAACTCTCATTTTCTACAATACCTTCATAAAATTGCCAAAATTAAAAAGGTTGAACTCATAGACTCATAACTCACCTTTTACTAGTAATCGCGTATATGTATTTCGCGACAGGCGTGACGCTGTAAGCGGCCGATGGCGTTTATAGGAGACCAAGGCCTAAAATTGTACGCTGTATATAGCGCGCCATCCACGACGACGCGCCCCTCCACAGCGCATTTCATACTAATCTATGCCCATTTGTAGCGGGTGGAGCGTCGTCGTGGATGGCGCGCACTATTACACGGCACGGCGTGCGCCAATAGTCTATAATGTCCATATATGGCTATTTTTCGGTTAAAGATTAGACTGCCTTTTAGTTTGAGAATCGCACTCTTAAGCCCTCCTCTCCCGGCGAAAAAAATATACAATGCCATTCTTTTGCTATCTGCCCTGGGATCCCAGGGACTGGTAGACGACGGGATTGAAATTGTATTAGCTACGATTTGACTTGCTTTGATGTGCTGTAAAGTTTTTGCAATAATGTAATCTTGTTGCAGGCTACATAATGGAGTACCTATCAATCGTGCCCCACGATTGCAAGTTCGGACTGGCAGAGACCGGCAAGGTGTTCCAACGGACAGTGACTGAGCTGTCTCAGTTCAGTGCGTACCGAGCGGGCCAGGGCTGGGCCGCGATCGCGCGGTACGCGGGGAACCTGTTGGCACAGCCCTGGCGGTTGGAATACCGGCTGATACGGGTGAGTGGTAAAGGTAGACTCTCTTTTTCTCGATAGGTTTCTTGATTGTAGATTTACCTGTCGATCGTGCCCTTCGGACTAGCAGAAACCGGCAAGAGCCGTGTTCCGAATCACGCCAACAACGATCACAGCGTTAACAGTGCTAACGGCCGGTCCGAACCAGTAAGCGCGCTCAAGGCCGCGTGAGTGGTGTTTTGATTCGGACCGGGCATGTTGTGTTTACTGTCATGTTCATATATCAAACGTCAACTTGACGTTTGGTTTAAGGTGCTGACGCCTGGGAGTGTGAGCATTATAAACGCCAATATGGCGCCGTCCATGACGTCATCAATGACGTCACGACATCTCATGTAAACGCTATGAGCGTGATTCGGTTCGATCGTAAACGCGTTTATAGCGTTGTAAGCGTGATTCGGAACACGGCTAAGGTGTTCCAACGGACAGTGACTGAGTTGTCTCAGTTCAGTGCGTACCGAGCGGTACGGTTGATATGTATACTCATGCCAAATTACAGCTTTCTTGTACTAACGGTTACTGAGAAAAGTGGGACGGACGGACATGGCGAAACTATAAGGGTTCCTTGTTTACTACGGAATCATCATGCCTATTATTGTTACAGTTATACAGCGGTTTCTACAAGCACGAGGTAGAGGCGCACATGGTCGGCGCGGAGACGCTGCTGCACGCCATGGGGTACCGCGCGGCGGGCGCGGGCCGGCTGGCGCTCGAGGCGCCCGTCTGTCCCGACATGGCGGCCGCCATCTCCAGGGACGCCATCATCGCGCAGTGCGAGTGCCAGGTGGGTTTGTTGTACAGGCTCTAGCACAGAATAGTATAATAGTATTACATACAGAACGGACACGAACCCCCCGCACCGAGGTCAGGTACCTCGTCCCTGACAGGCCCAGGCTGACAGGCCGGGTTACGATCGCGTTACCGTCGCGTCTCGCGATTCGACCGCGCCACGAGCTACGCACCCGCGCAAACAATTGACGCGTGTACCGACAGCGCACGCACACATACTTACCAGCGCTTACGTTCCTTCGCGTGACACAGGTGTGGTGTGGCGTATCTATAACTACTTGTATATACTGTATCTATGAATCATTATGATACTTACAGATAATGGCAGCGGTGTGGGAGGCGGTTTGGAGTGGCGGCGGACGGGTGACCTGGGCAGCCGTGGCCAGGGAGCGAGCGGCGAGGGCGGCTAGCGCGGCCGCCACTGCCGCTAGGTTGCTCGCGCCCAAGGACGGTAAGAAGCGGTACTATGTACCACACGTGTGTAAGAAGCGGTACTATGTACCACATGTGTGTTAGAAGCGGTACCATGTACCACATGTATTTTCTAAAACTAAAGAATATCAAGTTGGGACGACGACGCGAGGCGCTTACTCTGGGTGTCGAATATTCAGAGTCGCCTATACAAAGATCCTCTGAAATAAAATTGTTGTGGGTGGACTTTAGCGAGGTTACAGTCGGACTTATTTTGTATGGCGCTGAAGCTTTAATAACGACGCTAGAAGCTAGCTGAAAAATGGCAAGATCAATGAAGATTATTTTCACTAATTTTTCTCAATCGCCAGATAAAATTATCGCTGTCACTTTCTAATTTCATATGAAAAAACAAGACGGAGATAACATTTATCTGACAGATAATTTTATCTGGGGATTGATAAATCGGCCCTAAATGTATTACGTACTTAATAATTTAACGTTTTCTCTTTCAGAGATCTACTCGAACATCCCTGTGACGATGCCGCTGGAGCCCACGCAGACCGTCCGCGCGCGCCCCGACGCCGTCTACCACAACTCCACCCCCCACCTGCCCGACGACTCCCCCCTCGACGACATACCCACCCCCATTGTCCCCTACATACTCCCCCCACAAATGATACCCCCGCAAATGATGTACCCCGTACCTCACGTTCACGACATGACAATACCACAGTGTAACCCCGTGCCAATGATGACCCCATACGGTCCCGTCCCGTACTTCTACCCCGTACAAGCCCCCTACATGATCCCCACCCCAATGTACGCCCCCATTAAACACGCCAACAATGTACCTGTCAATGGCTACCCACCCCAGTACAGGTACCCGGCCGTCCCAACGGCACAACTAATCGAACTAGAGTCCCCTTCCATTTACGAAAACGGAAAATACGAGAGGCACAGAGACGACGGCGATAGAAGTCATAAGAAAAGGCTCGAAAGTTCTAGAAGGAACAGCACTTCCAAGTCGGGCTTCAGTGATGTCTCGTTACCGAGTTTACCGCGATCTGACACCCAACCGGCCCTTAGCAAAGCGAGGGAAGACGGCATGGGGACTTATGAGAGCTGGGATTACGTTTTTAGGAATCTATCGAGTAAAGATCAAGAAGGCGATAGCAGGAGTCGATTCTCGCCGTCATTAGACCGAGACTCAAGAACTTTAGATAGGTTAGATCGAGAGGAGAGGAGGGCGAAGTACCAGCCAACAACGTTAGACCTAGAAGATGGATTACAGGCTTTAAATCTAGACCGGTCATACGACGAAGAGATGTACAGAACAGCCAAAGTGAACGAGAACTTAATGAGGTTAAAACAAGAGCAGGAACAGAAGAGAGCCAAGCAGCTAAAGAAACAAGCGGAAGAAAAGAAGATTAGGAAGTCTGTTGAGCTAGTAGGTAACCCCAATGCAGATGCGCTTATCACGCCTAAAATAGCGCCTGATAAAGTAAGATTACTGACTAAGAAGGATGTAAAGGAGAGGAAGGAAGTTATAAAGCAGCAGAATTCTGTAAATGGGTCGGTCTCAAATGCAGCAGATGTTAAGAAAGTGAAGAAGCTGGTTAAGCCTGTGGAAGCGGAGAAGCCTAGGAGTCAACCGTACGAGAACGGTCACTCTGTATCGCACACATCTAAATCTAATTCAGGTTAGTTGATAAACACCACATACTTTTCGTTTCGGTCTAGAGAGATCCTCTGCTTACTGCAGCTTGTCGATTCGCTGGTCAATCTCCCAGATTATTTAATATCATCTTCTTAGTACCTTTAATAGTAGTCCTTGCCTTCCTTGCTCAAGGGGTTAGTTATTTATTTTCCCATTAGGGGAAACTAGGCCTTATTTCATTAATCCCTTTTCCAACGATGTTCACTACTGGTTTGTTAAGAGGTTCTCTTCACATTTGCTATGAAATCTATGAGTACAAATTTCCTGTATAATCGTTATTTGCGCATTATTATTCTACTTGCTTTTGCCCACAACTTGTCCGCGTAAACTTCCACTCCCTATGTGATCCCTTCGAGGGATGAAAATTATCCTATATGTTAATTCAGGCTATAAACTTGTTCTATATTAACCCTTTGTCCGCCAAGAACCTATAAAGTGGTTGTGTGTCGTCGTGTCCACCACGCCAACAACCACTTAAAAGGTCGGATCTATATTAACCCTTTGTCCGCCAAGAACCTATAAAGTGGTTGTGTGTCGTCGTGCCCACCACGCCAACAACCACTTAAAAGGTCGGAGTGAAGGTGTACTTTGATCATGAATAAAATCATTTATGAATTGTTTTAATTTGTTTTTATTGGTTTAGACATTACACTAAAAAAAAATGCTTGGCGTACTGGGCACGACGACACACTATCGCTTTGGCGGTCAAAGGGTTAATTTTCATCATAATCCGTGCAGCCACTTTTGCGTGACTGAATAACAAACATCCAAGTGTCTAAACTTTCGCATTTATAATACTAGGACATCTTCGTTTTCATGTAACACTTTTTTGTACAAACATATTCCACTTGCAGTCTCAAACACAACACCGAACTACGATTTGAAAGCACAACTAATAGTGTCGTTAGACGAGACCGACTCTGTCCGCCGCTCGCCGCCGAAGCAGAATGGAGAGAGGCCAGCCAGCAGGGTGGAGTCGAGGGGAGACAAGCAGGAGAGGTGGCAGTGCGGCACTTGCACGTATCTGAACAAGGCGAGTCTTCAGGCGTGCGAGATGTGCGGTAAGTTAAGCAGGACACACTGTTATCGGTCGATCGCTTAAGGCGCAGGGTAGGGCAAGGGCTTCCCCATACAAACTTTGTGCAGGTTTTATTCGTCGGTTTTGGCACTAACAAATATAATATTTTTTTTGGTTGTAAATATTAGATATGCGAAGATCGTGATGTGAAAATTTTCAAATATTTCAATCAAAATAAAAAAATTAAATAAAATAATAATAATAAATTTACATCACGAAATAGCTATGAGAAAAATAAGCATACTGACCAAAAATCATAACTTTAATGCAAACACAAACGAAGTAAATCCTGCACAAAGTTTGTATGGAGAGAGCTTGCCCTACCCCTTCTCTTAACTGAGACCGCGCGCGCGGCTTTGACGTCACCCCTCTTACCCCTAATCCCGGGTGAGACAGGCGAATATTAGAAAATCCTAAAATGCAGTTTCATTTATTTCTAAAAATAAAATAATGTTCCCTTTAAGGCAAGGCCAGGGGACCGATTTTTGAGTTTCGAACGGTCGACTTTTCACTCGAGATCTGACAAAAAACGATGACATGCTATTTTTGACATTCGAGCGATAGAAAATTCGAAGTCGAGTGGTACTGACCACTCGTATTCAATTCTATTAGTAGAATTTAGTACCCACTAAGTAATTCATCCCGAATATATTTACTTTCTACTTGAATTTAATATTACGCTAATAATATAAATTTTCTCCAACATGCTCGGACATGTATGTGTGTGTTAATGGCACGAAATGAAGAAATTAAGTTTCTTGCTAATGGCGCCCTACCTACACTACCTATGAAAACCCTAAGAAAAAAGATTATTGGCCGCTACTCTAACTTTAAAAAAAAGGAAAAATTACATACTGCCAATGCCAACCACCACTAGACTCTTTAACCATACTTGCACATTTAAAAAAAAAAAAACTATCATGTCTGTCTAGTAGGTATATTTATGTGCGGCTATACCTACATGGCTTGTTCAAATGGCATGTTTTAAAAAAAGCGGCCAATCATTTTTTTTTTTTGCGAAATATCGTCATTATACTCGATTTCGACTAATTGAGGGATAAGGATTTCAAATTTTATATTTATTTTGAATTATAAGTAAAAAAAAGTTTTTTGCGTAAAATCGTCATTGTAATTCATCAATTAATTGTTTACTTCGGCCACCAACCGTGTCAGTTGTAAAGAAGCGGAATGAAGAGACTAGTCATTTCGTCACGTATTTTAGTGCAATTAAATATTACAATTATTACTGTCCTTTTTTGTAACTACCTATTTTAATATATGATTTTCAATAACCGGTAACAATATGCAAAATATCGATAGTCAAGCTTTCGAGTGGTGACTCAAAAATAGCTCTTATTAGGTTCACACGACAATAATCGTGACAATTTGCCGCGTGTGACTATTTTCTACCACTCGCTTTTGAATTCGAGCGTTCGAAACTCAAAAATCGGCCCCCAGTTCATGAGTCGACGAAAATATTGAAGTTTCAGCTTCCAAATGTGAAGAAATAAGGTGGAATTACACTACACAAAAATTACTGTAGACTGGAAAAGAAACAAAGTAACACAATAACCGAACAAAATATTGAAAAATGCTTTGGTATATCTGTAAAAAAAAATCTAAATATCATCGTAAAAATAAACTTTCATGCTGATTATTTTGTAATTGTGAACGACTGTGATATGATTTTTTTTTACAAAAATGATACAATACAATACTATACAAATATTCTTTATAAATCAAATATTTATATTCTTGTTTATTCGTTTGATAAGTGATCCAGCATTCCAAAAATCAATCAAAATGTAGGTACTAAATATTTACGAAAACTACGCGCGGATTTCCGTTGAGAGCGGGATGGTTAATTGTAAACTCACGTGTGTTAGAGCGGGACATTTGCCATGGGACTGCCTGGCCTTAATCAAAACGTGCTAAGTTCATGATTTAAGGCAGTTTCAGTTTCCCTCCAGGTCCCATATATTTTTTCCACCCTGTATTTAGGTCGACCGCTTAGCCGTAACCGCGCGCGAGGGCAGTGGGAGATAGGGACCGACGCCCGCTACCCGTCCGGTGACCTTTCACGTAACCCTCTTACCCCTGGCCAGTCACTCATTAAGACGGTCGATAAGTCCTATAAACCTTAAATGTGTTTTACAGGTAAATCAAAGCGTGGTCCCGAGATCCAACCCCTCACATCGGGCGGGCGCGAGTGTCCCGCGTGCACGCTAGTGAACGCCCGCGCGGCCGGCGCCTGCGAGGCCTGCGGGACTAGCCTCGACCACTGCCCCACATACATATAGGTCAAACACCTGCACATTTCTGTACTCCTGGTGGAATGGGGTACAAAGGATAACAATTGTACGGCACTTGTACCCTTTTTCACTAGTGTCACAGATTGTATTGTCAAGACGGAAGGTACTGTTAAGGACGATTAAATTGAATCGTTAGTCAAGGTACCTTATGCTTGGGATCGACACGTTTGCCTTTCCTGTTTCCTATTGGAAATTGGAGCATTAGATACTCACATTTTTTGCTTAGCCCAAGAACTAAACTTGAAGCCGTGAAAAGCGGGAAGAAATGTCCAGGGAAAATATTACAAAAAAAAAACATACAGTCAAATGCATACCTTAATTAAAAAAGCTCCATCGTTCATTGGGGAAGAAGGGAGACAACTGTTTTTCCGTGTCTGTATGACCCATAACTAACAACTTTACTAAACATATACTTACCAATTTTTTTACTATAAATTTAAGTTTTATTTTTAAGCTCGCGACAATATCGTATTACGTGAAATTTGACGAGTTCCAATTTATTTGACGGAACGAGAGGCTGAGACTTATAAAGCGGCTATATTCATTCTAGCACAAAGAGAAAGTATGTAAACCTCCGTGCAGTTTATTTATTTAGTAATTTAATTATGACTCACGTCTGTTTATTTATATATACTAGCAATTCACAATTCTGGCATTTAGAGACCTTGTTTTATTCCTGGTATGTATTGGGAGTAATCGTAATGTATAAATGCAGTTTCATGTGATACGATATTGCGACGCGGAGACTTCGAAAAACTCGCTGCTGTCACTGGCTTCAATTATATTAGCCGCGATCCCAACTAACGACTGAGAACGTATGTCTCTTTCACACTTGTATGGTCATGTTATATGAGAAAAAGATAGTATTATGACTACTGTCGGCATTCTTGCGGTAGGTTGTAGCATATCATTACAGTCGAGTTACGCGAGCGCGCGTTCGTTCAAAATTAGTCTTTAATACCTAGATAATACAAGCGTTGGCACGCGCGTTCGCGAAACGAGAACTTTTGCCATTGCCTTTCTATTTATAAAGCATTTAATATTTATCTACGTTCTTCATGACACAAATTTTAAAATTTCCCTTGTGTGAGAGATTATTTAACCCTAAATCTTTATACGATGTTATGACGTCATGGTGTGTTACATTATATTGTCGTTACTCAGATGTTGAATAAAATTTTGCTCATTCAATGTTTGCATAGAAATGATGATTTTCGGTGTCTGGGGTTACAAGTGTTACAACACATGTACTCACCCCTTTCGCAACCATTCGCTTTAGGGATCGTTCTAATTGGCGCGCGACTACGCGATGATCGCGCGATCGCGCGACTTTAATTTAGAATATTTACTAGTAAAAGTCGCGAATTCGCGCGAATATCGCGTAGTCGCGTTTGTTTTAGGACGATCCCTTTAGGACACCTATTCGAGTTCAATATATTCGCGAATTTCACTCGCACGATCATCGCGTTGTATTAGGACGATCCCTTACCATATTACCATACAATATCGTCTCGTTTGTGGGGCCACCGGGTGCTGGTATTCGAATTGTAACTATAAACTGCCCCAGATAATGTTAAAAACCGATGGTCCCGTGGGCTGCTCTACTGACTAAGGGTAGTCGATACGACACTAGGGAATGCAATCTCGATCTCACGAGATCTCGTGCTAATTTTCGAGATTCAATCTAGTTGGCGAGAAATCTCGACTTCCGAAATCTCGGTCGAGATCTCGACTAATAATTTCGAGATCTCGAACGACATTACAAGACTGATTTTATTGTTGATCGCTACTTGGAACAAACTCTAAACGATGATAAGGGCGCAGCGCGCAGCACAGTTGTTTGGTGCGGCGCGATTAGCGTAACTAACTACAATTATTTACATGATATTTACTCGCTTACCCTACATTTTTTTACCAAACGTTGATATTTGTTTCAGTATTCTAATAATGTGGCTCTTTTTCATCTTTTTTTGAATACCAGTACTACCCTGCTGAGTAGGGAATGCCCATTGAATTAACACATCTTTATAGAAAAAGCGTATATTAAATGTTTGTTAAGCGGATGCGTCCGCTAGCGAAAATCTATTTTTTTTAAATCAATGTGAAAATTGAAAAATTCAACACCACAGGTGGGATTTGAACCCACGACCTCTAAAAGCGGCATCTAAAGCGTATATATTTAAAAATATGTCGCATCTCAGTATCGACGAGATTAAACGAGATCTCGTCTGTATTTCTGACGAGATTTCGAATCCCAAATCTCGACCCCGGATTTCTTATGCGAGATCTTGAATCGCCAATCTTGGTGCGAGATTGCATTCCCTATACGACACTGAATGGCGCTTAAAACGTGAGTCGATCAATTGCTGTGGCATTATAACACGCGCGAGAATAAAAAATCTATTAATACACTCCATAATTATTTTCTCTTTAAAATCATCATTTTTATGCAATCAGTTTTAGATTCGATTCGGCTCAGAGTATCCAGAGATTCCAGAGGCTACTATTCGATTTACATAGACAAAACAATTTATCACTGTGTTTTAAACAGAGGTCTTCTATTTATTTCATTTATTTGATTATACAGGGTAAACGAATATAAATTATATAACGACATTTTTATACGAATTATTTTACCGGAAGTCGCATTACGATAGGATGTTTTAATTTGAAGAACAGCAATGTGATAGTTTCTGTCGTAAGCTATCATCAGAGAGACTAGTAAATTATAAAGACTGCCAATCCCTACTATATTATTCAGGGCTATAGCCTTATTTTTGGTTGCACTTAATTTATTGAATAAAAAACATAACGTATATGCGTATAAGCCGTTAAATTTTGACACAGGTGAGCCACTTTTGTGTTTTTTTTTAACTGTGTTCGACTCAGCTATAGTGCGCGCTATCCACGACGACGCGCCCCTCCACAGCGACTCTCATACTAATCTGTGCGCAGTTGTACGGCTTGGGCTGTGGAGGGGCGCGCCTTCGTGGATGGCGCGCACTATAAGGCATGTTCCGAATCACGCTTACAGCGCTCAAAGCGCGCTTACGATTGGACCGATTCGCGCTTATAGCGCTTACATGAGATATCGTGACGTCATTGATGACGTCATGGACGGCGCCATGTTGGCGTTTACGATGCTCACACTTCCAGGCGTAAGCACCTTGAGCCAAACGTCAAGTTGACGTTTGATATATGAACATGCATGACAGTAAACACGGGCTATGAGCGTGAATCGGTCCCATCGTAAGCGCGCTCAAGCGAATAGCGGTCCGAAACAAAACACTTCTCACGCGGCCTTGAGCGCGCTATTTGATTTGGACCGGCCGTAAGCACTGTAAGTGCTGCGAACAATTTTAGTGTGATTCGGAACACGGCTATAGTCTCGCTTATGGAGACAACGTTTGCTTAAAAACGCATTAGCGCCATCTAAGCACTCAATGAAGTGACTCCTAATAATAGATGGCGCCAATGGGTTAGTTGAGGTAAGCGCATGGTAAGTACCTTACAAAGGGTGAATAGGAGGAGCAAACTCCTTATTTTATACGGACTCGGTATTGTATAAATATTAGCAGTCTTTATAATTCACTAGTCTAGGCTATCATAATATTATTGTAATAATAGTGTTCGTTTATTCGCCTTCTAAAATGCTTTAATGTTAGTTGGAAATTAGATAATGCTTTTATATTTGTTTTAATAAATTATTGATCTGTGTATATAACTGTTAGAACTTGTAAATAGTAGGTTTTAAAAATATATTTATTTAGAGCGCAGTTCCGAAATATGTTAAAAAGATTATTAAACTATTAGCGTAACTAATAAACTGCGGCGCTACTACGGAAATCGAATTACGGAGTTCGTATGTCTCGTTCTATGTCGCTCGAGTAATATAAGTGCGATAGAGACGGAAACATCCGAACTTCGATATGCGACTTTCGTGGTGTTGCTAATAATAATAATAATGGGGTAACGTAACATCATTTTGAGGGTGCATAGACATTGTTAAACACTAACGTAATTTTATGATCACGTTTTATACAAAGTAACTTATGCCTTTAGGCGAGTAGATGTTCTAGTGCTGAAGTCCTGGCCCCTATACCACAAAACTTTACAAGTCTACAATTTGACAAAATTGTACAATTTTCCATAGAAAAAGTTCACAAATTTGTCGAATTGTACGCTTGTAAAGTATTGTGGTATAGGCCCCTGTTAGCAACGTAAATCATACATCGCTGTACAAAATAAGACGGTGACTGGAGAGAGTAAACAAAATAAACGCCCGTAATTCCTAAGTAGGCACGTGCGCGTTGCCGACCCTTTATAAAATTTGAGGTTTCGCTGGTGTTGACTGAAGAAGGGAAAAAATGTAGGTTCTTCGATTTAACCACAGCGCATCCTATAAGTAGCTCTGGCAACCTTGATCACCTCCTGGAACACAAGTACCGGGCTTTGCGTTGCTAAGAGGACATTTAAGTACGAACTAGCAGACTAGCATCTGCGTTAAAGATAAATAAATACTATTGCACAGTGTAAGTTAATATATGTATACATAGCGATCAAGTTAGAGGCGGTCAACGCACTATGGACGTGTATTTTTCTAATAAAAAGTAGATTTTCTCATACGACACTTACATTTGTTAAAGTCGCGCTTAAAATTGAATTGCGTTTATTTGATCGGACGACATTACGAGTAAATTCATTGTTGTAATAGGTCAGAGGGAATGACGGTTTGCAGATAGAAAGAATTATGTCTAAAATAATAAACTATTGTTTTATGATACAGGCGTTTTATTTTAATGTATGAATTTACTTATTATTGTGCAGTCGATTTCGAAAATATCCATGTACAAGGTAAATTACTTTCCAGACGTTTTTGCATTTGTAGTAGTATTTGTAAATTTACAGGGTTTATAATTTAAATTTACACACACTTAAAAATAATTTACACACATTTACATTTTGTCCGTACACAACTACAAATTATTATAGTCTTAGTGTACCTGTATACTTACATTTATTTAATGAATAAATAAATATTTAAAAGAAAAAAACAAAGGAATGAGAAGCCACCAAAAAAAAAACGTCTCGAAAGTAATTTACCTGTACATGTTTTCGAAAACGATTGCACAATAAAGTGTACAAATAACGTGTACGTGTACTATCTTTATCTGTGATCTTTATTGTTGCATTCAGATATTTTTACTCTTTTGCGGACGTTACATTTCATACCCTCCTCAGGCCTATGGGCCTACTGATAGGACTTCTTCTCCCAAAGAAATTTAAAACATTTTCAACCGAAATAGAGTTGCATTTCCTTTGTTGTAATCGTTTATTAAGCAAATTCGACTATTACCAGGAGGGGCTTACTACCGTGACGTCATCGCGCCGCGCAAAGTACATGCGGCCGCCGGCTCACACGTTGTGTGAGGGTCTACCTTATTTCCTATAAAATCAATAGTTATAAAATCATGATCTATAACTACGAATTCTATAAACTCATTTAGTATAATGATTCATTTACTATAAATGTCATTTTGTATTTAACATTCAAATGGTATAATTCCAAAATCTTTAAAACCCATTAAATATAATATTCAAAATCTTGAAATTCAGTTGATATATTATTCATTGCCTATAATCATCATTGTGTATAACATTCAAAATCTAGAAAATCGGTTGATATATTATTTATTGTCTATAATCATCATTGTATATAACATTCAAAATCTAGAAACTCAGTTGATATATCATTCATTGTCTATAATGATCATTGTATATAACATTCAGAATCTAGAAAGTCAGTTGATATATTGTTTATTAACTATAAATAATATTTGTTTGACCTCAATATAATATAGGTAGAACAGTTACAAGTTATAATGATTATTAGTCCTATTTAACAGACGTGTCAAATTTTAAAGTCTGATGACGCGCCACCCCGTTGACGGCACCCCGCTCACGCGGGGTGCCTATTCCGCTCTGAGGGATGCAAGTGAACCCTAACCTAACCGAACCGTAACAGTACCTATTTAACAGATGTGTACACATTTGAAATCAGATGACGCGCCAGCATGTCGACGGCACCCCGCTCACGCGGGGTGCCTTTTCCGCTCTGAGGGATGCAAGTGAACCCTAACCTAACCGAACCGTAACAGTACCTATTTAACAGATGTGTACACATTTGAAATCAGATGACGCGCCAGCGTGTCGACGGCACCCCGCTCACGCGGGGTGCCTATTCCGCTCTGAGGGATGCAAGTGAACCCTAACCTAACCGAACTTTAAAAGTACCTATTTAACAGATGTGTACACATTTGAAAGTCAGATGACGAGCCAGCGTGTCGACGGCACCCCGCTCATGCGGGGTGCCTATTCCGCACTGAAGGATGCAAGTGAACCCTAACCTAACCAAACTTTAACAGCGCCTATTTAACAGACGTGTACACATTTGTGAAGTTTAGACTATCTAACATTTATAACAAATTAACATTATAGCAAGCAATTATTATAGAATTTGAATTTATAACAGGTGAATATTAGAGTAAAAGATAATTATAGAATATGAAATGTATGTATAATGAGTTTAGACTATTTAACATTTATAGTAAATGAACATTATAACAAGCAACTAATATAGAATTTGAATTTATAGCTGGTGAATGAATATAGCAAATGAATTTAGAGTATGTGTAGTTATAGCCATTAATTTTATAGGAAATGAGGGGATACCGTTGTGTGACTATTCAGTGGTTGCGGCGCAGCGTTACGGATCGCACGCGCACGCGCTGCTGTACGATCATTAAATAAATCGTTTCGCTTTGTATCCCCTGCGCGGTAATCACGTAACGTTTTCGACCGTTAGTACGATAGATTTAAATGTCAAATGCCATACTAAAACTGACATTAAATACGTACCAACGGTAGTACATATTATCGTTACGTGATTACCCCGCTGGTTACATGTATGGAGTGCCCCCCTCTCCCTACTTAAATATTTTTTCGTCATTTCACATCACTTTTACGTAGCGGTTCATACGAGTAGAACACACCTTCCTGCCAAATGTTTTAATTGTATTTGTAGTGCTTATAGTCTCCGAGTACGTCGGCGGTCACATACAGACAAAAAAGACGGACGGGTTCCGTTTTCACCATTTTGGCTACGGAACCTTAAAAGTACTATTCGTAATTGTATTGTAAACAACACTACTAATAATAATAAAGTACATATATTAAAACAGGTTCTCGCTGGTGGTAACCCTAGCGCTGAGGGCGGGGCCTCGAAAGAGCGCGTTGCGTGCGATAGAAAGAGATGGCCACGTTTAGGCACGTTTGGCATACCTAAACGGGGATTTGTTAACAGAGAAACTTCTGTACTTGTAGGTACTATTACTTATTCTGTGCTATTACCGACACCAAAAGGTTTAAATTTCAATGTCATTTTATATTGTATGGTGGGCCTTAGGAGGATGTTTATGAAATCTGCTGAAAACTATGGCGGACTGAATGGTTAGAAGTATTTTTAGGGTTCCGCACCTCGAAAGGAAAAACGGAACACTTATAGGACCACTTTGTTGTCCGTCCGTCAGTCTGTCTGTCAAGTCAAGACCCTTTTTCTCAGGAACGCGTGGAGGTATCAAGCAGGAATTTATATGAAATACTCAGGTCTACTGTCCCTTGGAGCTGTGAAAAAATCAAACTAAGCCAACGCAATCAAAAGATACAGCCGTTTATGCCGCAAATTTTCGACACTCCCAAAGGAATCAAAACCTACACTTCCCAGGTACTTCCCGTGAATTCAGAATCTTGAAATTTGGTACGAAGCAACGTCTTATAGCAAAGATAAATGAGGAAAAATTGCGAAAACCGTAAATTTTTAGTTACATCATTAAAAATATTTTTAATAATTTTATTTTTTTTACTCGGACCTTAACTATGACTCGATTGTCGTGATGGGTGAACTTTTACTTATATACCTACAGGTTTGTACGGAAGCCTCGGTGCGCGAGTCCGACTCGCACTTGGCCGGTTTTTTTACCAATCAATTGTAATAAATAATTTGTTTTATCTACATCCATATTATAACTTCCCTACAATATGTTCAAACGTTAAGCAATGGCCTATATTAAGAAACCCATATCTGCGGTCAGATCTAGGAGTGGCTGTGGGCGAAAGTAAAAGATATGAGTGTACTTATTCTAAACATTTATTACTGTTTGTCCTTCACCGTGGCTATCACGGCCAACATGACCATAGTTATTATGGCCGCCGCGGCTATCGTGTCCCCCATAGCCATGGTTATCGTGACCACAATAGTCATGGCTATCATGACCACTATAGCCGTGACTATTGTGGCCCCCATAGCCGTGGTTATCGTGACCGCTGTAGTCATGGCTATCATGACCACTATAGCCGTGACTATCGTGGCCCCCAGTATAGCCGCGGCTATCGGGACTACTATAGTCATGGCTATCATGACCACCATGGCCGTAGCTATCGTGACCACTGAACCTGCCACTGCTGCGACTGTGAATGCCGCTGCCACCTGTTAAATTGTTGCAGATATTACCAATGATATTCAATCAAAGAAACTACCCGTTTTAGGTATACTATTACGATTACTTAAATTATTACCACATGCATTATTTGCGGGAGTATTTTTTACCCGACTGCAAGGCAGGGTTATCATATCATATCTTATCTCCTGTACAGAAACTGCTCGATTTTCATGTGTAGATAGGCGAGTGGAAAATCGCTTATACCACCCTAGGGTAAAAAGTAATGTTTTTTAATAGTATATTAAGCCTGGCTCCTCAGCGGCCGCAGGCGCGTGGCGGCCCTAAAATATCATTTGAGTTCTTTTACTTTCCTCATAGTCGAAATGAAAAGTAGTCTGTTTAACTCGGATGAAACCACCCATTTCACCCTTTAACTATCTCGGGTGAAATAGGTCACTTTCAACCCTTGGTTAATAATCTAGGTACTGTTTCTCAAAACATGCTGAAAAGTTGAATATATTCGTACGTTCGCGATTACAGTAGCGGCAATAAATCGATAATCAGTAATTTTTCTGTAAAAGAAATATTTTACAGAAAAAATATATAATAACATCGAATTAACGGCATTCTCACCAGCAGCAGACGCCGTAGCGGGCCCTCAGGTCGGGGGCCCAAATGACGTCCAAAAGTCAGTCCCGCCATAGCGGTGACGCGATCCGCTACAGCTGGCAAAGCGCCCAGCACAGGAAGAGCCACCTACCACTCAGGAGGCTCCAGAAGACACTCACCTCACCACAATTACCATTAACGGCATCATGACGAAGGAAGATTATGCAGAAATATTACAAGACGTTTTTCTTCCCTGGGCACGCTAGAATTTCGGCAGGGCGTTTATGTTTCAGCAAGATAATGACCGGCAAGAGAATATGGTTCAAAAACCGTAGTGGTTTTGGAATGGCCAAGTCAAAGACCGGACCACAAAATAAGTAATAGGACTTAAATCCTATCGAATACGTATGAAAGGAGCTGGGCCGTCGTGTGAGTGCAAGGAAAGCAGCTTAATGTCAATCAAAGGTCTGAACTATTAAAGTTAGAATGGCAAAGAATTCCAAATTCTTTCCTTGCAAAGTTGATCGAATCTCTTCCCCGACGGATGCCAACTTGCCAAGCTGCAAAGGGTTTTAGTACCAAGTGAAAAAACAACTCCCTCAATTCTTCAATAAAATGCCATGTTCGTTTCTTGTTACAGTATTTAATTCAGTTATCAGTTAATTACTTCATCATTGCTTTCTTAGTTATTAAAGATAATACAAGACATACATAACCAATAATAATCTCTATGACAGTTCACCACAGACTAACTCTAAGTCGCGCCATTTTTTTTAATTCTCGAAAATGGCGCCAATACATTCAAGGCAGATATTAAAAAAGGTTTTATACAATTCCAATAATTTGATTGATGGATATTTTCTAAATTAATCATCTCTATACAAATACACTAATAAAGTTCCTTTTTAAGTGGTGAACTCAATACAACATTAATTGGTTAGGCTGGCCACACGCCGTGTCAGTAATACTGTAGCTGTAAGAATAATAGACATTTTCTTTGGTCCATGATTAAACTTAACGTTCTATCTTAATTTTATCAACCAAATATTTAAACGAGTCTTACAGTTCGTCCATCCTGATACTCCTTCGCGTCCTCGTGAAGTGAAAGTATTGTTTACATAAACAAGTATTAGTTACATTTTGATTTAGTTTAATCATATAAACTGTTTATTTTCTTTTCATAGATATGTATGATGGTTTATAAGGCATATGTAAATATGGACCTTATTGCCTGATTCAAATCTAACTCAATCTTTTAGTCAATCTAACATTCTATACAATTATTATTATTTATTTGGAGAACCAACAGTTTACAAATATACAATAGTGATATAAATAGGACACCAAAAAAAAAACCAATTACAGGTGCCCACCGTTAACTACATAGTAAATATAAATTTGTGACATCACTTCATGTAAAGCTTATTATTATGAACATACATAATACTTGAACTATACTAAGTACAAAATCTCAAAATCTTACCAACATTCTAAAGAACTTATTTCATATCAATAGTTTAAGGTATGCTCATTTATTTTTATTATTTAATTATTTGGAGAACCAACAGCTAATAACTTTACAATAATTTTTGATATATGATCATCATCATCATCAGCCTATATACGTCCCACTGCTGGGCACAGGCCTCCTCTCATAGATGGAAGGGATTGGGCAGTAGTCCCCACGCTGGCCCAGAGCGGGTTGGGGACTTCACATACAACTTTGAATTTCTTCGCTGATGTATGTAGGTTTCCTCACGATGTTTTCCTTCACCGAAAAGCTAACGGTAAATATATGGATATATGATACAAAGAGCCAATTACAGGTTCTCACCAATAGCCACACAATAGCAAAAACAAATGGTGATTACCATTTAAAGTAATTTGTTGTGAATTGATGCCTTACAGCCTTATTATATATATTAATAGTGACATTTTCATCAACTGTATGATATGACGCCAATAATTGTAACTTACAGAAATAACAAAATATTTTTCTTTTAAAATAATTATCGCAAAATCTAAATATGTCTCCACTCGATAGGCCCTATGATATACAACAAGCTCCCTTTATACACCATGCTTCAACGCCAACGATGAACACGCCTGTCACTGCGCGCAGCGCGACACCAACCCACATGCACTTCTATGGGGTTCAGCCTCGAGTTTGACACTCCCATGTCACGGCGCGTGAGCCTCAGCGCCCGCATTTGACAGAGCACTGAAAAGATCAACACATTATTTAAAACTTGAAAAACAGTGGCCATGCCTTGCAATTTACACGCGTACGGGCTCCTCTCGAGGTGGCCGTGCCATAAAGTATACATATTGTTTGCCATGCAACGGCTCTCCATGGGACCCCTTCCCCTCTCCCTCGAACAGGCAAGACCAGGCCATGGCCTGTTTGGCCAAAAGACGTGTGCTAGACAATATATACCAATTTGTCATACAGATTTTAACCCAATATTACGCTTCATTAATTCATTTGTAAAAAGTAATATATTTATAATTTGTTTATCTAATAGGTCATTAAATCACCGTAGAATAATTCGTATTCGTAATAAATTCATAGGTAGGATTAGAATTAAATATAATAATGGTTAGATCTCACGAAATTCATGGTCCGCAATGCATCGATCAGAGGCGTTGTGACGTCGGGTGACGCCGTTGCCGCTTTGGTGTTACACGCCAGTGTGCCAGCGCGCTGCTTCAGCGCCGTTCGGAGGCGCCAGCTCGCCAGTGTGCCAGCGCGCTGCTCCAGCGCCGCTCGGAGGCACCAGCACGCCAGTCTGCCAGCGCGCTGCTCTAGCGCCAACACGCCAGTGTGCCAGCGCGCTGCTCTAGCGCCAACACGCCAGTGTGCCAGCGCGCTGCTTCAGCGCCGTTCGGAGGCGCCAGTACGCCAGTGTGCCAGCGCGCTGCTCTAGCGCCAACACGCCAGTGTGCCAGCGCGCTGCTTCAGCGCCGTTCGGAGGCGCCAGGACGCCAGTGTGCCAGCGCGCTGCTTCAGCGCCAACACGCCAATGTGCCAACGCGCTGCTTCAGCGCCGTTCGGAGGCGCCAGCACGCCAGTGTGCCAGCGCGCTGCTCCAGCGCCAACACGCCAATGTGCCAACGCGCTGCTTCAGCGCCGTTCGGAGGCGCCAGCACGCCAGTGTGCCAGCGCGCTGCTCCAGCGCCGCTCGGAGGCACCAGCACGCCAGTCTGCCAGCGCGCTGCTCTAGCGCCAACACGCCAGTGTGCCAGCGCGCTGCTTCAGCGCCGTTCGGAGGCGCCAGCACGCCAGTGTGCCAGCGCGCTGCTCTAGCGCCAACACGCCAGTGTGCCAGCGCGCTGCTTCAGCGCCGTTCGGAGGCGCCAGCACGCCAGTGTGCCAGCGCGCTGCTTCAGCGCCGTTCGGAGGCGCCAGCACGCCAGTGTGCCAGCGCGCTGCTCCAGCGCCAACACGCCAATGTGCCAACGCGCTGCTTCAGCGCCGTTCGGAGGCGCCAGCACGCCAGTGTGCCAGCGCGCTGCTCCAGCGCCGTTCGGAGGCGCCAGCACGCCAGTGTGCCAGCGCGCTGCTCCAGCGCCAACACGCCAATGTGCCAGCGCGCTGCTTCAGCGCCGTTCGGAGGCGCCAGCACGCCAGTGTGCCAGCGCGCTGCTCCAGCGCCGTTCGGAGGCGCCAGCACGCCAGAGTGCCAGCGCGCTGCTCCAGCGCCGCTCTGAGGCGCCAGCACGCCAGAGTGCCAGCGCGCTGCTCCAGCGCCGCTCTGAGGCGCCAGCACGCCAGAGTGCCAGCGCGCTGCTCCAGCGCCGCTCTGAGGCGCCAGCACGCCAGAGTGCCAGCGCGCTGCTCCAGCGCCGCTCTGAGGCGCCAGCACGCCAGAGTGCCAGCGCGCTGCTCCAGCGCCGCTCTGAGGCGCCAGCACGCCAGAGTGCCAGCGCGCTGCTCCAGCGCCGCTCTGAGGCGCCAGCACGCCAGAGTGCCAGCGCGCTGCTCCAGCGCCGCTCTGAGGCGCCAGCACGCCAGAGTGCCAGCGCGCTGCTCCAGCGCCGCTCTGAGGCGCCAGCACGCCAGAGTGCCAGCGTGCTGCTCCAGCGCCGCTCTGAGGCGCCAGCACGCCAGAGTGCCAGCGTGCTGCTCCAGCGCCGCTCTGAGGCGCCAGCACGCCAGAGTGCCAGCGCGCTGCTCCAGCGCCAACACGCCAATGTGCCAGCGCGCTGCTTCAGCGCCGTTCGGAGGCGCCAGCACGCCAGTGTGCCAGCGCGCTGCTCCAGCGCCGTTCGGAGGCGCCAGCACGCCAGAGTGCCAGCGCGCTGCTCCAGCGCCGCTCTGAGGCGCCAGCACGCCAGAGTGCCAGCGCGCTGCTCCAGCGCCGCTCTGAGGCGCCAGCACGCCAGAGTGCCAGCGCGCTGCTCCAGCGCCGCTCTGAGGCGCCAGCACGCCAGAGTGCCAGCGCGCTGCTCCAGCGCCGCTCTGAGGCGCCAGCACGCCAGAGTGCCAGCGCGCTGCTCCAGCGCCGCTCTGAGGCGCCAGCACGCCAGAGTGCCAGCGCGCTGCTCCAGCGCCGCTCTGAGGCGCCAGCACGCCAGAGTGCCAGCGTGCTGCTCCAGCGCCGCTCTGAGGCGCCAGCACGCCAGAGTGCCAGCGTGCTGCTCCAGCGCCGCTCTGAGGCGCCAGCACGCCAGAGTGCCAGCGCGCTGCTCCAGCGCCGCTCTGAGGCGCCAGCACGCCAGAGTGCCAGCGCGCTGCTCCAGCGCCGCTCTGAGGCGCCAGCACGCCAGAGTGCCAGCGCGCTGCTCCAGCGCCGCTCTGAGGCGCCAGCACGCCAGAGTGCCAGCGCGCTGCTCCAGCGCCGCTCTGAGGCGCCAGCACGCCAGAGTGCCAGCGTGCTGCTCCAGCGCCGCTCTGAGGCGCCAGCACGCCAGAGTGCCAGCGCGCTGCTCCAGCGCCGCTCTGAGGCGCCAGCACGCCAGAGTGCCAGCGCGCTGCTCCAGCGCCGCTCTGAGGCGCCAGCACGCCAGAGTGCCAGCGTGCTGCTCCTGCGCCGCTCGGAGACTCAGGAGCGCTTCCATCTTCACACTTCGCTTTCTTCTTCTTTGCTCGCCTCCAGGCGGCCGTGCTATGAAACAAACATATACACGTGCTCACCACCAGGCGGCCGTGCCTTAATAAATATACATATACACGTGCTCACCACCAGGCGACCGTGCCTTAAAATATACATATACACGTGCTCACCACCAGGCGACCGTGCCTTAAAATATACATATACACGTGTTCACCACCAGGCGACCGTGCCTTAAAATATACATATACACGTGCTCACCACCAGGCGACCGTGCCTTAAAATATACATATACACGTGCTCACCACCAGGCGACCGTGCCTTAAAATATACATATACACGTGTTCACCACCAGGCGACCGTGCCTTAAAATATACATATACACGTGCTCACCACCAGGCGACCGTGCCTTAAAATATACATATACACGTGTTCACCACCAGGCGACCGTGCCTTAAAATATACATATACACGTGCTCACCACCAGGCGACCGTGCCTTAAAATATACATATACACGTGTTCACCACCAGGCGACCGTGCCTTAAAATATACATATACACGTGTAAATAAACATTACACATGACATGAACAATAAAGACTTGCATGTAGTAAAAGTTTTCCACATAAAGTACTAAAGAACAGAACAATCTTTCATTGGTAAAGTCCAATGTAGACATGAAAAAACATTAGTCAAAGCTTCTCACTTTGTCTCAAGAATTTCAGTCTCAATCAGTCATTAATTTCACACTCAGTGTCATCAGCTTGTTGGAGGGTGGCCTGGGGAAAATCCAGGGGAAACCTCCGACACGACCACGACCACGTGGGCAGTTTAAACACTGAAATACCCTAAGTATCTAGTGATCTTGGTTGAGCAGTTTTATTTCAACCCAATTTGAACTACCATCATCTAGTGTGGTCACACTATATGTCATCAATGCATCCCATGGCCATGTACACACACATAAATGAGCACAAGCAGGTTCCCAAATAGGATCTCTGTCTACCCTATAGTAGACACTGCCTAAGTATGAAATTCAAAATTAAGTTCTAGGTAAATTACATGTACTGATCACAACAGTGCACAACACATACTATGTGGCACTCAGCTGTACACTTTGCATACTTACTAAAGAAGTAATGTTGCAGGGCACAGCCCTAACATTTACATTGCAACACAACATGAGACGTGTTGATCCAACTTAGCATTCATGTTCTAGCCCGTTACTTACTAAATCCATCTGCGTTCATGATTTGGACCATTGCTCACAAATTCTATGTACCTATGCTGTAAGGTGCATCTCACAGTCTCTGAAATCAAAACTCAATGTGCAAAATGTTTAGGAAATAACTACAATCACTAACTGTGGTGGATTCATCCATAATTCCATACCACAATTTTATTGACTGATACTTAACTGATTACTCCAAATTACATCACTAAATCTTTACTTGCTTGGAATACAACTTGCCAAAGTACATTTTTTTGTACAGTCATTTAGCGGTTACTATTGATGTGCAAAAGGTATTTCAACTCAAAAGAATTAAAATAAAGTGGAAGTCACTATCAACAACTTACTGTCAATCCAAATACCTAGGAGCCAACTACAGTTAGCTCACTTAACTACCGACTTTCAATATTTCTACTGCACTTAAAAACTTAATTCCTTACCATTGAAAAGTCATAAGTTAGTGCACATACCGCACTACTGCATTGTTGTTTGATTTTGTATGAAAGAGGTTAGTCCATCTATTAACTATCTCAGATTAACAGTCTGGAAGTACTGAATAATCCAGCACCGTACTGCACTTTACTACAAACTTTACACAGTCACATAACTAACAAAGTTATGCCAAAATCTATTTCTTTAATGATTACAAAGTTTGTTTTTTTTTTTTTTTACCTGTTTGTATAGCAGACAGTCTTATGAGTACCGTCTATCCATGGGGAAATAGTTACCAGAACATACATCATTACTTAGATGATATAAGAGATGCCAAGCCTGTATTCGCAGTGTCTGTTTACACAATGTGATTACTCCAGAGATTGACACTTGCTTTGCTGCTTGCTGTATATGAACATTTCACGGATTCCCACATGTATATATCCGATGACGGCTATGACTCAATCACACCCATGATATCTGGTGCAGCATGCTGTAAGTGCAGTTGCAAGGCAGCTGCCATTTCACCTTTCTGCTAATTATCTGACCTTTGAACACTAAGTTAATAGTATCAGCGATAACTAGGTCTCTGAGCATCACAAGAAATAAACATTAATAACAATTAAAAACACTAATTTAATCATAACAGAGATGTATAAGGTCTCTGAGTGTGGAAACAATAGAACCAATCAAGTACAGAATGTCTCTCTACTCATTTCAAGTAATTAGTTCTGGACTAGTTGATCGAGCTAACTAAAGCCTTTAAAATATGTCTGGTTTTCCTGACAGTTTATATGTGATTCTGATTGCTGACTAATTTCAACTCTTTGATGCCATGGCATTGGAAAACGGAACTTAATCTCGAAATCAGTTATGCGATTTTACCTACTATGTGAAAAAGCAACTTTTGTTTTTTTTTTTATTTATTTTCTACATAAAATCAATAGTGCTCAGTTGGTCAAGAATGTCACACTTGCTTGTTAGTGCATCCAACTTCTTAAACAACTTGAATACCTGCATTAAAGTTGTTCTCTCTCATGTTCACACCCAATCCACAGCCGGACACTCCAGCTTTGATTCTACTGCAATTGCTTGCGCTGCTTCTGCTCGCAGCTTCAATTCGGCATGACGCCGCTTCGACCTCGGCCATTGGGGACGACTACGCCTCTGCCAGGATCAAGCCAGCTCCATGCTGATTGTGACCGCTCAGCTTGACCTGCAGTGCCTGCTAAGCTTTCAACTGCTTGCGACTGCATCACTCCAACGGCGAACATGACAGCCTTGGCCACCTTTGTCATTTTGAGCACAAAGACTGACAGTTTAATTATGCTTCTGAAATCAACCTCCATTTCATTAGTGTCCACCATGTCCACCATGACATAGGTAATTTGTTGAGGAACAACACTAAAACTAATTAGTTATTTACTTAACCAATTAACTATCACAAAGCGACAGTTACATTTTACTTTGTTCACTAACACGTTACACAAAAGGGTTTAGCGTGTACTGAACTATAAAGATCAGTCACTCAATATGTCATATAGCTCTTAGTGCCATACAGCACCCAAAGGAAATGATTAGTTTACTTATACAAAAAGCTCAAAACTTTTAATAACCAACAACTGTAACTTGGTGTAAAAACTTCACAAATTAATTGGTACATTATTTAAAACAATCAACATGTTATCTTGCCATCCTAACAACTCAGGCAAATAAAATATGTTTCAGTTACACTTCTTCAGTAACATTTATCACTAGATATTTAAAAGTAACAAACCACAGTTCATAAATCTCTATTATAGTATACAAGATGTTAACAAATACTTCACCTGTACATAGTTGATTTTTACTTTTACCTGTAGATACGCAAACCTTGCCTGTTTACATAATCATCATCAGTCATTCTTGCTGACCAGATTCTTCCATAGGCTCCTGTCACCCGTCTTATGGATGGCCTCGTGCAGATGTAATTGCAGGGGTGCTCCATCTAGCGGGTGGGCTGCCCTAGGACCTCTGGCACTCAATTTTTTTTTCCGTCATTTACATCATAATGCTTGGAATATATAGATGGCACGCAGCTTTCTTGGATTTCAGCGCGCGACGTTCCCGCTTCCGATTTGAAAAAAAAACTCCCTCAATTCTTCAATAAAATGCCATGTTCGTTTCTTGTTACAGTATTTAATTCAGTTATCAGTTAATTACTTCATCATTGCTTTCTTAGTTATTAAAGATAATACAAGACATACATAACCAATAATAATCTCTATGACAGTTCACCACAGACTAACTCTAAGTCGCGCCATTTTTTTTAATTCTCGAAAATGGCGCCAATACATTCAAGGCAGATATTAAAAAAGGTTTTATACAATTCCAATAATTTGATTGATGGATATTTTCTAAATTAATCATCTCTATACAAATACACTAATAAAGTTCCTTTTTAAGTGGTGAACTCAATACAACATTAATTGGTTAGGCTGGCCACACACCGTGTCAGTAATACTGTAGCTGTAAGAATAATAGACATTTTCTTTGGTCCATGATTAAACTTAACGTTCTATCTTAATTTTATCAACCAAATATTTAAACGAGTCTTACACAAGAAAGTTGTAACGGGCGTAGGAGTACACCTCGTTGTGAGTTACGTATGTCTCTCCTAAATGAAAGAAAACAGCACCGAGTTCATTGACAGTTTGTTTATTAGGTAGCCACAAACACACCACGCGAACAGTACAATTAAACACAGCACAAATCACTAGGTTTCATATATCTAAGAGATTCTAATAAGAAATAATCTTAATCACACAACATAGCATAGCTCTCTCTAACCGACTCGACTCTCTGTTTAGCCGTTGCGGATGCGGACGCTTGGCTCATGGCGCGGGCGCGTGCGTGGGAGGGGAGGCGAATCGTTACTGATGTCGCCGATAGGCGGCGCTGTAATCGTATGCGCTTCCCGCGCTACATCCTCCCCCTCCAAGCTACAAGAACGTCCCGTATGTAGCTTGGCATCGGAAGTATTAAAATTGTGAATTTCGGGTGGACGTCCCCGAGGGCTTCGAGGTTGAAATGGCAGTGGAGTTTGACCTTGCCTAGCGACAAAAGGGGTTAAGTATGACGTGTGGAATTTTCCAACACTTGTACCATCACTACCCACGCGTGACACTTGCTCCAAAATGCAATACGGTCCATCCCGTTTAGGCATGAACTTTATTGTAATGCCCTTACCTTTATACCTTACCTTAATACCTTTTTTAGGAACCAAAATGGCGGAAGTAGTCCAGGCAGACTCGCACTCTTCCGTTATTCCTTCCTTGAGCATTTCGTCGAACTCCTTCTTCATAATCTCCTTTTTAGCAGAAGTGAGACGACAAGGAGCAGAAGATATAGGCGGATGGTCTCCTGTATGTATGCGGTGCTCCGCAAATGTGGTGGCAGCTCCCCCTACATTGAAAATATCTTCGTTGGAACGAAGAAGACCTGCTAATTGATTGCGTTGCGACGGATGCAGCATAATACCATCGTCGTCGCGAAGCATGTCAGCTGACGAGCAGCCCGAGCAGGTGAGGTGCTGACTCGGTGACTCGAACTCTATGGGATACAACACATTTTGTTCCCCTGAGAAATGCCACTTAGCGGTTGCAAAGTCCAGCGAAATACCAGCAGCTACTAGAAAATCTATGCCTAGCAAAGTATCAATACCTGCAGCGTCAGGCAGTGCAACGAACTCCAGTGACAGAGTCTTGTGCTTAACAGCAACCTCCAACGTCGTAGTGAACACCGTTCTGTTCTGTACAGAGCCATCTGCTAACCTGATGGACATAGCACATTCTCGAAATGTCTGATTATTTTCACTCAACAAATCAAACAATCTGCCTCCTATCACGGAACGTTTAGCACCTAAATCAACTAAAGCAGTGCCTTGATAACCTGATATAGTTATGCCTAAAATAGGCCGCTGTTGTACCAATGACAACGGTTGAGTTGAGCATAAATCTGCAGACGCAAAATCTGACGAAAGAGAAGCATTACCGGACGCAACAATAGGATTCGAAGCAGGAACACCACCTACTTTGGAAAATGTCAACCTATCATTAGGCAAAACATACGAATCCTCAATCCGATTTTCCTTAAACACACTCCCCCTTGAGTCAGCGTCGTCATCAGAATTAATTGCCAGAGTGTCACACGTGGGCAATGTATACTCATCTAAAGTAAAATTATTACTTTCCGTTTGTGGTACTACCGAGGCCATGCACATATCACAAGGTTCGAGACCTACCGGCTTAACATACACATCATATGGTCCTACCGACCTAACACACACTTCGTGATAAGGTTGTGACACTGCCGACTTCACGCACATTTCGTGATAACGCAGTGGCACAACCGGCGTCACGCACATTTCAAAGAATGCCGTAGGTAAAACATTTTTAAATTGTTTAGGCAAAAACACAATATTCGATCGTGCAACGTGTTTGCTCACATCAAAAAACTCAGGCATCACAAATTTAAACATCGATAAATTATAATCAAACATAGTTTCGGAATCGTACCCAGTTTGACGATCATTATTACGAATATTACGATTAACGTACATTTCGTTATGAAGCGCTGGCTTCACGCACATTTCACAGAAAGCTGTAGGTAAAATGTTTCTAAACTGTTCAGGTAGAAACACAGCACGCGCAACACGAGATTCGTGCGTGTCAAATAACTCGGGAATTACACACTTGAACCACAGAATAAGTAATAGTACAAGTACAGAAGTTTCTCTGCTAACAAATTCCCCGTTTAGGTATGCCAAACGTGCCTAAACGTGGCCATCTCTTTCTATCGCACGCAACGCGCTCTTTCGAGGCCCCGCCCTCAGCGCTAGGGTTACCACCAGCGAGAACCTATTTTAATATATGTACTTTATTATTAGTAGTGTTGTTTACAATACAATTACGAATAGTACTTTTAAGGTTCCGTAGTCAAAATGGTGAAAACGGAATCCGTCCGTCCGTCTTTTCGTCTGTATACTGTGACAGCCGATGTATTCGGAGACTATAAGCACTACAAATACAATTAAAAGATTTAGCAGGAAGGTGTGTTCTACTCGTATGAACCGCTACGTAAAAGTGATGTGAAATGACGAAAAAATATTAAAGTAGGGGGAGGGGGCACTCCATACATGTAACCAGGGGATACAAAGTTTTATATAATTTTTAAAGGCATCACTTTTAAAAATAAAAGAGGTTTCTTAGAACCAACGTTTTCATTTTCGTTTTCTTTTATGTCAACCGTTGGTGAATACCAAACTCAATGACCGTTCTTACGTCTACGTTCTTATTATTATTGGTGCAACCTGCTGCAATACAATAATGCTGTGGTTTTGACATTATTATTTAACACGAAACTACACGAAAATAATTATTTTTTATGATCGTACAAGCGCGTTCGCGTGCGATCCGTAACGCTGCTCCGCAGCCATTGAATAGTCACACAATGTGTGAGCCGGCGGCCGCATGTACTTTGCGCGGCGCGATGACGTCACGGTAGTAAGCCCCTCCTGCTTGAACATAGATAGGTTAAAGTCGAATATCGTTTCTGACCCCATTTTGAATTTACGATCATTGTTAGTAGAATCTAACAGCTCGATGGGTTTAGAAACGCACAAAATTCGACTATGCCTATTTTCCAGAGTAACATCGCGATCTACATGAAATTTGCGGCATTCAACTACAGCTGATACGGGTGCGGGCGGCGGGGTCATTGAACTTGAGCTTACGTCGTAAGTTAGTTCGCAATCTATTGTGGAGAATTGTGAATTACACTTTGAACAATTCGATCTGAGTACACCCTTTTCTCCACACCCATAGCAGTGAATATTGCTAATAGTATTCTCTTGAACAATGTCAGTTAAATAATTATTTTTACCGCTCAATTTAGGACAGCTATCTTTAAAGTGATTAGATTTTCTACAATAAGCACAAAACATACGTTTCTTGTTGGAATCCGCCGTGCTCGTACTTGTGCCAGTGGCGCTCCGCGGTGGCGAGGACGAGACACTTAGCGACGGCGACGAAGCCCGAGGCGCGCGCGCGGTCGGCGGTGCCTTTGATGTTGGCGGCGCGTTTGACGGCGGCGCGGGGCGCGCGGCGTCGCGCGGTTTCCACGACGAGTTTGAACCTGACGCTCCTATTACCTTTAATGAGTCTTCGATAGAATGAGCTTTACTCAACAGCTCGTCAAAAGACTTAAACTCTTCACGACGTAGGCGCTCCCGAATTCGATGATGTAGTAAGCCGTACACCATATCGAGTCGCGCTTTCTCTGTGAGGTCTTCAATAGGTAGACGGGCGAAAATGGCTCGAACCCGAGCCACAAACTGGTCGGTATTCTCGTCGATCCGTTGCTCGTTGTCGAATAAATCTCGATATAACCTATGTGGGGGCCGGCGGTCTCCGAAGGCTCGCCGAAGTCGCTCGAGGGCATCCGTCCAGGTTGTTGTCGTACTTTTAATTCCCTGCCACCAGGTAGCGGCGGAATGCGTAAGTAATATCGAGAATCCTCTAATGGCGTTCTCGTCGCTGACGTTACAACAATCCTTGTAGGCCTCCACTGCGTCGATAAATCCTTCAAGGCTTTCTTCGGCGCTGCCGCTGTAAGTGGCTTGGCACTTTGAGAAGTTGCCGCTCACGACAGGGGCGGAGGGGGCGACGACGGTCACGTTGGCGGGCTCGGCGGCGGCCGGAGTCGATGCACGAACTTCGTGTAGCAGGCGACGGAACATGTCTGCATTCGATCGTTGAATACTTTGCATCAACATGGATAAGTTATCCATCGACATCATCACATGTCCACTGCGTACACTGTCTTCATCAGGAAGCGGAAGATCGGCGGGCTCGGCGTTCTCTGTGTTTTCGTCGACTTCGTTTTGGCGCGCAGAGGCGCCGGACGGCGAACCCTGAGGCGTACGGAAAGGTTGGCCGGAACGAGTCGACATTTTAATATGTACGGCACGCGAAAAAGGTTATAAAAATGTCTGTAGGCACACTAGTATACAGTTCACTGTTTTCAATGCACGTGATTTTCACTTAAAGACACGCGGAATGGACGCCATGTAACGGGCGTCACACTAGTGTACAGCTCACTGTCTAAACTGTCTTCGATGCACGTGATTTTCACTTAAAGACACACGGAATGGGCGCCATGTAACGGGCGTAGGAGTACACCTCGTTGTGAGTTACGTATGTCTCTCCTAAATGAAAGAAAACAGCACCGAGTTCATTGACAGTTTGTTTATTAGGTAGCCACAAACACACCACGCGAACAGTACAATTAAACACAGCACAAATCACTAGGTTTCATATATCTAAGAGATTCTAATAAGAAATAATCTTAATCACACAACATAGCATAGCTCTCTCTAACCGACTCGACTCTCTGTTTAGCCATGGTTTAGCCGTTGCGGACGCTTGGCTCATGGCGCGGGCGCGTGCGTGGGAGGGGAGGCGAATCGTTACTGATGTCGCCGATAGGCGGCGCTGTAATCGTATGCGCTTCCCGCGCTACAAAGTACTTTTATATGATTTAACTATGTTAGGCAATCTTAGTCGTACACATATGATAATACTAAAAAGAAAACATGAATGTGATAGGTTTACTTACCTACTCGTATTGCCGCTACTCTGTATAACTAATCATCGTTGCCTGCGCCGCGAAATACAGCGAGGTTTGCTTGCCTCGTATTACTATAGGCCTCGCTTAAGCTAGGTCGCCTACACGCGGGCAATCCCTTCTTTCACGGCGTTTGTAGTAATGTTGACTTTTATTGTTACCTGTTATTGTTGACTTGTTTGGTATCTGTAAATGGCTGCTACTAGTACGTAACAGGTACTATTGTGCTGTACACATGTAGGTACACAATACATACCGCCGCCATGGTGGCCGAAGCCGCCTCTGTCGTGCTGCTGGTGTTGACAGTTACATACTTATAATTTTCTGTATAGGCTGAATTACACTGGTAAGAACTTGCATGCAAGTGTCTTTACATTGCAGGGCTGTGTGCTACCGAGGTAAGATGAATACCTACGATCCAATCCTGCAATGTAATGAAAATTCACTGAAAATTTCACGCAAGTTGTTGCTAATTAGGTATTTATAGTTCAGAGTTTGCTAGTTAGGTATTTGTAGTGACTACTACAAATACAAGTCTGTATAAATGTCAAATTAATGTACACAATGTTCATGTGACATAATTAGCGGCCAGTTTCAGCCGTACGGTACGGCCCAACAGGGAGGCGGCAGCTTCGTTCAAAAACTGGTGTTTTTTTCTCTATCTGTAGAACATTAAGACTGGGTTGCACCAAACCGTCTGTAATCGTTAGCGGTGTCCGTCATATCTGATTGTATGGAAAGTTTGACAAGTTTCTATGGGATGACAGCTGCCGGCGCCATATTTGACGATGACCGGTCTGTGTTCGTACGTTGGTGCAACTGGCACTTAGAAGCATACATTCTTTTAGGGACAGCGGGGCAGCTTGGTCTTGGTACACCTTTTTTGACACTGATTTTATCCACAAAACACAGAACACCCCCAGGGCTCCAATCGTTTGGCCGTAAACCTGTGTGACAGACGACGGACGGACGACAGATGTACATTGGGCAGAATCTATCGGTTTTGTATTTCCTTTAATAATCATTTATCCTCCTGGGCTTGGTGTAATTTTGAATCCGATTTTTATTTGTAGTTCACTAACGCATTTTACTCATTAAGTGGCTGTTGGCGAAAATAAAAGATATTATTACTTATGTTAAAAATTTATTACTATTTGGGAGTCAATATCACGTTTTTAAATACATTATCAAAACAGTTAGTGCCTAATTAAATAAAACACTTAGTAATGGTGTCCTCCACCGTGGCTACCGTGTCCGTGGCTATCGTGGCCACCATAGCCGTGGCTATCGTGGCCACCATAGCCGTGGCTATCGTGGCCACCATGGCCGTGGCTATCGTGCCCTCCATGGCCGTGGCTATCGTGCCCTCCATGGCCGCCGTGTTCGTAGCTATCGTGCCCTCCATGGCCGCCGTGGTCGTAGCTATTGTGCCCTCTATGGCCCCCGTGCTCGTAGCTATCGTGGCCACCATGTTCGTGACCTGTTAAATTGTTCAAGAAATTACCAATGGGCACAGTGATCTTCAATCAAAGAAACTACGCATTTTAGAGGTACTACCAATTACGATATTTATTAACACATGCATAATATGCGGGAGTAGTAACATTAGGTATTCATGTTTCCTTTTGGGAAACTTCTGTTTTCATGTGTAGAAAAATCGCTTTTTCAGACCTAACTACCTATTCATAAAAGAGTCAAGTGTTCCTCTCGAATGAGGGATCAGTATTTTTCTTCCTTAACTTGAAAAGCAGTATGTGTCACTTGGTAGCAAAATTATTTGTAAGACATTTCATGTTTTAAGCAGCGGTTCTCATAGGCGGTGTGAAAAGCAGTATGTGTCACACGGTAGCAAAATTATTTCTGTCTTGGGCGTAAACACTTGTACCCCTCGCTACGCTCAAGATTCTACTTTAGATCCCTCGTTACGCTTCTTCTATTATAGAATCTTTCGCTTCGCTTAGGATTCAAAATACCACCCTCGCCATAAAAATCATTTTTCTCCCATGAGAAGTTGAGACACAATCTACTATTCCCACACTAGGGTAGAAAGTAATGTTTTTAAAAGTTTATTAGGCGGGGTTCCTCATTGGCCGCGGGCGCGGAGTGCGGGCGTGGCGGCGCGGCTGCTGCAGTGCGTGTTTTATTACTGATCCCTAGATTATTATTTGAGTTTTACTTTCCTCATAGTCGAAATGACAAGTAGAGTTTTTAACTCGGGTGAAAGCACTAATTTCACCATTGACCTGTAGGCGTTCTCAGTTCGTTCGACTGCCAAATATCTCGGATAAATTAGACCAGGGGCAGGGGGTCTATTTTTGAGTTTCGAACACTCGACATCTGTCAAAACATCACAGTTATTTGACAGATCTCGAGTGAAAAGTCGAGTGTTCGACACTCAAAAATCGACCCCCCAGGTCTCTTGCAACCTATTTGGCCACTTTGGCTGCTACCACCTGCTACATTCTGTATGACGCTGACTGTACGTAAAACAGAATACATACCGCCGCCGTGGCCGAAGCCGCCACCGCCCTGATGCTGGTCATGCCCGTAACCTACGAATGTTGATTAATAAAAATATACAGGGTGGAAAAAATGTATGTTAGCACGTTTTACTTAAGGTCAACTCGGCGAAGACCGGCATACTTCATTTACAAAATGACCTATTGCCTGAAAGTCCAGTTTTCTGAAACTGGTTGATCAAATATTTAGTTGGTTGCTGTCTAAGCTTGCGAAACTCGTATAAAAGGCATTGGTTAATTGACCGAGTGAATCGAAGGTCTCTGTTTTAGCTTCGACAAAAATGCTTTCGTATTGTCCGGATTTCCGGTTGTCCTCCTTCACAGGTCGCATTTTTAAACCGATTCTCGTGAAATTTGGTGAGTAGGTTCGAAAATAAAAAGATTTTTTTTGTAGAGTCAAATCACACTTTTTATCAATGATTTTGTATTTTTCTGCGGCCGTTTTTTCCTTTACAGGGGCCGATTTTTGAGTGTCGAATGCTCGACTTTTCACTCGACACCTGTCATAACATCATAGTTTTTTGACAGATCTCGAGTGAAAATTCGAGCGTTCGACACTCAAAAATTGACCCCCAGGTCGCATTTCTAAACCGATTCTCGTGAAATTTTGTGAGCAGGTTCGGTAACTCCATAGATTTTTTTTATCGAGTCACTTTTTGGAAATTTAATAAAACAATTTTTTTTATCAATGATTTTGTGTTTCTCCGGCCGAATTTCGATTTGTTCTCCTCTAAGGGTCGCATTTCACAGTCGCCCTTGAGTCTTCATAGTTGTAACATTGATTAATTATAGAGTTTGGAACTTTGGAACTTACCAGGGTAAGCCGCGGCCGCCACCACTAACGTCGTCATGATTATCTGTGAAACAAATCATTTACTTATTAAACGTAGAGTTCGATATGTATCCATGGTATTTGGTATACAAGGTGTGGCCTGTAACAGGAGCAAATAAAAAATAAAAACTAAATTAAAACTGTATCACCACGTGGAAATAATTCAGGTTTTTACTCAACTGCACAAAAAAGGAGTATAATGTTTTCAGGGTTCATTTATAACGAACGTAGGTATGTGAGATTCTTTGATCTCCCAAAACTTCTCAACGCCTTAACCGATTTAGATGCGTGAGGTATCGTTAGAACCCTTACGTTATCCCCACTAACATAGGATATGTTGTGTGTAATAAAAACCATATGGCGGACTATGCACGACATTTTGTGCCATCAGGAGAGAAAAATAAAATTATCGATCTCATCAAGTGGGATATCACACTAAAGAAATGTAAAAGGCAATTTAGTAAATATTTATAACTTATGTATTTAAAACGTGACTTTACGGTATGAGATAAAAAAGGAAAAACAAAATACAATAATAATTAAAACGTTGAAAACACGACTAAAAAGATAGAAACTAGTTTCAAATTAAATAATATAAGGAAACCTATTTTGTTTGCAGTCCCTCGACCTACATACCACCACATAAAATATTAAGTGTTAAGTCCTCTTCTGCAAAGAAAATTGATTAGGTATCTTAAGTTATTTAATTTGAAAAATGTTTCTACCCTGTCAGTTCACTTTTTTCATAAATAAATATAGTAAACACACAACATGACTCACCAAAAACTTGACCATATTCAAGAAGGTACTGATGTCGTCTAAGCCTGATTAGAACTATACGCCATAGTTTCCACCGGAGCTTAAATACTACACAGGGGACATCTTAATCGTCTTGTTTACTTATTAACCTGTTTGTCCACATATGACGATGCTCCATATTGAGTTCCAGGAACACGGATATTGATATCTCAGCGCAGGCAAAATGGCAATTTAGCCCCATACAACTCGATTTCCACCGGCTTGCCTGCCAGGGGGCCGATTTTTGAGTGTGGAACGCTTTTTGATCGATCTCGAGTGATAAGGTCCAGCGTTCGAGACTCAAAAATCGGCCCCCTGTTCTTTTACTATGGCTCCTGAAGAATAAGAAAGGCTAATTCTTTCCGGCTTTCCTAAGAATATTTATGACGCGCCGCCACTGTAAGGTAGACACTTTTTAATTGAATTTAGGTCTATTTTTACTCAACTGTGGCAGATGGTTATGTCATACGAGTGTTGTATCAATGAATACCTATTTCTTTGGCATACTCTGCGGCTAACGTGTCAGAACGAGCGCTCAAAGCAAATCACATTGAAATGCGATTATGATGTGGAAGAGGCATCAAATCGTGTCCTGTTTGTTCCGGAAAAGTTGTTGCGTGCCCGCAGACACTGCCAGGCTGATGGATGATCGCGTTTATGTCGGACATATTGCATTCGTCTCTTAGGGTTTAAGCGGGTATTACACTGTGCTGAATTCAGAATGTTTAGAGCGGTACCTACCTATATGTTAGAGCGAGATGCTTCAACTCCCCTCCCCTAGTCAGGATTCTGAATTCAGGGCAGTGTAATACCCGCTTTATCCAGGAATCACGCGATCCTCCGAAGGGGGGGAGGGGGTTACGAAAACCTCACCACTGATCACGTTGGGGGAGGGGGGTACAAGGTGACCTCACGTATATTTTTTTCTTTACCTACAAAACCGAGAATAATTATCTTCTCATGTAGGAAATTATTTTTTCAGTGATTATAGATGTTACACAATCACGTTTGCATAACGCATATGTATACGAAAATAAATAACACAAGATCACCCAATATAAAAATGGCTCAAAAAACCTCGCGTGATTTCTGGATAGCCCTTACTTATTGGCACTAAGGAACGAATGCTATATGTTCATATACGTATATGTATAGAGGACGGCTCTTAAAATGGGATTGCTCTTGGCCAGCCAGAGGGCAAAGAATCCCTATTACAATTCTGTGAAAGTTACTTCTAGTAGTTTTTGTCTTTTCAAATTTTATTTATATAATTTATTTGTGTTGCTGTATGTTTACTATATAATTTGTTTTTAAGTAACCTTAATCAACGTCATGGCGTAGGTAAGGTAAGCAGTTATGTTGTTAAATTTTACTTTTAAATAAATATAATAAAAAAATCGAAGCTCTGGGAGAAAGAGAGCTGTTGGACGACGCACCTGTATGTTTGGTCAAATTTACGGATAACTTGTCATACTCGTACGTCGTACACCTACGTAGACATTAAATTTCTGTACCTACCTCCAATTTACAAGTATAGGTTAACCTTTAGGTTAGGTTACTCTACACGATTTCTTATGTTACTCCATGCCATCTACAAGGAGATCGCAGGCTTTCGTTCCGCGTTCTATAGTGCGCCCCATCCACGACGACGCGCCCCTCCACAGCGAATCTCATACTAATCTGTGCGCAGTTGTACGGCTTGGGCTGTGGAGGGGCGCGCGGCGCGCCTTCATGGATGGCGCGCACTATAATTCTATAACAATGGATACGAAACGCAAGTCACTAATTGACCCCAAATGCTACGACGGCAAACTCGGCAAACGATGCGATAGCGATAGTAGAAAGAAAGCCTAAAAATAGTCTTAAGAGGAGGGGTAGGGCAAACTCTCTCCATAGAAACTTTGTGCAGGATTTTCTTTGTTTGTGTTTGCATTAAAGTTATGATTTTTTGTCAGTATGTTTATTTTTTTGTTAGCAATTTCGTGTTGAATTTTTTTTTCATTGGTAATTATTATTTTTAGTTTTTTTCATTTTTCGAAATTTTTGAAAATTTCCACATCACTTTCTTCGCATATATCTAATATTTACATCCAAAAATAGTACATTACTTACCAAGGGCGATAAAACAAAGAATGTCTCAGATCGCAGGTATTTTACGCCCGAGCCGAAGGCAAGGGCAACCTAAGTAGATATTTATACATAGGTATAGTTTATGCGACTTTCGACTATCATTGGGAAATCCCCGCGAGCAAGTTGAAAGCAACAGATTCTAGGCATGTTTATGATGTTTACCTACCGACAGTAGAGGATGTACTACAACTGGTTTGTACACTTTGAGATGAACAGTCTTTTAAATGATTTGATTTTGAATAAACTTGACTGGTTATGTTAATCCACCTGTTTCCAGTAGGTATTGTTGCCATGACAAAACTAGAATACATAATAACGAACATTCTTAATGAAATTATTGACCGAGTAAAACGAGGTCTCTGTTTTAGCTTCGACAAAAATGCTTTCGTATGTCCGGCCGGATTTTTGTATGTCCTCCTCTACAGGTCGCATTTATCAACCGATTTTCGTGAAATTTTGTGAGCAGGTTCGGTAACTATATAGATTTTTTTTGTCGAGTCACTTTTTGGAAATTCAAAAAAACAAACATTGTATCAATGATTTCGTGTTTTTCTGCGGCCGTTTTTTCCTCTACAGGTCGCATTTCTCAACCGATTCTCGTGAAATTTTGTGAGCAGGTTCCATGACTACATATAATTTATTTGTAGAGTAAATTTTTGTAAATTAAAAAAAAAAAATTTTTTACTTCGTTGGCTGATCTCCTCTACAGGTCGCATTTATCAACCGATTTTCGTGAAATTTTGCGAGCAGGTTTGGTAACTATATAGAATTTTTTTGTCGAGTCACTTTTTTGAAATTCGAAAAAACAAACTTTGTATCAATGATTTCGTATTTTTCTGCGGCCGTTTTTTCCTCTACACGTCGCATTTCTCAACCGATTCTCGTGAAGTTTTGTGAGCAGGTTTTATGATTACATAGAATTTTTTAGGCAAGTAATTTTTTGTAATTTTTTTTATTTTTTATTTTATTCATTGGTTTGTTCTCCTCTACAGGTCGCATTTATCAACCGATTTTCGTGAAATTTTGTGAGCAGGTGCGGTAATTCAATAGAATTTTTTTATCGAGTCACTTTTTCAAACTTTAAAAAAACAATTTTTTTATCAATTATTTTGTGTTTCTGCGGCCGAATTTCGATTTGTTCACCTCTAAGGGTCGCATTTCACAACAGATTCTCGTGAAGTATTGTGAGCACGTTCTTTGATTATATCGAATATTTTTGTCGAGTAATCTAAAAAAAATTCTATGGTTTGTCCTCCTCTACAGCAGCGGTCGGCAACAGGCGGCCCGCGGGCCGCATGCGGCCCGCGAGCCCCTTCCGTGCGGCCCGCGAGCCTCCCTGGCTTTATTGTTTGTAAAGGTAAAATTTGAAATTCTTAACATCGTGAAAGCGTCTGTATCGCCAACCACGAATATTTTCACAGTTGGTCAGGACGAGATATGTGTTTATAAGTATATTTTACAAAAAATTTTTCAAAAATTTCGCGCTCGCCGCGTTTGCGTTAGACAGTATGGAGTATTTTCCACACCTGCATCTTAATGTTCAAAAAATTTCGCGCTCGCTGCGCTCGCGTTTGCGTCTACATGACTTGATGCGTATGAAGTATTTTCCAGACCTGCATAATAATATTCGCAAAATTTCGCGCTCGCTACGCTCGCGTTTTCAACGAGATTTGTTATGACTTGATGCGTATGAAGTATTTGCCGCATTTGAATCAGTGTTCGAAAAATTTCACGCTCGCGTTTACATCTCCATAACTTGATGCGTATGCGTATGAAGTATTTGCCGCATTTGAATCAGTGTTCGAAAAATTTCACGCTCGCGTTTACATCTCCATAACTTGATGCGTATGCGTATGAAGTATTTTCCGCACCTGCATCATAATGTTCGAAAAATTTCGCGCTCGCTACGCTCGCATTTCCATCTAGATGTGTTATGACTTGATGCGTATGAAGTCTTTGCCGCATCTGCATCAGTGTTCGAAAAATTTCGCGCTCGCGTTTTCATCTAGGTGTGTTATGACTTTATGACCCGTCCCCCCTCAAAGTTTCTATATCTGCTATTCTATATCCTTGCATTGATCGAATGAATCGCGAAATTACGATGCGGTTGAAATGCGAATTATCTGGGTTTGGTAAGGAAACTAGCTGGTTTATCTGTGAAAAGTCGGTTTTTTCGTCTTTCTCGTTTTTCACGTAAAAAGGGGTGCGAATTTTTACTACGTTACTGTCGCGTACGGCGTACCAATTTGTTTCGAGTTGATATCAACAGACAGTGATCATTATTGTCATCTGCGGCCCGCGAAGATTTTTTTAGCTACTATGTGGCCCGTGGGTGCTAAAAGGTTGCCGACCCCTGCTCTACAGGTTCGATATCTAACATAGTTTTGGAAATAAAAAAACACTCACGAGGTCTACAGCTCACAGAGCCACTAGTCTCGGCTATGTTACTCGTAATTTAAGATTTTTGTGTTGCGAATGCATGCATGCATAAATTGGATACAATAGGTAAGGGTAATTAGTTACCAACTTTAATTCCATAATATATTTACACCTGCTGGGAACCATAACTCAAAATAAGTAGAATACAATTCGAGTGAAACAAGGTGTTTTGGTTCAAAAATTAATATCTACATTTGACCTACATGAGTCATTTGTTTATTTTTGAACCAACACTCGCGAAAAATTACCAACCGTAACGAGCTGACCACATTTAAGGTCATAGGTATCAACACGAGTGTGCATTAAGGTCGAATATGGATCACGATTCACGACTGTTGTTGTAAATTTGCACGCATTACTGCAGACAACTTGCATTGCAAGATTTGCAAGTATAAGTACCTAAGTGCAAATAATTTGTCTCAATTCGGGTTGCTATTAATAATGCAAATTTACACGTGAAATTCTTTATTGTATAAAAGAGCCTTAATTAAGTATTGCTTTCCGCCAAACTGTATAACTGTAAAAAGTGTTTTTAATCAATATGCGGGAGGGCAGCACCATCGTCGGTGCCGTGTGCCGCGGATGCACATACTGGTGGCACGTATTACAGCAACGCTGATTCTTGCTCTGAGCCAGCCCAATCCATATAGCACCATTGCTTATGCTGCGATTCCAGCGTTCAGATATTCTTTCACTCATGTGTTTTATGAAAGAGGACATTTGAGGTGCAAAGACTCCATCAACTGATGTTACAAGTGGGGTGAAGGTAGCATGTCGCATTTCACAGGCATTTGAGTATTTTCTTTGCTTTTCAGCTTCGGCTGATTTTAAAACAGATGTGACCGGACGTGAGAGGTAGGAAGGAGCGTCGGTGTCAACAACACGAATATCGAATAACGCTTCCCTCTGAGCATCCCATACGCCACGGCAGGATAGGTCTGCTGGGTCTGCACGTAGTCCGCTGTCATTTTCGGAAATAATTGGTTCTTTTGTTACGTTTCCCCAGGCGTGTTGGCAAAGTTCACATAAGAGGTCTCTGATCTCATTGTGTCGCCTAGTGATTAGGCCTCCAGTTTTACAACATAGCGCGTGATCAATGTTGAATTGGCCATTGCCGCAGCCATCGCATGACTGTGGCATGGAGTTTGGTATTCTGTGGTAACGAATTGATAGCGCATCTCTAAATTCTAGTGGGGATAGATCAAAGTGATCTTTTTTTGTAGGAATGATTGATAGCCAATTTGAGGACTTCGTTTTCATCTTGGATGCGATGGATCTTTCAATCGCTCTTCTCTTGTTAGAGGTGAATTTTGCTAAGGTAGTTTCTAAAAGTTTGTCGTCGAGGGCATCTTTTTCTTTACGGCCTTCTTTGCGTGCATCTTTTAGACATGAATTATGGTCGGATAGGACAATCTGTTTCTTCTCTAATAAGGCACCTGTGAGAGCTGTGCAACCTTTCATGGAAATTTCGTAGTTTAAATTAGTGGCGTGTGGGTTAGAGATTGCCAATCCACCTTTATGTACAGGTAGAGAAAATAGGTCGGCTTCCACAGTAGAGACATTACTACCAAAGAGTGTTGGCAGGAAGATCGTGCGTAGTGCATCTGTCAAGGTTCAAAAAATTCATGGGAATTTTTCAGGACTCGTAGTAAGAATGACCATTGGAATTGAATTGCTTTGGTGAGGGCTGTGTAGGCCGCTTGAGGGGAATCTTTGCAAATTTCAGAATTTTTTTCTACCGTGGAAACGAATTTGTTTACATTATTTTTTATGAAATCTTCTTTTCCTTCACCAATGTAACTTCCCAAAAAGCGAGATCCTGTGACAATATTTAGATTGGTGCCCCTGAAGATCTGCTGAGCTGCTTGCTTGTCAGTGTCAGATACGATGAGCAATGTTTTCTTAGCTTGAGGGAAGTATCCAAATTTATAATGTAATTCTTATCATGAAATAAATGAATCTAATCTAATATAATCTATTGGCGGCCATAAATTACGTCACATGAATTTCATGACTTTTTGCACAATATTTTGCAATTTCAAATCTATTTCGTTAATAGGTCAAAATGCCTGTTTTAATACTTAGAGATAGTTACCAGATTTTGAATCTGACGTCATCAAATTTAGGACCCAAAGGGTTGCCAACTTATGTGCTCCAATTTGCGGGATATTTGTTGTAGAATTGCGGGACTTGGCTAAAAAATGCGGGACTCGCGCACTCTATCAATATTGTTAACGTATAATTGTGATGTAGGATACATTACTTATTTATTCCCGCGAGATATACGTTCTTAGTGTATGTTTTCCGAGCTAAATCCTATTACGAGCGTACGGTCCTCCGGGAGCGGGATACAAATGACTTATTTTTATTTATCGAAGTTGTGCACTCTTTCCTAAAATGAAACTGTAGGGGATTTTAAATTATTCCTTCGATATTTTGAGAGCTAGTTATCAAGAGACTCACCTGAACTGATCTGTGGCTTGGAATGTAGTCCTGGGGGCCCCCTGATGTCTGGATTTCTTCATAGGACGCTAGAGACAGGTTCTGCTTGATTTCGCGACGTGTTTTGCTGGATTTAGTTGTATAGGGTTTTAAAAGCTTCGAGCATTGAGATGCGAGCTTGTAACGGATGCGCGTAGCGCGGCGAAGTCTCACCAGACGTCAATCAGTGTTGCTAGCTTTCAGAAAAGCGTTTGGTTTCGTCTCCGTCAAACTAGCTTTATGATTTGAGATTAATCCATTTCGGAAATAAGAAAGAAATACGTTGTGTTTTGTGCTATAACGTAAAAATACTGAACATGCCGCCGACCATAAAATAATACTTATTTTATTAAAGAACTACCATATGAATACTATGCTAACTTAGGACTAAACATGTAATGCTATAACCTAAGAAGTGCCTAGTCAATAGGCAATGGACAGACCTTGACTACAGGTCGCTTACTGAGAGTATTACCGATGCGTACAGTGACGACTCGAGTAATACCATCGACGCCGGGGTGCAACTGGTGCACGCGCGCTAGACGCCATTGCAATGGTGGCAGCGTGTTGTCGATCAACACTACCACAGAGCCCTCGCGAAGGGGTGTGTTAGTACTGTCGTGGAACCATTTACTTCTCGTTTGAAGCTGGTGTAGATATTCTACACTCCAGCGCTTCCAAAAATGTTGGACTGCTTGTTGGATCACCTGCCATCGCGCTAGGCGATTTGGATTATCGTTCGATAAATCAAACTCTGGTAGAGACGTTAATGGTTCCCCGATAAGAAAATGTCCCGGACTAAGGGGTAAATCGTCCGCCGGGTCGTTACTTAACTGACAGAGGGGTCTCGAGTTGAGCACGGCCTCTATTTGACACAGAAGTGTGTTGAATTCATCATGGGTTAGTGTAAGTGTCCCTATGACGCGATGTAAATGTCGCTTAAGACTGCCTACGGCTCGCTCGACGAGACCGGCAAAATGCGAAGCATATGCGGGATTAAAATGCCAGGTGACTTGTAAGTTTGTCAGCTGGTCGTTTATGACAGACTGATTCGATTCGTTTTGCAAAAACGTGAAAAGTTCGTTTAGATATCTGTTACAACCTACGAAGTTTCGACCATTATCTGAGTAAATATCTTTGCAGTAACCGCGACGGGATATGAATCTACGCAAAGCATTTAAGAAAGATTCGGTTGATAAGTCGGGCACTAATTCCAAATGGACTGCCTTCGTGGACATGCACACGAAAACGCTAACGTATGATTTGAAAACTTTCGCGTTACGAAATTTACTTGATTTGAGATTAAAATGTCCCGCAAAATCAACTGAAGTATGTAAAAAGGGACGAAGTGATCGAACCCTAGCAGTAGGTAATTGAGCCATCGATGGCTGTGGCGCGACAGGTCGCGCGCGAACGCAGGATACGCAGCGGCGAGTACGCATACGCACGGCGTCGCGTGCACACAGAATCCAATAGGTCTGTGCGAGGGCAAACTGTAAAGTTTGCGGTCCAACATGTAAATGTGTCTTATGATAAAAGTCTATGAGCACGTCTGTGAAGTGATGTCTTTTAGGTAAAAGAATTTGATGCTTGGCATCGTACGGCACGTTAGCTCGATTTATCCTGCCGCCGACCCTGAGGAGTCCGGCATCATCCAGGAAAGGTTTAAGTTTCTGAAGACGTTTTGTACACCTGTCGTCATCCTTGAGACGAGAAATGTCTTCAGCAAATTGTTCACGTTGAACAATTGAGATTATTCGACTGAGAGCCAGTTTGGTCTCTGGAACAGTAATGTGTTTAGTCGAATAAACACCAGTTTTACGGCATTTATTGATGAACCGTAACATAAGAGAAACTACGCGTAACATTCTTGGAAGTGTTGAAAATCTTTCCAAGAATTCAGAACTCGGTTCGTTGGCTTGAGTAACAAGAACATGTTTACGACGTTCTTCGTCAGTATGACAGTTAACGTTCGATATGGGCCACTCGGACTCATTTTTAGAAAGCCAAGCTGGTCCCTTGAACCATAATTGATGGTTCAACTGAGACGGGAGAACACCGCGGGACGCAGGGTCCGCCGGGTTGTCCGTCGATTGAACGTGACGCCAATGCGAGGCAGGCACGTTGCTTGTCGTCTCCGCAATGCGATTGGAGACGTAAGTTCGCCACTTGTCTGGGGATGAACGCAACCAGGCAAGTGCAATTGTCGAATCGCACCAAGCGTAAACTTGGTCAAACGATAATACACTGCTGTAAGCAGCGATGATTTTTTTGATAAGCTTTGATAGGAGATGCGCTCCACAAAGCTCAAGACGTGGCGTTGTGAGCCGTTTGAGAGGCGCGACCTTTGTCTTGCCCATAAGAAGATGTGTGCTGATTGAACCGTCTGAATCAACAACACGAATGTAGACGCAAGCGGCGTACGCTTTATCAGAGGCGTCTGAGAACCCACAAAGTTGCACTTGATGTGTGCTAGGAAGCACGTGACGAGGTAACGAAATATCTTGTAGTAACGGCAGTTCGTCGATGAACCGATGCCACAAGTCACAGACACCCTGTGGAGGAGCTTCATCCCAACCTGTGCCTGATACCCACAAAAGTTGGATTAAGTGCTTAACGAATAAAGTCACTGGGCTAAGAAACCCGAGAGGATCATAAATCTTAGCTATTTCTCCTAACATTATACGCTTCGTACATTTACGTGAATTAGAAATAACTCCATCCGTTTGATAAGTGAAAGTATCTGACTTAGGATTCCACTTGAGTCCTAAGACCTTGACTGAAGTGTCAGTGTCGAGTGCTGAAAGAATGAGAGCGTCATCATGATTTGACTCGTCAGTGTTTAAATGAGCTAAGAACTCTGAGCTGTTACTGGTCCATTTGCGGAGTTCGAATGTTCCAGCCTTACAAATGGAGGTGAGCTGATCCTGAAGAATGAGAGCATCTTCGATTGTGTCAGCCCCAGTAACGACATCATCAACAAATACTTCGTTGAGCAGTATTTGCGAGGCAAGTGGGAAAGCAGCAGCTTCATCAATCGCTAATTGACGAAGTGTGCGTAATGCAAGGAACGGTGCTGAAGCAACCCCAAAGGTTACACAGCAGAGGCGATATTCCTGTACGGGATCGTGGGGAGAGAATCTCCAAAGAATCCGCTGAAAATCACGGTGTTCTTTACAAAGACCGATGTAGCGATACATCATTTTTAAATCAGCTGTGAAAACTATCTTATGTAATCTATACTTGAGTAGAATCTCACAAATGTCTTGCTGTAGTTTCTGACCTGTCAGAAGGTTGTCGTTAAGAGAACGACCAGACGTAGACTTGCAAGACCCGTCGAAGACGACACGGTACTTGCTTGTAGCAGCTGATTTTTTCACCACACAAAAATGAGGTAAATAGAAAGGAGGCGCGTCACTATTCGCAGAATCAGAGACAGGCTCCATATGTCCCATGTCCAAGTATTCTTGAAGACAATTGTTGTAGTTTTCACGTAAGACAGGGTCACGTGACATTCGTGCCTCTAGTTTCGTTAAACGTGAGAGAGCGATCGAACGAGAGTCGCCTAAAGGAGGAGCGTTCTCCTTGATAGGCAGAGAAACAGTATATTTCCCGTTTGAATCCCGAGTGTGAGTATCGACGAAGATCGACTCACAGCGAAGTTCATCTTTTGTAAGATGTGGATGTTCTGGAATGGATTCCAATTCCCAAAACCTTTGAAGCTTGACATCCAGTTGACAAGTACTGAGATTGGTACTCAGGTGTCTCGTATTTTCATGAGAAATTCTACCAGTCAGTAGGTATCCAAAAATGCTATTAATGGCCACAGGTGTGCCCTGAGGGCCTTTGATATTATCGTGAAGCAGTATGCTGTCACTATAGTCTGACCCCAGCAGGAGCTCGACGGGACGCGCAGAACGCAGTTCTGGGTCCGCTAAGTTAAGACCTTGTAGGTGCTCAATATTCTCAAACGTGCTTGGAATATTAGGCAGATAGCTCGTAATTTTCGGTAAAATAAGAGCTTCGATATAAAGTTTTGGCTCTGGTTTGTTGTGGGGTGTAACCTCACACAACACGTAACCACGTGGTTGTTCGTTGCTGTCACCGATACCAGTGACAGTAGTACTCGTCTGCGCAGGGTACCGCGGCAGGCCGAGACGTTGGACGCACGATTCAGTGATGAGCGTCGCTTGCGACCCTTGGTCCACAAGGGCGCGTACAGACCGCGGCGTGTAAGGCCCATGGTTCATGGGACGCACATTTACAAGCGCGGTCGTGAGTAAAACCGTACAGTTCTTACTCGAAGAATGCCCCGTAGCTCCATGTAATGGAGTGGGCGTAGAGGTTTCCGCTACTGAGTGTAACTCAGGGGAAGGGAGGTACTCCGTAGTCAGTGTGACGTTCGAAGTAGGCGCGTCTTCATGTAATGAAGAGTGGTGGCGCTGAGTGCAGACGCGGCAAGTATGGCGCGACTTGCAGTCTTTTGCATCATGACCGATGAATAAACAATTATTGCAAAGTTTATTTTGCTGAACGAAATGCTTCCGTTCACTTAAAGTGAGTGTGTGAAACTTCTCACATTTATATAAAGGATGAGAATTATCCTTACAGTATGCGCATTTAATTTTATTTAAATAATCCACCGCAGTTGCAGCATGTACACTCATAGCACGCGAGTTACGCGCGAACGATGTATTATAAGTGCGCGGTGCATTATATTGCACGTCGGAGTGCGCACGAGTAAGTGAAATTGCCCGCCGTCCGGCTTGCGCGTGGCGCGATGACGTCACAGCAGCCGGTCGAGCCGAGCCGGCCGGCCCGCCAGCAGGCCCGAGCGCGCGCGGCGCCGGGGCCGCAGCCGAGTAGGTACTTGAGGTACGCGCGGAGGCATGCATAATCTCGGACGCTGCTAACTCCTTATCTAAGAAATCTAGTAGTTCTGTCACGCTAGGAATTTCATTTGACACTTGTAATGACAATTCAAAACGTCTACGTATGTTAGGCGTAATTTTGCGCAGCAAAATATTTAAAAGAACAAAACTCCATTGTTCAACAGGCATACCTAACGACTTTAAAGCCGTAATGTTCTCATGATAACAGTTCATTAAATTCCGTAAGGTAAATTCAATGTTTTTCTCATTAACGGATTCGACGTCAAATATATTATCGAAATGTTTTGTTGCGATGATTCGCTTATTTTCATAACGACTAATTAATACCTGCAAGGCATTTTCATAGTTAGATTCAGTAACCGGTATCGACTTGATAAGATTGTAAGGTTCATCTTTTAAAAACAATAACAAATAGCGGAATCGTTCCACATCTGTTAACGCAGCATTATCGTGCACAAGTGATTTAAATAAATCATAAAAGGCATTCCATTCAGTTAAATCACCCGAAAATGTTTGTAATGTCAGCTGAGGTAAACGTATATGAGATTGAGGTACTTGCTGCGCGGCGCAGCAACCCGCATGTGACACGCTGTGTCCACCGCACGGTGCCGAAACACTTTGTTTACGTTCTTCCTTTATGCTGTCCAAGGTCACTTGGATTTGAAAATACAAAGAATCGAATTTATTACGTATGGCTAAATTATCCGATTTAGAAAAGGTTTCGTTCTTTGCCGTTAGTTTTTCAATCTTTCCTTGAGTTTGCAAGAATGTTTTCTTGATTGAATTTAATTCTTTTACACGTACTCTAAACTCAGCTAAGTTGTTAGTACAGTCGACAATCTTTTGAATGTTATTCATAGCTAGATCACGTTCAAAATTCAATTGTTCAAGTTCCATTTTATATGAAGTCGAGTCACTGAATAAAACTAAATAAATTATCACGAGATAAGTAACGATATATGTAAAAATGTATGTATAGACGTACGTTGTACGTAGTTATGTACGAGTATGAAATATAAATCTGTATGATGGCTAGGTACTAGCGTAATATCAGTTATTAGGTATAAAATGTACTTATGTAAATCGGTAAATGAATGTATGTATAGCTGGTCGCAAATAAAATTGGAATTGATAGGTATTTAGCACGCAATGCAAAATACAAGTAGAAATACAGGTCAATGGTTGGTAGATCCCAAGCTACAATGACTAAAATATGTGCAGTACCGAAATACGTGCAACTCAAAATTACGGTATATAGCAATACAGTGACCGCGTAATAGGGTTCGGTACGTTATACCTAAACCGCTTGAAAACACTAAGTACGTCAATACTAAGTGGAAATATTTTTGTACGTTGTACGAAAATTAATTATTTGCGACTAACTGTACCTATGCTATAGGCATAAAATAACAATGACCACATGCAATGGCGCTTAGCGGGCGATTCGAGCAGCGCGAATGTGCTCCTACCGCTTTGTATAAAAAGTGATTGCGAAATGTAATTTCACAAATATCGCTCAAAACCCTATAAAACTATATATAATTAGAAAGTACTCATCGAGATCGCACTGTATACACCGGTATTATCGTAAAATAATAAGCTATGTGCTTGCAAACTCGATATTTATATTTATCACTGGAGGTAGATTCTCGCTAAGTGATGTATAGGAAATTGGAATTTAGCATGTAATGCTAGCACAAAACAACAACGATCGCGAATTTTAAGCAAAATAGCCAGAACTCAGATGGGGGATCCGGCTCGAAACACTTATGTAGGGGATTTTAAATTATTCCTTCGATATTTTGAGAGCTAGTTATCAAGAGACTCACCTGAACTGATCTGTGGCTTGGAATGTAGTCCTGGGGGCCCCCTGATGTCTGGATTTCTTCATAGGACGCTAGAGACAGGTTCTGCTTGATTTCGCGACGTGTTTTGCTGGATTTAGTTGTATAGGGTTTTAAAAGCTTCGAGCATTGAGATGCGAGCTTGTAACGGATGCGCGTAGCGCGGCGAAGTCTCACCAGACGTCAATCAGTGTTGCTAGCTTTCAGAAAAGCGTTTGGTTTCGTCTCCGTCAAACTAGCTTTATGATTTGAGATTAATCCATTTCGGAAATAAGAAAGAAATACGTTGTGTTTTGTGCTATAACGTAAAAATACTGAACAGAAACAAAATGTTCGCTTCAGTTCTTATAATTCTGCCGAGGCCTGAAAACGGGACAATTGGCGTCCCGCACGCATCCTTTGCGGGACGCATCGTCTAGGGTGCTGGAAACGGGACGTCCCGCCTGAGGCGGGACGGTTGGCAACCCTACCAACCCTTGCCGCCCTTGTAACGTGTGACGTAATTTATGGATGCCCCTTTATAAGTACAGTCAAGGGCACCAATATGTATACACTTTTTCACCTTATTCCATTGAAATAAGGTCCAAAAATGTATACATATTTATGCCCTCGACTGTACTTGGCTATAAGGAATCTTATTAAAACATTCTCTGTTGAAATATGAAAAAAATATCTCTTGAAAACAGTACCTACTACACCGATTACACTTCGAGCTTCCATGAGATGTAACCGACATAACGCTAAGATAATAAAACTCTTTTTAATACTAACAATTTATTAGTTTGGGAGGCAATATCATAATTTGGAATACATTGTTAATATTTTAATGAAAACACTTAGTAATGGTGTCCCTCCCATGCCCGCCGTTGCCATGGCTGCCACCATGGTCCCCGCCGTCGAGTCCGTGGCTAGTGGCTATCCGTCTTGGGAGTCGCCAACTAACGAACTGACACTTTGACTGATGTAGCTAGCGGCCTGGCTAGCGCCGCGGGTAGCGCCGCGGCTGCTCCCGAAACCGCCTTTGTCCCCACGAGATTCACCCTTGACGTGACTACCGACCTCGCCAATGCCGTGACTGCCGCCGCCACCTTTACAAAAAAAAAAAAACAGTTATATGATTTATTTGTATGTAAAACGTTGCAGATGTTTCAAATCTTCAATCAAAGAAACTATCTACGTGTTATAGGTATTAATTACCTAACGTAGCGTCAAGCCTCCCCCACACCAAAATTATGGATCCGCTGCAGGGGGCCGATTTTTGAGTGTCGAACGCTCGACTTTTTACTCGCAATCTGTCAAAACACTATGACGTTTTGACAGCTAGATGTCGAGTGAAAAGTCGAGCGTTAAAAGGCAAACACAACCTTACGAAACTAATTAATAAGTCTGTATGTATGTATTTAAACGCACTTTATATTGCATTTACATAATAACAGGTATACTTATTTAGGTACCTAAGGGCCCGGACACATGTCCACGGTACGGCGCCGTGCACCGTCTACGGCCTTTGTTCTTTGTACATACGTAAGCCGCGTTCGCTATTCAGTGGTAAAGCTTCCTTCTTCGACTACAACCAACCTTTCGAAAATCACAGATCAAACTGTCACACTTAATTGACTTACTCATATTTACTATGATAGGTACAAGGATTCGTACTCACCGTGGTAAACCTCTTTCGCCACGGTTGCCACCACCAACGCCGTCATGATTATCTAAAAAAAAACGTTGGTTAAACACCTAGATCGATCTTTGTATCTATTGTATTGGTATTGGTATATTATATATTAGTATCTTCTAAGTAGTTTGTGATGTATTATTTCAGTGCCGTCGACGTACAGAGCTGGGCGTCAAACAAGATGAGCTGAAAGCCCGACCATGCGGGGTAAACAGCTATCTTACACACATAGGAAAATAAATTGCGACTTGTAGAGGAAAATACCCAAAAAACGAAGCATTTTTGCCCAAGTTGAAGTTGAAACGGACACCTTCGCTTCAACCGGTCAATCATGATTTACCTATATAAATTAAGTGATCGTACATTTTGTAGCATTTTTGGTGCGATGACGTAAAATGACACACGACAGCGACCTAGGGTTGTCGACGCGTATAATATGATTGAGGTTTAAAATTATGTAATATTATGTTGTTGTTAAAAATGAAACACTATTTTTTTACTTACCTATTCAGTTATTATACACAATTGTGTATAACATTTATTACCTACTGTAACCCAAAATTCCTCAATTTTTTCGGAGGGTATGCTGACGAAAATATTCTCACTTAACATGACATTGTGTTTAATCAGTTAATAATTATTACTTATTTTCACACACTTAATCAACGCAACTTTTTTTTTTTAATTTATTTATAACAAAAGAATACAAACTGTTCTTAGCACGTCCGTGAAGAAACAAAATGACTTCTATATTTATGCACTGACATTACCTACACATTATATCGTTCTACACGTGTAGTCTGTGGGTGAGATTTACACAGAAAGCCTACAATGCCATCCGTGTGCAATATAACAACATCCTCAGAATGTTGTTGAGGCTGCCGAGGCACTGCAGCGCATCTGGAATGTTCGCTGATGCGCAAACAGATGACTTTTTTGCCATCAGGCGAAAAAGAGTATGGTCACTGCTGAACAGAGTGCGCGGCAGCAGCAATGGCCTTCTGAGGGTGTTGGCTGAGCGCCTCGACTCTTCGCTCACCAAATATTGGGTGGAAGTGACCATTGGTAGGGCCAAGTAGGGCATATTATTTGCTCTGCTTGCCCCTATCAATGAAACTACTTGTTTTTTATTGTTTAAAGTGATTATTATTTTATTTTTACTAACATAGTTTTTAAGATACCCCTTTGATTGTTACTAACAAGCTATGGATCAACTGATCTGAAAATAAACAATTTTTATTTATTATTTATTATATCAATTCCTAATCATAAATATGAACTTAACCTGAGATAAGGATTTAAATATTGCAACTGTGTTACATTTTCTCATTATGGTAAATTAACCCTTCATTTCATTATGCATATTGGGTTGGGCTTTACATGTTCTGAGAATATTTTCTGTATTTCCGATTTGTTTAATACGCTATTTTATTTTTGTTTCTGTTTTTATTGAATTCCTGGTTCAAGCTATTTAACATTGGGCACTACTGACAACCCTAGCACTGCACCAAAAATGCTACAAAATGTACGATCACTGTAAATTACACATATTAAATCATTTAAATGTTAGGTATGGTATAATAATTCTATATACATGAATACAGAATTAGCGGCTACCTGAACTAAAACAGATGGATGGCTTTGTATCAATACAATAGCTTTTGTATCTATTGTCCATTTTATGAGCTCACTTCATATTGTTTAAACTGTACTTGCAGTCTGACAAAATGGTAGCAGATGTTTTAAAACCTTTGTGTGCTGAAAAACATTATAAATGTATATAAGGCCTGAATATTAAGGAATTGTAATTTAAATGAATCAAGTTGTGTTTGTTTAAATAATATAATTAATATTCCTTTCTGTCACATGTTTTAGCTGCATTTATTATTATATTATTGCAGCATGTTATTGATAAGAGTACGGGTCAATCAACTTTTTCTTGTCCAAACGACAAAGAACAAATTAAAAATAAAAGACAATAGAGTTTTTTACATTGTTGTGAGAGTTGCCGTGAACTTGTATGATTGATTATATGTTTTTAGGGTTCCGTAGTAAACAAGGAACCCTTATAGTTTCGTCATGTCCGTCCGTGCGTCCGTTCGTCTTTCCCCCGCTTTTCTCAGTAACCGTTAGTACTAGAAAGCTGTAATTTTGCACAAGTATACAATAACGCCGTCAAAACGGTAGAATAAAATTTTTTTAGGGGGTTAAAAGTGGGTGGTCATTTTGTATGGAGAGCAATATTACGAGTATTTCTAAGATAGAAACTTGGAAGAAAACAGATACCTATCAGCGTTTTTCAAAATTCGCCTTCTGAAGGGATCAAAGGGTTGAAACTTTGTTTAAACTTAAACTGCTAAACCGATTTAGATGAAATGTGGGATGAATATAGTTTGAGTCGCAGAGAAGGATATAGGCTACTTTTTATCCAAGGAATCGTCCCTTTAGGGGGTTTAAGTGTGCCAACACAACACAACATAACACAACACAACACAACATAACTAACAACACACACACTGTGCATAACTAGACAAAGCGTCTCAAATACCTATAAGCAACATTATAATAACGCGATGACCGAGTTCTACGCAGACGAAGTCACGGGAAAAAGCTAGTCCTTCCTAATCCTAATTATCCTAATCCTAATTAATATTATAAAAGTGAAAGTTTGTGCGGATGTATGTATGTACGTTCCGCTTAATCTCAAAAACTACTGGACTGATTTCAATGAAACTTTCCAGTTTTGTAGCTTATAGGACACAGGTTATAATTGATTTCAAAATTCGTCCCCTGAGGGGTTAATGGTAGATTGTTTGACAAGAGTCTAAAGTAAGCCATATTACCACGAGATGGTTATTTTCCCGAACGTAAGTGAGGGAAAATTGTTCGAGTGGTAATATGGCTTTTAGGCCCGAGTTATACACTCTACTTTTCACTTCGATTGCGAGAAAACACATAAACACAAATTATCCACCATAAATGAATAATTTAACTCTTGGCGGGCGTATGTCTAATTTGACAGCATGTTTTTTTTTTAAGAACAGCACCATGCCTCGCTATGCGTGTTCGCTTTGCGCATTCGCCTCCCTTTCTTTTGCTATATTAAAGAAAGAGATGCAACATGCGCTTTTTTTATTTTAAGAGGCGTAATTGCTTTGACCATAGACACCGCTTAATCTTTAGTGAACTGAAAAACGTCTTTCCTGATTGGTCGATTTTAGTACAGCTGTGTTCTGGTTGGTTGATATTTCTACCAAATATTTTTTTAATCTTTCAAATTACTGTTCTGTGATTGGTGGATTTAATAGGTGAAGTATTTTGATTGGTCAGATTGAAATGTTTTGTTTTTTTGTATGACTTACTTGACTTTGTGTTTGTGTGACTCCAATGTACAAAGCAAATAGAAGAATAGTACATTACTTACCAAGGGCGATAAAACAAAGAATGTCTCAGATCGCAGGTATTTTACGCCCGAGCCGAAGGCAAGGGCGATAAATATGCGATCTGAGGCTTTCTTTATTATCGCCCGTGGTAAGTACAAAATTTTATGACACCCCCTGGCCAGGAAGTGGATTTTTTCGCGCGCGGAGCGTGCGATAATGACCACTTTATGGCTAGGTGTGACATAAAACTATTTTCAGCGTTTTTGAAAATTCACTATCTTAAGTGGTGAAAATGGGGTTGAAAGTTTGTATGGGTAGCAAATATTTTTTAAAACGTGTAAGTTGAAACTTCGTTTATAGACCTAATATTACATTATAAGAAAACCAATTTCGGCGATTTTGGATATTCACACTGAAAGGGGGCGAACAGTGGATTGAAATATTCTATGGGCAATCTGAGTTCTTTAAAGTGAATAACTTCATTCTTGGCGTGTAGACTCTCAGTTAAGTGAAAGTCCCAGGAAAGGGCATGGGATAGTTCTCATTACCGGAAATCATTCCATAAAAGGGTGGAAGTTTGTATGGAAGAGAGATAACTAGGTAAGCGTCATAAATAAAGGAATAGCAATAACATTCTGACGCGATGACCGAGTTATACGCAGACGAAGTCGCGGGCAAAAGCTAGTAATATTATAAACGTGAAAGTTTGTGCGGATGTATGTATGTACGTTCCGCTTAAACTCAAAAACTACATAACGGATCTCTATGAAACTTTCCAGTATTGTAGCTTAGAATAGGACATAGGCTATAATTTATTTCAAAATTCATCCCTAAAGGGGGTTAAAAGGGGGTGGTCATTTTGTATGGGGAACAAAATTATTTTTAAGATAGAAACTTAAAGCTTCCCTAAAACGGAAGAAAACTGTTTTCAGCGTTTTTTGAAATTCACCCTCTGAAGGGATGAAAAGGAGGTTGAAACATTGTATGGACAACCTGAGTTTTTTAAAGTGAGTGACTTCATACTTAGCGAGTAGACTTTCAGTTAAAATATAAGTAAAGTAATTTCAGCGTTTTACTATACAAACAAACATACAAACGGAAAAGTGTATATTCGAACTTCGAAGTGAGGGACTAGAAATTTCCGTTTTAGTAATATACCTATAGACGATAAATAGATTAAAAACTGCCCTACCCTTGCAAAGTCGTGGCGGGTTACAAATGTTAAAGTATGTCTGTCTGTCTGTTACCACTTCACTTTTGAACCACTGAACCGATTTAGATGAAATTTGGTATGGATATAGTTCGAGTACCAGGGAAGGACATAGGATACTTTTTATCCCGGAAATCATTCCTTAAGGGGGTGCAACTTTGTATAGAAGAAATATAACTAGGTAAGCGCATGCTATGCAATAACAGAATAGCAATAACATTCTAACGCGAAGACCGAGTTCAACGCAGACGACGTCGCGGGCAAAAGCTAGTCTAAATATATTCTGTTGCAGGTAGAAGTATACAGGAAGAAACACCTAGGAAATCCGAACACACTGCAGGAAGCAGTAAACAACATAAAGACACTGATAGGTTTCATACAGGAACTAGGATGGTTAGAGTAGCGCTACCCCCTTTTTCACGCAAAATAGGCACGTTGGATGTCGCCTTGCGGGAAATGCCCAGTATAACTAACTAACTAACTATATTCTGTTGCTTAAGAATCTCTGGTAATACAAAAGCCATCCATAAATAAACAAGCGCCATCCACCATACAAAAGCCATCCATAAATAAATAAATTTCTACATTTTTATTAAAAATATAAACAAACAACATGACTCACCAAAAGCTTGACCATTTTCAAGCAGGTACTGATGTCGTCTAAGCCTGATTAGTACTATACGCCACAAACTAGGTACTAAGGAGATACCTACTAACGTATCCAACGTATGTATACGCCGATAGGTGCCACCGTGGCTTATATACTAGACATGAGTAGTTCAGGAATGAATGATTCAAATGAAGTACTTCACCTCGTGCAACTCTTTCATTCCCTAGTTCAGTTCGGATTCATATACTTCAATACTTCAGTCCGTTCAGTTCATGATTCATATCGTTTACCTATTCATTCGCTACGAGAGTGACATAGACGCAAGAAGTTTAGAATGTTTAGATACATACATCATCCATACACCATTGTAATTTAAAGAGAAAAATAAATTATTAGTTTAAAAACACTAGAAAAACACGCTTTGCGGGTTAATTGAAACCTGATCGTGTTCAAAGTCCATTACGTGACCTTTCTCACAAGTGCAAACACGACTATGATACGATATTCCATCATGGAATGCTAGTGCCTATCTTCCGGCTTCATCATCAGACCTTGAAACTTAATCGTGGTCAAAGTTCATTACAAGACTTTTCTAACAAATCCAAACACAGCTATGATACGATGTTCCATCATGAAGTTCCAGTTCATATCTTCCGGCTCCATCATCAGATCAGTTCGACAGTACCATATTATTGTATTGTCATCAGAACTACATACAGCTGCCAATTTTCATGACGCTACGATCCTTGGAAGATGGTTAAATTAGTTACCTTAGATTCCATTACATAGTTAGTTACATACAGGTCGACCTATCAGACCTTGAAACCTAATCGTGGTCAAAGTTCATTACAAGACTTTTCTAACAAATCCAAACACAGCTATGATACGATTTTCCATCATGAAGTTCCAGTTCATATCTTCCGGCTCCATCATCAGATCAGTTCGACAGTATCATATTATTGTATTGTCATCAGAACTACATACAGCTGCCAATTTTCATGACGCTACGATCCTTGGAAGATGGTTAAATTAGTTACCTTAGATTCCATTACATAGTTACATACAGGTCGACCTAATAAAAGCGTGTTAATAAACGCATTTGTATTTGTATACATACTGGAGGTTGCGCACTGAACATTCCTTTGAAGCTAGAAAATTATGACCTTGAATGACGTCACCGTTATATTGCATGTCTTTCATTAGATCCATCTTACAGATGTATTGCAAAATGATTTTCTTTTGGGAAAACTCGGATCTCAATCGGAATACGATGGCACCCGAACTGTCAATCAATGATTGTATTAAATGAGTGACGTTTTCATATCCATTATTATGGAACTTTATTGCTTAGAGGCTGTAAGATGGGCACTGAAGCTAATTGAGAGAGCACGATAAATACGAACTTTTCCGATAAAGTACGAAGGAAAATCACATACATCTGTAACACATCTGTTTTATTTTAATTACCATTTTTTCATATAAGTTAACAGTTTATTTGTAGAATTTGGATTCATTATAATGGCAACACTATTCATCCCTTAGTCTGTGGCACAACAGTCGCTGGTCGACCACTTTTTCCTAGAGCTAAGGCGACTTCCTGATTTGTCGGTGCGGAGGCGGAAGAATATGAGAAAACTGTCAAATGTCAGTCAACTCAGTACCACTTTTTACTGCGCCCCTACATTTAAATGAGTGCTTCCTGACTGGCGCGGGATGCGCGGAAGCGGGACGATGCGAAGGCAGGCAGTACTGGTCCGCTTCTGCGCATAATATTACTACTGCGCAAATGTAATACTGACAGTATTCTGTCAAGTGGGAATCTTTTGCGACGTCAGTAAGTTTACGCCAAAGAAGAAAATGTCACATATCGATCCCGCCCCGCCAAGTCAGGAAGTCGCCTAAGTGTGTCGATTGGGATTGAGCGTGTGCCGAAGATTTTTTGAGGTATTTTAAAGTTGCGAGAGGATTTCAAGCTAAATTGGTACTGTTTTTTGTTCTTTAACAGATTGTTTATATAATATACATGTTAGTTTATAGCTAGGTGTCATGTACGAGCTAATATGTCTATTTTGTTGTCTCATATAATCAATGCATATACCTAATTGAAAAAAAAAACGGTCCGAGGCTCACTTTTAAGTTGCTTTTATTTGAAGTGACTTATGATGAAATTTAATTGTAAAATCAAGTTCTGTAACTGTATGTGGTCATACAAATATACAGACGTTCGATAAGTCTTACAAATAATTAATTTCGTGATTTATCACGTAGAAGATAGAGATTTAATGTTAGAGTAATTTAAAAACTTTTATGTTAAATAAGTCCAATTTTACGGCCTTACCCCGTAACGTGTGACGTAATTTATGGATGCCCCTTTATAAGTACTTGGCTATTAGGAATCTTATTAAAACATCGTCTGTTGAAATATGAAAAAAATATCTCTTGAAAACAGTACCTACTACACCGATTACACCTCGAGCTTCCATGAGATGTAACCGACATGACGCTAATATAAGAAAACTCTTTTAAATACTAACAATTTATTACTGTTTTGGAGGCAATATCACAATTTCTAATACATTGTTAATATTTTAATGAAAACACTTAGTAATGGCCTCCATGCCCGCCGTTGCCATGGCTGCCACCATGGTCCCCGCCGTCGTGTCCGTGGCTATCGTGGCCACCATGTCCGTGGCTATCGTGGCCACCATGTCCGTGGCTGTCGTGGCCATCGAAACCCCCTTGGGAGCCGCCATCTAACGAACTGAGACCAAGACTGCCGTAGCTAGCGCCCTGGCTGGCGCCGTGGCTGCCGCTGCTCAGAAAACCGCCTAAGTCCCCACGAGATCCACCCTTGACCTGCTTACTGACGTCGCCAACGCCGGGAGTGCCGCCGCTGCCTGTTAAAATGAATTAACAATTAAATGATTTATTTGTATGTAAATCAAAGAAACTATGTACGTGTTATAGGTATTAAACGATTACTTATTACCTAGCGCATGGATAATTTGCGGGAATATAAATATCTCTCAAACATGCTAAACATAATGTTGCCAGCGAATTTACAGCGAGGGTTGCTTGAGTTGCTTCCCTCTAGTACGGAAAGTAGTGTCACCCAATGTATGGGAGGTCCACATTTTGGTATCGGATGAATTCACTTGCCACAGATGTAATATACGTAAATATAAGTTAATTTAGCCCGGTAGCTATCCGCCACCCCCTGAGGGGTAAGAGGGGGGGGGGGGGGGGGGGGGTTCAAAGTCCCATTTTTCGATTTTTCATGAAAAACTCATAAACGGTGACCCATAGCGAAAAACGTTGCCTTTTACTTATGCCTCAGAACGTTTTTCGCTATGGGTCACCGTTTATGAGTTTTTCATGAAAAACCGAAAAATGGGACTTTCAACGCCCCCCCCCTTCCTACCCCCCAGAGGGTGGCGGATGGCTACCGGGCTAAATTTACTTGGATTTACCTATATTACATCTGTGCCAAGTGAATTCATCCGATACCAAAATGTGGACCTCATAACACTACTTCCCCCACTACTCGTATTAATATCAGCTGTGAATAACAAATTCAGAACCATAGTGGAATATCAATGGCTTATTTTTTAACTGGAAAATCCCCCATCTACCAAGATTAAGTATTAATTTTGATACACTGATGGTAAAAACCCGCCAAGTGCGTGTCGGGCCACACGCAATGTAGGGTTCCGTAGTCGTTCACTCGTTACATTATGTGGTCTAAAAAGTTCGCAAACTCATATTTACTTACTAGGTATGTTCTCGACAGAATTAACAACATTATCTAAGGTATTAATGGAATTTTTACGACAGTTTACTAAAGGATTTTTTAAATGATGATAGTTTGTATAGGATTTTTTAAATGATGATATTTTAGGAAGTGGGTATTTATTTATTTAGTGTTTAGTTTTTAAGTTATTGTTGTATGCCCTTGCAGAGCGTCATGGTCTGACTGTAATTGTTTAATAACACCTTAATTGAAATGTACATGACTAAACAACGAAATAAAGAATAAAGCTTCCCTCTTCGACTACAACCATTCGAAAATCACAGATGACGCTGTCACAGTTACTCCTATTTACTACAAGGATTCGAACTCACCGCGGTAAGTCTCTGTGGCCGCGGCTGCCACCACCAACGCCGTCATGATTATCTAAAAAAACATGGTTAAACACCTAGATCGATTCTTGTATCTATGGTATTGTAGTACCTATATGTATTATTTCAGTGCCGTCGACGTATAGAGCTGGGCGTCAGACGAGATGAGCTGAAAGCCCGACCACGCGGGGCAAACAGCTATCTTACATATGGCCGATTTTTGAGTGTCGAACGCTCGACTTTTCACTCGAGATCTGTCAAAAAACTATGATGTTTTGACAGATGTCGAATGAAAAGTCGAGCTTACGACACTCAAAAATCGGCCCCCAGGTCACAATTTATTTTTGTATTTGTATGTAAGATAGCTGTTTGCCCCGCGTGGTCGGGCTTTCAGCTCATTTCGTTTGTGGTTCGCGGTAGCCCTCTGGGCGATTATTGATTTTTGCGTCCAACGGGTCAAATGGATTCATATGGTCTAAAGATCAACCGTACCGATTTTCATGCTTTAAACACGATTAGCAGTATTTTTCATATGTGTACCGCTAGCACTATTGAGAGTGTTGAAATATACTTTTCACACCACCTGCTCGTCAATGCCCAATTATATATCATGCAAACCTTACCGAAAGCAAATCATTATAACCCTTGGCTTAGGCCGGGTAGTAATATCGTACTGAATCTCATTATAACCCGCCGGGTAATAATGTGATTTCACTTTTCATAGTTCTTATAGTTCTGTCATTAAAGTCTAATGTCGTGAAGTCCACTAAGCGGCGAGGAGGCGGCACACCAGCTCCGTGTTTTGTTTGGAACGTCGTGTTCGAAACAAAAGACTGCGTCGTCGGCCGCCGCCTGTAGCGCGTCAAGCGCGTGGTTTTAGTACTGAATATTTGTAGAATTACATTTTGGAGTTTTCTTATACATTATTCTCATATTTTATTACATTTTTAAATAAAATCACTATGTAATATCCGTGCCTCGGACGTAGCTAGGGCTGGCCTTCCTCCCTTCGCAGTAGTTGCAGCAATGTAAATAAATATATACTTACATATTTGTGGACAGTCTTACACAAATCTACCTAGTCCCAAACTAATCAAAGCTTGTATTATGGGTACTAGTCGACGATATACATATACGTATAAAGATAAATATATACTTAAAATACATAGAAAACATATAAGATTCAGGAACAAAATACTTGTGCTGACCACACAAATGAATGCAAGCAATCGTCGATGTACTAGGTATTAAATACTAAAAACAAGATCCGCGTGAGTTACAAGACGCTTAATTATACGGAGTAAAACAGATTCTATTAAAATAGATACTAAAATTTGCCGCGATTGACTGATTTAATTCTGTTTTTAGTAGCCTTGGTTTTTTTTATTGCCTCGCAAGAGGTGAGAAAAGTAGAGTATACTCCTCGGGGATAAAGCTGTTTTTGCCTTGGGAGCGCTTAAATCCCTCACTACACTCAGGACTCAGTCTTAATTCCCTCGCTTCGCTCAGGAATTAAGTCATTACTCCCTCGCTCCGCTCGGGAGTAAAATTTGGAGTCCTTCGTTACGTTCGGGATTCAATATCGCACCCGTGACATAAAACAGTGTTTTATCCCCTTGGTGTATAATCTACTATTTCACACCACCTGCTCGCCAATGCCCAATTATATATCATGCAAACCTTACCGAAAGCAAATCATTATAACCCTTGGCTTAAGCCGGGTTGTAATATTGTACTGAATCTCATTATAACCCGCCGGGTAATAATGAGATTTCACTTTTCGTAATTCTTATTGTTATGTCCTTAAAGTCTAATTTCGTTAAGTCCGCACGGCGGAGGCGAGGCGGCACAGCGGCGTTCCAAACAAAACACTGCGCGCGGGCCCGAGGATGGGGATGCCGCTCCGAACAAATTTGAAAATCGAACGTATTCGTACTGGCCACCACAAGCTGAATGGAACACATTATGAAAATAAGTTACCTAATTCGATTCTGTAATTTGGTTTCAAGCTGATGGCCCTGGTTGCCAAAGCATAAATAAATTAAAAAAATAATATGAAAATAAAAACAAAACCCGCGAATCTAACAAGACGCTGCGTAAGGAAGTATAGGTACAGAGTAAAATTTCAGATTCTATAAAAATCCATTGGTACTAATATTATAAGATTTATTAGTGCGAAAGTGTGTCTGTCTCTGTGTCTGTTATCTTTTCACGCTAAATTCGCTGCATCGATTCAGATGAAATGTAGTAGGGAAGTAGTTTGAGTACCGGGGAAGGGCAGGATACTTTTTATCCCGGAAATCATCCCTTAAGTAGGTAGAAGTTTGTATGGAAGAGCGATTACTAGGTAATCGTCTGAAATTAAATTCTAGCAATTAAAATTAAGCAATTCAATTCAAACGCGATGAACGAGTTCTACGCGGACAAAGCCGCGGGCAAAAACTAGAAGATAAAAACATTCTACGAAAATGAGTGACGAACGTGATTTGGCTTTGAATTAGGTACTAATTTGATTCTGTCTATTAGCCTTGGTTCTTTTTATTGCCTCGCTAGAGGTGTGAAAAGTAGAGTATACTCCTCGTGGATAAAACTGTTTTTGTCTTGGACGCTTAAATCCCTCACTACACTCAGGACTCAGTCTTAATTCCCTCGCTTCGCTCGGGAATTAACTCATTACTCCCTCGCTCCGCTCAGGAGTAAAATCCGGAGTCCTTCGTTACGTTCAGGATTCAATATCGCGCCCGTGACATAAAACAGTGCTTTATCCCCTTGGTGTATAATCTACTATTATCTACACCCATATAGTAAATCCTTTTTAATAAGTTCAAAAACCGTAGATAACACCCCGCTTTATAATATACTGTGCGGCTGTTGCGCGCGTCCCCTATTAGATCACGAAATAGACTTTAATGAGATCACGTACAATATTAAGAGTTTAAGACACAACTGCGGGCTGGCGGCGGGGCGCGGGCCGGCCTGTCGAATCAAACATGGCGCACGCCGGCGAGAAGTGCCCACACGAAACACATGAAAGAGGATTTAATATATGGATGTAGATAAAGTAGTGTATGCAACTGTACATAATTAGGCATTAAAACACTCGTGTGACCTTATTATGAAAACACACTCATGTTTTAATGCCCCTCATTATGTACCAGTTGCATAAACTACTATTATTTGCGGCATAAACGGTCGTATCTTTTTCTTACGTTAACTAATATTTTTATTATCATTGTAATAAACATATTTTTGGGAGAAAATGGCTGACTGTCGAGTTTCTTTCGGCGTTTCTTCTCGGCAGTGGCCTCTGTGAAACGCTAGTAGGGTTTGACTTGTAAAAGTGCCATTGCGGCGTACTTACAGAATAAAGTTCATTTTATTCATTTTTTATTCAGTGAAACTACATTATTACCCGGCGGGTTGTAATGAAATTCAATACAAGATTACAACCCGGCTAAAGGCAAGTGCTATATTAATGATTTGCTTTCGGTAAGGTTTGCATGATATATGTGTTGTCGAGCAGGTGAGGTGGTGTGAAAATTAAAAGTATGTTTACTTTAGTTTTAGTCGTTTACTGTGTTTGCACTGTATAATTATCTGTTTGAATAAATCTAAATATATTCTATTGCTTAAGAATCTCTGGTAATATAAAAGCCATCCAGAAATAAACAAGCTTCGAGTAAATAAAATGCTACATTTTATAAATAATTATGTATAAACAAACAACATGACTCACCAAAAACTTGACCATTTTCAAGGAGGTGCTGATGTCGTCTAAGCCTGATTAGAACTATACGCCGATAGTGGCCACCGGGGCTTAAATACTACATAGGAGACATTTTGATCTGACCTCTAACCACTTGCTTGCTTTGTATTTTGACAAGTGACTGGCTAATGACATCCAGTCTTTATTTTGTTGACGTGTTTTTCCACATATGACCTACTTTACCTACCTACCAGGAACACCGCGCAGAGAAAATGGCGATTTACAAAATAAACAGGAAAGGTAAACAACTCAATACTCAACACCTTAAAGGCGCTATAACGAGAAACATCTTGTTCTTTGAAAAGCTGCTCTGCCCAGACGAGGAAACAATAGGGATTGAATTTCAGACATATGATTCTTGACTATATGATTGTGTTTTTGACAATAGCCGAAACATGATTGCTGAAACTTTTCTCGATAGAAAAAAAAAACCAAAGGTGAGTCTTTATTTCCCTTTTTTTACTCAGCCTATTAAAACAACGCATTATTAAATCACACAAATAAGTTAATATGATGGCATTTTACCACATCTTAATTCTGTTAAGAGGAAATTCGATAAAAAGAATATTACACTAGCTACATTATTATTACATTATTATTTATTGAATGCTACCAGATATCTGATACTAGATACCTAACGACCAAAGTTATTAAGTTCGTCTTAAATAAAAATGTTTTCGTACATTAATATTACAATATCGATAACGTGAAAATTAAGTATGTAGTAACTAAAGTACACGCAAATTGCTCTATCGGCGAGTAGCCGAACTAGGGTATGTACTCTTAGTTTTTCTTTTAGCAGTTCAGCTATTAAACGCTAGATGGCAGAACGTTGAAGACGCAATAGAATTTCAATAATTTCGCATGCACTTGAAGTTTAAATTAAGTGAAAGCTCCGTTGTTCATAGCACCTTTTTAAATAAAATACTACGACCAATCACTTTCAATGTGTTAAGCATTATTATAGTGTGAGTTTTGGCGACACCGGTCCCGATACAAAAAATTGCGAGTTATGCCATTTCATTTCAACTGGTTTTTATTAGAAATTAAACGAACTTACCTGTAAGTGAAGTTCTATTTTAATTATATGAGCTGCACAGCCTCGAAATGATAATAACTTGTAGTATGCGTAGCATTCTGCATCAGTTCTTCCACAATATTTTAGAGCTAAAAACAGATGAAAAATTTCCCGGTATCCGAACCGAACCCAGCCACTGCCATCTGGCGGCACGGCTGCAACCTGTCATTTAGTTTAGAGTATCTATCAAATAGGTGTGACTTCACACCCTCCGGTAATGACACCGCAAAGTCAGCCACAATTAATATTGTCCAAAGAAACTTTGATGGAATTCCTTGCGCAGTCTCATGACTTATATGTAGGTACATGGGTAATGAGGCGGGTGGGTTTATCATTTCGAGGCTGTGCAGCTCATATAATTAAAATAGAACTTCACTTACAGGTAAGTTCGTTTAATTTCTAATTATATTTCGCTGCACAGCCTCTCATGATAATAACTTGTAGATGTTCAGAGAAAATATCAAAGTTAATTTCTGGCTTTGCAATCATTACCCGATTTAACATCTAGCAAACTAGTTGCTAGTAGCCATCGAGATCACGAGGTGGCGCTTAGCGACGATTGTATGTCGCTGGGTAAGGTCGATCATGAAAATACTCTTGAAATATTATTTGGTAAGCTCTAGAACAGAACTGGGTCTTCGTACAAGCGCCATATTAACAAAAAAAAAAAATTAAATTAATATTAAAATATCAACGAGGGTGCCAAATATCGTGGAGACCTCCAAATGATTCCGCATCAATTTTAGAATGTTCTTTTGTAACTAATCGTTAATTTGTTATCGATTACTAAGTAGTTACTAATGTACATAAAACTCAAATATTATCATAGTTCGATACACAGACACATTTGTAAACGTACAAATTGAGGCTTGGGTATCCTTAATTAAAGGATAGATTAACAGAAAGAAAGAAATCTTAGGTGGCGCTAGCTGATCCCTTACCACCTTGGTTACATATTAAAATACCTAAAATCGATATACCTATTGTCATAATACCTATGTACGAAATACCTATTTTTAAAATACCTATCACTTATTTAACCTACAGTTTAAATGACCGAAGATTGAAATACCTACGTTCAAAAAACCTATTGAACGAAATACCTACTGTTCAAAATCCCTACCGGATGAAATACCTAAGGGACGATTCGCCTAAGTTTGATATACTTACAGTCAAAATACCTAAAGAACATTATCGCGACAGGTTTTAAAAATTTGGTTTTTGAAAAGTAGTTTTATTCAACGTAAGAAACATCAAAAATCAAGTATGTCAGTAGAATAATAATTTTACGGGAAATGTTCGGTTCTGGCGCTTCGCCGGCCGCTGCCGCGGCACGCTCGCTTCGCTCGCTCGGCTCGCGCGCTGTAGGGTTGCAATTCTACCTAACCACTCCTCCTCGCTTCGCTCGTCGTCGTACCTACACCGACCTGGTTTAAAGTATAATATGTAGAAGTCGAGAATAGAGGTGGAGATTGTCATAACATTATTTTTTACCTGTTTCTAAGGCAGGTCAGTGTAGGTACGACGACGAGCGAAGCGAGGAGGAGTGGTTAGGTACAACTGTAACCCTACAGCGCGCGAGCCGAGCGAGCGAAGCGAGCGTGCCGCGGTAGCGGCCGGCGAAGCGCCAGAATTGAACTTTTTTTAAATAATTTAACTTGTATATATATATATATATATATAACCAATAATACCATGTTATAGTTATAAGAAAAAAAGTGTTATATTACTATGCGATAAATTTACCTACAAAACGTTCCTACCGTCCTGGCACGTAATATCATCACTTCAACGTGCACTGTCGTTCCGTCCGCAATTTGTGTACTGCCCGACTAAATAGATAACAGTCGTCTAAAAACAGAGAAGTACCCTCATTAGGGTAACCAATATTTTTAATCAAATATGATAAATAAACATTAACAGTACCTAAACCCTTAGTTAAGCTTTGGTACTGTAGGTATTTCAACTGTAGGTATTTCGACCGTAGGTATTTCGATAGTAGGTATTTCGACTGTAGGTATTTCGACATATAGGTATTTTAAAAATAGGTATTTCGTACATAGGTATAATGAAAGTAGTGATTTCAAGTTTAGGTTAATCGTTCAATAGGTATTTCGTCAAATAGGTATTATGAAAATAGGTTAAATAACCAATAGGTATTTTAAAAAATAGGTATTTCGTACATAGGTATTTTGACAATAGGTATATCAATTTTAGGTATTTTAATATGTAACCGATCCCTTACCACCTTATATAATCTAAGTAAGGATCTTCTCCGTTATTCAAATAATAATAATCTTGTAATTTATGTTATTACTTTAACATCAATACTCATAAATATGTTATTCATTTAATACGAAGCCACCAAATATTACTAGTGTTCCAAGATTAAGCGATAGTGAACGCTCTGACTGTAACTAAACAGCGGTATATCTAAATTAAGGAAATATCGATACAACTTCCGCTGCGAGCAAATTTTATCCTAGGATAATCGTCTGAGAGCCGACTTAAGTATCTACGAAAAATAATAAGCTAAATGCTCATCCTGTAACGGGATAACAGGCTATAAATAAACCTTAAAGAATACACTGTCAGGTAGGTAATATCTATTTAGGTATACATATCTACCAGATATAAAATGAACTTCGAAGTCCAACATTAACCTATATTCACTATGATATGAGAACTTAAATAGATATCGATCATATCAGTGACTTATATATGCATTAGTGCCACTTCAGGAGTCTTATTATTTGAAATTAATGAGCTTCATGGGGAACAGGTTCTTAAATAATCATAAGGCAAAACGATGGTTAGGTATGTTATTAGAGGCGGCTTAACGCTGGCGCAGCTATCCTAGAGGGCGCCGGCAGCGCCGAGCGCCACTCGCCGCTTATCAGATGTAATATTTTGCACATATGTACACTACGTGGGCTAGGGAAAGCCACTGAGAATAATGAAATTGATTCACGAAAAATATCATGAGTCACACTTTACTAAGGAGAAGGTTGGAAAACTAATCCTCATACTACCAAGCTCTTTACGGGCTTGGTCTTATTCTTTCATCTTACAATAAAAATAAAGTATAGGTATTAATAGTGTGACCGATGTAAAGTTATTAATAAAAATATCGGGGAGCTATCACAATCTGATCAAATTAGGTGATTACTAATACTTCCAAAATACCCTCCTTTAACCAGGCTACCAGCGCAGCCTCTTATTTGAAGCATCGTGCTGTTATCGTCGACTCTAGCAATACTTACGTCTGACCGTCAGACGCAGCAATGGAGAGATGAAGCCCAAAAGCTCTGTGAGCAAGGTGCTTCCTTTATAACATAACAGATAACAGGACAAACACGCTTATCAACATCTTATTAATGGCATAAATTTAAACTACGTTTTGTCTCACTATACATCTGTAAGCACTCTCTCTAAATACCCAAAGTACTTATTGGTAAGAGTGGTCTTAGGCACGTAGACGCATGTATGCTATAAATATATCGTGACTATGATAGCATCTAAGATAAAGCTTGCATCTGAAGTTCCTCATGACTTTTCCATTAATGCCTCTGTAGGGAACGCGGCACTTTGATTTACACCATGAAGGTTTTACAACCTACACGAATTGTGTCTGTTGACTTGTCATCGCGTAGAGACTTCACTCATGACGGCACGTCAATCATAAAAGTGGTTGCAATTTAATTCTGGCTTATCGTGTATTTCTCCTATTGTAAATAGTCAAGTTGAATATAATTAATTGTTTGATAAGACCTGCTTTTCCTTGGCTAACAGCCACATTGGTGACCCCGACTTAAGAACGAAGCAAAAATGAAGGAGGATGAAGAAAAGTTTAGTGACGCGATGCAGCCTACAAAAGTACCGACAGCAAACACGCCATCAACCAGTGCAAATACAGCGACCGGCTCTCAGGATGTTTTCCGGGTCGGTGTACGAGTACCACCATTTTGGCCTGACGAACCAGCAGTATGGTTTGCGCAACTTGAAGGTCAGTTTTTCCTATCCGGAATTACAAGCGACTCGACTAAATTCTACCACGTAATCGGACAGCTCGATCCGCAATTTGCTGCCGAGGTTAAGGACATAATACTATCGCCGCCTGATACAAATAAGTACGAAAAACTTAAAACGGAGCTAATAAGGCGATTATCTGTCTCTCAAGAGCAAAAAACGCGACAGCTTATGCTGCACGAGGAACTCGGCGATCGAAAGCCCACCCAATTTCTGAGACATTTAAGAAGCTTAGCTGGACCAAAGGTGCCCGAAGACTTCCTGCGTCCAGTCTGGTCAGGCCGTTTACCTAACAATATACAGACCATTGTTGCGTCTCAACCCAAACTTTCACTTGATGACGTGGCAGAGCTAGCTGATCGCATTCAGGAATTGGCACCAACTTCGAGGCAGGTAGCCAGCACTTCTTCCGAGTCTTCGATGGAGGCTTCCCCGGGACTAATGCAGCGCGTTGAACAACTAACACAGCAAGTGGAGGCATTGCTTAAAGTTGACAACGGCCAACAGCGAGGCAGAGAGCTGACTCGGCGCTACCGATCTCAAAGTCGAGCTGAATCCCGCTCAAAATCGCGGCAACGCTCTAGCTTTTATACCGTTCCAGAAGGTTTTACTATTTGCTGGTATCATTATCGTTTTGGGTCTAAGGCAGAAAAATGTGTTAAGCCATGCACATTCAAGTCGGGAAACATTCAGGGCAGGCAGTAGTGGCCGAGAACGTCTGCCCCACGTCACAATCAGGCCGCCTATTCATCACAGACCGTTCGACAAAAATTCAATACTTAATCGACACGGGTTCGGACCTGTGCGTATTCCCTCGAGCGTCTGTCAACGAGCGCCGCAATAGAGCCAAATACGAGTTGTACGCTGCTAATGGAACAGCCATAGCTACTTATGGATACATCACTTTACGTCTCGATTTGGGTTTACGGCGAGATTTTGAATGGCGTTTTACAGTAGCCGATGTATCAAAACCTATCATCGGTGTTGACTTTTTAGCTTTTTTCAATTTACTTGTCGACTGTCGCAACCAAAAGCTAACCGACGGCACTACATCTCTCTCTGTCACCGTGCCGCAGGACAGCACGGCCGAAACTATATCATCGGTTCATACAACCTTGGCGAATGACTCCGATTACACGCTTCTTCTTCGCGCTTACCCAGACATCACCCGTCCAGCCGGTAAACTAGGTGATCCAAAGCACGATACAGTGCATCATATAAGGACAACACCCGGCCCGCCAGTCTCAAGTCGTCCTCGGCGCCTGGATCCGGAGAGGTTGAAGATTGCGAAGCAGGAATTTGATGACATGTTGCAAAATGGAACTGCGCGCCGATCTGAAAGTCCGTGGTCATCACCATTACATCTAGTGCGTAAGAAAGACAATGGCTGGAGACCTTGCGGTGATTACAGGGCGCTAAATGCTCGAACTATACCTGACCAATATCCTATTCGCCACATACAGGACTTTGCGTATCTTTTGGCAGGTAAGAAAATATTTTCCACTATTGACCTCATTAAAGCATACAATCAAATACGTGTTTATGGACCGGATATTCCTAAAACTAGCATTACAACGCCGTTTGGTATGTTTGAATTTCCGTTCATGACGTTTGGACTCCGTAATGCAGCTCAAACATTCCAAAGATTTATGGATGAGCTCCTACGTGGTTTTGATTTTGCATACGGATATCTTGACGACATTTTGATCTCCTCAACTTCAGAACTTGAGCACAGAGAACACCTGAACCGGATCTTTAAGCGCCTTCAAGACTATGGTGTTCTGATCAACACTTCGAAATGTGTGTTCGGACAGCCCGAAGTAACCTTCCTGGGATATAGTGTTTCAGCGGAGGGCATCCGTCCATTGGAGTCGAAAGTACAAGCCATTAATGACTTCCCGCCACCTCAGACGATTAAGCAGTTGCGAAGGTATTTGGGAATGCTCAATTTTTACCGACGATTTGTCCCTGGAGCCGCTAGAATATTGTCACCACTCAACGCCCTGCTTGCTGGGGACCCAAAAGGGACAATGGCAATCGACTGGACTCCTACGCTATGCGATGCCTTTACACAGAGTAAGTCGTATCTGTCAAGAGCTACCTTGCTGGCTCATCCAGATTCTAAGGCGGAGCTTGCTTTACAAACCGATGCCTCAGACGTAGCAATCGGAGCAGTTTTACAGCAGCTCAAAAACGGCTCATGGGAACCTTTAGCCTTCTTCTCTAAAAAATTAAATATAGCTCAGCGAAAATACAGCCCATATGACCGAGAACTCCTGGCAGCGTATGAAGCTATAAAATATTTTCGGTACATGGTAGAAGCCCGCTCGTTCATGATTCTAACTGATCACAAGCCACTCACATTTGCCTTTACGAAAAACCGTGATAATTGCTCACCTAGACAGTTTAGGTATCTAGATTTCATATCACAGTTTACAACAGACATCCGATTTGTACCAGGCAAAGACAACATAGTGGCGGATACGCTCTCTAGGATTGAAGAACTCACTTCATCTTTCGATTATGAGAACCTCGCTCAGGCTCAATCGTCAGATACAGAGTTAATGGGACTTATAAAGGGAGGATCTTCGCTACAACTTAAGAAGATGAATGTGTCCGGGTCAAGTGCGCAAGTTTATTGTGATGTCTCGACGTTATTCCCAAGACCATATGTGACACCAACTTTTCGCCGGCAAATTTTTGACTCTCTTCACAACCTAAGCCATCCAGGGGCTAAAACAACGGTCCGCTTATTAACTGAAAGATTCGTCTGGCCAGGTATACGAAAAGACTGTCGGATATGGGCTAAAGAATGTCAACAATGCCAGAGAACCAAAGTTACTAGACATACAAGCGCACCACTTGCGGAATTCAGCCCTCCCTCGTCTCGTTTTCGTCACGTGCATATTGATTTAGTGGGTCCTTTGCCGTTATCTTCAGGTTTCAAATACTGTTTAACAATGGTCGACCGTTTCACTCGCTGGCCTGAAGCTTACCCACTTCAAGATATCACAGCCGACTCTTGCGCCGCTGCCTTCGTCGATGGTTGGATATCACGGTTTGGCTGTCCAGAAAGAATAACCACAGACCGTGGACGACAATTTGAGTCTCAGCTGTTCAATAAAATCTCCGTACTCATCGGTGCGACCCACCTCACGACTACAGCGTACCATCCAGCAGCCAATGGGCTCGTCGAGCGGCTTCATCGCCAGCTTAAGGCTGCCATTATGTGCCACGCCTCGACTCAATGGTCTGAAGCCCTGCCTTTGGTCCTACTAGGCATCCGGAGCGCGTGGAAAGAGGACTTAAAAGGTTCTCCAGCAGAATTGGTATACGGTGAACCACTTGCCCTGCCAGGTCAATTCTTCTCTTCGTCAACTCCAGACGCTGTAGTCGATCCCGCTGATTATGCCAGTCGTCTCCGGAGTCGTATGTGTAAGCTCTCCCCTCAACCTACATCCTGGCATACGAGCTCCAATCGCCTCTTTTATATTCCCAAAGACTTACAACGTTCAGAATACGTTTTCCTTCGTCAAGGTCCAGAACGACGATCTCTAGAAGCACCATACCAAGGTCCATTCAAGGTGCTGCTACGCAGTTCAAAACGTACGACATTGAGATAAAGGGGAAAACAATAACAGTTTCGATCGATCGGCTGAAGCCAGCATATATAGCCAGAGAGTGCACCGTTCCAGCAGCCGCCGGCACAAATAACGAAGCCACTCAAGATCAGGCTCCAGTCCAAAGAACACGATCTGGACGGCACGTTCGCTTCCCTACTCATCTACAAGACTATCGACCGTAGCCACGGTCTCGGTGGGGGAGTAGTGTAGGGAACGCGGCACTTTGATTTACACCATGAAGGTTTTACAACCTACACGAATTGTGTCTGTTGACTTGTCATCGCGTAGAGACTTCACTCATGACGGCACGTCAATCATAAAAGTGGTTGCAATTTAATTCTGGCTTATCGTGTATTTCTCCTATTGTAAATAGTCAAGTTGAATATAATTAATTGTTTGATAAGACCTGCTTTTCCTTGGCTAACAGCCACACCTCATTACTCGTAATTGTTGCATTCGCATATCCAAATATGTACCTATATTTGGAAACGTAACATACTTCAAAATATCTTAATTTTGAAATAAATAAAGAAAATTTGTTAACATACAATCTGTAGATGAGTCTTCTAATTAATTCCCAGAAGTGAGGCTTAGATTAACATTAACCTTCATTATAAGACCAATGTGGTAATATTCCTTACATACATATCAGGTAAGGCAAAATGTAAACTCAAAAGACATTAGGTATGAGGAGCAGTGGCAGCGCGTCAAAAATAATCTTAGTGAAGGCAGGAATAACTTGCCTTTCTCATTGCTCACGAGCCATAGTAGCAAAACTGCACTGGTTGAAAATTAGGCAAGCTGGCGGAAATCGAGTTGTATGGATGCTCCGCCACTAATGAGGAGCAAGTAAACATGGTAACTCATAATATTCCAAAAGGGGTTGCTAACCTCCATATAAGAATTTATTTACATTTCTATATAGATATAACTGCGTATATCACATATAATCACATGTAATCTTTAATTCCTATTACACACTTGTATATATCGTTTTATCACATCTTTATAACCGAACAGATCTTGATTAAAGATCTATTCCATATTTAGCTTGAGACTACTCTTTGAATTCACGCAATGGAAAATCAGAAACATATATACCATTTTGTATATCCCTGCTCAGCACCCACAGCACAAGGTTTTCCTGTATGGGACCCTGATTTATGTACCTAGGCTGTCCATGAATATTTATTTATTTTATTTATTCATTATTTAAAAATCAGATTGATTTTTTAGCGCAACTAATTAAGATATTAATATATTTTAATGTGCAGTGAGATAGTAATTGTATACATACTTTAGGTGCATGACCAATAGATCACTGCTAAGGTGAGTAATGTTGTCATAAGACATGTAACATTACCTACATTAGATATCTCATAAGGGGCAGATATGGAAAAAACATTCTCATTCTCGCACTCAATAGTGAAAGGAGGCTTGTGCCTTGTGAGTGGGGGGTATATATACTGATGATGATGAAAGAACAAATATGTCTTCCTCCTCAAATCATAGTCATCTCTAAGATTAGATATCTTTAATAGACATTTACAACCACTTGTGTCTATAAACCTGTGTGTAACAAGGCTTAATTAACTGGTACAAATCAGAATCAATTATTATTTTTGCAAGTAGGCCTCAAGGTATGCTAAATTTTAAATGGCTGGTCCATTCCAAAGTCACCGCACAAGTAGCCATTAGAAAATACCAATATAAATTAATATGAATAGGCTTAAGTACATTACGATATTATCAATAGCCTTGTATGTACTTATTGTTGGAGACTCATTAAGTCATTCCAGAAAAAATTTGACATAGGTCTATATAAACTATTTCTCAAGGAATAGGAATGTGACAGTTATGCTCTTGGTAAAAGAAGTAATGATATATACCAATAGATATATATAATCCTGTTTTCCTTATGACTGCTAGTGTAATGTCAAATGTCTGTTCATTAAACTGTGATTACAGTGTTACTGATTATAACACATTATTGACATATCTTCAAGATTCTGACATATGAGTCATTGACATCTTTTCTCCACTCTTTGTATCAGTGCATATGTATTAAACATCCAGATAAGATTGTCATTACTGATATACTCACAACACATAAAGTTAATTAGGCGGCACTCCGGTGGCAATTGATGAGTCAGGGCATTCCTTAATTCCATTTTAATATACTTATCCATGAAGCCAATTGTATCTCCTGTGTCGGCTTGAGCTGGATGTAAACAATCATATTGTCCTTGCAGGAAGAAAATTCCTATTTAAAATTGATTGGCTGTAAATATAGTGAATATATGTAAGGGTGATTTAAGGTGAGCAAAACACTAAAACCATATCAGGTAATATCCGAGCTTTCCGAGGTCACAATATGAATAATTGATGGGCCCGGAGCAGTTGTACTACCAAACCAGGTGTATACTGACAAAATGTTGCATATAAGTTGCACTAACAGCAGTACACTGCCAGATGGTAAGGAGAAATACCATACAACACTTATATTTAGTAATTACTGTATAAGCCAAGGGTAGCCACAGCCCTTAAACAAGGCGTCCCTATCTTTTTCAACATTTGTCATCATTATAGCAATGTCAATGCTAAATCTTAGGCGCTGTTGATTTAAACTGCAATAGCGTGCAATATGCAATGAGTAAAGAATGGGCCCAAGAAAGCCTCATCACAGAACTCGCAAAAATCAGGTACTTACAGGAAATACACAAAGCTGCCAGTTGTTGAAGATAAAAAACAGTATTTGTATTGAAGTGCAAAACATAATATATCTGTCAACATTCACTCCATGTTACTGAATTAATGTTTGCGCCGCAAGAGTGTACTTATAATTGCTTACCAATACAAATCTATAACAGAAGATTTGTAATATGCGGCCGGCGGCAATTAGAGGGCAAGGAGAATACCCAACTTAGCATACCACAATGCCCACTGCCCAGCAAGTAAAACTTACCGCTGTATGTCGGAGAAAGTATCCGAGTTACTTGTCGCACTTGCCAAAACAAAGACAAAGCTTGCTTGCTTGTACAAAAGAGTGTGCCCATATTTAGCACACCGCAGTTGTAATGCGAATATCCAGTTTACTCACTGCTGTATGTAAGAGAGCGTATCCATGGTAATACGCCACAATTACTGATCGCTGCGACAAAAGAGTGTACCCATAACAGTAACACCACAATCGTCATAGGCAGCCGGCAAAGAGACGTGTCCATCTTTAACACTCCACAGTGCCGAGCAGGATTCGCATAAGGCCAAGTAAATCAGCATTCAACAATCAGGAATCATCATTTGACTGCAATCTTTCTTCTTTCGTATTGTCCTCTTGTAACGTTATGCATATATCGTTCATTATGTAAGCATCTTCGACCGATTATTTGAATCGGCGACATTACATATTGGATTTTACTTGTTCATACACAAGTACTGTCCGCCATGGCGTCGCGTCGTGTCTATCTGAAAACGAACGTGTAAAAGAACACAAAAAACGCAACTTTATCTTCGAACCGAACACAACACTTCTTCCCGTAATCGTTTTAATAAACGAATACTACTAATTATCACTGAAATACTGTCTATTGTTAATTTTAATAATTTAAGTATATGAAATACGGTCTTGCTTGACTGATGCACAAAGAACACAATGACAGGTTGCAGCCGTGCCGCCAGATGGCAGTGGCTGGGTTCGGTTCGGATACCGGGAAATTTTTCATCTGTTTTTAGCTCTAAAATATTGTGGAAGAACTGATGCAGAATGCTACGCATACTACAAGTTATTATCATGAGAGGCTGTGCAGCGAAATATAATTATTCCGTGATCCCATTCCATGAGCAAGTTAATGAGCCTTTTTGCGTTAATTGAAAATTGAAATTATTGGAAGGATTGTTTACCGACAGCAGGGATACCTACCTAAAACTAGTTTACACTTTTAGACGAAGTTGTGGTGTTTTTCCTTATACCTAAAATATCGAATACTTTATGAATTGTTTTTATTTTGATTAAACTTGACTGGACTCCACCTGGTCCTGGTATTGTTGCTATGAATAATAAAACCGGAAAAGTGCGAGTCCGACTCGCGCACCGAGGGTTCCGTACACAGTTCTTGTATATGTAGTTGTGTACCCGTCCCCTACCTCATTAATTCAGGAACAATCTTAAAAAAACATGACAGCACCATCTATCGGCGCATTGTGTTACTAATTTGCGCGACTGAATAACTTAGTACGTATGTTGGTTTTTCAAGGATAATTCTTTATCACATCAACCGATTTCAATAATTGTTTTTTTATTTGAAAGAAGGTATTTTTAACGTAATTTTGTAAATTTAAATATAAAACAAAAATATATACAAAGGTGATTAAATTACAAACTTAGTATAGAAGAGTTTTTTGATGATTAAAAAAAAGAAAAACTAGATAGGGCTATATTTTTCCTGTAAAATATACATGCATATTAATGTTGTGTAATAATTTCAATTTTTTTTCTTCGTAAACTTCGGAGATAAGGGGGGAATGGTATTTTTTTTTTACATTTTCCCTCGTAAATCGAAATTTCACCAACGAAAAAAAAAACTAAAAACTGTTTCAGAATGTACAAGTCAAGCCCTTTCATATGATACCCCACTTGACATAGTTGCCAGACTTTAAAATTTTGAACCCCCTTTTATCTGTCATCATTCACAGAAAATAAAATAAAATAATTTAAAAAACCATCTTCTATGTATCTGGGTTACCCTTGTTTATAACTATTCCAAATTTCAAATCGATAGAATAAGTAGTTCCTGAGATATTTAGCGATGCGACAGACAGACAGACAGACAGACAAACAGACAGACAAAGTGAAACCAATAGGGTTCCTTTTTTACCTTTTTGGTACGGAACCCTAAAAAGGATGATTCACAGTAGAGCGTTCCGAGTCCGGGCCGGCCTGTAATGGTACCGTTCCATTTCCGACCTTTTTTGTGTGTCAATGTGCTATATCACATGTTCCGCGTCCGGGCCGTTTCGAGCACGGGCCGGCCTGTGCCGAGTCCGTCGCTCGGCCACCGGGCCCTTCCATTACCTACTAACCATTATCCTAAGGGCCCGGACACATGTCCACGGTACGGCACCGGGCACCGTCTACGGTGCCGTGTACGGTGCGACGTCACGGCGTCGTGTACGGTGCCGCGTACGACGCCGTGTACGGCGTACGGCGCCGTGTACGGTGCACGTTGCCGTGTATGGTGCACCGGCGGACGGCTTGCTACGACGAATTGCTAGAACAAATGGTCGTAAATGTAGACGTAGACGTAGACGGCGCCCGGTGCCGTACCGTGGACATGTGTCCGGGCCCTAACGTCGCGTCGCGGGCACGAGCCGGGTAGCGTAGCGACTATAGCGAGCGGCCGGCGTGTCAGGCATGGCATATGCAGTGGTTGTAGAAAAGGGCAATCCAAGGTATACCTTTTTGTATTTTTACAGACAATATCTATATCTATCTCCTCCCAGGCCTTACGTACCTACCTATTACCAGTAATACTAGTATTACTGTAAACTCAAAATATTCTTTATCTACACACATATCATAAATCCTCTAATATGCGTTCGGAAACCGTAGAAAATTACTCTCATTTCAACATTCAATGAATTTGTGGCAATTATATCTGTGGCTAAGGCTACTGCAGTAATATAATTTTCATTTTAATCTCATATATGATGTTAAAATATTAAACGTCAAACAAAACTGTCACAATTTAAATGTCAAAGTTGACATGTCCCTATTCTAGTATCACTGAAAATTCAAATTCAGTCGATGCGAAATGTCAGCTCGATGTTTTTTTAGTATATATCGCACGAAATTTGAGCTAGAACGACATGTTCACGTCAGAATAGGGACTCTTTACTTTTTAAAATAACATTCAGGTATCGGTTGCCAGTTCTGATTTCGATATTTCTGCAACCGTGCAAAAAAGGTTGCATCAACACAATTATTGTATTTATTTACTACGGTTTCTGAACCCATCTTAGAGTAGTTATAATATGTGTGTAGATTAAGTAATTTATGCAACTGTACATAATTAGGCATTAAAACACTCGTGTTTTAATGCCCCTCATTATGTACCAGTTGTATAAACTACTATTATTCAAATAGGCCTAGCAACAAGCACTTTTAAATCGTCAGTTTTATATTACATAGTTTGAATCGAATTATTCAGAGCAATTTATTGATGCAATTATAATTTGAAAAAAAAGTTGAATTGCTGTAATGTATTCAAACAGAATATAATAAATTCACAAAAAGATCATCAATAAGTAAAATAAAAACATGAAAAATAGAATAATCTAGACAGTTTCTAGAATAAAATCTGAATGCCAAGAGGAAAATCTAAAATCATTAATGTATGATTAAAATATTATTAGTATTTCAACCACAATTATACCCACGGTGTTTTAGCATTCATGTAGTCTTTTTTAGCGAAATTTCCACACCTGGAACTTCATCTGTGGCACACAAGTTCGCAATACCGTAGAGTAGAAGTCTGGTTTTCTTCTTGTGCGCTTCTCCGGGTTTCCAGTAGATATGCAAGAAATAATTCGAGTGAAACAAGGTGTGTTGGTTCAAAAATGAATACCTACCTACATTTGACCTACATGAGTCATTTATTTATTTTTGAACCAACACTCGCGAAAAATTGCCAACCGTAACGAGCTGATCACATTTAAGTGCATTAAGGTCGAATATGGATCACGACTGTTGTTGTAAATTTGCACGCATTGCAAATAATTTATGAACTTCATGATTTTTTGCACACTTACATATTTTGCCATTTCAAATCTATTTCGTTAATAGGTCAAAATTCGTGTTTTAATACTTACAGATACCAGATTTTGAAATCTGACGTCATTAAATTTAGGACCCACCCCTTGCCGCCCTTGTAGGGTCAGGCCGTAAAATTGGGCTGATTTTGTCATGGGTGTGTGTGTGTGTGTACAATGATGTTTGTACAAAAAGTATTTGAAAAAATCATACGTTTTAAATTTTTCCTAATAAATACAGTAATTTTTCTACAAGGTTCAATCCGCAGATAACTTTAAATCTCTAGGTTTGTATCCAATAAAACAATTTAAAGTGAGCGATGACTACACTTTCCATACCAATAAAATTGTCTCCTTTTTTTCTTCAAATTGTTAGTTTTTTGTTTTTTTTTTGTTTTATACTACTGATGTGATGGAATATTTTTCATAACTATCATATATTAAAGCAATGTTTTACAAGCTTAAACATTGGCAAAGTCTATTTAAAATATATTTTTTCGCGTAACATAGGAAGCGTCCGCCGATTTTCACTTTTATGTTACTTATTTTAAGTTACCGTTTTTTCATATTATTTAACAGTTTATTTGTAGAATTTGGATTAATTATAATGGCAACACTATTCGTTCCTTAGTCTGTGGCACAACAGTCGCTGGTCGACCACTTTTTCTAGAGTTAAGGGTGTCGATTGAACGTGTGCCGAAGATTTTTTGAGGTATTTTAAAGTTGCTAGATGATTTCAAGCTAAATTTGTACTGTTTTATGTTCTATAACAGATTGTTTGTATAATATAAATGTTAATTTATAGCTAGGTGTCATGTACGAGCTAATATGTCTATTGTTGTCTCATATAATTGAAAAAGAAACGGTCAGAGCCTCACTTTTAAGTGACTTATGTTACCATTATAAATTGTAAAATCAAGTTCTGTAACTGTATGTGGTCATACAAATATACAGACGTTCGATAAGTCTTACAAATAATTAATTTCGTGATTTATCACGCAGTAGATAGAGATTTTATGTTTTAGTAATTTAAAAACTTTTATGTTAAATAAGTCCAATTTACCTTATCTTACCCCGTAACGTCTGACGTAATTTATGGATGCCCCTTTATAAGTAGGTACTTGGCTATTAGGATCCTATTAAAACATCCTCTGTTGAAATATGAAAATAAATATATCTTGAAAACAGTAGGTACCAGTGGCGGAGCGTCCATACAACTCGATTCCCACCGGCTTGCCTAAGTTTTAGCCAGTCCAGTTCTTTTACTACATACAATACTCATGAAGAATAAAGACAGGCAAATTATTTCAGGCTTCCCTAAGAATATTTTGATCCGCCGCCACTGGTTGGTACCTACTACAACTTACTCTACAGCTTGCATAAGATGTAACCGACATAAGCCCCGTAACATAATTGGCCGCGACGGAAGACCAGCGCTGACCAGTTAGGTTCGGACCATGCTGAGTCGGGACCATTTCGTGGCACTTCCGTGTTAATTGTTTTATTGCTATTTTTTTCTGTTATTTGAAAAAAATTACTCTTATTGTTTTGTGATATGTACACATGTTTTTTCAAGTGCTTCGAATAAATGTTTATTCTATTCTATTCTCTTCTATTCATAACGCCAAGATAAGAAAACTCTTTTAAACACTAACAATTTATTACTGTTTGGAAGGCAATACCACAATTTCCAATACATTGTTAATATTTTAATGAAAACACTTAGTAATGGCCTCCATGCCCGCCGTTGCCATGGCTGCCACCATGGCCCCCGCCGTCGTGTCCGTGGCTATCGTGGCCACCATGGCCGTGGCTATCGTGGCCACCATGTCCGTGGCTGTCGTGGCCATCGAAACCCCCTTGGGAGCCGCCATCTAACGAACTGAGACCATGACTAGCGCCGCCATAGCTAGCGCCCTGGGAAGCGCCCTGGGTAGCGCCGCGGCTGCCCCCGAAACCGCCTTTGTCCCCACGAGATTCACCCTTGACGTGACTACCGACCTCGCCAATGCCGTGACTGCCGCCGCCACCTGTGAAAATGAAAAAAAAAACCAATTAAATGATTTATTTGTATGTAAATCGTTGCAGATATTACAAATCTTCAATCAAAGAAACTATCTACATGTTATAGGTATTAAACGATTATTTATTACCTAGCGCATGGATAATTTGCGGGAATATATTTCTATCAAACATGCTAAACATATTCGTACGTGCGCGTTAATAGTCTTATCGTTGCCAGCGAATTTACAGCGAGGGTTGCTTGCCTCGTATTACTGTCCGCTTGCGAATAAAAAAACAGCACCATTTATTTTTATTTATCTCGAAAATCCACCATCTAACTACCAAAATTAAATATTCATTTTGATACACTGATGGTAAAAATCTGACTTGTAGCGTCAAGCCTCCTCCACACCAAAATTATGGATCCGCTACTGGTTAACAGGCAAACACAACCTTATGAAACGAAATAGGTAATAAGTCTGACGTATGTATGTAAGCGTACTTTATATTGTACCTACATAATAACAGGTAAAAATATGTTACATTAGGCGAATGCCTGATTTGTCGGTGTGGAGGCGGTACGATATGAGAAAACTTTCAAATGTCAGTGTCAACTGTCAGTCAACTCGGTACTACTTTTTACTGCGCCCCTACATTCCTACATTTAAATGAGTGCTTCCTGACTGGCGCGGGGTGCGCGGAAGCAGGACGATGCGAAGGCAGTACTGCTCCGCTTCTGCGCATAATATTACTACCTACTGCGCAATTGTAACAGTATTCCGTCAAGTGAGAATCTTTGCGACGTCAGTAAGTTTAAGGCAAAGAAGAAAATGTCACATATCGATCCCGCCCCGCCCAGTCAGGAAGTCGCCTTACTCCTATTTACTATAATACAAGGATTCGAACTTACCGTGGTAAACCTCTTTCGCCACGGCTGCTACCACAAACGCCGTCATGATTATCTAAAAAAAAAAATTGGTTAAACGTGGGTTAAACACCTAGATCGATCTTTGTATCTATGGTATTGGTATATGTATTAGTATCTTCTAAGTAGTTTGTGATGTATTATTTCAGTGCCGTCGACGTACAGAGCTGGATCTTACATACAATACGAAAATAAATTGCGACCTGGGGCCCGATTTTTTAGGTGTCGAACGCTGGAATTTTCACTCGAGATCTGTCCAAAAACTATGATGTTTTGACAGCTGTCGAATAAAAAGTCTAGCTTTCGACACTCAAAAATCGGCCTCCTGGGCTGCTACCGCGATCGGCATTCGAAATTTTCCCTCTCTGTCTCACTTGCAAGTTACTTGCAATAAGTGCGACGAGAGGGAAAATTTTGTTTGTGGTTCGCGGTAGCCCCTCTGGTCGGTTGCTGATTTTTGCGTCCAACGGGTCAAATTGATTCATATGGCCTAATGATCAATCGTGCCGATTTTCATGCTTTTAACACCATTTGCAGCATTTTCCATATGTAGCCCTAGTGTACCTACCGCTTGCACTATTGAGAGTGCCGAAATATACCTTATTTGTGACATAAACACTCGTATCTTTTTGTTACGTTAATTGATCGTCCTTGCGTTAACTAAGAAGTTTGAGTCCCACAGCTTCTAGGGACTGTAAACCTGAGTATAAGTATGGTTTTCATCTCAACTCGATACCTCCACGCGTTCCCGAGTTAAGAGTCTTGAAAAAATAACAGGCAGACAAACACTTTCACATTTATAATATTAAGGTAAAAGTACTAGTGCTCGACGCTGCACTAGTATTCGACAAGGGCACTTTATGTCAAAGTGACAAGGCTTAAATTAAAATAAAGAAAATTCTTTGTTCTTCGAATTTAACCTAAGATATGACTTTGACATAAAGTGCCCATGTCGAATGCTAGTAGCCCAAGGGTTTTTTATATCTGCTTTTGTTTTTTTGTTCCATTCAGCTTGTAAGTGGTGGCCAGTAAGAATACCGTTCGATTTTCATATCAGTTCGCCGCGGACCCGGCCCGCGAGCCCAGCCCCGCGAGCCCTCACGAAATTAGACTTTAAGGATATAAACATAAGAACTATGAGCAGTGAAACTACATTATTACCCGGCGGGTTGTAATGAAATTCAGTACAACATTACAACCCGGCTAAAGGCAAGGGCTATATTAATGATTTGCTTTCGGTAAGGTTTGCATAATATATAATTGGGCATTGTCGAGCAGGTGGTGTGAAAAGTAGGTTTACTTTAGTTTTAATTAGTCGTTTGTGTTTGCATTGTATATTATCTGTTTGAATAAATCTAAATATATTCTATTGCTTAAGAATCTCATAATATCTGGTAATTTAAAAGCCCTCCAGAAATAAACAAGCTTCGAGTAAATAAAATGCTACATTTTATAAATTATAAACAAACAACATGACTCACCAGAAACTTGACCATTTTCAAGAAGGTGCTGATGTCGTGTAAGCCTGATTAGAACTATACGCCGATAGTTGCCACCGGGGCTTAAATACTACACAGGAGACATTTTGATCTGACCTCTAATGACATCCAGTCTTTATTTGTTGACGTGTTTTTCCACATATGACCTACTCTACCTACCTACAGGCGATTTACAAAAAATCAGAAAAGGTAAACGTCTCAATACTTAACACCTTAAGGCGGTATAACGAGAAACATCTTGTTATTTGAAACGCTGTTCTGCCCAGACGAGGAAACAATAGGGATTGATTTTCAGTCTATATATGATTCTTGACTATATGATTGTTTTTGACAATAGCCGAAACATGATTGCTTAATATTTACTCCATAGAAAAAAACCGGCCAAGTGCGAGTCGGACTCGCGCACGAAGGGTTCCTTACCATTATCTATAAAAACGGCAAAAAAATCATGTTTGTTGTATGGGAGCCCCCTTAAATATTTATTCAATTCTGTTGTTTAGTATTTGTTGTTATAGCGGCAACAGAAATACATCATTTGTGAAAATTTCAACTGTCTAACTATCACGGTTCTCAAGATATAGCCTGGTGACAGACGGACAGCGGAGCCTTAGTAATAGAGTCCCGTTTTACCCTTTGGGTACGGAACCCTAAAAACAAAGTTGAGTCTTTATTTTCCTTTTTTTACTCAGCCTACTAAAACAACGCATTATTAAACGACACTAAATGATGGCATTTTAAGACAATATATCCCCTTAATGCTCAATTAGATGACACCTATTCATCACCTCTGGCAGTATGGTATAAAAGTGCAATGTATCGGGTCAGTGTCTAGCACTGGGACATTTACCTTGTCTATTTTTACCCAACTGTGGCAATTATGTCATATTATGAGTGTATTTGTACTTATATATGAATGCCTATTTATTTGGCGCACTCTTCAGCTAACGTTGTCAGAATGAGCGCACATTTCAAAATGAAATGCGGTTGGGATGTCGAAGAGACATCAAATTGAAGCCTTTCGAGAGAGATAATATATAACAGCTGCATTACTTAGCTGTCGTACGGCGTACATTAAATAACACTTAAAATTCACAGATTACTTGTCATACGTAGACTCAGTTTCTGTACCTACTTACCTACACCCAATCAACAACAACGACGTCTTCCGATACTCCATCCGTTTACAAGAAGATCGATCACTGTAATTCGTATCGCATTCTAATTGTAAAACAATGGATAAGAAACGTAAGTCAATATTTGACCCCAAGTGCTACATAGAAAGTCTAAAAGTAGGAATAATGTCACAAAAAATTCCTAGGAGCATAGTGTACCTATAACCATTATAACCAAGCTTAGGTACTGTAAGTATATATTATTCATCCTTTTTCTGTCAACACAGTGAAGCCTCCATTTTTAAAAAGAGTCGGGCGTCTAAGTTTGGGGTTTTCACTTAGCATTGTATAAAGAAAAAACCAAAATAGTCAATGCAACTTGCGACTGTTGTTGTGAAATCCCATGAGCAAGTTGATGAGCCTTTTTGCGTTAATTTAAATAATTGGATGTTTACCAACAGCAGAGGATACCTAAAACTAGTTTACACTTTTAGACGTTTTGGTGTTTTTTTTCCTTATACCTAAACTATCAAATAGTTTATGAATTGTTTTTATTTTTAATAAACTTGACTGGTTATGTTAATCCATCTGGCCACTGGTATTGTTGCTATGAATAAAAAGGATGATTCACAGTAGACCGTTCCGGGCCGGCACGCAATCGTACCGTTCCGTTTCCGAGCTTTTTTGTGTGTCAATGTTATACGTTCCGCGTCCGGGCCGTTCCGAGCGAGAGAACGGGCAGTGCTCCCCTCGATGGCCAGTGTCGGTTGGGGACTTCACATACCTTTTGAATTTATTTGGCGATGTTTCCTCACGATGTTCCCTTTGCCAAAAAGCTGAGGGTAAATAGTTTGAAAAACGAATTGATAACAACAGTCCCTGGATAGCCGCATGCTTAAACCACTTTGTTTCAAACCTTTTTTTTGCCGTAATTACAATAGACGATACGTACTTTCTAGGCTTTTTCTAACACTTAAGAACTATACTAAGTAGACCCGTGCCAATAAAGATAGATTCGAAAATAGCGGCTTGAACTAGGTATAATAATTATATGACGGTATGAGACGTACCTAATATATGCACAGTAGAGCGAAATGGTGCGGGAGAGACCACCATTTCAAAATCTATTCTTTTTTGGCAGCACAGTACTCGTATAGTCAGATACATACCTTGGCAACCATTTTCTTGACGGGGCGCAGACGAGCCTGGCTGAGTGAAAATAATTTAAACGGATTTTATATGAGCGTAATCGTTTCCATACGACTTCAATTAGTGAAAATAATTCGCATAACTAATGTCATCCGTTTTGGGACTGATAATTCCGACGGAATTAGTCGACTGGTTTTGTTTCCGTTCTACCTACCTTTAATTTTACCTTGTAGTGGCTTGTAGCGTTTTTTAGTTTGTTTTTGTCAGGATATCTTGTATAACACGCGGGCAGATTCACGCGGGCAGCTATAGGCCAACCTCTAACGTAACTTAGACGGACCCTGCGCGTGGGTTGGGGACATCCTAGGATAGCTCACGGGGAACTTGCGGTTGGAACAGCCCTGTCCCGTCCCCTACCCTTTAATGTTACCCCATTTGCAGCGCCCACCGTGCAGGAAATGGCTTAGTTAAACTATTAAGGCATAAGTATAAAGTTTCTTTTCCATTTCAAGGATAGAGGAAGGTCGGTGGTGGACGATAAAACAGCCCAACACGTCATCTTGGAATGCGAAAGTGTAGCTGCACAACGGACTCAAAACCTCAACTCAAACTGCCATCTTGGAGTCCAGTGGATGAAATTTTCATTTCCTCGGATGAAATCGTTTATATTGGTCCCAAGTATAAAAAAAAGGGTAAAGTGTCTTGCCTTCTGCATAAGATACTGTTTAATTTTGGTAAGCCTTTTAACTAACAGGCTTTTAACAAGAAACGCAATGTTTAAAAGCATTTTTCTCATGAACTGTTAGATTTATCAATAAAGTAATAAGAAGCAAAGTTATAGATAATTTAATGCTGAACATATTTCTAATACGAAGTTTTTGTATAGCACTAAGCATGATTGAGTTATAAAAAAAATCCAAATTTTTTTTGGAGGTCAAAAAACACATTTTGCGCAGTCAGATTTTGGTAGATTTTTAGTATGTCAAAAAGATACAAACAATGAACTCAACAAAATCAAACTTCGCTTCTGTGGGAATTATTATGATTTATGACCCCTAAGGCTAGATCTCCTCTACTAGATGCATTGTTCATAGAGCGGCCGCGTTCCGTGTCCGTGCCGGCCCGTTTCCGAGCGTCACCGGGTCCGGACGGGCGACGACCGTCGATTTTTAGTATGTCAAAAAGATACAAACAAAGAACTCAATAAAGTCAAACTTCGCTTCTGTGGGAATTATTATGACATTTATGACCCTTAAGGCTAGATCTCCTCTACTCCTGTCATAGAAAACGGGCCGGCCCGGAAACGGAACGGTCTAGCGTGAATCATCCAGTAGAAATATCAAACATAGGTAGGTAATATCTCGGCTATGTTACTAGAAGTTTGAGTTTTTTGTGAACAAAAATATATAATACCATAAAATACGCGTGCATAAATTGGATGGAAAAAATATGTATGTATTTGGCCATGATTACCTAATTTAAAATAACAACTTTAATTCGATAATATTGTTGTTTTACACCTGCAGGAAAATATAAGCCAAAATATGCAATAGGGAAGTTGACACCAATTAAGAAAATCAATGAATCCGAATTTTCTCGAAAAAGGATCAAATTCTCAATCAAATAGCGAAAAAAGTAATTCAACGGAATAAATAATTACATAATTATAACGCTAAAAAGTTTTAGGAGGGGGAATTTTCTGTCCCTGTTCCGCTAAACGCACCTCTATATTGAACGATCGTCATTTACTATGGCGCTCGAGGTCAGTGACGTCACTGATCTGTAGCGCTTTCTCTCTCGAACTAAAGACATTCTAACGGTTGTAGTTTCGTTATTTTTTGACATATTTGAATAGGATTTTCACTATTTGGCATAGTTTTATATATTCTTTCGTATGGAGTAATAATAAATTTTGAGTCAACATCCCTATTCTAGTGAAACAAATGGTTAATTTTTGGAACTTTTTGAACACAATAAGTTTATGACAAAAATTTCATTTTTGGTATAAAATTTTATTGCCGATTGCCTGTACTTTTTTCACAGTCATCAACTACTAACTACTACTTGGGGAGACGGTTCAAATGAGCTCAAACACGGGTTTAAATATTAGTTTTTATTATAGGTATACCTAGCTGTGAAGAGTCCAGCAAGAAACTAAAGCCGGCTACTCAAAGCCCTGCCCGCAGGGCCCTGCTTGCCACTGCCAAATCGTATTGTGTGTAGGCATGCAGGGCCGATTTTTTTATCTGTTAAATCGGCTTTGGCAGTGGCTCTGCAAGCAGGGCCCTGCAGGCAGGGCTTTGTGTAGGCAGCTTAAGTTAGGCCCGAGCCACAGAATAAGTAACAGTATGATCAGAGTACAAGTTTTTGTACTTATTACAACGTATTTCTATTTCTACCAGACGTCCTCCTCACAAGTTGCATAATCGCCCTGTTTTCAACTCTTTATTGACGTAGGTAAATAGTCTTGTGGAAGATTATGGTTTACATTATTATCCAGTTATAAACGCTACAAAGTTGTTATTAATTACAATGCATCTTTATTAGTTACACCGGAGCCGATTAAATCCGTTAAGTGATTAAGAATAACTAGTTTAATAATAGATCGGCGCATACAAATTGGCGCATATTAACATCCAGGGTTCTGCAATTTTTTTATACTACGACGGTGGCAAACAAGCTTACGGTCTACTTGATGGAAAGCGGACACCGAAGCCTCCAACTCCAAAACCAGGCAACTCCAAAAGAGTAACGTGCGCGTTGCTGACCCCTTATAAAATTTGAGATTCACTGTGTTGGCAGCAGAAGGAAGAAGGAGGAAGCTTTTAACCAAAGAGCCAAATTCAGTAAAAATATAAATTTTGGGAACCTCAGAGAACCGCAATTACCTGTTTCAGGTTTTACACTATACCTACTTTTGAGGAGATCTAGAAGAGCCGCGGTTTGCGGACCCCTGACCTAGTTATACCTAGGCATTGCGCCGGTAAGCGACATAATTTATATTACACAGACACAAAAGACGTTGTTTACTGCTTGCATAGTCTGTAATGTGTAGTCTGTAGGTGTCGGATCCGACACCGATATTGTATCGGATATTGGGAACCCTAAATACCTAGATGGCTCATCTTAAATTGTGAAAAATGTGTAAATAGGTACTATTCTATTCATTCGCACAAAATTATGAATAAGGTGTCAAGCGTATCGAAGATGCAAAAAATGCTCCCACCGGAACGCAGTGTAAAAAATAACTTCACCTATCTATACCTAATTACTTATGACTATGTTTTAATTTATATGTGCCATTTTATTTATTTTTATTTTTATTTTAAACTTTTTTTTTTTGACGACCGCTTTAGCTTAGTTGGTAGTGGCCCTGCCTACGAAGCTGGAGGTCCCGGGTTCGAATCCCGGCCGGGGCATTTATTTGTGTGATGAGCACGAATATTTGTTCTTGGGTCTTGGATGTTTTCTATGTTATAATTAAGTATTTATTTATCTATATAAGTATGTATGTATAATGTATATCGTCGCTTAGTACCCATAGTACAAGCTTTGCTTAGTTTGGGACTAGGTTGATTTTGTGTAAGATTGTCCACAAATATTTATTATATAACGGAGGCGGCTCTCAGGGTCGGGGTTGGCCAGTCCATTATTCATCGTTGGGGCGGTTTGTGGGAGATCGAGATTGAGATCAACAAGTAAACCAATAGTGTTTTTATTCCAGTACTCTGTTACAAATCAATTAATTCACTTTTAACACTTAGATGTAGCGTGGACAGTTCCGAGGTGGAACCAAGAGGTCCGGTCTCTAGCGAGTTCGGTAAGAGAATGCCCAGAGCTCTGCCCACCCGGCTCCGTCCTAGCGCACGGAGTGGGGATAGATGGTTCGACGTGACGTCAGCCACCATTCAACCAATCATAGCCAACCACGCGCTGCGCTACAACTCAGTGTCCGTACTCATGACCATCCTGTCTCCGACATATATTTATTCGCACAAAATTATGAATAAGGTGTCAAGCGTATCGAAGATGCAAAAAATGCTCCCACCGGAACGCAATGTAAAAAATAACTTCACCTATCTATACCTAATTACTTATGACTATGTTTTAATTTATATGTGCTATACTTCATTATTCTTAATTGAGCAATAATATTACAACTATTTTACCTATGGCATTTCAATAAATGGAACATGACAATCGAGTTGTGCTAATTACTGAATCAGGTACATACATTATAAAACCTATCTAATTAAGTAATTACTAACGAGTCACGTTTTCTTTTGCATTATGGTTTATATATTCATAATTTATTGATTTAATCTTTACTGCACAAAAGAAATCTTAAAGTACAAAAGGCGGACTTAATGCCATGGGCTTTCTCTACCAGTACCAGTATTTCTGTGTCTTTATAATAAATCGTAACTCTATCAAGTCATGTTTAGAAAAATAATACTTAAGTATTTAGTAAGAATTTCCTCAACATAATTTCATTTTCTACAGTAGGTAGGAAAGCAAACGATAAAAAAAAACCGATTAGTACGTTATTTTATTTACAACACATCCTTACAATCATCGTACGCTAACTTAAATATAATATCTATAGGTATAAATTAATTTACTGCCCTTGCCTTAATTAAATTTACACACTGGCGACACATAATACTGCACGGCACGGCGCGCACGCGCTTCTCGAGCACATAATATATTAGGATTCCCGATATTCCCATACATTTAGTAGGCTGTGGGTGCTGTGGGCCAGCAACGGGTTTCAATTACCAATTCCCTCTCGCACCATAACTTGTACAATGGTTAAGAAAGTGAATATTATGAAAGCCCCGTGAACGTCAGCTGCGTACTGTTGGTAGGTATTAAGGAGCAGCAGCCTCCCAAAGACGTAAAAAAAATCGTCCACATCTTTCTTAACCAGTGTAAACGTTTTCGCGCGAGAGGAAATGACTAACGATTTTTGCGCTTGGCCCGCGCGGTCTACAGGGTCTATTCACGCTGGTTCAAAAACACAACATAGCTTACCGCTGCCGCTGGTTCAAAAACACAACCTAGCTTACCGGTGCCGCTGGTTCAAAAACACAACCTAGCTTACATGTCACTGTCTCGACGCCGCGTACCCGTGCCTTCTGACAGAGTTTTCCTTAGGATAATTGTAGTATGGATAGTAGGTACCGGTCTTCCTATTGTAGACTAGATAAGGAGGTGGTCCCGCATACTTATTGTACTTGCTAAACGACTCATAGTCATTCGATGGTGACGGCCATTGCCGTCTGTAGGAACTCCTTTTAGCTTTCTTTGCATGTTTGAGTAATTTTTGTTCGAGTTGAAAATTGTAGTCCTTTTCGTTGAGCGGCTTGTGCGTTTTTTTGGTGGTTAGAGCGTTTTTGGAGTCATAGTTCTTCTTGTGGGCAGCGACCAGGTGAAGGAGAGCAGTTAAAAGGAGAATCTGAAAAAAAAACAATTGCGTATTCTGTTGTTTCATTGTTAAAGATCCAATATAAGTAGGGTTTACTCAATTATTAGTCCATGAACTATATAATTATTGAAAATCCTTATTCCAAATTATTTATAACGGACCTAAGCTGCGTCTTAGGCTCCGTAGTTAAGAGTACGTAGGTTCTACATATTGTAGATTAGATTCGATGTATAATAGGATTCCTAAGTTGTATAATCTTATAAGTATCCCAGGATTCCCCGGAAAATGAAGTTACACATTATAGATATAACACCATAGTACCTTTAACAAGAACAGCTTAAACCACACCATATCACTGCTCGAATATGACACAGGAGATGAAAACAGGTGAAAGGAAAGATCTGCCTAACTGAAGTGAAATAGCTTTGAACTTGACTTTCACATTTATACTTATTCACCTTTTGCGCTGACCCACTCCATCAGAACATAAAATACGTAGAGACTAATTTGCCTATGTTAAGGGGTAGCATTTAACGAACCACCAAATTAGTTGCCGAATGATGCTCTAAAAAATTACATTGATTACCAAAAATACTAGATTCGCACCAAATTTTCAACTCCTTTTAAATATAAAGTGCAACCCAAAGAAGTAACATGTCGATAACCTATTAAATTAAATTGTTACCAAATAAATTAGTCACTACCCAAAAATACTTAATGATCACCTAATTTCAAACACCAAATTTCATATAATTTACATCCAAATATTACAGGGCTCGTAATCCTATTAAAATTATTTACACTCAAATAATTCTTTCGATACCCAGAAATACTACATGATCACCAAATTTCACGTGGCAATCGTTTTTTAAAGCCCGACGCGCAAAGCAGTTCCAATCTAGTCTAACCTCATTGCTAGCACACTGATGCGGTTTTCCATACTGTCCGTCTCGCTCGCACGTCGCACCGCGTGGAGCAAGACAGCGCTAAATGATTTTATTTTATAGAAGCTTCAAAATTTCTGTAACTTTAATGAGACACGTACATAACATAATTTAATTTAATATATTTTCAACTGTGCTGTCCTTACTGGTCGCATACAGCTATTTGTTCTCAGATGTTTTTGCCTCTACTCTATTCGCTGATAATCGTCAATTTGCCTAGGTAGTAGTATTTTTCTATGACATCTATTTTTATTTCAAACTAGTGGACATTGGAACAGTATTGACGGATCTCCGCTGGCGCGGAGCTCCTATTTTGAGTTGTTTTGGCCCTTCGGGCCGATGCAAAACTAACATAACCTAAACCTATCTATACCTATTTCTTCCTATTAACTTCCTTTAATTTTTCCACGAAAGTCTATCTAAATTAATAAAGTAAACTCATGTGAGGACCTTTATCCATTTTCATAACAAACTAACAATTTAATAAATCAACAAAACTCATTTTCAAATAAAAGTTTTCAATCAAACGCGCTCACGTCAACGCATTAAAAAATTAATAATAAAACTTCTTGCAGTTTGTAAACCATCAGCAATAGGTAGTTAGAATGAAACAGCAATAGGTACCTTTCACTCTAACGACATATCAATAGGTTTTATGCTTCAGACAATTCTTTGTATTTGATTGAGTGAGATAGCAGTATACGTGTTATTACTCGTATTTCACACAGCCACATTGCGCGTTGCTTTTTAAATTAATTTAGAAGTTTACTTTCTAATTTATAACATTTTGGAAATGACTAAATATATTTATAGTGCTAATAACAATTAATTTGTAACTGTTTACTTACTAAAATGTAGCATGCGATGTGTATAATATTTGGATGTAATTCTAATGAAAAAAGGTGCATGAGATTAGGTGGTAGTTTAGTGTTTTTGGTGGTACTTGACAATTTTTTTGATGCGATTATAAATTTATAGGAACGCAATAAGTAAAATAGGTGCAAGTGCTGCAAAAATGGGTAGAATTTTTTTGGTGACTCGGAATTGCTGATCGATAAATTTTTTTGAGTGTTCAACCTTATTTTAGGGTCCGAAAATTTGATGATATCAAAAGTTATTTAGGTGATCATTTTATTTGTTCCCATTGGAAAAAATGCTTGCCAAAAATTTTCTTTTTCCACTGCTGATCACAGTTTTTTAGTCACGAAGCTACCAAACTCTCAGATCAATTCGTCTACCGATCTACTCTCAATAAACGAATATATAACTTTTGTTTTCAAATTTCAACTAAAAACAAAACAAATAAAGTAAGAACCTCCACAAACTTTTCTTTATTGCGTTGTTTTAATATGTAGGTTGCATTTAGATAGATGAAGAATTAATATTAATCTATAAAACTTCAAAATTAAGTAATGGTCTCCTAACCGGCATCACTTCTAAATCTTCTGATGTCCATGAAATCGTTATCTTTTTGAAGGTTTTAAGGTTGATTATCTACATCTTAAATTTGTTGGATTGTTGACAAATATATAATCTACTTACATATAGAGGTCAACCATTATTATCTTTATCGATGTTTATTTCCTCCCCAGGTTCTTAATTAAGTGAAACAAATTAAACACTGCTACAAAATGTGCCTATTCTATTTATTAGATCGATTCTGCGTAATTTGTACTAACTACAAACAATAATATATTTTTATTGAAATTTTGAGAAATTTGTGGTGCGTATTTTATGTAATTAACTTCGTTTTTCCCTCTGTGATGTTATTGATTCACAGAGGTCTGTCGTAAAGTTGATGTCAACGACTTATTACCTTGTTCAACTATGATAAGGTGCTTTGTATGTTAGATTTGTGCTCGACCACTTTAGGCCCTGTAAATCCATGTACCGCCTAATAATGCACGAGTCAAACTTCAATAAATTGTGCTGTATTGTGTGTGTAATTGTGTTGTGAATTTCAGTAAAAATGAAAAATACTCAGAACTCTTACCTGTCTTCTCCACAGATTTCCTAGATGAAAATGTGGAGCAATTAGCACTTACTTCAAGTGTTGCCCCACTTCGCTACACTCGTGACACAGTTTATTTACCACTTTTGGTAAACAAACACACTTGGTGAGTATCTTCACTTGATGAGAGACTTTTTTGTGAAATAAGGTTTTTTTTCGGAAACCAAATATGATATCTTTTACTTTTTTTGGAGCAGTAGCTATGAGCCACCCTACTACGGCCTAATCCTAACTAAAATACCGTCTATGCTAAAAGGGTGAATATCTACATTTATTGCGGAACAAACAAAGGAAAACAAAATACAATAACAAATACATACTAATACTTACTTAAATCTATAAACTTTTTTTTATATAGGGTCGGCAACGCGCTCGGAGTTGCGAGCGTCTATAGGCTGCGGTGTCCGCTTACCATCAGATGGACCGTACGCTTGTTTGCGACCGTCGTAGTATAAAAAAAACTATAAAATAAAAATTACAACTAAACTGAATCTAAAAATGGCCCCTGCGGCATATTGTGCCATTTGTGCCGAAGACGCTGGCAGCATTCCTTCGCTGAATAAGTAGCTAAACTATATTTTATGCGAGATAACTGCTAGGTAGCTCTTCGGCCACCGGTAGCGTCATACATCTTCCAAAACCGACTAAGGTGACTTCCTGATTTGTCGGTGCGGAGGCAGTACGATATGAGAAAAGTGTCAAATATCAGATCAGTGTCAGCTGTCAGTCGACTCGGTACCATTTTTTACTGCGCCCCTACATTTAAATGAGTGCTTCCTGACTGGCGCGGGATGCGCGGTAGAGCGGGGCGATGCGAAGGCGGTACTGCTCCGCTTCTGCGCATGATATTACTACTGCACAAACGTAATACTGACAGTATTATGTCAAGTGAGAATCTTTACGACGTCAGTAAGTTTATGTCAAAGAAGAAAATGACACATATCGATCCCGCCCCGCCAAGTCAGGAAGTCACCTTACGAGGAATGTGGGATATTTTTCCATTCCCTACTGGTAAGATACATTCCCTACTGTGGTTTTATACGCCGGGCCCAATAAAGCGATAGGAGTGTGCGGTTGGAGAGTAGCATAGGGAAAATCCAAGGGAAACCTCCGACACGAACACGCGGGCGGTTTAAGCACTGGAATACTCTAATTGCGCTCCAATGAAATTGGTTGAGCGGTTTCAACCGAACCTGAGGTGTGAAAACGAACTACTTAGGAGTTTGGTCGCTGGTCCACTAAACTTAGCCTAGCTAAGAAGAGTCCAGCAAGAAACTCAGCTAGCCCCGACCTGGGTCGGGGACCACCTTAATCTATTGCAATATTATGATCATCACGAAGATTAGATTACCAATTGCGACTACATTATTAAAATACTTCTAGTCGATCGAAACAGGTATGCGATTCACATTTTCTTACTCACAGCACTACAATTCCCTAGTATAACTTGGAACCGAGATTCAAGACAGCTACGCGTAACCAGAGGTCACATTTATATTGGTTAATCTGACAATAGTTGTTTCTGGGTTTGTAAATATCAGTTCCGGTTTATGACTAGTAAATCCATTATTATAACTAGCTTAGATGACATTTCTAAGCGTTTTGGCAACCTGTTGGTTTTGCAACGACTTCATAAACATTAAATAAATGCCCTTCGCCTTGGCGTACCTAGGGTAGTAGTTCAGTGTCAGCAGACGACAGGCGATACCAAAATGGAATTCAGACTTTTTGTTCTCTCGGTAAGTAATAATACCTCTTTAAGGATGATTCCCGCTAGTGTTCTAGTACCTACAACAAATCGACGGACGCGCGACGTGACCGCGATTCCTTGTACAGTCAGCTTTAAGCAAGCGTTCTCTAGCATAGGCCCGGCGTGTTGATATATTTTGTTTTGTTTCAGCTGGCGTGCCTTTGTTGCCTGACGCCACCAGCATTCGGCAGCGTCCATCTGCTGAAGGCGGCGGCAGCTGTCGGCGCGGCGAAGGGCGCTGCTCTCCTCGGCGCGAAGGCTCTTGCCATCAAAGGAGCGGCAATTAAAGGTACGATGCCTCGTCTATATCAGCCTAGAGGGCCGGACATTTACCATTCCTCCCTTACCAGCACGAGGGTAAGTGCGAGAAGGACAAATTTTATATATGTCCGACAACGACATAAATACGATGATGCTAGCAAGGCAGCAATGGGAATCACAACTTGTTTCGTCAACCTCTAAAGCAATCTTAGAACAGACTTTACACGGGATCGCTTCACCTCGGCTAGCAAAATAAAATAAAGCACGATACACTATTCGTTTCTTCTTAATTAGAACGATAAGAAAGAGACAGGTTAATCTCGTGCGCGGTTTCATGAAAGCCGTTTTGGAGAGTTATTGATAGCATAGTTGCTAGAGCACATCGCTGCCCAAAACGCAGTGACGCGCCGTATATGCACGCGTGACGTTTTAAGGCCATTAAGGCTATTAAAAACCATGAGGCTATGCGCAGTGCCCGTATCTTCACTAAACTAATAAACTGTTTACCTGCGGAGCGTCAGCGATGCCTGTATTTTAAATTGTTTGTGCTCTTGTGACACGGTGTACAATTTTTTCGCTGCAGGAGCAGCAGTAGGCGCTATCAAAGGCGCGGCAGCCAAAGGGGCGGCCATATTAGCAGTTAAGGGTGCCGCAGTTAAGGGAGCCTTGGCACTGGCAGCTAAGGCAGCTGACTTCGTCGTGCACAAGCTGCCGGCTGTGAAGCCACCAAAAGTGGCGGTTCAGCCAGCTGCTATTCATTTCGCGGTAAGATTTATCATCATTTAAGACTTTTCTCGCAGAATTAGTGCGTCTGGCGGCAACGTGATCCAGATCCACCCTTAAACCTTTATCAAATGAGACAATATTAGTCTTGATCGGTTCCTTACATCCTTAACTAGGTTTATACGTACGTTTTGCCTTCATCGTAATTCTTTCTAGTTTATGAAATAATGTTGGAGGATAACGCTGGCCATCTGTATGATTCATATTTTGAATTAGGTTTGGACTGTCAGTGCTGTCTCTGTATGTCGTCTTTTGATAAACACGTTTTGTCATACAAGTTGAATAAATAATATATTCATATTTCTACATTATATTTACATAGTTCCCACTGCGCCCCTTCTGCTGAAACCGCAAAATCATAATAGGTCATGTGCCGGATCACGGAAATGTGAATTAGTGTAAAATAAATAATACTATTTGTTCCAAATATGGGTGAGTATTCTAACTCGGCAGTTACGATGGAAAAACTCAAAGGTACTATCAATTATCGTGACTGGGCATTCCAAATGCAGAATATTCTAATATTTGAAAACTTGTGGCATTGTGTTACGGGAAAACCTGAACCCGCAGAACCAGGTACGAGTACGGCTAGTACAAGTAAGAGCGCTGAACAAACGCGTAAAGAGGAAAAGGCTCGAGCGCGACTATGTTTGAGCGTGGACAAGTCATGCTATCCACACATTGTGCAGGCGAAGACTGCAAAGGATGTATGGGATGCCTTGAGACAGGCATATGACGATTCTGGTTTACACAGGAGATTGACGTGTTTACGAACATTATGTTCGATTAAGCTAGAACAGTTCGATAGCATGGAAATATACGTTAATGAGATCTTATTACTTGCTGATCAATTGCGTAGCATGAAGAAACCTCTTGACGATGAATTTCTGGCTGCTATTATGCTTCAAGGGTTGCCTCAGGAGTATGATCCGATGATTATGGCTCTGGAGCACTCAAGCATGGACATAACTACAGATATGGTAAAAACCAAACTTCTGCAAGACAAGCGATGGACAGGGAGTACTGGTAGTAGCAATGACTGCTTGTTTACACGGAATCGTGGTAATGACAAGACCAGTTCCCGAGGTGCAAAGAAGAATGCTCCAAGTACATCGAAACATACCCATTCCTCGTCGAATGCGAATAAGCTGTGGTGTTGGAAGTGTCGTTCGAAGGGCCACGTCAAGAAGGACTGTCCTCAACTGGATACTACAAGTAAAGTATCAACTTCCATGGTGTTGTCTGCACTTAACACTGACAGTTCGTGGATAATCGATTCGGGTGCTACGGACTGCATGACTGGATGTCGAGAATGGTTTACATCTCTCGATCAGTCGTCGACGAAAGAAGTATGTGTTGCTAACGGCAAGAAGTTAGCAGTAAGTGGCAAAGGTGACGTACATTTTACCGTTAACTTTCGGGGTAATACAATAGATATAACTTTAAAAGATGTTATGTATGTACCTGATCTTACTGTAAATTTGATATCTGTGTCTACTCTTGCTGCGAAAGGATTTAAGTTTAGTTTTTATAATACTGGATGTGACATACTTAAGGCTGGAAAAGTAGTTTTATACGCTAGGAAAGTTGGGAGAGTTTACAGACTTCAGACTGTCGGTAGAGTCAATCTGACAACGTCATCTACGTCTAAGGACATGATGTTATGGCATCAACGATTAGGACACCTTAATTTTGATAGCTTGGCATCACTTAGGAAGGTTGCTAATGACATTGATTTTCAGGTTACGACTCAGAAGAAAGTTTGTGATGTGTGTCTTAAGGGTAAGCAATCACGCGCTCCCTTTGTGACTAATCATAGTAAGCAGGTGGCGGACTCAAGGCTGGCGCTCATACACAGTGACGTCATGGGGCCGTTGCGACCACGTCTCTCGGAGGCAAGCGCTACGTCCTCACGTTCCTAGACGATTACTCCAGGAAGGTGTTCGTCTATCCTATTGCAAAGAAGAGCGATGTGTGTAAGTACACTATTGATTTTATTAGATTAGTAGAAAATCAATGTAGTGCTACAGTGAAAGTACTGAGAACCGATAATGGCTCGGAGTATGTTAATGCTGAGTTGACAAATTTTCTTAAAAAGAAAGGCATTGTTCATCAGTTGACGGTACCATACTCTCCGCAGCAAAATGCTTCGGCTGAACGTCTAAATCGTAGTTTACTCGATAAGGTCAGATGTCTTCTGTACAATGCGAATCTCGATGACAAGATGTGGGCAGAGACTGTACACACAGCGGCATTTCTTATTAACCGATCACCTAGTTCTAGGCTTTCTGGTAAGTTACCAGAAGATGTGTGGTGCGGTAAGAAAGTGAGCCTAAAGAATCTGCGTGTCTTTGGTTGCGAGGCATTTGCGCATGTAGATGACTGTAAACGAAAAAAGTTAGACCCCAAAAGTAAAAGGCTAATATTTATAGGTTACTGTGACAACGTAAAAGGATATCGTTTGTTTAACCCCGATGACAATAAGATTGTTGTGTCACGTGACGTGGTATTCAACGAATCTGTGTTTCCGGGTAGACGCTCTACAGTAGGACCAAAACGCATGTTTGAACCTATTTATCTTACAGAAGGTGATGACGAGGAGGTGATGCAGCAGACTACGCCGGTTGAGGCGGAGCCAGAGCCTGTTTTCTTCGAGTCGTCAGATTATCCACTTGAGGCGGAGACAGATGCAGTTCCTGTCGAATCGCCGAGTCATCCTGTTGAGTTGGAGTGTGAACGCGCGCCTAGTGAAGACTCAGTAGTAACGCCTGGATTGGCATCAGAGCCTACTGGTCAGCGATATAATCTACGTCCACGTAAGCCTAAACCGACTTGTAACGTGACTAACGTTTGTAATGTGACAAATCCAATAGAGCCGCGTACTGTCAAAGAAGCTTTGAGTTGTGAAGATAAAGAGTTGTGGCAGAAAGCCATGCAAGAGGAAATAGATTCTTTCGTCTTACACGGAGCTTGGGAGCTTACTGATAAACCAGTTGACAAGAACGTCGTTAAGAATAAGTGGATTTTTACACTTAAACGAGACTCTGATGGAAACATTACACGTTACAAGGCGAGGTTGGTAGCGAAAGGCTTTACTCAAAAATATGGTGAAGATTTTCATGAAACTTTTTCGACGGTCGTTCGTCATTGCTCTATCAGATTGTTATTATCTCTGGCTGTAGAAATGAACCTAAAGATTGACCATTTGGATGTCCAAACAGCATTCCTCAATGGTGATTTGCGTGAGGAGATTTTTATGCAACAACCGGAAGGTTTTATATGTCCTGGGAGTGAAAACAAAGTCTATAGACTACGAAAGGCTGTTTATGGGTTGAAGCAAGCATCGCGATCCTGGTATCAAAAGGTAAAAGATGTTTTACTTTCTTTGGGATACAACCAATGTAAACAAGAGGACTGCATCTTTACTAAGAGATCTGGTGAGTCAATTGTTTTTATTGCCCTGTACGTTGACGATTTTTTCGTGTTCTACAATGACAAACGTCTAGCTGACACTTTGAAAAGTTCGTTGTTAAAGGTTTTTAAACTCAAAGACTTAGGACCGGTGCGAAATATGTTAGGTATAAAAGTAGAACGTGATGCATCTTCCATTAAACTTAGTCAGGAAAATCGGATTGACAAGTTGTTAGATCGTTTTGGCATGACTGACTGTAAGTCTGTAAAGTCTCCCATGATAACTAATATAAGTTCTGTCAGTGAGAGTACTTGTAATGCTACGAATAAAATTGTAACTAAGTTTCCTTACCAAGAGTTGATTGGTAGTCTAATGTATCTATGTGTAACTACTCGCCCCGATATTTCGTTTGCCGTGTCATATTTAAGCAAATTTAACAGTTGTTATACGGAATTCCATTGGATTCAAGCTAAGCGTATATTGAGATATCTTAAAGGTACAAAGGATAAAGCTTTAGTATTTAAGAAATCGAATTCAATTCCCATTCTAGAGGGATATTCTGATGCGGACTGGGCTTCAGACCCTGATCGAAAGTCATACACGGGTTATGTGTTTAAATATGGCGGTAACTCGATATCTTGGGGTAGCTACAAACAGTCATGCATATCGCTTTCGTCCACCGAGGCGGAGTATTGTAGCTTGAGCGAAGCGAGCAGAGAAGCGGTGTTCCTGCAAGCTTTAATTAAGGAATTGTTACTGACGACTAGTTGTAAAATAGTTATGTATTGTGATAATCAATCTGCTATTCAGCTTGCTACCAATCACACTCTACATAGAAGAAGCAAGCATATAGAAATAAGATTTCATTACGTTAGAGACATGATCGATAGGTTTAACGTAGAACTTACATACATCCCTACGGATGCAATGATAGCAGATGTGTTCACGAAGCCCCTGGGCTGTATCAAGCACGAGATTTTCACTCGCCTGCTTGGAGTGGCTTGAAGCCATGATGCCCACGTTATGGGGGGGTGTTGGAGGATAACGCTGGCCATCTGTATGATTCATATTTTGAATTAGGTTTGGACTGTCAGTGCTGTCTCTGTATGTCGTCTTTTGATAAACACGTTTTGTCATACAAGTTGAATAAATAATATATTCATATTTCTACATTATATTTACATAGTTCCCACTGCGCCCCTTCTGCTGAAACCGCAAAATCATAATAAATAATAACAAAAAAATCAGGACGAAGTTTTAGTGTCAAAAAATTAAGGGTCCATGTTTTCAATTGTATGCAATATTTCCGAAAAACAAAACGTATAAACCTAGTATTTAATGATATTTACAACATTTCCAAAAATCATGCAAATCGGTCCAGGATTAGGGGGTGGAAAACGTTGCCGCTTTTTCTATGGAAAAATTTTGCTACACAATCTTAAGGCGCTCGGGATAAATAACTACCTATATTAGCTCTGAGCTCTTCACGGTATAGCATGCATTATTAAGGCATTTAGTCTCGCAATAAGCTACCCGTATAATTAACAAGGTAATAATGTGGGGAACAGCTTCGCATTACCCGGAACTGCTTTTATTTTGATAAAATGTCTGTCTGTTGTCAAACCTAATCTGAATAAGGTATAGTTTCCACTTGGGTTGGAAGGTCAGATGGCAATCGCTTCCGTAAAAACTAGTGTCAACGTCTAAATCTTGGGATTAGATAGCGGTTCCCGGGCATCCTTCAGGATGTGTTGTGATAACGCTAGGAGAATGATGATTTAATTCTGTTGAAGGTCCCGACTGTAGTGGCAGCGAACTCGGTCGCCATCAAGACGAGGCCACCGCTGCCGCCGGTGCTGAGCAGCCTGTCGTCTCTCTGGGGCTCAGCCCACAGCGCTTTACAGCACAAGATCGATGCTGTCGGCAGCACTATTGAGTCTCTGCATCCTCGACCAGTCATCACTCCCATCCTCAGCGCACCTGTTTTTTATGAGTGAGTAACTGGTATAAAAACCTATCCCTTTGAGATGTGGAGCGCTCCGGGTTTAAATGATAAGACGAGACTCGAGGATAATACTGCAGTAATACTGTATTGTCGTGTCCGTACTACACCTCTAGACCGCCGCAGTGTCACTTTTAGGTACCTACGAATCTTTATCGATGCGCGTGACCATCGTAGTGATACGATGATGATGTGCAACCGTGACTCTGTCGATTCTAAGTAGACGAAGAGCGCGTTCATTTAGTTTTTCCATTTTTGGGCCAACAACGAGCATGTTGACACCTCTGTACCTATGGCTAGCACATAAGGGCCTCGAGAGTATCTCGGCTTATCTCGAGCTATGCGTCTTTTTTTGATACCTATGTGCTATTAGAAGTGACGAATAGCTCGAGATAAGCCGACAAACTGACGTTGCCATCATGTGCTAGCCATACTGGGGTTGCAGAGCAAAACGGTGACCTTTTACCATACCGTGGCGTCGCTTCTATGCATGCCTCCAACACTGCTACTGATACAAGTCTGCTACCTATTAAAAAAGATCCCAATTAATAAACAAAGCTGTAAGTAGCTCCATTAATTAAATTAATTATTCAAGGTATTTAAAATGACTTATTTAAGTATGTGTTGTTATGTGATTGGTTGTATTATTCTAAAGTGATACGTCGTAAATGAAGATTTTTAATTGTACCTATCTTCAGTGGAATATTTTATAGAGATTGTGTTTATTTTCTATCGACCCAAGATCGCTGTTATAGCAGAACTGAAGTGAACCAAGTTGAATTGACTGTTCATTGCAAACTAAATCTAAACAAAGCTATATAAAATCTAAAATTATACAAATCATCACGTTTGTTTTAAACGAGAAATCAACATCTTATGTATATAACAAGTTATCTACGTATGTTGATAAACGTACATATAATGTATATATACCTACAACATAAGTAAATCGAGACATAAACATAAATAAATCTTTATCACATTCTTTATAACTAAACTAGAAGCGAGCAATAATTATCTCACGTAAGTAGACAATAATAACCACAATGCCAATTAGTCGATTTATTTATTTATAATTTTTGAAGTTTACGGCGAAAGAAAAATCGGTGGGTACCTCTATATACTTAAGAAGATCTTCGCTTGTAATTTGAATCATACGCCGACCAAAAAATAAGTCGTCTTTTCTGTGGTCAATAGTGCATGCATACCTACAGTACTTATTAAAAGTCCCATCGAAAATGAGCATTTGAATCTCTTTAATTTGGCAATGTCTAAATGCGTAAATCTGTGCGTGTTTTCGCATGGTCTTCTTCTGTATGTGTCGCACACTCTTCTAGAACGTAGTGATTACATTCTATTTGCTTCTTCTAACCGTGAGGCCTCCGCTACACCAATGCTACCTCCTGTGAATGAAATGGAAAGAGACTACCGCTCATAATATAAGTAACAAGTCATTATGCTATACATCCAATGTACCTACAGTTTGATAGATTTTATTTCATTGCAGAATACCGGAGCCGGCTGGCTTCTATCCCCTGCTGGAGAGAGTCGAGGACGACTGCTTGTGAGGACGCTGCTGCCTTAGTTGTAATAAATTAATAATAATAATGAACCAATAACAAAAATAATTGTCGTTATTTTTACACCTGGCATTATTTAACTGAGATACCAGTATTGACACTAGTAGCTCATCGCCTCGCGAACATTCTTTACGCCTTCAACATTTATGAAAAATTTCCAAAAACAAACTTTACAAAAAATCCATATATAATAGGGATGTTGACACCAAATAAGAAAATCAATGAATCCGAATTTTCTCGAAAAAGGATCAAATTCTCAATCAAATAGCGAAAAAAGTAATTAAAAAGAATAAATAATGACATAATTATAAGTCATCAAAGTTTTAGGAGGGGGCATTTTCTGTCCCTTTTCCGCAAAACACCCCTGTGTATTGAACGATCGTCATTTTACTATGGCGCTCCAGGTCAGTGACGTCACTGACCTGTAGCGCTTTCTCTCTCAAACTAAAAACATTTTAACGGTTGTAGTTTCGTTATTTTTTTCAACATCCCTATTAGGGATGTTGAATCAAAATTTATTATTACTCCATACGAAAGAATACCTAAAACTATGCCAATCAGTGAAAATCCTATTCGAATATCTCAAAAAATAACGAAACTACAACCGTTAAAATGTTTTTAGTTTGAGAGAGAAAGCGCTACAGGTCAGTGACGTCACTGACCTGGAGCGCCATAGTAAAATGACGATCGTTCAATACACAGGGGTGTTTTGCGGAAAAGGGACAGAAAATGCCCCCTCCTAAAACTTTGATGACTTATAATTATGTCATTATTTATTCTTTTTAATTACTTTTTTCGCTATTTGATTGAGAATTTGATCCTTTTTCGAGAAAATTCGGATTCATTGATTTTCTTATTTGGTGTCAACATCTTACCGAACGTTCAAATTTCTCTCTCAGCCAGTTCAGTTCTTTTACTACGGCTCATGAAGAATAAGCGAGGCAATTTATTTCCGGCTTCCCTAAGAATATGTTTGAATCGCCGCCACTGATACCTAGGTAGGTACAGTCGAGGGCATAAACATGTAAGTAATAAGTATACATTGTTGGACCTTATTACCCAATTGAATAAGGTGAAACGTAAAATGCAATTGTTGAATGAATGTTCAAGGTGCGGCCAAGAATTAGTGGTTTCATACTAATACTTCTTAGGTACCTCAATTATACCTGATAATAATTATTGTATCGTGTCGAATTTGCCAATAGCTCACTCGCATCGCAAGCATCGTACGCCCATAGAAGGACGTCGCGTCATCTACCCACTGATGCATCAATAATAATGATAATTAATGCAATTATTAGCATTGCCGATCGTGAATAGGAATCGTAATCACACAATATCAAAATTGTAGGCCAGTTCCACATGCAGCTTCAGCGAGACTCAGCTCTCGCAATTCGGAGGTCAGGTGACACCTCGGAATTCGAATCGCTAAACTTATGTATAACTAAAGAACCGATGGCTGTTGAGGCCGAAAGGTTCTCGAGTTGTGACCACGGATCGGAAGGCGCAGCGTGGGTAGACCTCCATCAGGCAAGGTGGACTGATTATCTGGTAAAGATCGCAGGAGTCCGCTGGATTTGGGCGGCGCAGGACCGATCATTGTGGCACTCTTTGGGGGAGGCAATGTCCAGCAGTGGACCTCTTTCGGCTGATATGATGCTGATGATGATGAGGTGCTAATATCCGATTGCGGTTGACATAGACACTTATCGTCGTGTCCGACATTTGTTTTAGGTACGACATCGACGTTGTCTAGTTTGACAAACTAAAGAGTACGAGTATGTGCCATGATGTACCCTTTCCATGAGTTTGCAATGTTTGCATAAACCGTACTCGCTAGCGACTGCGTAAACGTAAACGATTTTGTATGGCGATTCTTAGTTCTATTGCTTAACCGCCAGAGGCGCTGTACTTTTGTCCATACGAAATCGTTTACGCAGTCGTCGCTAACATTGCAAACTCATGGTAAGGGTACCTACTGTAGAGCGGGATTTTTTTATACCCCTCGGTGACTAACAAGCCGGCAGCCCATCTTAGGGTCTATGATTGTCGCGATAGCGTAATATACGACAAGATAAAGCATCTATCCTTTTCTGATATAAGGGATAGAAAGTGACAGATTGTCGTTTATCACGCTATCATGCGACCATCACTCACCCCCTGATGGTAAGTGGTCACCTTCGCCTATGGACGCTTGCCACACTAGAGGCGTCACTCGCGTATTGCCGACCCATAAGAAACCTTTTCACGCCCCATGCTGCCCCATGGTTGGAGTTTCCTAATACCAAACAAGTGTTTTGTTAGACAGTGTACCTTCTCTACGCACGTTATTATTCATTCTGTGTGCCAATAGACCGATTGAGCAAAATTCTTGCAAGCGATCAAGTGGAAAATTATTGATGTATTTTTCCATTGTGTGTTAAAAGTTTAAACATCTGTTTGCATAGGGCACTGGCTTCAGCATCTTTTGTAAATACCATGTCTCGGAGGGCCCCTTATATTTGTAGCCTTTTTATTATAATTTTACTTCTGAGTATTTGTTTTAAGTAGGTACTTATTTCGTTACTGCGTTTTTAATTAAATACGGCATCCACTGGTGTGGATGTTAGATTATAAATTATAATAATACCTAATAACAATAAATAACTTATAGTCTGTGTAATGCAATCTGTGTATGAATTACTATACAATATACATTAATTAATTAGTCATTATAATCAATGGATCCTAGAATAGCAATGACACGCGATGAATCCATTTGTCCGGTTACTGGGCAGTGCGGATTAGGGATCCTCAATCGCATACTTAATTTGATTGGCGGATTTCATCAGAAACTCATGCTACTCGTATTTAGCCTTTAAGAAGGAGAGCAATGGATTGTGGTACAAAATCTTTTGAAAAGTGTTCCCGTTTCTTGAAGCTAAGCTAAAGCTAAAAGTAGTTATGGTTAGTAAATAAGAACGTAACTTCTTTGTAAATATGCAAGAGTACGTATAGGATTAGGATCGTTATGCATGCATGTTAATAGATAATTGCGCATGTACAAAGGATGCGTTGTTTCATGGTAAGCATTAAGCATGATTCACGGTAGACCGTACCGTGTCCGGGCCGGGGTGATTCTTATCGTTAAAGTTAATTGATGTCCACTCCGGCCCGAGCGTTAAGTGAAAGTTAAGGAAATAAGAGTGCAATTTAAACTTATTGTTGACTTCAGTTTACTCTATACCTGGGTCCCTAACTGTTAAAATAGTTAAAGTCAGAAATAATCACTCAAGAGTCGTTAACAATTGGGGCCCGGTGTGGACAGATTAAGAAAATGTTAAATTGTGCAATAGGAATCACCCGCCGGCCCGTTTTCTAGTACAAGAAATCAACGGCCGTCGCGCGTCCATCGATTTCTTGTACTACAAAACGGGGGTACTATTTGAAATCATATTATTTTGAATGACCTAATTCCATCTTTTCTCATAATCGCATAGGCGCTGCAACTATTAAATTACGGGAAACCGAAGCAGGAAACGTTCATCAAAGCAAAAAACCAAAAAAAACCTAAGCATGTCCCAAATAAAAGAATTTCTAAAATATTCTGTGTGGACTGGACAAAAAATAAATTACCAATATATATACCAATCTTTTGTAGAAAAGAAATAATTTTATACAAATAAATTGGAGACAATGTTTGAATATCTGGGGGCACGGCAGTGCCCCCGCCAAGTCGAGCGCGAAGCAAACACTGCCGTACCATCCTTTACTGGAACCATTTCGCCGCATTTTCAGGCCCCTATTTGAGAACCTCTGGATAAGACCATAACGCAGAAATTTTCGACATCCAGTAAGCTATAATCACATACTTAAAATCCAAAATTTCAAGTCTGTAGGTCATTTAGTTCCGAAGTTAAGCGAAAGCAAAGTTTCGCATTTTCGAAACTCACACACTCATAATCATAAGAATAGAACTAGTACTTCCCATAAACTCAGAGAGCTGAAATTTGGTACAAAGTTAGGGTTTAATGGCCACATAAATGGAAAACTATAAAATCTGGAGTACCTGGTGACCCTGATAAGAAACGCAAACTGCATAAGTAAGTTTGTAATTCTATACAAAATACATGCGATTACAAAGTTACTTTTGCAGTTTGAATGTTCGTTACAAGAAGTCGTACCTGTAAAGAAAAAAGAAGGACTGCCTACAAAAAGAGATGAGATCCCATCAAAAACATTACATGTAAAAAGATGCCAGTCTCGCAACACAGTTCTTCTACAACAAAAAAGTAATGATATGTAATGTTAAACCAAGTCGGTTATATTTTAGTCAATAGCACCGGAGGGGTGTCCACAGAACAAGATTTCCACCGACTTGCATCGGCATTACTTTATTTTTTTAAATATATAGACTGACTTGGCCATTTGACACAACGCTTTACTTATACATGTGTATCGCTCAAACTCGCTCAAGCTGCATTCATTTAATTAGGAATATTTTAATCAGCTGACGATTGTTCTTTTGCCATTATGTAGCCGTGCGATGGCCAAGCCATTTTATATATTTAAAAAAATAAAGTAATGCCGATGCAAGTCGGTGGAAATCTTGTTCTGTGGACACCCCTCCGGTGCTATTGACTAAAATATAACCGACTTGGTTTAACATTACATATCATTACTTTTTTGTTGTAGAAGAACTGTGTTGCGAGACTGGCATCTTTTTACATGTAATGTTTTTGATGGGATTAAGTTTACTTCTGGGCACTCTGCCCGTCGGCACTATAGGTACCTAGCTTTTACTTTTTTATTGCAATGTCGTGTGTTAATTGTTGAAATAAATAAATGCCTTAATATAGTTTACTGTTTATCATATTTCATGTATGCAAGTTATTAGGTGCTACGTTATGAATCATGACCATCGTCTTTATGACCATCGGTAACTTTTGTTGGGAACTACTGAGACCTACCATTATATCGTACGGAACCAGGCGGCCGATGCTCGCATTACCAGCTATTCTGGGTCGTTTTTGCCGTTGTCAAGTATGTAATGAGCGGACAAGCGGCTCGGACAAGTTGCGTCAGCCTTGTGCAACACGTCACTGCACCTACTGCATCGCATTTCGCAATATGATTCATTACCTTAAACCGGGAATAAATCAGGAACATACGAAAAATTGTTTGCATGTTTGATTTCTCATAATCGTTTGAATAATTGCCTGTGCAACTTTGAGTTACGTTCCTTCTAGGTTATTTCCCGTCACGAATTAATGGGTTCCCTACCGAATTTATTATCCATACTAATATTATAAATGCGAAAGTGTGTCTGTCTGTCTCCTTTTACCGCTTAATATTTTTTTTATTCAGACAACATGATCCATGATTTGTTAACAGACAGCAGTTTGCTTAATCCTATAAATGTTAGTAAAAGTGTGTGGCTAAATACAAGGTATTTTTAATCAAGTGTTGCATTATTGAACACTCACTTCTTATGGCTACAGTCTTCAGGAGGCTGATTGAACTGCCAATTTACTCTAAACCAATTTAAACCAATGATCAGATTTATTTGGAATTACGATAAAAATAGTTCGAGTCCCGGGGAAGGAAGTAGGATGCTTTCATCCCTTACGGGGGTGGAAGTTTGTATGGAAGCACCTGATATAAAAAAAAAAAAAATCTATCGCGATAAACGACAGCAGTCAAAGTCGCGGGCAAAAGTTAGTTTGTATATAAGAGAATGATGATATTTGAGCTATTAAGGGGTATGTACATAGTTGGAGGGTAGTAAGCCAGCTCTCTCTCATTCTCTCTTCCTAGCTATAAAATCCACATGGCAGTGGGGTCAGCTCGAATCGAATCTTCGCCACTTCGCTCTATCCTTGACATGTTCGGACACCTGACCTGACACTCGTGTTTTTTAGCACTAGGTACATCTTTCCGCCTTGTTTTGGTAAGTCAGCTATGCCTGTAAAACACACCGATCGGCCCGCATCTCGTTTGCGAATACTCTATTCACGCGCCGCTACAACGCCTCACCCGACGAAGTTTTTTTTCAGCTGCAGTATTCAAATGGGGCGGCATCAGCATTGTAAATGCATGTTAATAATTTTCGGTTCACTATAAAAGTGTAAGCGATTTAGTGGTAGGCATTATTACATTCGACGGTTTGATCCAGAGTTGTACTGTAGCGGACAAACCAATAAATCGAAAGCGATGTCTCGGTTTACGGTAAGGTTCAGTGAATGATAAGTTAGTGATGATTGCAGCGTTCAGTGTTATATCTTAAAATAATAAAACAATTTATTAAAAAAAAGTAAACTGTTTAAGAACCCGGGTGAGATCATGTTATACCTAATAAAAAAATGTTTTACAGATTCTCTTTGTCATCGCTCTGGCGTATGAAGCTTTCGGAGAAGGTGAGCGAAAATGATTTTTAAATAAGTTATAGCGAAAGTCGGATTTATTTATTGGGTAGGTATAAGTCCCAATTATTTAAGTAATGGGAAATAAGTCTGAATTATTTATTTTAGGTGTGAAGAAAGACACCGTCGCTACTGATTCCCATGCCGCGCAATCAGGACTTTACTCGGTTGCTGCCGGACACGGCCTGATCGGCGGCGGCCTGATTGGGAGCTCCGGCCTTATCGCTGGCGGCCCCGCCATTATCGCCGGAGGCCCGGGCCTCATCGACGGCGGCGCTCTTGTGGGCAACGGACAGGCCCTCAACAATGCGGGTGCCGTCGGCGCATCTCAGCTCAGCGCCATCCAGAACGCCCAAGCCGTGCAAGCAGCTAACATTGCCAACGCCGCCGCCGCCGCCATCCAGGGAGCTCGCGTGACAGAGGGCGCCGCTCGTGCCGGACAAGCGAACGCTATCAATAACGCGAGGGCTTTGGAAGCGGCCCGCATCGCCAACTTACAGAGGGCTCAGGCTGCAGCTTACGAGAACGCAAGGGCCGTGGAGGCCGCACGCAGCGCCGCCGCCGGGAGCGCGATAGAGGCCAACCGTGCTGCCGAGAACGAGCGTCTCGCATACTCTGCCCGCGTCCAAGGGCTCGCCATCGCACAGGCCCGCGCCGTTGAAGCCGCTCGCATCGCCAACGCCGCCCGCGCTCAGGCGAGCGCGGTCGCCGCTAGCGCCGCCCAGGCGCAGGCAGTGGCTGACGCGGCCGCCAGGCAGGCTCAGGCTGGAGCTCTACTCCTTAGCGGAGGCGGGGTTGGTGTAGTCGGCGTGCCGGTGGCCGTTGGTGGAGTCGGCGTCGGTGGCGCGGTGGTCGGCGGACTCGGCCTGGGCGGACTTGGCGGCTACGCCGGCGGCTACACCGGCGGCTACGCCGGTGGCTGGGGTCAAGGCGGCGGCAAATGGCACTAAATGGACGAATTAAACGAACCTCTTGATTGGAAACACATATAGATTCTACATCCGTTTCGGCTTTATCCATACAAAATGGTTGGCGGCAGATCTCAATACAACACGGTTGGTCATGTAAATTTGTAAATATTAATGCAAATTATATCTTGTAAATGTTCGACTATTAATAAATTTTAAAATAGCATAAAGCACCGATGTTGTTATTTTGACTTTATTATAAACTTAGGCTTGTAAGCGTAATGTAATGCATTGTTGCAAACATACATGCTATGTACCTAATATACTCGTAGGCATGTAATGTGTATAGTAGGCATAGCTTGCATAAATTATGCTGGGTCTCGTATCCGGATACTTGAAATCACTTATGGGAACTTTTTCGGCAACCTCTCGCAACTCTTCAACTTTTGGTATATTACTAAAACGTTGTCAGTTTGTCTTGATCCTTTGTTTAATCCTATTGTATCAACTTGACAATTCACCTTGCTGCGTATTTATACAGGATGGGTGGTTGCTAATAGGTACGATATTGAAATTATTAATCTAAAAACGTACAGTGAATTGTCAGGTGACAATTATTAGGTTTGCGAAATCAGTGCCTGCATGGCGATAGCATAACTTTTTGAACTATAAGACGAATGTTAGAAAAATCAACTGTTATAACTAATTTTCTAATGCGGGTTCGAAATTTAGATACACAGGTAGGTACCCTGCCCTGCACTTTTTTTGTGAGAGAAAATTCAGAAAAATCAACGCGTTTGCGGAGATAACATGCAAAAAATGACAATTAGTTAAAATGTGTGAAAGATGGAGAAGAAAAACATAATTCAGTTGAGACCTAAGATCTTTCCGTATTGCAGGAAATCGGTTCTTAATCATGTGTACTTTTAACCTCAGCCTACTGTCTATAATGATATCGATTAAGCAGCATCGGACTTACGTATGTTCACAATCATCCACAACCACACAGAGGTCATGCTCTAAATTGTATGATATTGATAACACTGGCTATATATATACAGAAGCCGGCCCAACTTGCGACATAACTTCAACAGAATAGCAGCAATGGCTTTCAAAGTGAGTCATTTTCAATTATTTTATTGATTTTACGTTTAAGTAAAAAAAATATGAAACAAAACTTCGAAACGCTGTATCTATTCATAAACCAACCCCACATTGATGATAACATTTATACATTTTATAATATTTAAAACATAAATGAAACTTCTTTTCTGGTGACCTTAAGGCCCCGGCCATACCACATTTGAGTTTTTAAAAACCATCTGAGACATGGAATATAGTGTCTTAAAATCTAAAAAAATATATGTGTCACATATAAGGATCTTGTCTAGTCATCACAGTCAGTTACATGACCTGATGAATTTCACTAAGATTTCACTCGATAGAAAAAAATCGCGAAGTTACGCCTTTTTGGAATGTATTTTCAATACTACGGCTATATTACTGATATTTAACATTTAATTTTTGTACTCAATTAAAGACAACTTCGCTGGATTTGCTTTGATAAAATGATTGGCTTAATGACTAAGTATAGCTAAATATTTACGAAACTGGGTGATTCCTATTGCAAAATTTAACATTTTCTTAATTTGTCCACACCGGGCCCCAATTGTTAACGACTCTTGAGTGATTATTTTTGACTTTAACTATTTTAACAGTTACGGACCCAGGTAAGTATAGAGTAAACTGAAGTCAACAATAAGTTTAAATTGCACTCTGATTTCCTTTCACTTAACGTTCGGGCCGGAGTGGACATCAATAAACTAACTAACGATAAGAATCACCCAACTACGCGCTGAGCTTGCGTAGAGAGCGGGATGGTCAATTGTAAACTCACGCGTGGTAAAGCGGGACATTTGCGTTGGGGATACCCCCCCTTATGTTAAGGCCGTATCGCTGGATTTTCATAGTTTTACAATTTCCCCGCGTGCAGTAGGAAATATTCATCTCTTAGGCGACTTCCTGATTTGTCGGTGCCGAGGCAGTACGATATGAGAAGTGTCAAATGTCAGTGTCAGCTGTCAGTTACTACGCCCCTATATTTAAATGAGTAATTCCTGACTGGCGTGGGATGCGCGGTAGCGGGACGATGCGAAGGCGGTACTGGCTCCGCTTCGGCGCATGCTATTACTACTGTGCAAAAGTAATACTGACAGTGTTCCGTCAAGTGAGAATCTTTGCGCCGGCAGTAAATTTACGTCAAAGAAGAAAATGTCACATATTGATCCCACCCCACAAAGTCAGGAAGTCGCGTTAGGTAATTAAAAAAATAGTAGACTGTAATATAACCCGAGTTTAAAATAAGCCATATTACCACGAGATGTTCGAGGGGTAATATGGCTTTTAGAGCAGAGTTACATAATAAGAAACCGTGTAAGGAAGCCGGATTCTGAAAAATTGCTGCGGTTTCCGGACGGCAGTGCGGTGTGCAGGCGGGACACCGTTATAGACATGCATAGCGTTGTCTCGCTTGCAAGCCCCGCATCAGTGTGACAACCTCCTTAGGTTTGTTTATGTACCTAGAGGCGGTCCAAGGCGGTCACCGTCACCGTTTCGGTTGCATACTAACAGACACAATCGTACATTGGGATCGCGTTCAGCTTAGTTCGGATGGCGGCTCGGCCGACATAATAAAACTTTCCGTTTCGGCCGAAACTGAAACAAAAGCCGAAATTCGGCCTCGGCGGAAAATCGTGTTCGGCTCGGACACTGGTTCGCATAGTTGAATGGCTCGCGCCGGCGCAAGCGTTATCTAATTAACAAGGCCTAATTATAAGTATTTTCTTTATAAGAAATTATTATGTAGAATTATAATAGGTGCTGTTTTGTTTACAGATCGCGTGTTTAGTCCTCGCTTTGGCGGTGGCAGCCCTCGGTGAGTGTCCATGTTAGACATGCGCAAAATGTGTCACTAAAAAGAAAAGAGTGATATACTTTATTCCTTCACTGTGAAGTAACATAATTGTACGCGATTAAGTCCCGTTCCCCAATAATAAGAATGCTATTGTCAAGTCTATGTGTATTAGATGTAGTGCCTCATTTAATTCTATGTAGAGTTGAGATTTTTGTGCCATCCAATACCTACTAAAAAACGGTTTTTTGTTAATCTGATTCACACAACTCTTACAAGCTTAAGTATACCGCCATTAAATTACCGCCTGTTCTTTACCTTTACTTTAAGCCTGATGTTCTGTACTGTGTTCTTCTTGAGATGTGCAATGAAGATATATATTGTATACTAAAAGTGTTTTGTATGTACTTTCAGGCCATCCCTATGGCTATGGCCACGGAGGTCAAGGAGGCCAGGGTGGCATCCAACATGACTCAGGTTTTGGCGGTCACGGCAGTCACGGAGGTCAGGGTGGCATCCAACATGACTCAGGTTTTGGCGGTCACGGCAGTCACGGAGGTCAGGGTGGCATCCAGCATGACTCAGGTTTTGGCGGTCACGGCAGTCACGGAGGTCAGGGTGGCATCCAGCATGACTCAGGTTTTGGCGGTCACGGCAGTCACGGAGGTCAGGGTGGCATCCAACATGACTCAGGTTTTGGCGGTCACGGCAGTCACGGAGGCCAGGGTGGTATCTATCCTGACTCTGGTTTTGGCGGTCAGGGCGGTCACGGAGGTTTTGGAGGCAACCAAGGAGGTTTTGGTGGACCACAAGGAGGCCAAGCACGTGGTGGCTACGACAGCCAAGGAGGTTACAAGCAGCACGGATACTAAATTTAAATAAAATGACTTTTATGTCACACCTAGCCATAAAGTGACCATTATCGCACGCTCCGCGCGCGAAAAAACCCACTTCCTGGCCAGAGGGTGACATAAAATTTTGTACTTACCACGGGCGATAATAAAGAAAGCCTCAGATCGCATATTTATCGCCCTTGCCTTCGGCTCGGGCGTAAAATACCTGCGATCTGAGACATTCTTTGTTTTATCGACTTTGGTAAGTAATGTACTATTGTTAGCGACTACCGGTCCACGTAATCTCAATATAATGCTGTATATTGAAGTCCTTGGGTTCTGATAACCCACCAGAATTTGATTACACAATTGTTAAAATAATAAACAAATATAAACATACGTGATGTTTTGATTGTATATCCACCCCACCTTATCTTCCGTGTCATTGGTCATGTGGCATCTGGGGCAATCGCCCACTAGATCTTACCTACGAGTATAATACCTATGTACCGGATCGTATAGGCAGTCTGTGCCAGCCATGTGTCAGCCAATTACTTTAGGTTACTTAAAATAATGTCCCAAATTGTTTGAACTCTGGACGAACGAACTCTGAGCGAACCGAAAAAGAAAGCAGTTATATCTCCCTCTCTATCGCTCGAATTAGCAAGTGCGCAGATAGGGAGATATTCGAACTTCGTTCGTTTTTGGTTCGCGGTAGGATCTCAGGCTAAACAAAGAGAACTGCTTACGTAACTTACGTTTGCTAGCGTATAAAAATTTTTTTTGCCAAGTGCTAAAAAAGTTAGTAGTAGTAGTTTTTTAGGGTTCCGTAGTAAACAAGGAACCCTTATAGTTTCGCCATGTCCGTCCGTCCGTCCGTCCGTCCGTCCGTCCGTCCGTCCGTCCGTCCGTCCGACCCCCGTTTTTCTCAGTAACCGTTAGTGCTAGAAAGCTGTAATTTGGCACGAGTATACATATCAATGACGCCGACAAAACGGTAGAATAAAATCTTAAAAAAAAAATTTTTTTAGGGTACCTCCCCTACATGTAAAGTGGTGGTTCAATTTTTTTTTATGCCAAACCCCATCTTGTGGGGTATCGTTGAATAGCTCTTTTAAAAATATTATAAGGTTTCTAAAAGCATTTTTGATTAAAGAATTGGTTAGCGTGATATTAAGCTTTGAAGTGATAATTTTTGCTATGGTCAAGTGTCCCCCCTCCCCCCTGCCAGCTAAACGGTGGCTACTAGGCATGTGAAAATAATCATGGTAGTAGTATATACGATGAATTTAAAAGGAAAACTATCACAGCTAAGTAGACATTACTAGTTAACGAGTAATAGTCGAACTTCTGAAATGTACTTTGCAAAAGCAAACTTTCGTACAATTTCCATTGATACCTTAGATAATGTTGTTAATTCTTTCAAAAACATAGTAAATAAAAGTTTTCGAACTTTTTAGTCCATATAATGTAACGGGTGGACGACTACGGAACCATACCTTGCGCGTGGCCCGACACGCACTTGTTTTTATACAACGACGGTGGGAAGCAAGCGTACTAAGCGAGGGGTGCTACGGGGTCCCTACACCGCGGGTATTTGCCCTCCCGCTGCTGTGAGGGTGGGACCGGAACACCGTGTGTCTGGTGCCGGTCCCATCAGGCTTCCCCGGGGGTGTAGGAAGCCCGGTGAGGGAAAGCACACTGTCCATGCTGCAGTGTGCTTTTTGGAGAGAGTTCGCCCGAGGGCGAAGGTGCCGGTGACGTCGTAGTGAAATGTTCGCCATCCCATGGCATCCCACTATCCCACTATTGCACGCGAGTCAGTCACACTGCGTTGCGCGACGTCCGCGCGACGCGACCGCCAGCGACCGCTGCGCGCCGGAACGTATGCTAACAGGTTAGCGACGTCACACAGGCTGCGCGACGCGAGCGGGACGGTTTCATACATTTTGGCGCGCAGCGCAGCGTCCCGCTTGCGTCGCGCAAGCGGTGTGACCAAGCCTTTAGTGGTAGGCTAGCCCCTTCTGGACTGGAGAGCCCCACATAATCAATACGTAATTTCTAGTTTTCCCCCAGAGCCTAATCAATCAATCAATCAATCAAATCATTTATTCGTAAAAACATAGGTACATACAGAGGTGTTATAATAATTTATGAGATTACGTAGTGCATTCAGCAGCTTCATGCATTTCTCTGGGTCAAAAAAAGTGATTAACCTAACCACAGGAGAGACTATACTTTTCCTTTTTCAACTGTATATTGACCATTGATTACAAGATAGTGGCCTTATGCTAATCTTATTAAATCATGACAACACCTGTGGCAGGAAGGTGCCATCCTGTTTTCCTCACGGCAAGGTTGTGCAAATGATGGTCATGAAACTTCACGATTCAAGACCATTTCTGTATAGTATTCTCAATAGAGTATCCTGGTAATTATGACTTACTTCATTATCAATGCAATTAACCGGCTCCCATGAGGAAACACAATTAACGAGTCAATCAATTGGATTTATAATGAATAGCCACGCTTACGTAATTATTACTTACTAGAAATTTGTTTTAATTACTTTTTAGATAGGAGTAACTAAGTAATAAGATTTACCTAAGTAGTAAGTACCTTTAAATAAGTAGGAAGATACCTAGTTACTTGGTTTGTTATTTTAACGCGTAAATTACCTAATGCTGATTCGTTGTACTCTTACTCCTGAACCTCGTAGGGTGACACCACCAGTAATGGACAAGACCCAATGATGTACATTAACTCTTATGTAAAAGAAAATAAGAGTCATTCATTTTTTATAGAACAATTAATTTAAAACCGTATGATCTTTGAATAAGGGTTGAAGTGTCCATTATTGGTGCTTGTGCTTAAAGTGTCCATAATTGGTGGTGTCACCCTACCTAGATCAGGGACCGGAAAACCCCTCTTCAGGCTTAAGCCTATCCATTCGGTAACCCAATCATTTTGCTAACCGTATGATAGGGTTAACCCTATCATGAGGTTACCGTATGATAGGGTTAACCCTATCGATGCGGTAACCATAACCCTCAATAGGGTTAAGCTTAAAACCCTATCGGATAGGGTTTTTGGATAGGGTTTTCATAGGGTTTTGGTTAACCCAATGAAACCCTATCGCCAGATGCTGATGCTTTGGGTTAAAATGAATTTTAGACTGATCCGTTAAATAATAATTCTGTGTCCTGTGTCCTTTATAATAATTAAAACTGAGGTGTGCAATAAAGAGTATTGTATTGTAATAAATGAAAGAATTATTACAATACAATACAATACAAATATTCTTTATTAATATGCATTATACAATTATGTTACTTAAATATACATGAATTTGCGGCTGGTATTGTGTGTGGCTAAAAAATTTATGAATTAATTAACAATTAATATTCAATAATATGTTTATGTTATTTTAATTATGCATCGTATGTAAACATATATGACAATTAGTTCACTAAGTGAAATCTTTATAATACATATTAAATTATATTAGGTATTACAAAAAGGCTTGACAAATCATATACATATGATGTTAATAACATTTTTTCATTACATTTGCTTTTCTATTAGACAATTAAGAAATTTCTCTTCTGGGACTTGTTCTAACTTTTTTTTATTATTTCTACAAGTACATTACGCTTGCAGTTGCAAAGACATAAGTCCCCGAGTGTAAAAAATACAACCTACTTACGATTATTTTCCATTTCAATTAATTGCAATGGTGTGTTGAATTTTTTTTTATTGGAGGTCACACGTAAGTCTGTCACATTACACAGATTCATAATAAACTAGCTTTTGCCCGCGACTTTGTCCGCGCGACCTTGTATTTGAGGGATGATTTCAGCGATAAAAAGTATCCTATATGTTAATCCAGGCTATAATCTCGGTGTATACTAAGTTTCATCATAATCGGTTCAGCCGTTTTTGCGTGATTGAGTCACAAACATCCTGCATTTGTAATATTAGTAGGATAAATAGGTACATACTTTAGTTTATTTCATTTGAGAAAAAGATAAGAGAATATTAGAACAAAAGCACGGTTCGGCACGGTTATCTTTGAGGCGACTGCGCGTGCTCATACAATATAGAGTTGTTAAACCGCCCAATTGCGGGATTATGAAGGTTACAAATTAAAAGTAAGTTTCGAACCCGCGGGAATGATAAGTATGATGTGGAGGTATATATCGTTTATTTTAACCGATTTACTACGTTGTCGTGATTTCGGAACCGTGTTCGCGCGCTAGCCACGACATTGTGTCGTTAACACTTTTTGATTAGTATGTTTTTTAACTGTATTCTTAATTTTGCATATTTAAAGGCTATGTTGATAAAAACTGATACTTATTTAGATAATATTAGTGGCGTTCAATAAGCATTCTGGTTTTTTTTTATGTCTAACATATCTAGCTTTAGCTATTTTATTCATTGCATACTTTCACAGTACGTAAAAAAGTGCATTATTTATGTATAGCTTTTAAGCAACACGACAGCGTGTTGTGAATGTTATGATACAGCTTGCGGCGAATGATGTATTTTTATCACTGCTAATAGTGACTAAACTTTAAACTTGGTCCATATGCTATAGGCTGCGGTGTCCGCTTACCATCAGGTGGACCGTATGCTTATTTGCCACCGTCGTAGTATAGTCTAAAATAGACCTTAACCCGTACGCACACACTTTATTTATGTTTAAATCGACGAACAGTTACATATTTTTTTGCTCCTTTGTGAGTAATGAATGCGAATGGTGTTATTCTATTCTGTATCTAACCATCGACCCTGCCGACGACGCGATCGGCGACGAAAGGTAATTAATATTAGTTGACAATTGTTTATTGTACTATACAATGACATAGGTTAGTACTGTGAGAAGTTACCTAAATTGGCACCTCAAAGATAGGTGATTAAAAATAAAAAATAGTATCAAATAGAGTATTTGTTTTAATAAACAAGTTATTAAATCAGCAATATAAAAATCAACATTAGCTACATAACAAAAATCTACTAAATATTAAAAACAATAGATATCAATTACTTATTTAAATATTGAAAACATAAAAAATACGACTATAAAAAAAGAGAAACATTCAAAATGAAGCCGAAATCTTTTCGATTTGCTGCTTTGGGTCGGGTTGCTCGATCAAAGCTTTTACTTCGTCGAAAACTTGCTCCACTTTCTCATCGGGAACGTTTTGCAATAGCTCCTTGATTTTTTTGGACCATAACTCTCTCTTGTCGAACTGATTATCTGAAAACACAAATTCCATTAGTCTTACTGAATTAATTCCTTATTTCTTATAATGTCGTAGGTAAAAGGTAACAAATTAATCCTAGAATGCTTACACTTCCTGTTGTTTATCTCCTTTGCCTTCATCAACGATGTCGCTTTATTTTCTTCGGCTAATCGCCGGTGTTCTCCTGTAATGATATGATATATTTTCATGTTACTGAAAATTATATTATAAATAACTACTTTATACATATAAATTAACTTACTTTCTCGTTGTGCTTCAGCCTCGTACTCCCTCTTCCAGCTCCTAAATTCTTCCAGATCAAATAAAGCCATGTTATGGGTACTAAGTAATTATTTATGACTTAAAAATACTAATGGTGCGTCGCGAGATATGCGAGACGTACTGAACATGATATTTGTTCTACATAGACTTAAATACTTAATTACAGCATGGGGTGGGAGCTATCTGTTTTCGTTTCATTAAATATTGCACGTGCTTTCCATTCATGTATCATATACTCGACGGCGATGACAGATATGGCACACCTGCAACTGTTCGCTAACTTTGAGTTGCCGATTGTTTATTGTTTTGCCTTTTGTTTACGTTAGAGTCATTACCTACCAAGGCGGCCCTTTTGTAGATACCTAGTTATGTATGTTGACTCCCGGGCCTCCCGGCCAGTTACAGTGAATGCATAACCGCTGACATTGCGGTAAGGATGTTATGCCCAGAGCGCCCGCGCACAGGTGGCGAGTACCGGGAATCAAGCCCACCGCTGTGTATGAGATAGTTCTTACATAGAATAAGTTAGTTACAGTTTAAGCTTCAAGCTGTTCACTCATCTTATATTTTAATCATTAAAGTTAAGTCCAAGTAACCTGAGTTTTACCTTGAAACGTCCTCATGAGCTCCCAACTTTAACTGGCGCAGCCTTGAAGGATATTCGTGAAAATAGTGCGTATAGTCGCGTCGCGTGATAAAGGACACTACTATTGGTTCTCACGCGTAACTCGAATATCTTCGAACCAAATAAATAAGTTAAATTGTGGACATTAATTGAATTACAACGTGAGGTACGTGATAAAAGGTGTCATCAGCGGCGGAAGTCATGGCAATCGGCGGTTTGTGAGTAGACCTTTTTGCATTCCTTGCTTATTCCTGATTTTTCCTGAAAGCTGGTGAAAACTCGTGTTACTAGTAGGTTTAGTAGTAGTTGTTAATAGTAGATTTTCGGATAAACTTCACTGGAAACTCTAGCAAATAGTGTTTAAGTTATCGTGCTCTGCTCTCCATCGATAGAGTGGCGTAAATTATAAGAAACTGATATAGGAATAAGTGCTAAAAGTGTTTTGTGCTAATTTTTCGAAAAAAAAAAAAAAAAAATATATAATAAATAAATTTGTGTTTTTTTTTTGAGCCAGTAAATAGAAATTCGTGATTTCACATTGATCATAAATTTTATTAAAATAAAATGGCTCAAGTACAATTACAAGTAATTCCCAAAGAGATGATTGATATCATCCCTAGATTTGAGGGTGACAATAAACAATTAGATTTATTCATCCGTAAAGCTGAATATGTAATTCAGAGATTTAGAGGTGTAGATGAAAATGTTATTCAAGATGAATATGTATTTCATGCTGTAACGAGCAGACTTATTGGTAGGGCTGCGACCCTCCTGAGTGAACGAGGAGATTTGGTGTCATGGGATCAATTAAAAAGTGTATTACGCCAACATTTCGGTGATCCTCGTTCAGAGCAATGTATTGCTATTGAATTAGAAAATTTAAAAATTAAACAAGGAGAATCTTACACCGATTTTTGCAATAGAATTCAGCACGTAAGAAGTACTTTATTTGCTAAGGTCAATGAAACTGACGACGAACAATTACGAAATGCTAAGACGACAATATATAATAATACCGCATTAAACTCGTTTTTGTATAACCTTCCCGAGCACATGCTTAGGATAGTGCGTCTGAAGGGTTGCTCCACTTTGGAGAGTGCGTTAAGTGTGGTAACTGAGGAAGTGAATTTTCAACTCCAGTACAATTCTAAAAACGGCACGCGTCCAGTGCAACAGCAGCAAAACTCACAGCCACGTCTGACCTTCCAACAACCACCACAAAATCGTTATTTTAGCGTTCCTCAACAAAACAATTTTAGATTTGGCATTCCTCAAAATTCGACACCGAGACCAAATGGTTTCCAACCCAATTCAACGCCGAATCGGGGTTTCAGATTTGGTATCCCAAATCAGCCACAGCTAGGTTTTAGGCCTACTTCTAATCAAGTATTTGGGTATGGTGCACCCCAACAATATAATGGATTTAGATTTGGCACTCCTGCTCAACAAGGCTACAGGCCTTTGCCCAATCACGGTTTCAACCAACAAACAGCATCTCCAGGCTTTCGGTTTGGTGGTCCACGGGTTCAGCCAAACCTAAGAGCCCTTGACAATTCTGACGTCACCATGCGCACAGTTAGACAGAACAACTTGGTCGTGCCATGCGAAAATGATAACCTGTTTTACAGTGACACCCCGCAGTATTTAGACAACGAATATTACTATGAACAAGAGCCTGTTGAACCGACTCAAATCGAAGAAATACCTGAAGAAAACGCGAATGATGAACAAAACGTAATCGAAACTGAAAATTTTCAGTTAACGGCCTCGAAAACCCCAAAGCGTTAGTGATCGAATTAAATTGCGACAAAATTTCGAAATTACCGTGTATAGAGTTACCGGAAATCGGTGCACGCTTTATGATCGACACGGGAAGCACCCGATCTTTCATAAATACTACACTGGCCAATCGCTATTTTTCGGAATTTAAATACACAGAGCCCTTTGAGGTGATCAGCACCCACGCAAGAAGTATGCATAACGAAATTATATATATACCACTTCTAGAAACATTTAAAAGTACGGAATATCACAAATTTTATGTATATGATGTCGCCCAAGGTTATGACGGACTCATCGGATCTGACTTACTCAAACAATTAGACGCAACAGTGAACATGAAAGATCTTATGTTACACACACGGAATACAAGCATACCAATTATATACAACCCCCCCTGCGAAATCAACTTAGAGCCAAGAACAGAGACACGAGTCAAGATTCCAACGGATCTCCGCGACGGAACAGCCATTGTATGCTTTCAAGAGTTCAAGGACGCTGTAAGAATGCCATCTGCATTAGTCAAATGTGAAAACTATTTTGCAACTACAGTTATACAGAACGCGACCGAACATAATGTGACAATCAAATTTAAAAAAGCCGTACACGTTGAAAAGATTGAATTCAATGAAGATGATGTCTTAGTTAATTTTACTTCTCGAGCAAATTGCGATGTGGACGATCTGCTAAAACAAAATTTGTCGAAGTTACGATTAGATCACACCAATGCCGAAGAACGAGCATGCATACAAAAACTTTGCCACGAATACCGCGACATTTTCTACTGCGAAGAATTGCCACTTACCTTTACTAATAACGTAAAGCATAAAATCAGGACTAAGAACGAAGATCCAATTTACATCCGGCCATTCCGTCACCCACCTTCGCAAAATGAAGAAATTCAGCGACAAGTCAATAAGCTCCTTAAGAACAACGTGGTGCAGGAATCTTATTCCCCGTGGAGCGCTCCGGTCCACCTGGTACCAAAAAAACAAGATGCAAGCGGCGAAAAGAAATATAGAATGGTAATTGATTATCGACGCCTAAATGATATAACCATCGACGACAAATATCCGCTTCCTAATATAACTGACCTCTTTGATAAAATAGGAAGAGCCAACTATTTCAGCACTCTAGATCTGGCGAGCGGTTACCACCAAGTAGAGGTTGACGAACAAGACAGACCTAAAACTGCATTCACGACACAATCAGGACACTATGAATTCACCCGCCTACCATTCGGGTTGAAAACAGCACCCGCTACATTTCAGCGTACTATGGACAATGTTCTCAGAGGCTTACAAGGCTCACATTGCCTCGTATATTTGGATGACATAATTATATTCTCAACAAGTCTACAAGAACACATAGAAAAATTACGCAAGGTCTTTAACAGGTTAAGAGAAACAAATTTAAAGGTCACATTAGACAAAAGTGAATTCTTAAGAAAAGAGGTACTCTACCTGGGTCACCAAGTCACAAAAGACGGCCTCAAACCCAATGATGACAAGATAAAGGCCGTTCTCAACTTTCCCCTTCCTCGAACACCGACAGAAATTAAAAGCTTTTTGGGCTTTGTAGGATACTACCGCAAATTCATAAAAGATTTCTCCAAAATAACCCAACCACTTACCGCTTGTCTGAAGAAGAAAAACAAAGGAAAGAAAATTCTAATAACGGACGAATATAAGACGGCGTTTGAAAAATGTAAAGAATTATTAGTGAATGCACCGTTGCTTCAATTCCCTGACTTTTCTAAACCATTCGTTCTCACCACGGATGCGTCAAATGTAGCAATTGGCGCCGTCCTTTCCCAAGGCCCTATTGGCAGCGACAAACCTATCGCCTATGCGAGTCGTACTCTGAACGATGCTGAAGCGCGCTACAGCACGATTGAAAAGGAACTGCTAGCGATAGTTTGGGCTACCAAGTATTTCCGGCCTTACCTTTATGGCAAAAAGTTTACTATATATACAGACCACAGACCTCTCGCATGGTTAAAATCTATCAAAGAACCTAACAGTAAGTTAACGAGATGGAAGTTGAGACTGGAGGAGTTTGATTACGAAATTATGTACAAAAGCGGGAAACAAAACACGAACGCGGATGCCTTATCCCGTGTTGTAATTAATGTATTAGAAAATGATGACACTGATGACCAAAATTCAATGCGTGCAAACGTCGATCCAAATGAACAATACGATCGGGAAGGCAATGATTCTGATACGGAAACGGCACATTCATCTACGTCAAGTACTTTAACGGCTTCAGAGAAACATAGTGACTCTAGTACAGATACTGCACACTCCGCAGAGCTCGTAGATACCATTGGTATACCAATTCTTCACGAAGCCATCGATACAAAACCTAATCAAATACTGATATATGATTGGAATAGAAATCATATAAGCGTAAAAGACCTTGCAAGAGATAAACAAAAGGTGTTAGAAGTCCACCTTCCCCGAGATAGACCTGATCTAGTAAAACAGTTCCTGAAAGAATATATAAGGCCCAAGATTAAATACTTTATGTATTTCGAAAATGCTGCTCATAGAGCCCAATTCACCCAAGCAGTGATGGCCCTTTATAGAAAAGACTCCGTATGGTTCTTTGAATGCACTGAAAGAGTAATATATGTTGATGATGAAAATGAACAACGCGATATCGTAAAACAGTATCATCAAGGCAAAACGTGCCATCGTGGCATTAGGGAAACTCTAATGCATCTAAAACGAACTTACTACTGGAATAATATGCTCACCACTGTAGCAAGTATTATTAATTCCTGTGAGACTTGCCAAACTATGAAATATGACAGAAAACCACTGAAACCTAAGCTGCAACTCACACAAACACAGACAAAACCTTTTCAAGAAATTTTTGTTGATCTCTTCTCTATTGAAGGGCAATACTTCCTTACCATAATAGACGCCTTTAGCAAATTAGGGCAAGCCTTTGAAATCCCAAATCGCTCTACCCCCGAAGTTATCAAGGCCCTCCTAAAATATTTCTCGTTATATGGCATTCCTAAAAGGTGGAGCTCAGACCCAGGGTCGGAGTTCAACAACACACTACTAAAAGAGATGCTAGAATTTTACAAAGTAGACATGCACATTGGCACTCCGCATAATCCCAACTCTATGGGTATTATAGAACGATTTCATTCTACCATTTTGGAAGTATACCGTTTAGCTAAGCGTGAATACAAACTTACCGATGTAATATCCACCATGAACTATGCGATCATGTCATATAATTCAACAATACACTCCACAACGGGCTTGACCCCGTTCGAAATAGTATTCGGTCACACTGATTCTAACGATGTCTTTGATGTGGATTTTAACAAACAGTATACTCAAAAACTAGTTCGAGATCATGTTAAGAAAACGCAATATCTCTATAAATATTTGACTGATAAAATTTTGAAACAAAAAGATAAAGTTAGGGAAAAACGGGGTGGCGAAACCGAATTCGATGTTACAGAAGGAGATACAGTATTCGTAAAAGGGGTCAATGTAAGACGTAGTAAAGATGCACCTCGCTATCAAAAAGCAAAGGTTACGGGAGAAGTTGCTAGAAATATTGTACCAATAGAAATTCGCGGCAGAAAGACTAAAACTCCAATTAAGGATATTAAACGTCTTTCGCAGGGTTGCCGCCCTCCTGCTGATCCAGGGAATACAGAGCCAGACCCTCCTTCTTCAACAAATGGAAAATGACAGGGGCATTTTTCCGATTAGACAGGGTCAAGCGGTTATTAGTCACGACAAATGGACTATAGTTAAAGTTTTAGATTTAGACTTGCTTTGTGAAGATTTAGAATTCAACATTAACAGGTACGCGAATCTATGCAAACATATTTCGATCTTTTATACACAAAGGGGTATTAACTCAGAGTTAAAAAACATTAAACTCCAGACAGATCACATAAAGAATATAACGATACAAAAAATTGCCCAAATACTCCCATCGCGTAGAGTTAAACGTGGAATTCTAAACCCCCTTGGCTCTTTAGTTAAGGCTATAACTGGTAATCTAGATCACCAAGACGCCCTTAGGTATGATAGATTGATAAACGAATTAAAGTCGAGCCAGGATGCAACTAACAAAAGGTTCACCTTGGTTAGAAAAATGGCGGATTCATTCATAAATGCCACCAATTCCTCTCGATCTAACTTCATTCAGCTGGACAAGGAAATATGGGAATTAAGAAAAATGTTTAACCAAACTGCAAGTAATCAGACCGTCAACAAAATCATTCTTACATTTAATTTGTTTTTGCATAATTTTATGACGCTGTATGTCCGCCTGGATGAAATAGAAACAGCCATAACATTTAGTAAGTTAAGAACCCTACACCAAACCATTGTGGATAGCGATGAATTGTTAACTATGCTAAGAACTATTGAATCAAAGAACATTTTAGTGTACCCTGTTAACTTAGAGAACTTATTAAAACTTGAACAATGTATAGAATTAAAAGCTTACACTAAAGGAAGTACAATAACATTTTTGCTAGACATTCCAGTTATTCGAAAGGAAACTTATTCCTACTATAAAATCTTACCCTTACCAACCGTAAATATCCATAACCAAATAACCGTTATCATACCTGTACATCCTTATATCCTCGTAAAAGGGTCGAAAACCGAGCCGGTTGCTACACCGTGTATGGAGATTGAAGAAGGCTATTTCCTCTGCCAAGAAAATGAAATACTCCCGTTAACCCCTGACCGCTGCGTAGCAGATTTGATGAAATTTAACACAAATACCAGCTCTTGCCATCCTGTGGTTGCTAACATACAAGGGCTAAAAATAGAAACCCTGCAACTAAATCAATGGCTAATTTTTACAAAAGAGCCCCTCACACTGAAGAGGTTCTGCGAAACAGGAGTCACTCAGCACATGATCCGAGGCACTTACATACTTACCTTGGAAGACAATTGTGAAGTAAGGATCACAGACATCTTTTTGAGCCAACATTTAATAAAAGGGAAGGATGTACCAGTAACAAAATTACCAATTATAAACCTACCAGAGATCGATATGCCGACACCGCTACCAGAGAGGAAGCCTCTGAATTTGAACGGAGTTAACCTGGCGGATTTGCAGTTCATACAATATGCGTTACAGAAAAGTGATAGTGAAATAGTGGAAAGTAGTAATGAAAGCATAGTGAAAGTGAAAGGTATCAGTGTCTGGACATTGGGGCTATATATAATCCTAGTTTTAGGCACATGTATAACCATTTTTGCTAAATATAAGAAACTTTTATGTTTTCAAAATCATCAGTCGCAAAATCGTCCGACTGAGGATTTTGAACTTGCGGAGGGAAGAGTTATGTATGTTGACTCCCGGGCCTCCCGGCCAGTTACAGTGAATGCATAACCGCTGACATTGCGGTAAGGATGTTATGCCCAGAGCGCCCGCGCACAGGTGGCGAGTACCGGGAATCAAGCCCACCGCTGTGTATGAGATAGTTCTTACATAGAATAAGTTAGTTACAGTTTAAGCTTCAAGCTGTTCACTCATCTTATATTTTAATCATTAAAGTTAAGTCCAAGTAACCTGAGTTTTACCTTGAAACGTCCTCATGAGCTCCCAACTTTAACTACCTAGGCCGTAGGATTAGTGTTGCTCGTGCAGATAAAGATAATAATTGTATGTGGCGATGAAATAAAAAAACTGATTATTAGTTTTGGGCTTGGCTTTTACCTGGAATATCTTTTGTTTTTGAGATTGCAGAGAAGGCCGCGCTTTTGTACAGTTAGCGTGTTAATTATATACAATAATAACAACATTTATTATATTCAAACAATTACATAAATGGTTAAATAGAAATTATGCATTACGCCATCCGCACAATACTGCGCGCCGGTAAGCCAATGAGTAACGACACGATGTCGTGACTCCGAGACAGCTAGTTCAAATATATGACAGCGCGCCGTACATACTGCTCGAATTAGGACGTAGCGATGAATGGGTGAATGAAAATACAAGTTTTAGCGAGAGAAATCAAGAAATCTTGAGCTTTGTTATTATTTAGAATTTAGATAATAGTTTTCTTTACCGTCGTTGTGTACTTTTTAATCGAACATTATTTTTTAAAGAATCGAACATTTCAACATTCAAAAGACATGTTTTTGAATTCCTGACATGCAAGACATTTTATACAAATCTTGAATACGCTACGCTGCATATTTGTTTAAGTGATGATTTTTTAATCATGAATTTATTTTACGTATTTATTTAAAAAAAAAACCGACTATATTTAATATTTAAAGTTTATAATGTTATTTATATTTCATTTTTCATTTATTAAACAGGATATTTAAAGTTCTGATTATATTTTTATATAATATATTGTATTTTTATATAATATTTTCATGCCCATATCCGGGCTGAATACACTTTTAAACTAAATACTGTATTAATATATATTTACTGTCTTCTAGCAAATGAACAATTTGGTGGATTACTTGATAAGGTAACAATATTTTTAATAAAATGAAATAAAGTATAGAAATAAAATACAAAAAAAATTGTTTGATTTATGTTTTACGTATCAAGTATTTATTTATTTTAATATGCGCTAGTAGATTAGTTAATTTACATGTAGGTAGTATTATAAAATAGCTCCCTGTATGTGACAATACGTTATTCCTGCGTCAACGGCATAAAATCAACGGGTACTAATACAATTTCATTATTACCTTAAAGATTTGGTCTTACTTGGGTAAAGTTCAAATTTTTGGAACAATCATATGCATAAATATGTATATTTTAATTGTTTATAATTGTATTGATACTTTTGTTACACGACAATTACGTATATTATGAACTGTATGACAACCTTCCCTATCTTTCAAAAATTTGAACTCTACTTATAATTAGTATAAAAAATAATGCAAAGTAACACACTCACCTTTCTTATAACACCCACTTAACTTCACAATCCAATCAAAATCACTAATCAGTGTCCATAAATACACGCCTATATTCAAATACCTATATCTATAATAACAAAAATAACAGAAACAATAATAATAACAAAGTCCACTTCTATGGTCACGCGTACTCAACTAGATGGTTACGTTACGAGAATGCACTTCAGACTGCAAGCAGTGCACTGCTACTGAACCTGCAGATTTACGTAAAGTAACTAACGAACTAAACGTAATTATTTGTTTTTATTGTGTGCGTGTGTAGGTTTACCTGGAAAAAAAAAGACAAATACCACGACATTTAGGCACATGTGTACCTATTGTATTAATGTTGTGAAAAGATAACAACATCGGCATAAATGTCTTTATAGTGTAAGAAAGGTTATTTTTGCCATTGAAACTGTCGCCGCAATCTCGTTAATCCTAAGACAATGGAAAACAGCAAGTCCTATCAGCTTTCGGCTCGTCCGTATCTTGCCGTGCTGGTTTAAATAGATAAACGTTTTAACAACTTGGTAGTTAACAGCCCAATACTTAATGTAATGAAATCCCACACATAAAAATGCGGAATTAATATACTGACTGCAATACGTGTATTAACCTACTACTAAAATCCCGGATTTATTAAAAACATTTTTACAATCCCGGAATTGGGCGATTTAACAACTCTATGGTCGTGCGCACTTGCTTTTACCTCAGGTCATGGAGGACAATCAATTACAGTGGATTTCATTTTTAGCGACCTTGGTTGTAACGCATTTCGGTTGTAGCAACTCTACACCTAAGTCCCTTGTACTTAGAACATACTTTATATGAAATTCCCACTGGCTATAGCGACTCCGGTAGAAACTCCGATTTTGGATGTAGCGACTGATTTTATCGAGTGTTTATCAACAAATTCCTAGAAATCCCATACTGATGTTGCGACCCCAGTTGGCCTACAAATTTATTCGACTTAAAGTCAATGAAGTTTTTTTATACAACTAAAAAAAAAAAAAATTATACTGTTTATTTCATATTATATCCAATAATTACATTTTTCACCTTAATTGCTAATCTTAAATATAAAAGATTTGTTGGGTACATCCACAGGTGGTCAGCACTTGCGACGACCGGCGACCTTTGCCTATTGTTTAGGTAGGTAGTATACTAACAAAAGAAGGTAACACGTTACACTGTTGATTCGTTTGTAGACCTTATCTCGTTACAATAAGGTTCACATATTGTCAGTCAAGGAGGCTGGTGTTTATTTCAAAATAAAATTTAATTATAGATTATGATCAGTACTATGAAAACGACTGATTGTTTCAAAATATTAAAATAAATACATTAGCGTTCGAATGAACCGTCAAAATGCGACAATTGTGATCTTGATAAAGTAGCATTTTTTTATTGGATATTTAATGTTCGACAAACCGACCTTCAGATTATTAGGTAGTTGTTGCTGACATTGCACAGAAAGTTAGATAAAAATATAGGCGCAAAAGTTAAAATGTGAAATAAACAAACAATCGCCCGAGCGTGAGCTACAAATCTACACTTGCACGCACGATAAAGTAAATACGATTCAAGCCTAAGGACTCAAAGTACAAAGTTGTTTGCATTAAAAATAAGGAGCGTTTCGGTAGATCAAACCAGTTTGTTTGTACTGAGAGCGGGCCCCACGGCGAGCCGGCGAGCACATCGTCCGTGCGAGCCACGGTTATCTAAAAATGAGTCTAATTGAAAGGTGCGTAAAGATTACATTTGTTAAAAACTGGTTAAAAACCCTATTGATACGGTTACCGTATTGATAGGGTTTTGATTTTGGTTAGCGGTTTGTTGGGTTAACCCGATTGATACGGTACCCTATCGATAGGGTTACCGTTTTACATGGTTACCAATATCGATAGGGTTTTTAAAACCACCGTTAAAATAAGCCTATCGAAAACCCTGATTAGGCTTACCGGTTCCGGTCCCTGACCTAGATATGAACCATACGACACAACGCTGAACGCTGAACCGACTTACCTAGATGAAATTTTGCGTGGAAATAGTTTGATTCCCAAAGACGGAAATAGGATTAGTATTAAGTACATGATTTTACCTGAGGACAGGTAATCATTCGGTGCTGAAGGGACGACCTCTGAGGGTGGAAATAGTATAAGAAAAATACCTACACATTACAGTAGTTTAGTATGGGTGTAAGTACGTCTTTCGATTCCTCGAACAACTTGTATGACGAATCGGTGAAAATTATATTTCGTTAACCATACTTGAAAATATGGAATTTATTTCGGCATAACTCAATAAAAAGAAAATACAAACATTATAAACAAAGATTAGGTATAGAAGTAAAACTAAATTAATACTAAACTAAACTAACTAAAACTATAAATATATTAAAAAAGGGAATCAAAATTCGGCCCCCTGGGAATGGTTCTCATGACGCAGGCAGCATTCCCGCGCTGGATTACATGAAAATATTGTATTATCAATATGAAAAATTAATCAGGCGATCGATCGAAAACCGAGCCTCATAAGTAATACAGCCATTCATTGACTTAAAATATTTACAGAAATAGACACACAATGCCGAACAGAAACAAATACCAACACGAATATATACCGCCAGAGTCGTGGAGGCGGTACTTTTACGAAGGCTATTTTTTTAGGCTGAATGTGAATCTATCTAGTTCTATTGCATATACAATGTACAACATAGTTCAGATTTCCTCGAACGCTCGTGGGACCGCAGCCACAATGCGTTTTCTTAAACCCGAAGTCTTATTGTGGACATAATCATAATCAGAATGATCTCAATCATTATCTCATTTTCAGCACGCTTACCTGTCATTATAGTGTCCGTTTCCTATGGTATATAAGGCTGGTTTGCTAAAGTAAGGCAAGTTATCTTACAGACTCCTGAGAGATCTCTTGTGATTTTTATTGAGAGCAGTAGTACCTACCCGGATTTAACATGGCAAAACTCGTTGTAAGTATTGTCTCTATTAAACAATTAAATAATCTTTCATTGAATTTTGACAAAATGGTACTTTACTGATAATCAATTCAACAACTTCAAAACAATCAGTTGCTAAATTTATTATGAAGTTGGGAGGGAAATAATCACAGACCATAATGTATTTATGGTGTGTGGAAATAATAATGATTACTTATGAAAATACAGACAAATTAGGTTATTTTGGTACAAAGACGAACTTATCCCTAAAAGGGATGTCTTTCAGTTAACATAGTACTGTACCGTTCAGTACTGTCCAGCCCAGTAATCCATGTACAATATGTATATGGACGCGAATTACGTGTCCGGACATTGCCGTGGCTGGGCATTAGGGCATGGACACATGACCACGGTATGGCACCGGGCACCGTCTACGGCCTTTGTTATTTGTACGTGGCCGCGTGCGGCGCGGCGCCGTACCGTGGACATGTGTCCGGGCTCTTACATGGTCGTGCATTAATACCCACCGGCTCAAAACTAGCTCAACCTGCAGTTGCCTCCTTCCATGCCTTGACAATAATGTACTATTACCGGATCACAAAAGAGCCACACTGTATGTAATATCTACTTAAAACGTACCTACCAAATAAAGCGTCATATAGAAGTTGTGCCTACGCAAGTTTAGATTAGATGTAATGTTTAGAGGTGAGACGTACAAGGCAAAACGCGTACTGAGTCTTGCGAGTACGCGTCCACAAAAAGACTAGATCCAAAGACTAGGTCCAAACCAAATACGCGATAACCGACCCCGACCCGAGGTGCCCCGAAAGAATCCGAACGCGCAGACGAATACGAATAGCGCGGAACATTAGACGTTTCGAGTCTTCAGAGTCGTCGTACGCCTAGTACTCGATACGCCAAAAGACGCGCAAGCGGGATCGCGTACTTACGCGTCCATGCCAAAACCTATTCCAAAAACCTGTTCCCGTAAATACGTCTCACCTCTAGTAATATTTCATTTATTCGCAAAGAATATAGTCGTAGGTAATAGATATTATGTAAGATTATTTCTGGAAGTTCATCTGCTCACCTGCAACAGCCATAACTTTTTTTAAGCTATTATTTTCACTCGTTTCCTCCAGATCCTGTTCTCCCTACTGATGCTGGCCGCATTGGCCGCCGCCGGTGACGACGCAACCACCACCCCCGCAGACGCCACTACCACCCTCGCCCCTGGCAACGACACCGCCCCCGCCCCCGCCGCCCTCGCGGACGCCGAACTCGCCCGTGAGGCGGACGCCGCCCCCCCTGCCCCTGCGGACGCCGCCCTCGCCCCCGGAGACGCCAACACCGCTGACCAGCCGCCTAAAACTCCCAACCAAGCCAGCAGATAGACCTAACCAATTACCGCACTCGGCTCATTTACCACGATCTTCAGATATTAGGTGGCAACGGGATATTGCTGGCAGTATTTATTTATTTATTTAAAATTTATTGCACAATACTAGAAAGTACAAATGGCGGACTTATTGCCTTAAGGCATTCTCTACCAGTTAACCACTGGGCTAAAAGGAAACATTTGTTCGGTGCAGGATAAAAAAGTAAAGACAAATAAATTCACACAACAATTATAGATAAGTAATAAGTATTCTAGCTCCCTCATCATTATGTCAGTGATTCCATAATTTTAAAAAGGTACATTTTTTTTGCTTTCCTTAGACCAAAATTTACTATTTTATGTCACACCTAGCCATAAAGTGGCCATTATCGCACGCTCCGCGCGCGAAAAAATCCACTTCCTGCCCAGGGGGTGTCATCAAATTTTGTACTTACCACGGGCGATAATAAAGAAACCCTCAGATCGCATATTTATCGCCCTTGCCTTCGGCTCGGGCGTAAAATACCTGCGATCTGAGACATTCTTTGTTTTATCGCCCTTGGTAAGTAATGTACTATAATGGACGATCGTGTGCTCATGATTATGTACTCTTACTTCAAATCGTTCATAGAAATCATCGTTCATAGAAACTTTATCTCTGTTTGTTTATGTACTATGTATAAGTACTTATTGACTAGAGGAAAAGTATACGGCTTATTATGATAATGGCTGGTTAAATTAAGTGTAGTATAAGTATCTTCACAAAAATTAAATGTTTTTCTCTATCATACCGCTTACATTTTTAAAATTTTGTAAAGTCATCGTTGTTTCAGGAAATAATTTATTGTTGAATAATATCCAAACTAAATAAGTTTATAAATAAATTTTTGATAAACTTTACGTGATATTTTTACAATTATATCACCTATCTGGGTCAGGCCGTAGATTTTGCCACTTTACTACGAGTCGGTCGCGCAAAATATTCTCCGAGATGGTCGCGCAGATTGACGCAAAACGATAACGCATCCATTTTGCGTGATCGTTGCGCGACACCTGCGCGATCGTTGCGCGACATTTGCGCGACCGTTGCGCGACATAGCGCAAATAAAATCGACAATTACTCAGTAAATTGACTATGTTTTGAAGTGAATTTAACCTTGAAAGATCACGCTCACCTTCATATACATATAATAAAGCAGAAGAGGGTCAAAAATCTGTACATTGAAGATATAAGAAAAAAAATCGATTGAGGGGTCTTAGAATCGATAACAGAACACATTTCAACGGTTTTTAGAATTCATGTCTGTTTGTCTGTTTGTCTGTCTGTTTATTTGTCTAACTATCACGTGAAAACTAGCGAATGGATTTTAATACAGCCTTCAATAATATGTTTATTGGATCTTCGGCGAGGTTATAGGCTATAAAAATCATACAGATTGGGGATTAAAAGGGGTGAAAACAGGGGTTGAACTTTGTATGGGAAGTCCTTCAATTTGTGATTTAAAGGCTTGAAAATTGGTAAGCATCTACTTGGAAGCAAAGGAAAAAGAACCCCATTCAAACATTGTGCAATAAACAGATAGTATTTGAAAAAACGGGGGACGAAATATACTTGAGAGGCCAAAGACAAAAAAACAAAAGTCCCTCAAACCATATTAACTGTTTGATATGAGAGATCTGATTATGTTGGACAGTCGGTCGGTATTAATATTCACAAACCTAGGTACATTCCAGTCGAGAGAGTTGGCCGAGTTGCATCAACTTTATTTGTTTAAAAAGCCATTTTACTGTTCAAATAATAAGGTTCAAAATGTATAAATTTAAATATTAATATTTTTGTATAATAAATCTTTTTTTGGGGTGCTGATTACAACAATGATATCCATTTTCAAATGCAAGATGGCGGATATGTTTGAGGTTTTTCGGAATACGGGGATATCAGGAGTAGGGAAGGGGGGGGGGGGGGGGGGGGGGGCGTTCTCAAAGCCAGAAAATAAACGAAATCGCAGTTCGCATCGAAGTAAAGTTTGTCAAAGTTGCAAATTTGGATGAACTAACTGATTCATACAACATACCGAAGACCGGCCGGGTCAGACTTTCCACATTTAGGGTATATAGGTATTTGTTAGAAAATATAGGTATGTAACAATAAACATTAAGTATGACCAAATTCGAAATTCATAGGCCGATAGAAAACAAAAACTCAATCTCAGAAAATCACACATCTCTCAGGAACAACCAGGGTGGGCGCGCTATCAACCTGGGCCTCTACTCCACCTTTGAATGTGAAAGAACAAACAAAGGTTCTCCAATAATTTTTAAACAAAAAAATATGTATTCAACCACCGACAACTATTTTTTTTCTTTAAAATTTTGCGCTCGCTGCGCTCGCGTTTACATCTACATTCCTTAATGCGTAAGAAGTCTTTTCTGCACTCTGCATCACAATGTTCTAAAAGTTTCACGCTCGCTTCGCTCGAGTATTCATCTACATGACTTGATGCGTATAAAGTCTTTTCCACACATGCAATCATGCATTACAATGTTCGAAAAAATTTGCGCGCGCGTTTTCATCTACATTACTCGATGAATATGGAGTATTTTCCGCACATGCATCATAATGTTCGAAAATTTTCGCGCGCGCTACGCTCCCTACATTACTTAATGCGTGTGAAAAATATTCCGCACCTTTTTTTTCTTTTTTTTCCTCACCTGTATCATAATGTTCCAAATAATTCGCGCTCGCTTCGCTCGCCTTTTTAACTACATTACTTGATGCGTATGAAGTCTTTTCCGCTCCTGCATCATAATTTTCGAAACATTTCACGCTCGCTGCGCTCGCGTTTTCATCTACATTACTTAAACTTAATGCGTATGAAGTATTTTCCGCGCCTGCATCATTATGTCCGAAAATTTTGCGCTCGCTTCGCTCGCGTTTTCATTAACATAACTTGATACGTGTAAAGTATTTTCCGCACCTACCTACATCGTAGTGATCGAAAATTTTCGCGCGCGCTACGCTCGCATTCTCATTTAATGACTTTATACGTATGAAGTCTTTTCCGCACCTGCATCATAATGTTCGAAACATTTCGCGCTCGCTACGCTCGCGTTTTCATCTACATGACTTAATGCGTATGAAGTGTTATCCTCACCTGTATCATAATGTTGCAAATATTTCGCGCTCGTTTCGCTCGCCTTTTTAACTACATTGCTTGATACGTATGAAGTCTTTTCCGCACCTGCATCATAATGTTCGAAACATTTCGCGCTCGCTACGCTCGCGTTTTCATCTACATGACTTAATGCGTATGAAGTATTATCCTCACCTGTATCATAATGTTCCAAATAATTTGCGCTCGCTTCGCTCGCCTTTTTCACTACGTTACTTGATGCGTATGAACTGAAGTCTTTTCCGCGCCTGCATCATAATGTTCGAAACATTTCATGCTTCCTGCGCTCGCGTTTTCATACATTACTTAATGCGTATGAAGTTTTTTCCGCACCTGCATCATCATGTCCGAAAATTTTCGCGCTCGCTTCGCTCGCGTTTTCAGTTACATAACTTGATACGTGTAAAGTATTTTCTGCACCTACATCGTAATGTTCGAAAGATTTCGCGCTCGCTACGCTCGCGTTTTCATCTGCATAACTTAATTCGTATGAATATTTTCCGCACCTGTATCGTAATGTTCCAAACATTTCGCGCTCGCTTCGCTTGCCTTTTTAACTACATTACTTGATGCATATAAAGTCTTTACCGCACCTGCATCATTATGTCCGAAAATTTTCGTGACTTAATGCGTATGAAGTATTTTCCACACCTGTATCATAATGTTCCAAATAATTCGCGCTCGCTTCGCTCGCCTTTTTAACTACATTACTTGATGCGTATGAAGTCTTTTCCGTGCCTGCATCATAATGTTCGAAACATTTCACGCTCGCTGCGCTCGCGTTTTCATTTGCATGATTTAATGCGTATGAATATTTTCCGCACCTGTATCATAATGTTCCAAACATTTCACGCACGCTTCGCTCGCCTTTTGAACTACATTACTTGATGCATATAAAGTCTTTTCCGCACCTGTTTCATTATGTCCGAAAATTTTCGCGCTCGCTACGCTCGCGTTTTCATGTACATGACTTAATGCGTATGAAGTATTTTCCTTACCTGTATCATAATGTTCCAAATATTTCGCGCTCGCTTCGCTCGCCTTTTTAACTACATTGCTTGGTACGTGTGAAGTCTTTTCCGCGCCTGCATCATAATGTTTGAAATATTTCGCGCCCGCTGCGCTCGCATTTTCATCTACATTACTTCATGCGTTTGTAGTATATTCCGCACCTGGGGGCCGATTTTTGAGTGTCGAACGCTCGACTTTTCACTCGACATCTGTCAAAACATCATAGTTTTTTGACAGATCTCGAGTGAACATTCGATCGTTCGACACTCAAAAATCGCCCCCCAGCATCATAATGTTCGAAACATAGGGAAGGACATGGGACACCGCAAGGGGGTGAAAGAGAGATAACTAGCTTAGCGCCTAAAATAAAAGAATAGCAAAAACATTCTAATACGATGACCGAGTTCTACGCAGACGAAGTCGCGGGCAAAAGCTAGTACTTAATATGCCGCAAGAACAATAACAGATATTAATTCAACACTTACATTGGAATCTCAAAAAATGTGCTCCGCAAAAAAAGTGACCCATTTCACTCCGAAGCACTGCGTCATCGAACTGACGAAAATAACGGCCTCTGTCGCTATATTGACCATAGATTAGGTTAGTTCGGTGTTGCCACTACTCAGAATACAAACTACCCGTTGTTTAACGCCACAAATTGGGGAGATAATGATCTCGCAATAAAAATCACGCACAGACAATGGCTGTTGGTCATTTTATTATAATGTACGAAAAACAATATACTTTCTTAGCAAACACGAAACGATATTTAAAAGGGGGATAGGTAACTATTATATCATAACGTCAAATCAAACAGATAACCAGAAATAGGTATCGTTTCAATTTATGTTCGCTCAAAGTGCACTACTACCAAGGCGGATTCGCGATTTTTATGAAATTTTCGCCCTTTTTTGACAAATATATCGTCATAACTTTCCAAGCTTATGAATTTATTGTAATATCTCTAGTGACCATGGTTCACCATTTCTTGGGGAATAAAATGCAGTAGTTGATTAATATATAGTCATTAATATAGTTAGGAAAAAAAGAGGCGGAGAGTTAGGTTATACAAAAAGTGGCAAAATCTACGGCCTGACCCATCTCACAAATTTTATATATAAAGATCCGTTAGTTAAATCTAACGCCAGATTTCGCTAACTCAGTACCACCTACCTATTTTTGGCATAAATGAGAGACATAAAAAGGTCTATCGGATGTTAAGCGTTGCTGTACCTTCCACTACTTAGTACCTCAGTACCCAATACTTACAAACAAAAATTGTACATTCAACAAGCGTACCTCGATACTTCGAGACGATAGGCAAAAGGAAGCAGATCTGCAAAGGTTTACAATCTAAATTGGTGGGCAGCAGCCTCCACGACCAACGGCCGCCAACAAGCGTATAGAGTTTAAATAATGCCCTCCGTGCCCTCGTCTTTGCACCACTGCCCCGCCTAAGCACAAGTAGGTACCTCAAAAATTCTTATTTTTTTGGGTTCCGTACCCGAAGGGAGCGTATGCTGGAGGGGCGGAGTCACAGGCGAGTCACGCGTCCGTCCGTTAGTAGGTAATTTTTTTCCGAAGAATTTTTTAAGTTCCCATCGTCCCATTGACCTATCAACTTGAAATTCGTTCACGGGCCAATGGTGTCCCGGACCTTTGGGAGGCGTGCGCGGAGCCGAAGTACCTAGGTACCGAAGTACCATCGAGTACCACATAGCCAACACGTAGAGGCCCGTTTGACAATTCGAGCGGATGTTGTCCCTGCCCGTGTCATGTGACGCACACAGAGACAGCGCCCGCCAGGGTGTATAGGGACTATTGTTGGTTGATGGAATCTAAATGAACCGGGCTATTGGGTGAGACATCGGACGCCTGCCTAATAAAACAGTCTCTCATTTTAGTTCCGGCAGACGGTGACTTGCTCTCTGCTAGATGGGCCCCTATTAATCAGCAATGATAATGTTTATTATTACGTATATTTTACCAACAAATTCTAACAAATATTGATAAATCAGTTTTTTTCTTTGAAATTTTCTTATGTTTCCTAATAATACTAATTAATTTTGTGGTTGGTTCGGAACCCTAAATATGTGAAGTCCGGCACTTAGCCAGGTTTTTTCTCATGCCGCATTAATGCGCATCGAGGCATCTGGTGCCGATATCGGCTGCATCATCCGCTCTAGTAAGCTGGCGCCTAAACTAAAGTTGCCGCACTGTGGCGACAGCGGTATAAAACACGTATAAAACCTCAGTAGGCGTAGCACATGTTGGCTGCGAGAGTACTTATTTATTAATACTCACACACGCGCACATAGAGACGCAACCGCAACTTTTAGATCGTGGACTCAAAATCTGTAGCTCTAGTATAAATTTTTTCGAAACATTAACTAATTCGAACGCGTTTGCGTTTTGTCTCAAAATGTATGAAAACGCTCTTAGCGAGTTTGATATACGCGCGTTCATCGGTTAGCAACAAATGTTATACTCGCTGTTTTAGTTTCCACTAGTGACCACCAGAGGCGCTGTTCACGTTTTCATACCACTTTCATACATTTTGAGACAAAACGCAAACGCGTTCGAATTAGTTAATGTTGCGAAAAAACTTAAACTAGAGCTACTGTATTGTACTTATAGTTTTTAAGAAAAAGCACGTGCAATGACTGAATTACGAATCCCGAAATATCGATTTTGTGATATTTTTCCATTCTGACCTAGGATACTTTCGGGTAATCAGATCCCAATTAGCAATATACGGTTTTGTATACCTGTTGATTTTGAATAAAATCGGTTCGTTAACAAAAAGTTAAAAATATAATCTCTCTAATCATGTGATTGTTGAACGATAACATTGAAAATGTTCCAGTGCCGACACAGACCCAATACATGGCACTTTCAATATTGTTATATTTAATGACAGAGGTGATAAAGGCGGCTTCCTGATTTGTCGGTGCAGAGGCGGTACGATATGAGAAAACTGTCAAATGTCAGTGTCAGCTGTCAGTCGACAGTACTACTTTTTAACTGCGCCCCTCGTAGAAAGAGGATCCTATAGAAGTAACGGGGGGGTTAGCGAATGTCCAACAGGGACGGAGATAATTTGACAGTTGTTTCTGGGGATACCATAAAAAGAATATAAAGAATAATCTCCCCATTTTTACTGACATAAGTAGGTTTTTATTGAGAATCTTGTGGTGGTGAACAAATTGATCTTGTGGCATATTAAGTTACACTTTCAAATGATTAAAACGTCTTAGTTATTCAGTCATTGTAAAATAGTAGATTATACACCAAGGGGATAAAACACTGTTTTATGTCACGGGTGCGATATTGAATCCCGAACGTAACGAAGGACTCTAAATTTTACTCCCGAGCGGAGCGAGGGAGTAATGACTTAATTCCTGAGCGAAGCGAGGGAATTAAGACTGAGTCCTGAGTGTAGTGAGGGATTTAAGCGCACCCAAGACAAAAACAGCTTTATCCCCGAGGAGTATACTCTACTTTTCTCACCTCTTGCGAGGCAATAAAAAAACCAAGGCTACTAAAAACAGAATTAAATCAGTCAATCGCAGCAAAATTTAATATCTATTTTAATAGAATCTGTTTTACTCCGTATAATTAAGCGTTTTGTAACTCACGCGGATCTTGTTTTTGGTATTTAATACCTAGTAGATCGACGACTGCTTGCATTCATTTGTGTCGTGAGCACAAGTATTTTGTTCCTGAATCTTAGATGTTTTCTATGTATTTTAAGTATATATTTATTTTTATAGGTATATGTATATCGTCGACTAGTACCCATAGTACAAGCTTTGATTAGTTTGGGACTAGGTAGATTTGTGTAGACTGTCCACAAATATGTATTTATTTACATTGCTGTAACTGCTGCGAAGGGAGGAAGGCCAGCCCTACTAGCTACGTTCGAGGCACGGATATTACATAGTGATTTTATTTAAAAATGTAATAAAATATGAGAATAATGTATAAGAAAACTCCAAAATGTAATCCTACAAATATTCAGTACTAAAACCACGCGCTTGACGCGCTACAGGCGGCGGCCGACGACGCAGTCTTTTGTTTCGAACACGACGTTCCAAACAAAACACGGAGCTGGTGTGCCGCGTCCTCGCCGCTTAGTGGACTTCACGACATTAGACTTTAATGACAGAACTATAAAAACTATGAAAAGTGAAATCACATTATTACCCGGCGGGTTATAATGAGATTCAGTACGATATTACTACCCGGCTTAAGCCAAGGGTTATAATGATTTGCTTTCGGTAAGGTTTGCATGATATATAATTGGGCATTGACGAGCAGGTGGTGTGAAAATGATATTTACCCACATTAGTGCAACATCTCATTAAAAACCTTATTGACACCAATCATTATTCAGTATTCTAATCACGACAAAAATGTTAATCTATTATTATTAACATTCGAGTCGGTTTGGTTTACCCAACATTATGGGTAACATATTTTCTTATACGCTGGCCACTGGTTCATCGACGACACTTTGGTGGCACGGGCCGGTGGCAGACTAATGCTGCCGTATACGCGATGAGGGACAGAAGATATGACGTTGTATCTCGTTCCCACGTGTGTTATCGTCTATGCTTACATCTCCTTCACACACCCTTGTATGTGTGTATCACCAGCTCCATCTTTATACTTACCAATCTTTGATACTTATTTAATGGCGCCCCTACATTTAAATGAGTGCTTCCTGACTGGCGCGGGATGCGCGGAAGCGGGACGATGCGAAGGCAGTACCTACTGGTCCGCTTCTGCGCATAATATTACTACTGCGCAAATGTAATACTGACTGTATTCTGTCAAGTGGGAATCTTTGCGACGTCAGTAAGTTTACGTCAAAGAAGGAAATGACACATATCGATCCCGCCCCGCCAAGTCAGTAAGTCGCCTTATAGTGGCATATATTGGGTATTACGGTGTCTAGCATAGCGACATTTACCTTATGTGATACACTTTTGTCCTTATTATTTATTGTGTTTGCGTGTTTTCGCTTTTATTTTCACGCTCTATCATGATTTGAGACGGACTGCAATCTGAATTCCAACTTTACGCCAACTGCAGTTTGTATAAAACTGCAATCCAACTTTGCATTCTATATAGGTACCTACTCGTAAATATAGCTGTTCGTCTGGTAAGGATTAAGTCCGTGCCAGACGATCAAAACAAGCCCCAAAACCGGGCGACCTTGGTCCGCACGGACCGTGTAGACAATTGGGTATTCTACTATCTTTGAAAAAGTACTTCAAAAAATAGTTTTTCCTTATAAAAAGACACAAAAAAAATACTTCGGCAAAATAAACACGCTTACTTGCTATAAAATTAAATTAAATTTCTAACCAAAAACGCTGTCAGCCATTTTGGTGACGTAATATTGGCAAAAACATGAGGAAAGTATTAGATGGAGCCGGATATACAAAGCGGTGTGAAAGAGATGCAAGCATAGACAATGATACACGTGGGAGCGAGAAACAACATTCCTCTTTCTACGGAATTGACAGTTATTGCCTATGTATATGACGTCACACCGTGGGGGCTCGTGTTTTAGGTCACGTGATATACAGATTAAAAATTACGACTTTTAATTTCAATATAATAAAACAATGATGTGCTTTTATGACTCAAAATCAGAATATACATTAAATTTAATAGGTATTTAGTTATCAAATTTCATAATTTATTTCTCACCACCGAAAGTAGGTACCCTACTGTTTCCAGCAAGATTTCCTTTGAAAACCAGTCTTTGCGGACCAAGGTCGCTCCGTCCTAGGGATTTGTCGGCGGCCATCTGGATCGCGCTTTATAAAGCGCCATCCAGATCCTCGTATAAATATGAGTAGGTACATGCACTTTAAAAAAAATATATGTATTAGTCATTCACGAAAAACGTTGGTGCAAGAACTTGTATCAAAACCAAATAGTCAGCTGCAGCTTTTAATTTGCTTCATAAATACATATATATTTATAATCACTTATTACTAAGCCTGGTCATCATACAAAGGCCGTGCCAAGCCAAAACTTGGCTTCAACAGCAGGTCAGGATGCTACTTGTCGTCGTCCACATCAGCCAAGGTCTTGCTGCCACCAAGATTGGGTGCGTCGGGCAGTTTAGGGGTGTCCGGCAGCTTGCCGAGGTCGGGGGTCTTGGGCAGTCCGCCGGGAAGATCCAAGGAAACTGCTGCTGACACCAGCATCAGGAGGCATACGAAAACCTGGAATAGGGTTATAATTTTCGTGAAGATACGCCGGGCTGAATAGTTAGTATCGTCTGTTGGTCAGAAAGGAGTCATTGTTGCTCTCTAACGAGGGAAGAAAGGTAATAATGTCGATCCCTTCCTCGTTGTATACCTAACTTATCTTGTTGTAGTCTTTTCTGTGTCCTATAATTGAGGTACATGTGCAATAAAGAGTACTTTTATTGTATTTTATTGTACTAAAGAAATATTTTCGTTTTCCGAAAACTAAGTATTTTGGAAAACCATACATTACGTACATAATTTGCTCTGCAAAATTTTTTTAGATGGCACATTTTTAACACATTCTTTCACAGACCTGAATCCCATTTTTCCCCCATACCTACATTATATGCTCGGTGCGGGGTGTAGTTTTGGGCGCAACAAAAAGTAGGAAAACAACAATTTTTCTTCAGTATTTGGACAGTACGAGTAAAATAACATACTTATTTTGCTTATGGCTGCTGTTTAAACATCAGCAGTAAGTAGTATGTACAAGTGTCGACGAGTTATGTTCCTTAGCGACTAATTTTAGCACCGTCTTCTGTAGTTTCATGGCTGAATATTTTTTTGGACTTGGGGGAAAGGCCCCTTTGCCCCTTTTCCTCCTTTATTTTCGACCAATTTACTTAAGTACCTACCTACTGAAGTACTGATTGTGTTCTAATATCATTTATGTATTTTGCATGGTATTTTTTGACTTCTTGATTAGGCTATGGATATGTATATATAAATTTGAACATCAGTCCTAATCGACAACTTAAAGTCTTTAAACTGGTTTTAGAGTTCCGAAGCGAACAAGGAACCCTCAAACTTTTCGTCATGTCTTAGGCCGTCCGTGCCTTACTACCTAGTCATAGTCATTTATTTATTCGCTTAAAATGTGGTACAGAAGATGTTATACATTTATCATAGAGAATCACACATTTCACCAGCAACTGGCATGCAAAATTTTAATAAAACTAAATACAAAATTATATAAATGTCAATCAAAGTAAAATAAAATTAAAATTGCATCTCACAAAAGTCAAGTTTTATAATAGCTGAAATAATCCATAACAGAGTAAAAAGATTCCTGTATTAAAAATGTCTTTAATCTTGACTTAAATATGTTGAGTGGTAATTCTTTAATGTCATCGTGCAACCTATTATAAATACTAATTGCCATACAATAAGCGTTGTTGCCAAATAATTTAGTTTTTTTAGGCGGAATAGCAAGACGATTTGGGTACCTAGTGTTAAATTTGCATATATCACTTTGTTTATTAAACAACTCTGGATGAAGTCTTACAAATAGCCAAACTTCATATACATACATACTTGGCGCAGTCAATATTCTTAATTTTTTAAAAAAGGTTTACAAGATGTCAGAGTATCTAAGTTGCAAATAGCTCGTATGCATTGTTTTTGTGATATTAACACACTTTTTGCATGGCTCGAATTACCCCAAAGAAGGACACCATATCTCAGAAGAGACCCTAATATAAATTTATTATTTGCCTTGGGACTACTTTAGTATATTTAAAATCTTTGATTGGGACTCGCATTAATCACGCTGACAAAACGGTAGAATGAAATCTTTTAGGCACCTGCTGCTAGGTACACGTAAGCCCCATTGTGTCAGGTAAGGTACAGCTGGTTAGCTCGATATGATTGCGGCATTTTTTTATTCAGGAGTCCGTCCGTTGCGTGCTATAAGATAAGCTTAAACTGATAATTTTTGGAGTCTCCTTATTTTACAGGTCAATGTTTAATGTAAATTATGCGAAACATAAATTCGATGAAATATTTAATATAATGAATAAACAGATTTTAACTGCAAAGCAATGGTTAACCATTATTTATATTATGGTCAAGCGACAAGTGCAATGAATGGCTACGTAAGTATAAGTTAATGGGAATTCTTATACTTTGACATAATTTAGGAACAAAACATTTTACGAATTGTAAGGCCTATGAATTCACGATAAAATATACTTAGTGATTTTATAGTAGGTATAATTAATAATTAATAATTAATGTTACTTACCACCACTCGCGACATATTTCAGGAAGGCTGCCAGAGATCCTAATACCATTAGTGATGCATCGCAGTTTTATAACGGCTTTCTGCGCCGACGCATGCAATTATACAATTGATAGATTATAGCAGTATAATGTGACACAATGAAGCTCTAATTGTCCGTTGCACTTATACCGTAACTGGGTTATGAAAGATTGTTTGTTCGTTGTAAAGTGTATACCTACTTATGTAAATAATAGGCATCAGCTCCTGGCTAACACTAAACGAACTTTCCAATTACACTTTATTTTATTTAACTTTTGAATTAGAAGAAAAAGAAGAAGAAGAAAGAAAAAAGTATTTTATTAGCGAAGACGTCACACAATATCTACCTACACTCACCGTCAAATTTGGCCCAAATTAGAAAAATGCATTTTTATTTTTTTTCGTCTAATAGGCAATTGTTTTCATTAGCATGAGATTAACATTAATTAATTGAGAAGTCAGTTATTTAAGACGACAATTAAGGAGAATAAGGAAATGGAGCGAGTTAAGAAAAACATCACAAACTTAAGTTTTTGGGCCAAATTTTCTGCCGGTGAGTGTACTTTCGATTGCCGGCAGAAGTACACCTATGTAATTATTAGGAGTTAGGTACTTATCATTTACTTGAGTAGGTAGGTACCTGTAAAAGTAAGTGGGGATATACTTAAACGAGGTTCTTATATGTATGTGTTTTCTGTGGCTTCTAGTTTAGGCCTTTATGGTAAGAACATCATAGTGATCGGCACTAGCCCAAATCATAACTCTTTCTATCTTAATTAATATAACCGAGATCGTACGACTAAAGACTGAGTAAAGAAGTACAAACGAATACTAATGAAGTGTATATGTACACTAGTATATGATGGAGATGGAATATGCTGTTGATGTTGGTAGGTATTACCTAATAGTTAGGGCTTTATAGGACAACACCAATATTTTTTTCATTAAAGCATGAGCCTTGGCACACTTGTTACTTAGGTGGACTAGAGTTGAAAACGCCCGGGAGACAAGGGCGGACGCGATGCTGGTGGGGAGGGGGAGGGGGGGAACTTTCGCTCCGGCCCGCGTTCTGTCAGTCCTCATATTATCTTATTTATAGAGACTAGGGCATGTTTGGTATCATTTTCGGATAAATTGAGGATGGCCGATCATTTTCTGGGACATAAATAACATGTTTTCATAGAAAAAAAATTAAATACAGGCAAAAGTTTTAAAAAGTCAAGTTGGAAAAAAATCTTTCTGCACCGATTACGTGAAAACACGTAAGAAATCGGGCATGAAAAAAATACGGTTAAATAGCCACATGTATGTAGATTCTAAAAATATATCATTTGTTAGACCAATATAAAACACAACTTAGTAAAAAAAAAGAAAACATGTGACCCGTCAAAATTTTACTTTATAATCGTACCGACCCGCGTTCTTTCAGTCCTCATATTATCTTCTTTATAGAGACTAGGGCATGTTTAGTATCGTTTTCGGATAAATTGAGGATGGCCAATCATTTTCTGGGCTTTAAATAACATATTTTTCTACAAAAAAATTAAAATACAGGCAAATGTTTTAAAAAGTCAAGTTAAAAAAAAACTGTCTGCAGCGATTACGTGAAAACAGGTAACAATTCGGGCATGAAAAAAATATATTTAAATAGCCTCATTTATGTAAATTCTAAAAACATACCATTTGATAGACCAATATAAAACACAACTTAGTAAAAAAAAGGAAACCAGGTGATCCGTTTACATCATAACAAAAACGGACCTCTAAAGCAAATTTTATAATTATTTGAAAATGTAATGTAACTACTAGCCTAATTGTATATTTAGTAGTTTGTAGCTGTGTTTAGCATGTGAGTTACATTTTAAATTGCGAATAATCTAACCATTTGATCATTTCAATAGACTGGTTCAAAATAAAACTAACAAGTTTCAGATCTAATCCTACTCGTATTAATGTTACTCGTGATTATATCTTACTCGTGAAATACGTATATAATATTTATGTATAACATTTGTCGTCACAAGCACACAATTCTGTACACTTCCATTTTTGTTGGAGACACCTGCATCGAGCAGCGCATTTCTTTTTGCATCTGCACCTAATCATTTCCAGGCAGGCTTCGGCAGCTACTGGCAAGCTAGTCCATATAGGTTTCCATCTGTGACTTACTTTCGTCCATCCCCAATCAGATGGACTGGGGATAATATATTTTGGATCGGTAACATTTGACCCCATATATGAACTGCTTTCAAAACCGCCCGCAGGAAATGTTGGTGCAGTGCAGCATTAGTTGTTGGAATATGTTCTAACTGGCGAACTTTTTTTGTGAACAGCTGCTTACGGCATTCGTTTACTGTCGAAAAGGAGCTGGATCTGAAACAAAAATCTTAAATATGCTCAACCTCCCTCTAAATGACTCATGGTTTTATGAAAAAAGTAAATATTTATGAAAAAAGTAATATAACAAACTTTTCAACAATCGCCATTACATCTTTAATTCTGCCATCGTATGCTGCCAGGAAACCTCTGTGTCATTAAGGAACGTATTCCAGGCTTCGAAAGCACTCTTTTTTCCTTTTCCGTTGAAAAAAGAGACTGTGTCACAACCTGTGAAGGGACAGGGGTGCTCCCCTGTCCCTTCACAGTCCCTTTTAGCTGTCGCAAGTGTGCTACAAACACCTGAGCTAGAGGGACTCTGGGTACACATTGGTACTGGAAAACACCAGCAGTACCTTTTCTGTCAAGAAATAGCTAACGCGCTCGGTAAAAAACAGACATAATTGTGTACGTTATGACTGGTTACAATTATTCAAACATATTTTCTTTCACAGGGCCTAAAACACAAAAGTGCTCCCCCTGTTCCATGCCTTCACAGGTTGCGACACAGTTTCTTTTTTCAACGGAAAAGGAAAAAGGGTGCTTGTAAGCCTGGATGCGTTCCCTTATGTCACAGAAGGTTTCCTGGCAGCGTACGACGGCAGAATTAAAGATGCAATGGCGACTGTGGAAAAGTTATTTGTCGTCATTTATGATAGGTCATATTTACTTTTTTCATAAAACCATCAGTCATTTAGAGGGTGGTTGTGCATATTTAAGATTTTTGTTTCAGATCCAGCTCAGTTTCGACAGTAAACGAATGCCGTAAGCAGCTGTTCACAAAAAAAGATCGCCAGTTAGAACATATTCCACTATCCAATGCTGCACTGCATCAACATTTCCTGCGGGCGGTTTTGCAAGCAGTTCATATATGGAGTCAAATGTTACCGATCCAAAATATCCCCAGTCCATCTGATTGGGGATGGACGAAAGTAAATCACAGATGGGAACCTATATGGACTAGCTTGCAAGTAGCTGCCGAAGCCTGTTTGGAAATGATTCGGTGCAAATGCAAAAAAAAATGCGCTGCTAGATGCAGGTGTCTTCAACAAAAATTAAAGTACAGAAATGTGTGCTTGTGACGACAAATGTTATACATAAATATTATATACGTATTTCACGAGTACCATGAATAATAACGAGTAACATTAAGGATTAGATCTGTAACTTGTTAGTTTTATTTTGAACCAGTGACCAGTCTATCGAAATGATCAAACCGTTAGATTATTCACAATTTAAAGTGTAACTCACATGCTAACCAACGTAAACACAGCTACAAACTACTTAGTATACAATTATGCTATAGTTGTGTTACATTTTCAAAGAATTATAAAATTTGCTTTAGAGATCCGTTTTTGTTATGAAGTAAAATTTTGACGGGTCACCGGTTTTCTTTTTTTTTACTAAGTTGTGTTTTATATTGGTCTAACAAGTGGTATATTTTTGGAATCTACATAAATGTGGCTATTTAAACATACTTTTTTCATGCCCGAATTGTAGCCTGTTTTCACGTAATCGCTGCAGGCATTTTTTTTTAAATTTTACTTTTTAGAACTTCTACCTGTATTTCATATTTTTTCTATGAAAATATGTTATTTATGTCCCAGAAAATGATTGGTCATCCTCAGATTATTCGAAAACTATACCAAACATGCCCTAGCCTCTATAAAGAAGATAATATGAGTACTGAAAGAACGGGGGTCGGAACGAACATGAAGTAAAATTTTGACGGGTCACCTGTTTTCTTTTTTTTTTACTAAGTTGTGTTTTTTATTGGTCTAACAAATGATATATTTTTAGAATCTACATAAATGTGGCTATTTGAACGTATTTTTTTCATGCCAGAGTTGTTGCTTGTGTTGGATATTAAGAACGCAACCTCCTTAGTATTATAGGCTATTGTCTTAGCAACCATATGTGTCACTCGTTGTTGACTTCAATACAGAAATTACGTCTTGTATAATGCTCACGTTTCATTTCAACTCTTATTATCTTCCAAATATTTAATATGGTAGCAGAGCTTTAGATAACCGATAGAGTCCGGAAATATAAACGCAGTGAGAATTTGAAAAATCGGTCGACGTAATTTTGTGTTCAGTTACGATTTGAACTTGACGTGAAAATTTTCTTGATCGGCAATTGTGTATTCTGACATATGTTCATCGAAATATTTTTACGATTATTACGACGCGAAAATGTCTAATTCAAGCCACAATAGTTTTCATATCGACAGACTTGTCGGACGGGAGAACTATGCGAGTTGGAAATTTGCCGTGCAGGCATATTTCGAGCTTGAAGAATTATGGGATTGCGTCACCGGTAAAAATACTGACGAGAAGAAGGAAACTAAAGCTAAGTCAAAGCTCATATTATTGCTAGACCCGATCAACTATGTACATGTGCAAAGCGCGAAAACATGTAAAGAAGTCTGGGATAATTTGGAGCAAGCGTTTGATGATAGCGGATTGTACAGAAGAGTTGCTTTATTGAGAGATCTCATAACAACTACTTTGGATTCTTCTAGAAATGTCGATGACTATGTAAATAAAATAATGTCGACCGCGCATAAACTTCGGAACATCAAGTTCAATATCGACGATGAATGGCTTGGAACGCTGATGTTGGCCGGCTTACCTGAAACTTATAAGCCTATGATCATGGGATTGGAGAGTTCAGGCATCAAGATCAGCGCAGATTCCATAAAAACTAAACTCCTGCAGGAAGTTCAATGCTCAGAAAGCACCGCGTTCTTCACGAGGAACAAAGCCGTTCATGGAGGTCACAACGCAAAGGTCAATAAGGGACCCCGATGTTTTAAATGTAACAAGCACGGACATTTTGCGAAAAATTGTCGTGCTCCGAATAAGAAGAACTCTGAAAAGGAAGAAAGTAAAGGTTTTGTTGCAGCATTTTCAGCTTCTTCACAGACCATGCAACCCGACCTGTGGTATGTGGACTCGGGTGCTTCAATGTGTTTGACCAACCGCCGCGATTGGATGTATGACGTCACAAGTTCACCGATACCGACCATAACTGTTGCCAGTAAGACATCGCTACCAGTTGAAAGTATGGGAAAGGTAAATTTAGTGTTGAATGGTAATGAAGACTGCAAAATACAGGTAAGACAAGTTCTGTATGTTCCTAAACTTGCCGCCAATCTCTTATCTGTCAGTGCTATGGTGAAAAATGGCTGCAAAGTAAATTTCAGAGACAAAGGCTGCGACATTTATAACAGAGATGGTAAACTGTTGTGTTCAGCCACATTAGTAAACAACCTGTATCTGTTGAACACTCACAGAGAAGTTTTTTCAAACCTGACATGTTCCGCTAACTTAAATGATGTTGTCCTGTGGCACAGACGCATGGGACACCTGAACTTTACAGATGTTAGCAAGCTGCCGGAGTGTGCTGAGGGAGTAGATCCGTTTCCTGAGAAAAGTAAGACTCCTGTAACGTGTACTACCTGTCTCACGGGAAAACAGGCCAGGCTGCCCTTCAATAATACAGGCACGAGAGCAACACAAGCACTGCAGCTAATCCACAGCGACTTGTGCGGCTCGATGGAACAAGAATCTCTGGGAGGTATGAAATACTTTATTACCTTTGTAGATGACTACACGAGAAAGGTTCATGTTTATTTTTTGAAAAATAAATTGAGTGTGCTGGAAGTTTTCAAAGATTACAAGAGTAGAGTTGAGAATGAACTGGAGGGAAAAATAAAAGCGATTCGTTCAGACAACGGAACCGAGTATTGTAACCGAGACTTTGAAAATTTCCTGCGTAAACATGGGATCGAACATCAAACAAGTACTCCGTACTCACCACAGCAGAATGGCCTTGCAGAGCGGATGAACAGGACCCTTGTGGAACGAGCTAAATGTATGTTGTTTGATGCTGATTTGTCAAAACAGTTCTGGGCCGAAGCGTTGGCAACAGCTGCTTATATAGTTAATAGGTCCCCTACAAAATCAATTGACGGTAAAACTCCTATGGAAATGTGGTCCGGTAAAAAGCCCAATCTGTCAAATTTAAAAATTTTTGGCTCCGAGGTGATGGTACAGGTACCAAAAGAGAAACGCCAAAAATGGGATTCAAAGTCCAAAAAGCTGATATTTGTCGGATACTGTGACTCTACTAAAGGGTATAGGTTACTCGATCCTAGAACTAATAAAATCATTAAGAGTAGAGATGTGGTATTTTTAGAAAATGTTCAGAAGTGTGACAATAACATTTACATACCGTGTACATCTGACAGCACTCCGACTACAGTACAGCCACCCGAGGAACCCTGCGAGGAACCAGTAGAAACAGAGAACAACGTCGAACAGTCCTCAGGTGATGACTACTTTTCTGGCGACAATGATGACCCGTCCTACATGCCCGAGGAACCTATTGAACTGGATGAACCAGCGCGCAAAATAAACTTACGTCCGCGTAAAACTGTCCAGTATGTGGAGAAGGATGAAGATGATGTGAGTTATTTCTGTCCAATACTTGATTTAAATGATCCTCAGACTGTGGATGAAGCCCTCGCATCGCCTCAGGCAGACCAGTGGAAGAATGCCATGCATGAAGAATACGAGTCTCTGCTTAAAAATGAAACATGGTCACTGGTAGATCTGCCTCCGGGTAAGAAGGTTTTACCCTGCAAGTGGGTGTTTAAAACCAAAACCAATGAGAAGGGAGAGGTCGTTCGTTTTAAGGCAAGATTGGTCATTAAAGGATATGCTCAGAAAAAGGGTACAGATTATGACGAGGTATACGCCCCTGTAGTACGATATACGTCTGTTCGTTACCTGATTGCACTAGCTGCTAAGTATGATTTAGAAATATCGCAAATGGATGCGATAAGTGCATTTCTTCAGGGTGACATTGACACTGAGATTTATATGTCACAGCCCGATTTCTATAAAGAAAATGCTCAAGTGTGTCGTTTGCACAAATCAATATATGGGCTCAAGCAGGCTAGCCGGCAATGGAACCTGAAACTGAATGATACACTACTTAAAATTGGACTGGCAAGATCAAAGATTGATCCGTGCGTTTATTATTTAGTGAATGATTCGGTGATGATATTTATTGCAGTGTGGGTGGATGATTTCTTAATCTTCACGAATGATATGAAAAATACTGCGGATATAAAGGAAAAATTAATGAAGGAACTCTGTATGAAAGACCTTGGCGAAGTAAGGCAGTGCATTGGCATAAATATTAACAGGAATCGTGAGGCAGGTATAATCATGATGGACCAGGAGAAATACATCAACCTGATGTTGGAACGGTTTGGAATGTCTGATTGCAGACCAGTGCGTACTCCGATAGAAGTAAATGCTAAATTTGAAAAGAATCCTGAAGACACTAAAGATACCTTTCCATACAGAGAGGCGGTTGGATGTCTTATTTACTTGGCACATGTCACTCGACCGGATATAAGCTTTGCAGTGAATAAGTTGAGTCAGTTCTGCAATAATCCAGGAAAACAACATTGGCTTGGAGTAAAAAGGGTCATGAGATACCTTCAAGGCACAAAGAACCTGAAGTTATGCTACGTCAAAGAGGACTCAAAAGGCATAACTGGCTATTGCGACGCGGACTGGGCTAGTGATCCGTTGGATAGAAGGTCGTGCACAGGCTACGTCTTTCTGTATCAGAATGGTTGCATTTCGTGGAACTCTTGCAAGCAACAGACCATAGCCCTTTCAACGGCGGAGTCAGAATATATGGCGATGGCTTCAGCCACCCAAGAAGCTCTGTGGCTGCAGCAACTGCAGGTCGAACTAGGCCAAGCCGAAGATGGCGCGGTTCCCATACATTGCGACAACCAAAGTGCTATTCGATTGGCAACTACCGACTGCTATAAGCCGAAGACTAAGCATATAGATATTCGTTTTCATTTTCTCAGAGAGTGTATTGTTAAATCGAAAGTTAAGTTTATATTTGTGAACAGTTGCAATATGGTGGCCGACAACTTAACGAAGGGAACTTCTCTTGTGAAGCACTTATACTGTGTTGGTAAAATGGGTCTGCGTTCTGTGGGGAGTGTTGGATATTAAGAACGCAACCTCCTTAGTATTATAGGCTATTGTCTTAGCAACCATATGTGTCACTCGTTGTTGACTTCAATACAGAAATTACGTCTTGTATAATGCTCACGTTTCATTTCAACTCTTATTATCTTCCAAATATTTAATAGCTTGTTTTCACGTAATCGGTGCAGAAAGATTTTTTTTAACTTGACTTTTTAAAACTTTTGCCTGTATTTCATTTTTTTTCTATGAAAATATGTTATTTATGTCCCAGAAAACGATTGGCCATCCTCAATTTATCCGAAAATGATACCAAACATGCCCTAGTCTCTATAAATAAGATAATATGAGGACTGAAAGAACGCGGGCCGGAACGAAAGTTACCCCCCTCCCCCTCCCCACCAGCATCGCGTCCGCCCTTGTCTCCCGGGCGTTTTCAACTCTAGTCCACCTAAGTATCAAGTGTGCCAAGGCTCATGCTTTAATGAAAAAAATATTGGTTCCCATACATTGATGTCCCATAAAGCCCTCACTATAATAAAAATTGTAGTACTTTTACGAGTGACACCAACTGCTCTCACTAGTCAATACATCAATAATAGAAAGAAACAAAAAATAACAATAGAACAATTCAATTGGTCGTTAGCGATGACAGTGATTACTGTAATGACCCATCATGTGTCACGATTGAAACAAAAAATAATTAACTAGTTTAATTAATGTAGGTGTATATTGTGTACACACGTATTCATTTTTTTTTCTTTCATCGTAATAGTATCGTTCTGCTGATGTTCGGATTTCGTTACAGATTAGGCGCATCAGCAGAGGTTTTTTTTTACCTGGCTGTGGCTTTATAGGGGGCCTATTAAAGTGATAGAAGTGCGCAGGAGCAAGGTAAGTATGATGAGCAACGTCTGATGTTTCCCGCCATCGCCTACCATTAAGGGGAGGTTATCCCATTGAAAATGGAGTGACTAACACACGTGAGTTTTCAATTACCCATTCCGCCCTGCACTTTTCGTAAATATTTAAACATATTTAGTCATTAAGACAATCATTTTATCAAGTCAAACTATGCGAATTTGTATATAGATATATCGTATTTATTGGATTTCGGTAGAGCATCAGAAATACCTATACAATCTTGAAGCTGAGATCGTAGTCTAACAACTACATCACACAGCTGTAAGGGTGTTAAGGATGAGCATCAATAAAATAAATTTTGCAAAGCTGATTTAAATTTTATTAAATGACAAAGGCAATGGCATTCACAAAAATTCCGGCTATTGTATTAAGACAATTCTTGTGTTAGGTCATTTATATAAATGCAATATTGCTTAGTTATTAAATTATAGTTAAGTGTTTGTTAGTGTTTTTCATTTTCCTTAGCGCGCTCCGGGGAAAGAATCTGAAACATACGTTATTATTATTACATTATTATTTACACCAAATAAAAAAAACCATACTTAATTTCGAATTTGCTTGAAGGAAGGAAAATGTAGGGTATTTTTAACTGTATCTGACTATTATTAGCATTATTAAATGTAACGCATTATCATTAAATGTACCTATATACTAGAAGTATTTTTCAGCTTCGTTGTATCATTTGCCACCGCGGAGCCTGGGGTCATCGACTGAAACAATCACACGACAGTTTTGCATAATTTGATCACGAATTGAGTGAGAGTTAAAGCGTTGTTACAAATCCGGTGCGAATTCAATTCATTTTTTTTATTGATATGGAATGTATTACCGTCCACGATAGGTACACATATATATACATATATATATGTGTGATATTTTACAGGCAGAAAACAGTGACTTGATAATGGGGATTATGTTATAGGTATATCGCGTATGGAAAAAGTACCTAAGACATTTTAAGTGTATGTTTCTAAGTGTATTATTTATTCAAAATACATACACAGAATTACAGTTAAACCTAAGCCACTGCGAAATACATAAGATTTATACATTTTAATATTTATAATAAGAAGAAGAAAGAAGAAGAAGAATTACATCCATCAAAATATCAAAAATACTTACATCTTTTAGGCCCCGGACCCTGTTGTGCTGCAATAAAGAAATCTCATTAACAATAATTATATAAAATGCCAATAAATAACTAGTAGATACGAGTACTCCCATTTAATAGTGCAAATATATGAATGATAAATAACGGTAAATAACGGTATTAGGTAGGTGGTAGCCGGACAAAGAAACTACAGAAAAGTTATTCGCCAAATACCTATAAGTACTTAATTCTTTTTCAAATTAGAAAAAACGTGCGTTTGTCGTCATACGATTTCACCGAAAAAAAACTTGAAACGAAAAAAAAAATGCGACCGGCTACCTTTGAGATGTGATAAGCTACTGTAATAAGTAAAATTAGTGCAATATTATCCTCTAATACCTTAGGGAAACGAAGGATTGTAGGCGAAAATAACCGTTAAATAAAAACGTACGTAAATAACATAAAATACATACACGTAGGTGCTGCTATTCTGAAGCGTTGCGCTTGTAAAAAAACTTTGACCAAAATAAAGAAAAGATATTACTTGGTTAAGGCGCCTGTAGAGGCAAGGCCTTCTCCATACAAACTCTGTGCAAGTTTTATTCGTCGGTTTTGGCACTCCCGCATATAATTTTTTTTTTGGTTGTTAATATTGGATATAGTTACATAGAATGTCAAGCAAAAAAATTCAAAAATTTCAAAAAAAAAAAATTAATATATACAAAAAATCAAAATAATGCTTAAAACAGCAAAATACTTATTTTCCCATACAACGGTTGGTTCGATATTGTGCGTGTGACATTTGCCCGTGCCAATTTAAATGGCACCGTAAAAAAAAATAGTGAAATAGCGAATTGATTTCAATCACTTTTTAAGAAATGACAAATAGTATTCCAAGTTACAACTTACCGACGCCGGGCCGGTAGAATCCCGGGTCCACAACTGCAACAAATTAAACATTTCATTAAAATATTGTGTGTCTATCGCTTACCATCAGGCGATCCGTCTGTTCGTTTGCCCCCTATGACATATATAAAAAAAAAACAAACAAAACTCCCGAAAACATCGCCGCGCACCGCAGCGCAACCCACAAACAATTACAAGTCAGAATGTGAATACTTAAGTACCTAGTCTGACTTGTTATGTAGGTATTGAGCAGGGGCGATTTAAGGGGTTGAAAAATGCCTTACATCGTCATTTTTTTTGTAAGGACAGTCTGGGTGTATCACAATTTCTGCAGCTTAGATTGAAGAGGTGTAATATGGACGGCCGTCGGCATAACAAATTGTTTACATTTTTATGAATTAAAAAAATTGCTCTTGGCCAGCACCTAGCCAGGGGGCAAAGATGAGGTACAGTCAAGGGCATAAATATGTGAAAAAGTGTATACATATTGGTGCCCTTGACTGTACCTCCATTATACTTTTGCAACTTACCTATTTGTAAAGATAGCAGAGTAGCAAATGCGTTACTATTATCTTATATTATTTTATTGTCGTGTCAATGTATTTATAAACATCCTGACATGTAATATTGACAATTATGAATAAAATAATATGAATATATATTACTTTTACAATGTAGTTTTCGAGAGACATGCGCGTTTAATTCACTCGAAAAATCGAGGAAAAAATATGTCTAGGTATAAGTACGCCCTAAAACTAGGTACTTACAGGTCGGATCAATGTTAGGTGTTTGTGCTGTGAAGAAATGAAACTCATTAGAAAAGAGAAGCGAATAATGGATTAAATGAAAATGAATTAGGTACACCATAGGGAATATACATTTATACATATATTAATTTCCTACTTGAATTGGCTCTATCATATCACATATTACTTAGTTCATTATTACACAGAGCGTGTATGATATTTCAATATTTTCAATATTTTCAAATGATGTTAATAATGTAGAGCGGGGAAACGGTGTCAGCATCTCGAGACCTGGGAATCTGGGATTAGAGCGGATTATAGGATTTTTATTTCGTAATTAAATTAAATTTGATAATAAGTTTAGTTTTAATTTTTATTTTTTACTCATTGTTTTTGTTAATAATTATGACACGGAACACGGATTGATGCTTTTTTAGATTGTGATTTTGACCTTTGAGTTTTAACTACTTAGTTATTTGTAGATTTGAATTCACATCACTTACGGTCTGAAGGTCGGTAGAAGGCAGGGTCTACAACTGTAAATGAAAACGATACTAATATAATGAAATTTGTTTGGAAAAAAATCTTTTTCATTATTTTCAAATCTATAATTATTTATTTGTTTCATTAAATGTCTCATTTACTTACAGGTGGGGTCAATTGAAGGCTGCACGGCTAAAAATAAAATAAAATAATTTATAATGGAATTTAACACATTTACTTCAAGAATTTACGGTTTTAATTTTATTTAACTTACGTCCCGAGGGTCGGTAGAAGCCGGAATCTACAACTGTAAATAAAATAGATACTAATGGATTTTGTTACGAAAAAATCTTTATAGTTATTTTCAAATCTATAATTATTTATTTGTTTCATTTAACTCTTTCTGAGGCATTCTTTGTTTTACTGCCCTTGTTAAGTAATGTACTATTTCATTATTTTCAAATCTATAATTAATTATTTGTTTCATTAAATGTCTCGTTTACTTACAGGTGGGATCAATGGAAGGTTGCACGGCTAAAATAAAATAAAATAATTTATAACAGAATTTAACACATTTACTTCAAGAATTTATGGTTTTTATTTTATTTAACTTACGTCCCGAGGGTCGGTAGAAGCCGGGGTCTACAACTGTCAATAAAACAGATACTAATGAAATTTGTTACGAAAAAAATCTTTTTAATTATTTTCAAATCTATAATTATTTATTTGTTTCATTTAATGTCTCGTTTACTTACAGGTGGGGTCAATTGATGGCTGCACGGCTATAAATAAAATAAAATAATTTAGAATTGAGTTTACCACATGTACTTCGAGATTGTATGGTTTTTATTTTATTTAACTTACGTCCCGAGGGTCGGTAGAAGCCGGGGTCCACCACGGCTGCAGACAAAGTATAAAATCAGTTTAGATTTTGGTTTTGTTATGTTGTACACCTAATCCCCGAATCTATTCATTCGATTATAATAGTTTCCAGTAGGGTATATGTACATTATAAAATGAATCATCGGGATGGACATCCATTCTAATATTTTTTATATTTATAAAATTAGCAAAGACATAAGTACTTTGATCCCGCGATGACATTTTATCGCGGAAATAAATCGTTGAGAGTATGAAAAGCTAAGTATCTACTATGCTATTTATGGAAGGGCTTCGCGAGCCGCGGAGGCAGTAATAATTTTATAACATTACTTTTCAATTCGGATCTAAACATGGTTTTACCGTTGTGGAAATAAATTCAGATAAATAAATTATTTGATACGACAATTCCTGATTTTTATAAAAGGAACATTTATAATACCTGTGTATTTTTATTTAGGTAACCATTTCTTTCGCAAAGCCTTTTATTCTTTTGGAGATCACCTGTATGATGATCTGCCGGGAATTATTTAATTATTGTAAGTAAGTACTAAGTTCTTATTTAGGTATATATTTTGATTTTTTTTACTTTTAATTTTTTCACTCACCGTTATTAGAGCCCGCCGGTTGTAGGTAGAAACCAGGATCAGGATTCACGACTGAAATAACGATAAGCGCTCGAAATGAAGAAACAATTGAAATGTTACACACAAACAAAGCTGTGGACGATTATAACACATGTATCAAACATTTAAGTTTCGTTTTCGATTTTGTTACCGTTTTTTTGAACTTGCGTACCTAAGTATTTAAACCTAGGTTATATTTAAAAAAACTTACATAAACAACAGTGGAAAAAATACTAATATAGACGAAATGCAGGACGCAAACAACCATAACAAAAACAATTAACATAGAACTTACTGATCGTTGACGGGGGACTCCCATCTGTTCAGAATACAGTTCATTTTAATGCATTATTAAGTATGAAATATTATATTTTTATTTAAGTTCATAGTTTTTACTCACTGTTAATAGACGGCTGATAGAAACCCGGATCAGGATTTGCGACTGAAATATGTAATGAAATAAGTAATCGAAATGAAGAAGACAAAATAAACAAATACAGAAGCGGTATATTTAACTCGCCAAGAAGTCCTCGATCGTCGGTAACTAGAGTAGTGTTTGTATTAAACATAAAACTTGCCATGCAGATTTTGTTTATTTTCATCTAACAGGACAAGATATCTACCTATTGACAAATATTTCACTTAGTACGAAAAAAAATGTCGTACCTATTCTTGTTCTAGTGTAGTAGCAAAGATCTCTATTTAATTTTTTTGGTAGGTAGTAGTGACGACTGGACTTTCCAACGTTTATATTTTTTAGACGACATGCAGATAACGAAAAAAAACGCCGACCGAACACAACGATTACAACCAGCAATCAACATGAAACTTACTTATAGTTGAAGGAGGGGCCTCATCTGTTAAAAATAAATAGAATTTGTTTGAATAAATTCAGGTATTAACGATAATTCATCAGATAGGGTAAGTACCTGGGGGCCGATTTTTGAGTGTCGAACGCTCGACTTTTCACTCGTCATCTGTCAAAACGTCATAGGTTCTTGACAGATCTCGAGTTAAAAGTCGATTGTTCGACACTCAAAAATCAGCCCCCTGGTCTTTTTGTAAAATATGTGCCATTCTCAACAGATAAAAAAAGGCACAGTGACATTGATAGAGCCATTTCAGGTAGAATAATGTTTCTATTAACACAAAACATTTTGTATAAGTATTGTTGTAAATTTGTAATATCTATAGTTAAAAGGTATTAAAGTTCATGTCCCACTGGCAGTTCTCATGAGACAAAAGTATGAATATGAGTCTTAATTAAGTCTTATTTGTGGAACAGGGCAGTTTTTAAATGTATGCAACTATTTATTTCATTATGGGTACAAAATGCACTTACTGTTAGCGGAAGGTCTGTAGAAAGCTGGGTCGACCACTGTACGGATAGAAAATATAATGGTGTGAGTTAGTGGAAATTGGAGTGACATGTGGTGTTAACATAGAGTAGAAAAGGTGTTCAAGTTTGTTTGTAGAATTTTGTATGTTGTAAAACTTGTCTCTCAAAAGTGTACCTTTAAATTTTCTTCTTAGAATTTCGGAACTTTGGGATTTCTTATTACAATTCGTTAACACTCTTGATTCTGGTAAGAAAAGGGTCCACATTATTTTTATTGCTTTATGCGATGTGTTTGCAAATATTTTGTGTGACGAGCCGTCATATAGTAGAAACTCTAAAATTTATAGAAAATTGGGAACATTTTTTTGTATTATCTATATATCAGAATCAAATCGATCATGATTTTGAGTGGGAAAATCCAAAAACTGAGAAAAAAGTAGAATGTACAAGCAAAATGTAGGTACAATATAATGTTTCGTTAAATGAAAACGCTCAAATGCAGCACTAAGTCCGACTTTATTTGGGCCAAAACAAAACTGTGGGATGTACAACATTTTAAGTCTAGGATGGTCTAACCAAAATTTAAAAGGAACTCAGACTAAAACGGCTGTAAAATTGATTGTAATGAAAATTCACGAAAACAAAATAGACACCATATTGAAGAAAGTGATAGAGAAATTATTGTGATTACAGGTACTCTGAACCTGTTTAAAGCGGAGATAAGCAAACAGACAAATGACTGACATTATCAGTTAGATTTTATTAGTTATCCTTCTATCTACAGGAAATATTCGGCAGTTTAGTGTGCAAACAGATTTATATCTGGTTTAAATACTTACCAATTAGGTGGCTTTTAAAATCTTACCCATTGCATCGCGTATAAATGATAAAACGACCATCAATAGCCCTCAGTGATTATCATGGAGGACTAAAGGCGTTTTACCTACCTAGTTACCTACTTTCCACATCAGACAATCTTCATCACACGCCACAATTGACCGAAGCTGAGAAGTATTGTAAACGGCCTTACCTATTCCACTGCCGATGTTGCCAGGCGCCGATGGTCTGCCGAAACCGGGATCAATTGGACCTGGGACAAAACATAAGGCTTTATTTAATAATATTCTACATTCTCGTTGTAAAGATTTTGAACAGCATTTCAGAATGACGAATTAAGTTTTGGAATGGAATTTGATAAATTTTCGAACTTGAATTTCCTGCCACTAAAAATGTATTTAAAAAGATATGATGGTAGTTACCCAGACTAGAATACCTAGTACATAAACTTATAAATTTAATGAAAACAATGAAAATATGTTATAATGAAGTAATTAAAATGTAGGTGTACCTTGATTTAGTTGTCCTACCGTGTGGACTGTAAGAAATAAGGCAAGCATCAGAACATATGCAACAGAAAGGAAATAATACAAAAGCAAATTAAGGAAATAATATAGAAAGAAAAAAATTAACACGTCGGTATCATAAAGGCACTGGAGTACACGGGGCTCATCGTATAGTCCATACAATAACAGCAATTAGGCTCTTGACTTCGCCACTAAAATTAATCAATCTAACCTCCTCTATGTCTTTTTAGGGTTCCGTAGCCAGTTTGGAAAAGTAAGCATATGAGATCCGGACCTCACAATTGGAAATTTATGGACAAAGCGATCCATCTAATGTTTTCTTAAAACGCCTATAAATATAGATAGGTGTTCAGACTTTTTCCTTCTGTGATTAATATTATCTCTCTTCTTTTATTTAAGAGTTGACTACTGTTGTCGGTGTCGAATTATATACCTATCTTCAAATAGAAATTGATTAAATACTATATTATATAAATATATACCTGGGCCACCCGGCTGTTCAACAACGTTAACTGAAAGAAATACAAGCAAGCTTTAGAAAGGCAAGGTTGTGTGTAGAACATTGTGCAAGAGGCAGGCGACGTTGATATATTTGCTGACAGTATTGGAGTGTTCTGTAGGAAAGTTTTAGCTCTAATAACCTAGTTACTGTAATATGAAAAATAGGCTGTGCTTTTTAATACGTGTTTAAAACTGTTTGTTGATTTTATGATGTTTATTTTATTGGTGTATAATGTTGAAAATATATGTGTTGCTATTACTGTATGTACGTAAATAATTATGCATAATATAGTTTGTTTATATTTATATGTAATAATTTAGCTACCACATAGTTAAGTGTTTTGGTAGTGTTTTGGTTTTGTTAGGTAGCGGACCCCAGGCATCCTTCAGGATGCAACTGTACTGGGATAACGCTAGGAGGATGATGATAGTTAAGTGTTTTGGTGTAATACTGTCAACTTATGTGAGAATAAATAAATTGAATTGAATTGAATATCTTACACATAAAAGTCAAAGGTCGGTACCTTGGCCAGGACCAGGATTGTTGTCCACTACGTTAACTGGAAGAAAGAGAAGCAGTTTAGAAGAACCAAGAAAGAAAAGCAAAATAGTGTTAGATCCGACGAATGGTGTCTCCTAATGAAAATTCGTCGTAGAAATAATTTATTCTCGTACAATTCGTACAAACTATTAGGTACATAAACACCACATTCAAAAATGTGCCAGGAAATGAACGTAAGTAAATAAACTTATAAAATTAATGAAAACATTGAAAATATGTTGTAATGAAGTGATGCAAAATGTACCTGGATCTCGTGGTCCTACCGTTCGGACTGCAAGAATTAAGGCAAGCATTAGATGATACACAACAGAAAGGAAATAAGTAAGTAATATCAGAAACCAAAGACATAAACACGTCGGCATCAGAGAGGCTTCAGTGTACAGTCCAGGCAAAAACAGGAATCAACCAGGTTCTCGACTTTGCCACTAAAATTAACCAATCTAATCTCGTCTATGTCGTATTTTTGGAGAATTAAGCATGCGAGAGGCCGAGAGCCGGACTTAGGTAATTTGTAAACACATAAAGAACCATCTACTTCTTAGGCATTAAGTCTTGATTTTTGCTCCATATCAAAAGTCTTCATTGATTAATGTATTTACATCATAAGTATTATATAAGTCGATATTGATAAAATATACCTGGGCCACCCGGCTGTTCAACAACGTTAACTGAAAGAAATAGAAGCAAGCTTTAGAAGGGTAAGGTCGTGTGTAGACGTAAATCGAACACATAAAAATCAAAGGTCGGTACCTTGCCCAGGACCAGGACTGTTGTCCACTACGTTAACTGGAAGGAAGAGAAGCAGTTTAGAAGAACCAAGAAAGAAAAGAAGGTAACGCTAGGTTGTCTGTTGGTGTGCAACTGTGTCGTCAGTTGAAACCTATACTTAGCTTAGTGTGTTGTCATGATTTCAAAGAATTTATGGTGTCTAATGAAACGTCATCATATGAGAAGAGAGGATGCAGCAGACGGCGTACTGGATGACTGATGTGGATGTCAATGACTGATGAAACAGATATCATAAGATTAATAATGTACCTACCTAGCCACTAATGAAATTTATGACACACATTTTCGAACTCTTATTTACTTGTGTAAAATACCCGTACTTTGGTATTACTGGATGGCAGACGCGATTATTGTAGAAATGCATTGGAAACTAGAAATTGGCGTTGTTAACATAGGTACAACATATTATAAGGTTTTAGTGATCACATTCCTTCGATCAGTTGAACTTATCACAATCGCTACACGTAGAAATTGCACTAAAATTTGAATTTTATGTGCACTGCCTAGTTACCTCTTACCTACTCCTTTAGCTGGGAATTTAGATGTGCAAATTATGTATGAGAGTGAAGTGATGGATTTTTAGTGCAATTTCTACGAGTAGCGATTGTGATAAGTTCAACTGATCGAAGGAATGTGATCACTAAAACCTTATAATATGTTGTAGTTACGTTGTACCTATGTTAACAACACCAATTTCTAGTTTCCAATGCATTTCTACAATAATCGCGTTTGCCATCCAGTAATACCAAAGTACGGGCATTTTACACAAGTAGGATGTGTACAGATGTACTTAAAGACAAATGAAGACTCACCTCGCTGCGCGGCAGCCATGGCTACGATAGCCAGAAGAAGAATCTGGAACACAAAAATATGCTTCATATTGGACCAGCTCTATCCACTGATTCTAAATCAGTGTTACTATAGCGTGGATCTGTTTATAAATATGGCTTCGTTATCTGCTAGATAAGATACGCTATTCTCAAAATCTGGCAGCGCAATGCATAACATCACGGTTGAATCAGCTGATATGTGGTCGTTTGGTGGGATGGGAAAAACCCACGAAAAACCAGATTTCCTGTAATTTTATTGTATTTGGGTGCCTCTAGCATCGAGGCGTATTACCGGTCTAGGTATGCTATTAAGTAAAATTTGTAGATAGGCTAAATTAGTGCGCTGCGTAAGTCGGGAGTTCCGTACACTTCCCAAAAGATTTATTTCAAAGCCATAAATGCAAAAACTGTAAAGAATTCACTACAGTATATTGACTATTTTATAATTTCTTAAATTTTATGTGTTAAATTTTCGAGTTCTTCAGTTTTTAGTTAGTATGATGATATACGATTGTCCACGTTTGCGACACTTCACGCGTTCATGAGTACTCTTACTAACCTGCCTATAGGTACTCATCTAATTGAACAAGTTAAACGTTAAACGACGTTCCATTAAATATATAGCTTCCTGCTAAAAATACTAAAAGTCTGTACACACATACAAGGTATAGGTATATCTACGTCAGTGTCTTAGAGCATAGGCACTAGTCCCACCAAGAGAGTGTATTATTTTCTTATTTTAAATCATAATGTAATTCTACTTTATATTTTATAATTTTGTTTTTCTTTTGTAAATGTTTTTCTTATATTGTGTTATACATTATTTAATTGTAATTAACTTGCATGGCTCATTAGTTTAACACTGTAATACTATATATGTAAACGTGTTATCAATAAAATAAAATAAATACAAATTATGCCCATTCTAGAATCACTAAGACAACAGTGACGATCTCTGAATGTAGAACAAAGGTGGGAAAAACCGTCCAAGGACGTCGGTAACAACCGATAAAGTGCCGCCGTCTATATACGTCTATTTTCGACAATTTTAGTAATGTGCAAATATTAGTCATCCATCTCATCTGTTTAGTTTGTGGTGCTTATGTTAGTTCAGTAAATTAGGTATTGACTAATCGCTGTATATTGAATTTGTGGTCAAACACATGATCATCGTACATAGGTATATACATATATCCGTGGGGTCCGAGCGGTCGTCAACTATTAAAAGAGTTATCCAAAAGACTTGCCGACACCACTGGTGACCGAGGAACTGGCAGCTTCCTCGAGCAACGCATCAGCATTGCAATTCAGCGAGGAAATGCTGCCAGCAACCTCGGCATCATGCCGCGGGAGCCCAATTTATTAGATATTTTTAGGCTTATGTAATTTTAGATTTTAGTTTAGTTTATATATATTAAAAACCCGCTGATAACTTTTTCATTTTTGTAGCATAACACTTGTTGAGTTGATATTTTTGAAGGTTCTATATTTTTTTCATTTTCATTTATTTATATTTAATCAGGGCATGTTGGTTGGTTGCTGAACTTGCTGACTTAGTATAATGCAAACCAGTTATATATGAGACTAGCTTTTGCCCGCGACTTCGTCTGCGTAGAACTCGGTCATCGTATTAGAATGTTTTTGCTATTCTTTTATTTTAGGCGCTAAGCTAGTTATCTCTCTTCCACCCCCTTGCGGTGTCCCATGTCCTTCCCTATGTTTCGAACATTATGATGCAGGTGCGGAATATACTACAAACGCATGAAGTAATGTAGATGAAAACGCGAGCGCAGCGGGCGCGAAATATTTCAAACATTATGATGCAGGCGCGGAAAAGACTTCACACGTACCAAGCAATGTAGTTAAAAAGGCGAGAGAAGCGAGCGCGAAATATTTGGAACATTATGATACAGGTGAGGAAAATACTTCATACGCATTAAGTCATGTACATGAAAACGCGAGCGTAGCGAGCGCGAAAATTTTCGGGCATTATGAAACAGGTGCGGAAAAGACTTTATATGCATCAAGTAATGTAGTTCAAAAGGCGAGCGAAGCGTGCGTGAAATGTTTGGAACATTATGATACAGGTGCGGAAAATATTCATACGCATTAAATCATGCAAATGAAAACGCGAGCGCAGCGAGCGTGAAATGTTTCGAACATTATGATGCAGGCACGGAAAAGACTTCATACGCATCAAGTAATGTAGTTAAAAAGGCGAGCGAAGCGAGCGCGAATTATTTGGAACATTATGATACAGGTGTGGAAAATACTTCATACGCATTAAGTCATGTAGATGAAAACGCGAGCGTAGCGAGCGCGAAAATTTTCGGACATAATGATGCAGGTGTGGTAAAAACTTTATATGCATCAAGTAATGTAGTTAAAAAGGCAAGCGAAGCGAGCGCGAAATGTTTGGAACATCATGATACAGGTGCGGAAAATATTCATACGCATTAAGTTATGCAGATGAAAACGCGAGCGTAGCGAGCACGAAATCTTTCGAACATTACGATGTAGGTGCAGAAAATACTTTACACGTATCAAGTTATGTAACTGAAAACGCGAGCGAAGCGAGCGCGAAAATTTCGGACATGATGATGCAGGTGCGGAAAAAACTTCATACACATTAAGTAATGTATGAAAACTCGAGCGCAGCGAGCATGAAATGTTTCGAACATTATGATGCAGGCGCGGAAAAGACTTCATACGCATCAAGTAACGTAGTGAAAAAGGCGAGCGAAGCGAGCGCAAATTATTTGGAACATTATGATACAGGTGAGGATAATACTTCATACGCATTAAGTCATGTAGATGAAAACGCGAGCGTAGCGAGCGCGAAATGTTTCGAACATTATGATGCTGGTGCGGAAAAGACTTCATACGTATCAAGCAATGTAGTTAAAGAGGCGAGCGAAGCGAGCGCGAAATATTTGCAACATTATGATACAGGTGAGGATAATACTTCATACGCAATATACGCATTAAGTCATGTAGATGAAAACGCGAGCGTAGCGAGCGCGAAATGTTTCGAACATTATGATGCAGGTGCGGAAAAGACTTCATCCGTATAAAGTCATTAAATGAGAACCCGAGCGTAGCGCGCGCGAAAATTTTCGATCATTACGATGTAGGTAGGTGCGGAAAATACTTTGCACGTATCAAGTTATGTTAATGAAAACGCGAGCGAAGCGAGCGCAAAATTTTCGGACATAATGATGCAAACGCGGAAAATACTTCATACGCATTAAGTTTAAGTAATGTAGATGAAAACGCGAGCGCAGCGGGCGTGAAATGTTTCGAAAATTATGATGCAGGAGCGGAAAAGACTTCATACGCATCAAGTAATGTAGTTAAAAAGGCGAGCGAAGCGAGCGCGAATTATTTGGAACATTATGATACAGGTGAGGAAAAAAAAAGAAAAAAAAGGTGCGGAATATTTTTCACACGCATTAAGTAATGTAGGGAGCGTAGCGCGCGCGAAAATTTTCGAACATTATGATGCATGTGCGGAAAATACTCCATATTCATCGAGTAATGTAGATGAAAACGCGCGCGCAAATTTTTTCGAACATTGTAATGCATGTGTGGAAAAGACTTTATACGCATCAAGTCATATAGATGAAAACTCGAGCGAAGCGAGGGTGAAACTTTTAGAACATTGTGATGCAGGGTGCAGAAAAGACTTCTTACGCATTAAGGAATGTAGATGTAAACGCGAGCGCAAAATTTTAAAGAAAAAAAATACCTAGTTGTCGGTGGTTGAATACATATTTTTTTTGTTTAAAAATTATTGGAGAACCTTACTACCTTTGTTTGTTCTTTCACATTCAAAGGTGGAGTAGAGGCCCAGGTTGATAGCGCACCCACCCTGGTTGTTCCTGGGAGATGTGTGATTTTCTGAGATTGAGTTTTTGTTTTCTATCTGCCTATGAATTTCGAATTTGGTCATACTTAATGTTTATTGTTACATATCTATGTTTTACTAACAAATACCTATATACCCTAAATGTGGAAAGTCTGACCCGGCCGGTCTTCGGTATGTTGTATGGATCAGTTAGTTCATCCAAATTTGCAATTTTGACAAACTTTACTTCGATGCGAACTGCGATTTCGTTTATCTTCTGGCTTTGAGAACGCCCCCCCCCTTCCCCACTCCTGATATCCCCGTATTCCGAAGAACCTCAAACATATCCGCCATCTTGCATTTGAAAATGGATATCATTGTTGTAATCAGCACCCCAAAAAAAGATTAATTATACAAAAATATTAATATTTAAATTTATACATTTTGAACCTTATTATTTGAACAGTAAAATGGCTTTTTAAACAAATAAAGTTGATGCAACTCGGCCAACTCTCTCGACTGGTATGTACCTAGGTTTGTGAATATTGATAGCGACCGACTGTCCAACATAATTAGATCTCTCATATCAAACAGTTAATATGGTTTGAGGGACTTTTGTTTTTTTGTCTTTGGCCTCTCAAGTATATTTCGTCCCCCGTTTTTCAAATACTATCTGTTTATTGCACAATGTTTGAATGGGGTTCTTTTTCCTTTGCTTCCAAGTAGATGCTTACCAATTTTCAAGCCTTTAAATCACAAATTGAAGGACTTCCCATACAAAGTTCAACCCCTGTTTTCACCCCTTTTAATCCCCAATCTGTATGATTTTTATAGCCTATAACCTCGCCGAAGATCCAATAAACATATTATTGAAGGCTGTATTAAAATCCATTCGCTAGTTTTCACGTGATAGTTAGACAAATAAACAGACAGACAAACAGACAAACAGACAAACAGACATGAATTCTAAAAACCGTTGAAATGTGTTCTGTTATCGATTCTAAGACCCCTCAATCGATTTTTTTTCTTATATCTTCAATGTACAGATTTTTGACCCTCTTCTGCTTTATTATATGTATAGATAAGGTGAGCAGGGATAATATGAAACCTTAAGGGATAATTAACATGAAGGATACTTTTTCGCTTACCCCTAGCTCAAACCTCGTTTCATCTTACCCCACGTCACCTCTTCTAAGAGGTCACGTCACTGTTCTACAGGAACGGCACGATCCCATATGTACTTAATACTAGGTATTTCAACGAAACTTGTTCAGCCGGTATAAACATAGAGTACTGCAGTTACCATTACAGATTTTATGACTTAGTTGACTTTATTTATAAAATAAGTTAAATGAATTACTGTTATCACTGCGTATCTCTTTGATGAATGTTTTGTAATTTTTTACGATTACACTGTACTTTATTTAGTACTATATTATCACAATAAACTAACCTGACACAATAAGTCGTATCCGCTCAAATAAACCAACACTTCATAACTAGTATGCTTATTTCTTGTTAAACATGTACTAATGACATCGGAACAACCTCAGTCTGTGGTCCACTTCGATAAATGGACAGTAATCGTAGTTATCAAAAGATAAAAAATAGCCAGTCACAAAAAAACGTACCAATTCAAATAGGTAAGTACTCCACGTATTGCTATAGCAAAAAACTTGCCGGACATGCCCGGTAGGTAATCGAACAAAGACTAAACAGTATTCAACTCTATTCTAACATCTGTTTAGTCATTGGCAAATATCCGTTTAATATGACCCAAAGATTAATAAAAAATATGCGTAGCCAGAGGTCATACTACACTGGTTTGAAATTTAATAATAACACTGTTCAAAATAGATCGGAATTTTTGAGTTTATGTAAAGTTTATTTTAACACATTGCTATCCTATCGGTATGTA